>CANUEZ040000058.1:19412500-20012500 GCA_948099385.1 Fasciola hepatica | reverse complement strand
CTGGTTCGATTTGTTTAATCCCACTGTTCCCAGGGGAACCTGTATCTGTCGCTGAAAGGCGAAGAGCCCCGGTTTATCAAAGACAGGAATCAAGGCAGTGCAAGACTGGAAACCAGGCACGTGAATTTTCATTTCCTCCGAAAAAAGACTGAAGCCTCAGCCACATTTAGAATTTTCTCATTCAATAGATGTAACCAACACCTCATAAAGCATTCTGAGGGGC
Source organism: Fasciola hepatica (assembly GCA_948099385.1). Taxonomy (NCBI): domain Eukaryota; kingdom Metazoa; phylum Platyhelminthes; class Trematoda; order Plagiorchiida; family Fasciolidae; genus Fasciola; species Fasciola hepatica. The sequence goes on along the minus strand of CANUEZ040000058.1, from coordinate 20,012,277 downwards.
AGTAACAACTTATCATAAACCGCAGCTCCGAATGTTTCTCAGATTTGGTTCACAGTTCATTTGATATTTTTCCATTTTATTGATTATAGTTGTTTTGATACATGGATTATTTTATGGTATTCCGCTTTTTCGAAAGCACTTTTCGATGAAACTATCTTTGAAACCTGCGCGTGAAAGTGTCTTACCGTTCATTTTTTCCTTGAGTGCGACTGTTTCACGCTTCTGCATCATGGTATTTCAGATCTGGTGACCACGTACCACGAGTAAGATAAACATCTGAAAATTCTGGATGAAGCAGTCCACGAATCGCAAGAGCGTGCAAGCTTTCAGTATATCATTCTTGTGATAAGCTTAGTAGTTTTTTCCCGTGATAAATCGGTGGGTTCCATCAAAGGGATAGACCGTAGGCAAGTTGACTGGGGAAAAAGCAGTTGAAGCGGATCGGGAAAAAATCCCAATTTACAGCTATTTCTTCTAGCGTTGGGCGCGGATAGTACTGCCAAATGTCTCCTTTGATGTATCCCAAAGTTAGCCAAATGTAAACCAATGAGAGCCAAATAGAGAGCTCGCTTGGAGTGCCAATCGGGTTAGCTCCAGTTCTGTCAGGGAAGTCAAAGTCTCTATCATTACGGGAGCTGTGGAGCCGCCTTGCTAACCCAAAGGCAATGGATTCAATGAACCGCTGAGCTTCCATGGGACTACGGGGTTCCGATAACTTGTTAGCTTCGTGGATGCATGAGAGAGGAACTAAGCTTAAGACGGGGTCCTCAGTCGTAGAATTCCGGCTTACAGCTGTCGGCTGCGTTTGTTGTAGGAGACTGGTCCCCCAGGTAGCTTTGCCGACGAAACCGTACAACGATAAGGATCACTAGCTTAGTTCCAACCCGAAATTTAAGTACCGTTTCTCTGTGGAAGCGATATGTTACATTTCTTCAGAATTCAGTTTGTTCTGGGAATGGGGCATGCTAGTTTGTTGACCGTGCACTCCCTGCCATATTTAGCAGGTCAGGAAGGGACTGATTTTTCTCTCAGTACTCCAAAGTGAATGCTCTCAGTTGCTTTATTAAGGTGTTGTCCACCTCAATTTTTGGAGTGCTGGAGAATCAACTAAGCTTTTCCGACCAAGGCAGATATTTTCTGACGTTCTTACTCTAAGAACAAGCGGGGAAAATAATTCTGCAAAACAGTTTCTAACCATGGTTTGTCTCTGAAACCCTTGTCCAGAGAAAACCGCCGAATTTTTTAATTTAGCTCAGTGCCCGAGGAAAACGGTGATTGCCAGTTTTATCTCGGTAAGCCTGGAAAAACTATACCGGGAAAAGCTCACAGAACGGCTTGACGTAGCGCAAGTGAACCCACCTGACTGGATCGGGTACCACTTCCCTTCAAGTTTATTCCGTGGTTTCAGCCGGATTCCCATTACAGCTACGCCTTCCATCTTGTGTGCCTTAGAAGCTTGATACTCCAAACTCTTGCCAATACTGCAGGCCTTGGCACTTAATGATGCAATCTGCTCTGTCTTGGGTATGGAGCTTTCGAGGATCACCCCCGAACTCCCACTTCGATTTTCCCTCATCTAGGTAAGAACGAGTGAGGAGGTGGTTGTAGGCCTAGCTACTGAGGAGACAGGAGTAAAAGGTCTCAAGGCTGCTAACAATGCTTTCGTCGGTAGTAACCTGGGAAGCTTGAATTTCAGTTTTCTCTTAACCGTGCCTGTGATGTTGGGTTCAACAGTTGCCTCTTCTTTAGTCCTGAGGCTTACTTCCCCGGATGCAACTACAATGTTGTTCGTGAGTAGTAGGCTGGTGAATTTCACCGGGACCGGCCTTCGGCTTCATAGCCAAATAATCTGTTCCCACCACTTACCCAGCCCAAAGTCGCTTTGAGTCCCGCTGCACCTGGTAACCCGGCTATCCTTAATACGGCACAAATTATTCTCTCTTCTCCTCTATTTCGAATTTCGGCTATCCTTCAAGCAGTTACGTAAAAGCCCTTGATTGCTGCATACCGATCTTGCCCTGGGGCTTTGTCCGAAGCTGCAGTTAGTCTGTCTAGGGCCATTATTTCGCACTATTTGCCGGATAAGTGGATTCAGGCTGTCGATGCCTCCTTTGTTTGGTTGTTTCCTGCCTTGCTGTTGAATAATTGGCTTTCCACCTGCATATTGCTGGTACACACCTACTTCAAACATCGTTATACAGACTGGAAGCATTATTTCCTAGGTTGCCAAATTCCCGGTGGTACCATTTCAGCTTATACCGCACAGGATGCCCGCGTCCAGAGATCCTACGTACCATAGACGTCGCCTCCATATAGCTCCTGATCGAAGGTAGGAGGTGCAGTTTAGTGGTGTTCCACTAGTAAAATGTTACAAGTCCTATAAAGGAATTTATCAAAGAAGAAAATCACTGTCTCAGCAGAGATAAGCCCTTCCAGGCCTGAGTGCAGAAGTGTAGGGCAGCGTGCATGTAAAGCTCGCATCCGACCGACTCCCTCAAGGCCTGTTCGGTTTTCTCTTCTCATTTGTTTTGGTATTCCAGGCCGCTTTAAAGGGCTTCAAGATCTTTTTTCTTGGATCAGCTTGATTGCCGTCCTACTCACCCAGCAGACACACTGTAAGCAGGCGCTGATTGCGAGGAAGGCTATTCTATAATTTACAAAAGGTTATTAATCAAGTTAGGTGAACACAACCGGAAATCGCCAAAAGTACGGCGGAATCTGTCAGTGCAACTCGTGCCAAACAGTGCCACAGAATGTCTGGTAGTCTGGGCTGAGATGAGCGAGTAGATGTGTCGGGAGTTTACTTGTGGTGGGATGGCCATAGGGCAGACAGTTCAGTTGTGTACGTCTGTCTCAGTGGTCTCGGGTGGTCACTGAACGAAGGCTCGAGTTCAGGTGTGTGCCTCTAACTGCAGGCCGAATTGATGTGAGGAAAACCGTGAATGATGAACGTCAGTGAAATACTGATGCTTCTAAGAAGTCCCTGCATCTAAGATGCTGAGGGTTATCATAGGTGTGTGTGTCAACAGACGACTCTCTGGCAGGAGACAAGCATAAGGGCACATAGGCGCACACGCGGACCGACTACCTGGCTATCTTGCCCCTCACAGTCACCCACAGGATAGCTTCCCTTATTCTGCCCCCTGAGCCGTTATCTGCACCTAGGTAGAGCAGCTGCCACGAGGGCCTGAGTTCCCGTTTGACTTACAGATATTCGGCTTACCAGTTGTCAATCTTCGCGGCTAACCCAACCTTTCTCCTGTCCCTTTCAACAACCTCAAAAATAAACCCTAACGGTGTCTTCCGGAAAGCACAATTGAAGACAAGCACCATGTCCCCTCCAAGCTTAACCAACAAAACTGGGGAACTTCTATCAAAATCCAACCTCCAACCTCGGGAACGCAATGTTCCACCGTTAGGCAGTACCGCCCACATTTCTTTCCTCAAGTTTAACCCTCTTGCATCTTGAGTAAATCTAATTCCCTCAGGGAAGTTGCTTGGTCCCCTAGCCCTGGATTCAAGATAATCACCGAACCCAGGCAGAACGCTTCTACCCCATCTGACCAGGTCTTGCTACCTGGCCACGAGGTGCCCAGAACGAACAGAACTGATCTTGATGGAGGTTGCCCCATGTATATGTTGGCCCCAAACTCCGTGGTATTTTTTCTCTCAAGAGACCCTTGTTAGCATACCGGGATCCATGTGGTTGACCGTCCCATCAAGCACTTGGTCGCTACACGTGGGTTGCATCTACCAGCCCCTAAACTAATACGTAAAAGACGCTTGTCTTCCTGCAGGGGCTTTGAAATATTTCGCTCAAATTCCTACAGGGCCTTGAGCTGATCGCTAGTGAATCTCTTGTCCCTGACATCTGCTGGCAAATCTAAAGAGCACCAAACAACCAAAAAGATTTGTTTCCTGCATCTAAGAGTAACCATGGGCCCAACAGGTGAGTTCTGCCACAATAAAGGACAAATTGCCGGACTTAGTTTCCATCTCGTGAACATCTGATAAGATTACCCAAACCACGGGTCACTTCCGAGAAAGCGGTCGCAGAATGACTCCATACACCTTTCCAACATCAAAGGCTATAGACGATGAGTTCACACACTTAGTAATCTGTCTCCAACAAAAGACTGGGAAAATCATTCCTGCATGCTTCGATCGGTAAACAGGGAGATTTCCCTCTGCAAACAGCCCCCATCTAGCCACCGATTTACTAGATGCTGAATTATCCGACCTAATGTCCGCCATCGCCACCACTCCCTCCAGATCAAACCGAACCGCTAGTGTGGCCCTTACCTGAATGCAAGTTAAATACCTAAGGCTACAGAAGGCTAAAAAACAGTAGTGGCTTGGCGTTATTCTTGCAGCTCCAACTTCCCTCGGAAACAAACAAAATTGGAACCGACGACGTGCTTAAGAAACAGAAGATGTCTGCCGTGCACTGCCAAGACACTTCAGCAAAGTTGGCTAGCTTACTGGAAGATATAAATCAGAGCAAGTTCGCCTGTGCCCCCTTGTCAGTTTTGGTTAGCACTGCGCAGTCACCTCGCCTGTTGTGGTAGCCGGGGCACTTAATTCCTTCTTTGTTCATTCCATGACCATGGACTCCCTCATCTAACCATCCTGCATAGAACCTGTCACTGACCATATAATGTCAGATTTAGAATCCCCCATAAAGAATGTCAGCAATGAGCTCATCCTTGTCTGACAGTCCTCATGCCTTGACCATGTTGGCGTTACACCAACACTTCTATGTCAAACGGTAACCCACGTTGCAGCCCTACTACTGAATGCCTCTAACTTACCCCTGAAGTACAGTATATTTCCATCGCTGTTGAAGACCACGGTCATTATCACAGTTCATGAGAAGGGACCAGTAAAAGACTTCACAAAGTGCAGTCCAACCAACCACACTACGATGGCTTTTAGATAAACGGAATGCCTCCTCAGGTGATGAATGTCTGACATCTAGCCACCGCGCAATATCTTCCATATAGAGGAGCACTTGCTTCCAGTATCACCTTTAAGGGCCTTGTGCCATCACGACTTTTGACCTTAAAATAAAGGCCTCTCTAGCCAATAAATCCAATTTCATTACGTACCTTGATATGGCCAAGGCTTTTAATTGTGTCCTGCTTTCTTTGTAACTTACGAAACTCCAAACTCACAATTTCTCCACTTCGCCCATATCATGGCTAACATCATACCCATCAAACCACTCACGAGTGGTTTCCGTCAATGGAGGTTTTTCACATACTGTTCACGTAATCGGCGGGGTTGAACAAGGGAGTGAAGTCGGATGCCAGATTTCTCTCCTTTACTGTAATGATATATTTTCCATTCTGCATCATGGTGCTCCATTCCTTTTCGCCAAGGGCATTTGTACTGCCTATTAGTTTCCTCATCAAGACCTCAACACAGTGCTGCCTTGTATGTGTGCTGGTCCAGAGCGACTCGAAGACTGATGTAACTCCTGGAGTATGAGCTTCCCAATTTGAAGGGGCCGTTTTACAACCCTCGGATGCCAGACCGCCCCCGCAAGTTTATTGCTGAACCAGTAGTTTATTGCCCCGAACTCCTCAGCACGAGGACTTGGGATTCATTGTTTGTGCATCTTCAATTTTCGGAACTCGGAAAATCAAACCGCGTACACTAAGCATATAGGAACTCTCTATTCCCGTTCACTGAAGTCACAAAAAAGTGGATCTCTCACATACCTATCCAGTGTAGTACCTCTATCAAGATACCTTTCCACCACATACTCCAGCCCGCATAAAACTGACCGTGTTTCCATCGAGAACGTACAACGTTCCTTCGCCAAAAGACATATAAGTTACTTAGATGATCTATCTGCCAAAGAATTCATAAAAATGCGTTACACTATAACTTACAATTCTCCTTATAAAAACATAAAATTAGCCGAAGATAAAACCCCACTTCAAAGGGAAATTACCAGATCTCCTTCGACTTTCCCCACCAGAACGACACCTGATAGTTCTGAGCCTTCAACACAGACGGCTGGTCGCTCCACAGCTCCTTCTCAAGTCCCCACTGCTTTATCTTCACACGCGCCTCCCGCCTCTTCACAACCGCCCACTGCCTCCTCATCTGATCCCGTACTAAAATCTTTAAAAGCTAATTCCGTTACTGTTGATCTAGACATTTCCGCTTCTCCCCTCTTACTGCCACCCAGTAAGAGACGCCAACTATTGCCTCGCTCTCCCACCTCATCGCCTGTTGGATACACCCCGAACTCTAACTCGCCCTCTGTTCCCTCCGGTGATAAACTACTCGCCGTCCAGAGGAATAGGCCCAACAGTCTTCCCATTCTTCTCACAAGCCCCTCCCTCATTCAACTGTCTCCTCTTAAATCAACTCGCCTTAACTCACCGAATAAGGTTTTGACCTTAGAAAATACCCCTTGCTCCAATGCATCGGTGATCCTTACAAATTCACCGTGCTCACTGCCTGTCAGTACCAAAATACGGCCTCCACACGCCGTCCAATCTGCCTCACGTCGTACTTCTCACCTAACAACTATCTACAGTGCTCCCGCTTCTAACCGCTCCATATATGGTGTTCCACCCAACTTGAGTTACCCCTCCCACAATGTGCAGCTTAATCTACCACCCTAACCCCTATTCCTCAAACATTTTAACCCTGCCCTCTGCACTTTCCTTCAGCCAATACTCGATTCCGACTGGCCGGTATTTCTCGACTGCCCCTAATCATCCCTCTCTGATATCGACCCGCCAAACCCCACAGGTTTTTCCCTTTGCTCCGATGTTTCCCCCTCCGTTGATGCCCAGTCTTTTTACCCCTCAGCAGTCCCTCTCGCCGCAACATTTAATCCAGCTTGGCTGGAAGCCACCCCATCTGAACCTCCAATAGCCTCAACATCAACATATTCCCCTTTGACCCTAATCTCTGCTCCTTCCAATCGCGATAGCCTGCCTCCTTCCAAATTACACCACCCCCTGATGTGCCTATACAACCTCCCACAAATGGTATATCTCTAGCTTTATTCAACTCGCGTTCTATTCCTGACAAACTCCCGCACCTAAAAATCTTGTCCTTACAAATAATTACGACATTATCTTACTTATCTTACTAACGGAATCCTGGTTTTCTGAGAGCACTCCCAATGATCAAGTATCTTTGGTAGGATACAATCTTCTAAGGACCGACAGACCGAACCGGCGTGGTGGTGGGTGCCTAGCATGAGTCAAGGAAGCCTACACCACGACCCCTCTTTTACATACGCCACTCGATTTTATTCCCGATTCTCTCTGGTTCACTATGAACCCCCAAAGCACTGTTCTTCACATTGGCTGCGTGTATCGATCACCAAATTCCCCCAGTTCTTTGTTTCCACTTCTCATTAGGTCTTTCGAATACCTCTCTTTGCTTCCTTCTGGAACCAAGCTTACTGCGGGTGACTTTAATCTCCCTCACATCTGTTGGCCCACTCTCTCGGCTCCTCCTAATCTTATGGACCTGATCACTAGCATTCATCTTGGCGGCTGGACACAACATGTTGTCGAATCTACCAGAAATTGGAACATACTAGATCTGGTATTTACTCATAACACGCCTCTCATCGACTTGACCGTAACACGAAATTTCTCGGTAGTGACCATAAAATGGTTATCTGCCATCTGTCCCTTAGTGGCCCACCTAATCCAGCACACCCCTCCAACAATACATTCCTATGCAGAAATTGGGCCTTGCCAGTCACGCTTATTCGCCAGAAAGACTGGGGTGATTATTTCCTCACCCAGGACCCTCAGCATGCTGCGGATATTTTCTACTCCTTCTTTTCCGATGGTGTGGAAAAATTGCCTAATACTGCCCAGGCTGTTCCTAAAACGAGGTCGCTTGTCTCGCCACTCCATAAGAATTACCATAATCTTCTCAAACAACTACATAATTCCAAAGACTTTTCACCTTTTATTCGTCTAAACCGCCTCTCCACACTTATTCAACGACAAGATAATACTCGACTTCGTGACCAAGAAGCCACGGCTTTGAGTCATCCTAACAAGTCTCAACTTCTTTCTATGTTGCATAAGTCTAGAAACGCCGATAATAAGGCCGACTTCCAACTTCTGATTCTGGATAATAACTCATCTATCACCTCCCCACCTTGTATAGCCGAAGCCTTCAATGCATTCTTTGCTTCAGCCATGGCTCCAGCTACTGTCATTGCCCCGCCCCCATCTTCACCACTTACGGACTCTTTCTTTTCTACGATACCCTCCGATGACAGGAGTATTTCTAAGCTACTATCCAATAGCAAACCCTCCCTTCGATTAGGCCCCGATGGCTCACCACCAATTGCACTCGTCAATGGTGGACCGGATCTCCCCCTGTTGTTGCTTAACCTTTTCACTCTTCCACTTAATGGTAGCACCGTACCTGCTAACTGGAAGCGCTAGGTAATCGTTCCCATTCATAAAAAAGGACCTTTACATGAGGTATCCAGTTATTGCCCTATAAACCATACCCCCATCTTATCCAGAATAATGGAAAAATAGTTAAAGATAATATTATTTATTAAGCCTCAGTCTTATTAATCACAACCAACACGGATTCCTCCGTTCACGGTCCTGCATGACTTGTCAGTGTGATTTTCTGAATCTCGTCACCGACTCTGCTAAAAGTGGGAAATCTCTTGTTGCTCTTTATCTTGATTTATCCAAGGCATTTGATCGTGTACCTCACCCCCACCTTTTAACAAAGCTACGGTCATTTGACGTTGTCGATCCACTTCTTTCTTGGTTCTCGTCTTACTTATCTCATCGTTCACAGGTTGTCTTAATTAACGAGCACACCTCTAACCCTAAGCCTGTCACTAGCGGTGTTATTCAGAGCAGTGTTTTGGGGCCCCTGTTTTTCCTCCTACATATAAATGATATATTTCCGACAATACTTAATGGCACGCCGTTTCTGTTCACGGACGACATTAAGATAGTCTACACTTTTCGCCTGGCAACCTCAGTACTACTATCGCTAAAATCTCTGCTAATTTAGCCGCTCTTGATGAATGGTGCTCAACCTGGGCGATGAAATTCTCCGCCGACAAGTGTATTTTCCTTACTTATAAATGCCAGGTTCCTCCTGGTTCTTTATTCATTGGCGGTTCACCCATCGAAAGCCAGCCTTTAGTAAGAGACCTTGGCTTAAGTTATTCTTGCTCTTTCAACTTCTCGGAACAGGCTGTCCTCCAAACGGCGAAGGCTAAAAAGCGTCTTGGTCTTTTGTTCAGATCCTTTCAGCTTAGGCAGAGCATTCTCTACATGTACAAAGTACATGCCAGGCCCCTTCTCGAATATTGTCCCCTAATCTTCACTAGCATGAGAAAATCCGACAGGATTATTATCGAATGTATTCAAAGAAGATTCACAAAACAGCTTGTCGGTTGGTCGTTCAAATTAAACTACAGGGAACGATGCTTATCTCTCAAAATCGAACCACTATGGCTTCGTCGCATCAAGCTAAATTTGATATTTCTGTATAAGCTATTGACTAAGCAGTCCTTTTCCTCCAACCAGTTGTGCTTCTCCCCGGATACTGGATATTCACTCCGTAATAGACAGTATGCTATTACCACACCCTCCGCGAGGACTGTTCTACGCTCTAAGTTCTTCCTCTTCGCGTACTCCAGAATCTGGAATAAACTTCCCTTGCACATCAGATCTTCTCAGTCAAAATATGCATTCGTGCATGCTGTTGATAAATATCTTTCTGTCCCAACTGTTTTGCGCTTATTCAACGTTCACATAACCGAAAGTCACGCTTACGAGATGGGCCTCCACTTTTGAGCCATTGCTCTGCTTTCTCTTTTTAACTTACATTCCGAAATAACCTCACCGCTTTTAAAATTCTGATTGCTTTGTTTGACCGCTTCTCCTAGACTTCGCCGTCGACATATGTAAGCATGTCTGCGTCCACTAACTGCTTTTCCATACCAACTTACAGGATCTTGCCAATTCAACTTTGAAATAAATCCTTCCAGATGAGCTCGCATTTATAGAGACCACGGTATTACTCCCCACAGGTTGTCAATATGTCTCACCCGCTCCACGATGTATTAACTTTATTTAGTTATATCGCGTCTGCGGCCCTGAAACCAACCTCAACAACGCTATAAAAACTGCTTCAGTAACCAACTCCTGGTCGGCTTTATATATATATATATATTTATAGATATATACATAATATTTGTATATACAAATATATATACATATATGTAGATGTATATATATATATATATATATATATATATATATATATATATACTCACTACCGTCCTACAATTATACACACAAGCATGGTGAGTGACTCAACGCTCCTCGATATCTCTCAGCTTACAATGCCTCTTTCCCACACCAGGTCCCACCACATATACTTCCCTCACCACTTCTGTGATTTCGAACTGGAAAATCCAGTCTGATTCATCTCACTTATCGTGACTCACTAACTGAACTCAACACCCAGTTATGACGTTACCATTTCTGCTCCCACCCTATCCCCCAGCTAAGGTTCTTCTGTAATTTCATGCAGAACTTAGTCTTTACTCCCGCTCAATGACCACTCTAGGCGAAATACTAACTTTCCCGTTGAAAGTTTTAGCCACACTTAGGCGTTTCCCTTTTAGTCTCACGTTTCATGGCCTCAATGTGCCTTAGAGATCCGCTGCGCCGGTGAGCCCGTTCTTAACTTTTGTTCTTCTTTCCGTTAACCGTTGATCCTCAGCTGGGCTATACCCAGACTGCGTCTCTCTATCTCACTTTCCTTGCCACAGTCTTTTGCGTCCGACCGCTTTCGCACGACCCGTCCGATGATCGCACCCACGTATACAGCAATATATATTTATATACATATATATATATATGTATATATATATTTACAATTGAGTAGTAGGAGATTAGATTTGTATATAATATGATTCATCATGCAGCTTGAACGCTCATCTCACCACTGAAAACCATGGAAGCACTGTACAGCTGTTTCATCCTTGTTGGGAATCATGAGCAGTGCACATCCACCGAGCCCCACGGGGACTCGAACCTGGGGTGAACGATTGTGAATCGAACACCTTAACCGCAAGGCTATCCGGGTTGGCTCTCAGAGGTTTGTTGAACATTTACACTACATGATATAGCACCCTCCCGTCACTGGCTTTTGAACGGTAACAGCCCGCTCCCCACACAGCGATCGGCTCCTATGATGGATGACTTCTCTGTAGGGGCCTAAGTACAACGAAGGCTGTCCGTTATGAGCAACCTACAGAGCTTGGTTGTTATTTGCAATTGAGTAGTACGAGATTAGATTTGTATATAATATGGTTCATCATGCAGCTTTAACGCTCAACTCATCATTGAAAACCGTGGAAGCACTGTACAGCTGTTTCATCCTTGTTGGGAATCATCAGCAGTGCACATCCACCGAGCCCCACAGGGACTCGAACACGGTTAAGATGTTCGATTCACAATCGTTCACCCCGGGTTCGAGTCCTCGTGGGGACTCGGTGGATGTGCACTGCTCATGATTCCCAACAAGGATGAAACAGCTGTACAGAGCTTCCATGGTTTTCAATGGTGAGTTGAGCGTTCAAGCTGCATGATGAGTCATATTGTATACATATATATATATGTACATATATGTATATATATATATATACTTTGGGTATGCTCCACTCACATTTCTCCTTCCTAACTAGATTGTGCCATTTTACAACATAATTTGCAAACATATAAATAAAACCGTTCCGCCCCTTAGCGATGGGTGCTCGCTCTCACTCAATTCCTGGCTCAATCTAGAACTCAGCCGTCCCATCCTGCTTTTTTGCGCCTTTCTCGTACACTGGAGTCTTGCCACACGAATTACCATTCCTTAGTAACTGGGCTTCACTTCTCTGCGCATATGCTCACGGTAAGTTAAGACCCCATTCCAACCGGAATCCGTATGCCCCTAATTACTCTCGATCCTGCGGAGTACCGGCACGTTTGCTCCCACATAAAAAATCCTCACCTTAACACCCAGCGTTTGTCTCCCTTTTTACTGTTTGCCGTCCTAGATCACAGCTGGTGAACCGACCAGACTGTTATCTTCCTACTTTCTCATTCTTCTCCCAGACCATACCCTCTAATATTGTGTTATTCCTGGTTCCCAAAAGGAAACCCTCTCCTCATTCACCGCCTGCCTGATATCGCCCTAAATCTCTACTATCACCCAACTACCCTAAAAAGCTACCAGTCTCCGTCCAGGGATCCCTAATGAACCGGTCCACTAGCCAAACGATAACTAATTGTTCGGATAACAAAATGTTCATTTTCTTGCTCCCATAAAAAAGATAATCATAACCCACAGCTGGAACACTCTCCAGACTGCCGCACTCCTGATCTCTTCCAGATTGCATTGGTTACTTGGGTAGCCATCGGCCAAATAGACGTTTATTCCGGATTACCGTAAGGTCTGGACGATTTGATCAATGGTTTAAACCTATACTCTCGCCTGCTGACGTTATATGGGGCACCGTACACGGATTAACAAAACCTCATGAAAGTCTCACGGGATCGCAGAGGTGATTCCTGACACCAACCATCAACACATTCGCTCAGCGTCTATTCCCAAATAATCAAATCCGACAGTTCAATTCTTCCCGCGTTGCAGTGCGAAACCAATGACCGGAAACCAGCCCTCGCAGTTGTCAACTTCGTCAAACCAGCACTTTTTTACCTGATTCCCTCAACACTCTACCTGCCACCACATGCAACCAAGGTCTTTACGGGACAGAATATCAGCCATCTGCAGCCAACCAGAACTTGGTTAACAATTTTCTATCATATACGGAAAAAAACATTTTTCCAACTTCTTCCTAGCCGAACCATTAGCGTCTGTCTCCACTAATCCGTTTCATTGACGGCTCTTCTTTAAAAGTCCGTTATACATCCAAACACCATTCATGCTCTTCAAAAGTTCACTGAAGTCCCTGCGAAGCTTTTCGCCTTCATTTGAATTTCCATATGACACTGTGAACGCCTGCACAAAAGTCCGTTTTATTATCACCTTTGACTCACCTTCATCTATTTCACATGCTTCCTCCACAATTAGTTACCCAATGCTGGATTAGTGTCCAATATTCCGCTGGTATATCTGACTGCACGTTGAACGCCCCATGCTCGATTTACTTCTTACAATGTCCTTTGGCATCTCTTTCGCCCGGTTATTCTTTAGTGACCGTCCAGTTGTCGCTTATATCAGCAATCCCACGACTGCGCAGCTATCCACACCGCCCCCAGCGATTTCGAAACCGGTTCGCAATTCCCGTTTCATCCATTACCACTTTTGTCCACTCAAACATTACATGACTTTACTGGTATATTTCGGTTGCTGTGTGATTTATAAATTTAGACTTTGTGAAAACCTCACATTGACATATACTGTTGTATACTCTGATCTTGCCTTGTGCACGTGTATTGACCACCGTCAAGAAATATGCTATACTACACTATACTAAAACTGCCATCCTCAAAGCCCCAGACTCACATGGCTCAGGCACATGGAGCTTAACCAATGTTGATCACGCAGAATCGACCATCGAAAAGCACCCTAACCTACTGACACAATAAGGTTTTCCCCAGAGAAGCCCCATTTTCTACATAACACAAACCTCAGACTGAATATCCTTCTCTCCAGGTCAGCAACGGAAACCGATTCATCTCTTGCGAAAAATATTCCAAGTTATGGAAAAGACTTCTACTTGACATATGCCAATCACGGCCAAAGTTTACTTTATCTATCCGGCCACTTCTTTCACCGTCACTTTTAAAATCAGTGTGAAGTCCGCTTGTTATACAACTGGCTCAAACGATATACCATCACTGAACTTTACAACCGTGACCCTCTGCTGATTATTCTAGCTCTTTACGAGTAATACCGTCTATTTTCATCGTCCCATTTTACATTAAAACGCATCTCATACATCGCAAAGCTCTGCTTCTTGATTACGCACCCTTCGGGAATGTTTATTTTTCACCGTAACCATGTATCCGTCAATCACTTATGGTCCTCTAGCAAGACAGTCTTCCTTCCGTAGGTTTTGCGTAAATCTTTACTTTTCCCAATCCACTGTAGAATTAACCAGATTAATTACACCCCCCATTCTGCCAGCTTGACTACCTGCCCTTGATCATACGTCTGCCAGGAGCCACCATAAAAACAGACTTAAATGCTTCATCTTGCATCCAATGGCTTTTACATAATTGAAAAATTCGCCCGAAACTCTGATTCAGATTTTAGCTCTATGTTTGAAATTGCATTGCAGAACGCATCGGAGTGATACAAAAGTACCTATCAGTATTATTATTTTTATTTCTGTTTACCACGACTCTGAATTCATACCTTACCGCCAACAACCTGATAGCATCGACTTCCCTCAGCACCACCGAGGGTCGAGCCTCTGAATGAGGTATCGAGTTTTAGAACCGCGGATCTATTCAACCACAGGCTTTCAATTATCCACCAGGATGTGGTTGTCGATCTGTGCGGTTTTCCAGCAATACTTCGGAGACGGCCTTAGTCCCATCGCCTTTTTCTTTCAGCTTCTGACTCCTCAGACGCAATTACTAACACTCCTTACCCCTGAAGCCACGCGTATTTCCGTTCTGCTCTCCAATATGGAGAGGCATGCTATTTCGGTGGTTCGCTTTACCAATAACATAGCGCTACATTACTCAATATGGTTTGTACTAAATAGAAGCATCGGAGCACTTATGTATTACGGTTGTGGACTACTCCGCCGTACCGCAAGCCAGTGACCACACCCAAGCTCAATATGAAATAATGTTCGCAGTGATCCAAGCCCCCCATGGAGCCATTAAAAACTAGAACCAGTGGCATCGGGCCATACCCGATTTCATTTTCAACCACCTCACACTTCCGTGTACGTCTTCATTTCTTCTTCTCTCTCTACTTATCCAACTGGTAACGACTTCATCAACAGGAAAACAGATATCGACTCATGTGTCGGGAAGCACATGGAGTTGCAGATAGCGGATGCAAGCGTTCGGAGGCGCGCCTCTTCTGCCTGTTTGCTTTTTCCTCTTTCCACTGCTTTTCCGCTTTCCACTCCCAATGCTCAAATGAGCAACACCCCCGGAGGCAGAGGCAATTTAACAACGACTGCCCCCGAACGTGAGGAAAGTGGTCCACCACAGCAGCTTCCAGAACCGTATGCGTATGTGAAAAACGTGGTGGCTGGAGGAGCCATGGAAAGTTTTCAAATAAGTTCAACCATTCCCCTGTAAAAACCAACATAGTGCGTGAATATCTCAAACTCAGTCTGTCTCCTTCTCGAATTGAGGTGTGGAGAACATGGGCGTCTCGGGATTGCGGCCTGAACCCGACCCTGAGATTGGCAAAATCCCACTACGATGCCCACTTTTCGTTCACCAGATGCGTCATTTGTTCTGCCGCCTGCGCCTACGAGAGGGCGACAGCCTACTAAGCTTTTGATCTACAAATTCTCGCCATGCTTTTACTTTTGTCAACTTTCACGTCCCCATACGCAGCCCCTGACGCACAAGCTGACGTCACCTGCGAAGCCCGATGCATTTCTAAGGCCGGGGAGTTTTCTGACCACCATGGTCCAACATGGACTGTTAAGTAAATTAGTACCCAGGTACGAAACAAAAGTATCAACTCTCACCTCCTTTTCCTCCCCTGAGCTTTTTGCTGCGATTTACCTTATTGAACCCATTCTTTATTAATCCAAGGGCTGCTGCGTATTGCTGAAATTCTCGACACGCTGACGACCATTTATCGATTGTCCTGGTGCTTATCAGCTGTGACTACCGGCTGATCACTCAGGACGGCTAGGCAATTCGTCCAAAAGTGCACTAATATCCCACAAATGTGCTAAACATTATACCACTAAATAATTCAACAGGGAAGTTCATCTTAAAACCATGGGTTCTACCCCACAACCTTGAAAAACTAGGCGACCCGTCAAAAAGCGGACCCTAGTTTCATTGATTGCACCTTCAAGTCCGAAAACGCTGGTGTCAGTAGATTCCTTTTAAAAGGTTTGCCACAATCCCCATCTGGAACACCGTCCGGGGTGCCTCTCCAGCTCCATCCAATTTAAACCCCATCGGAAACTTGTGTGCACATGACAAAGCCTAGCTAAACTCTTTACTGCTGCTTCGTGTCGGTACTTTTGGAGAATAGACCATTCCCAGGAGCTGCAAAAAGCAAATGCAAAAGACTATGGTCAGCCCCTGGGGTTATGGGAAGTTCTTCATAATTTCAACCAACCCTCTGTTTAGAATAACAAAATAAGTTCAGAAATTTCAGTTCCTTCATTTCCATTCGCTATTTCGCCCATGCCAACCACCAGCCTTAATGTCCTCCAGACCGCCCATCTACCTTTGAGTTTCAATTCCTCAATCGCCCGGCCCTCGCGTTTCTTGACCATGGCATATCACGCAGTTTGCTCAACTTACTTCCGATCTTTTTGCATCCTTGTCTATTGCTAATACCGCGATTACAATCTGGCTGTCAGGCTTCATTCCTACGCAGTCTTGCTATTGCCCCACACACGTTTTTCTGGTGACTACTGACAGCTTCTTACAGGAGGACCTCTCCAATACCGAGGCCACCCTAAATGAGGCTGAACTCCATATATACCTACCAGCACTTAGCTGCTTCTGCCGATATGGCCGGACTGTTGTACCTGCTGTCAAATACCATGGACCTCATTTGTGGTCTTCCACCAGGCAATACAGCTGTAATCGATGCTGCAGCACCCATCAGCGATCACGCGTCAGATCTCTTATGACCAGCTGGTGACTCATCCATCTACATATGACCGTTTCTTTCAATCTTTCCCTTCAGAGCCAGCTACCGTATGCCTGGGCTTTTTCGGAAATAATTGATAACCCCTCCGATCGAGACAAGAGAATTTACAACAATCTGCTGACGGTGTGCCCTGGCTCCCTAGAAAAATATATTCGTGCTTCAAATATTCCATCGTGTGTTCCACCCAGGACGACTTGATTTCAATCCCCATTGCTGCCACCAATAACTGGCCCTATATCTCAATTCTTTTGTTCCGAATTTTTTTCACGCCTCATACTTGCAATTCCAATAGGCCTAATGTATCATCAGCATCCCCAATGTTGGCTGATACGTCAACTAACTTGCTCACTTTGAACCCTGCACAAGCTGCATCCTTTTATCCCTCGGAAGCACGTAACTCAAGTATATTGGTCTTTTGCAAGTTCTCAAGCCGTACTTGGTTCTCGATGCTATCCAGTTTTGACTGCATGCCGCATTTATAACCCCCTGTTCCACTGTTTCATCCTTGAGTTTTTGATCTTCCCTCCACCGTCACCGTGGTAGCGTAGAAACATACGGGCCTCAATGTAGCCCAGCTGAATTTAAAGTACGTTACTTTGCTCGAATTGCATTTTGTGCAAAAATTCCGACCATTTTAGTTCGTTTTATTGCTGAAGAACACTTTCGCCAAAAGACCATCACCATTGTAGGCCCGCTTCGAATAACTCAAATTTCTTCACTCTGTGTGGTGCTTCACCCATTGATCGTAGACCTATGAATGCTTCTCGGCCATTCAAAAAGTATACCAATAATATTATTATTATAGCCTTGATGGCACCTTAGGCCTCCTGCCTCCATCAGGTGAAATGGAGGGATAGGCAAGGAGATGGGGGTTAGCTCGCTTTATGGCGCAGGAGCGCGAGCAGTTGGCGGGTGAGACCCCTATAACCTGCAACGTTCAAGGAGTTCCACATAAAATTATTTAAAACTTGGATTTTCTGAGACTTACCTGCACCTACAGAAGCCCATCAGCGGAGAACTGTAAGAACAAAATGCTCCCAGAATATCAGCAAGAACAAACCCTCGAGGGTGAAAACGTAGTGAATCGTGGGCTCTAATCCGCTCAGAAACGGTTTAGAAGGCCCGCTGGGTCTCATGGGGTAGGGTAGCGGCCAGACTACTGTGGTTTGTCCTTGATCAAGCCCTGATACAGCAAGTACAGGAACCTGCTTGATGTAAAGTGGGACGCAATCCCAGCCTTCTCGGCATTTTTCCAACCAAATTTCCGGAAGTCAGAGAATGCGAGAGCGATTGCTTCCTTAGGGAACAGTGATAGTGACAAGCTTAGGATATCAGCGGGAACCAGGCCAACTGTCGTCCTGAAAAATAGAAGGCGAATCCTTAAAAGTTTGATACCCAGGCCCTGGCCATAAAGCCCAATGATTCGGGAGTGACCACGAGCACCAAGCAGCGAAAGGCGTGTGTCTTTGGGAGCCCTTACTACAGCTTTGACGCAGAAGCCTGACCCGCAGTGGGACGTCAACTCAAAACGAGAAAGTGACGAAGGCGCACTTGAAGAAACTTCTATTCTGTCATCCTGTTGCATCGCAGGGGGACTCGTACATTTGACTTAGCATGTCCTACCACAATGACATCTGATAGCACAAATCACTCAGCGGTATTGCTCCTCACACCTTGAAAGCACAAAGTGAAGTAGACCCATAACAGAAACCACAAGACACAGTGCCTGATAAATACACGGCACAGAACACAAGGCGCAAAAGTCAGTGCCGGTCGGCAAATGATACCTGCCTTCTCGTAGGTCGTTGTGCTTTTCCCTATAACAAATGAAAAAGTGGGTAAAACAGCCACGGTTTTTAACAGCACGAACGACCAACCAGGCCGAACCCTCCAGACCAGTAATCTCACGGCAAAATGGTTATTTGCCGGTCAGGTAAGGTTACAGGGCCTACTACTTTGGTCCCAGTTCAATTCCATTCGGTTTCAGAACTAAACAGCGAGATGTCAGAATGTCAAGCTTCTCGCGTTGGTGAGCTCCTAGGATCCCCCGGTCCTTCGACGAGTAGTAGGGAAGAGTCTTTTTCAGTACCTGGCTATAATCAGGGAAGGTTCAGATTAGACCTCTAATCCTCGTTCTCTTCGACAACTTTTCATATCACAGCCTCCAGTCACGTGCTCCTCCCGATCACTTTCTTCGATGAAAAGGATAAAGTATTAGGGGGTATTTGGTGCTATATAGGGGTGCCACAGAGAACTGAAGTGGAAGGAGTGGGTCAGTTTTATTACAAAGCCTGTTGTACAGGATCCTGGCCACATTTCTTCCGGTACGTCATTCCGCGCCTCATGTTATCTTCTTTTGAATTCAGCCGTTGTGCTTGCCATTATCACACCTCCTGGCAGTTGATTCCAGTCGTTAGCTCCCTAAACTCAAGACAGGGATTTCTAATCCGAGTCAGATTTCTGTCTCTCTTGGCTGTCATTGCATTGCTCTTAGGCGGCCATCCTCTCGCAGCTCAAGCAAGGTTTACCGTACCTCGTGCCTCTGTAAATCCTTCATTTTTTGGAATCGACCATGGAGCCATTTTCGCTTCTTCCTTCTCAAGAAAACAATCCTGATTACTTCAACCTTAGTTCGTAGCGCTAAAGCCCGTTGTCTGTGAACCATTGCGTGACTCGCTTTTGCTGCTTCTCAAGATTATTGACGTCCCTCAACAAAAATGCCCTCCATGCTTGAACACAATTTTTTTTCTTGGGACCTCACGAACCCCGTCTGCTTTGGCAACAGGGCCGGAGGCTTCCTAGAGCCGACTAACCCCTTCAATGACACGGGGCTCAACATCCTTTCTGCACTAACTCAAGACATTAGGGTCAGCGCTCACTTACACCCGTAGATCTCGTGCTCCTGTGGTCCGAGCTAGGGCCCCTCGACTGCTTTGTAGACCCATTTATCGGATGACGGTGATCTCACCTCTTTGCTGAGTTGTTGCCGTTTGCTCAGACACAAGGGAAGGTTCTGCGTCACTGACCATCGTTATACTTCATCCAGATTGCGCTAAACAGTTGCATCATCTGGAGCCCCTACCACCTTTACGTCGTCCACGAACGACGGGTATGGGTTTTCCAACCCTTCTTTATGGTCGTCATTGCACAACGGGAACAAGGGGGTGCACAGGGCTTTCACTGCGGAACACCACTAAGTAATCCGCCATTATCCGATAAACAGCCTCCTACTCTCACTCGGAACTCCCCCCTTTAGGCTTTGTACGATCTATTTATGTATCTTCACTGTAAGTTGAAACGATTCCACCTTCGTTTCGGGCTCTCCGTGTTTAACTGAATCAGTGGCCTTTTCGAAATCCAGGTGGCGGACTTCCAACTGTTAACTCCGGTCCGCCCGGCTGGTTACCTCATCCAAGAAACTTATTAGGTTGGAGAGACAAGAAATCCTGCGTCAGAACCGATGCCGGTCGGCGGTCACTAGTTAGTTCCTTTCTAGCTGACTTACTGTCCTATCTTGCGATGTTCTCTCGAGAGTTGTAGGCACCACTGGGAGCCGGATATTTGGCCTGTAACCGGTACATGTGCCTTTGTCTCCACCTTCGGGAATGGGGTTTGACGATCGCTCAGGCCAGCTTTTAGGCTGTATGCCCTTGTCTAATGATTAGTTGAACACCTTACAAAGTCGTTCAGCCAAAATGGAAGAAAGTGGTTTCAGTATTGTTGGGAGTTAGTCACCCAGCCCCACAGCCTCAGATACATCTAGTTATCTCGGACTGCTCTGTTCCTCTCGTGCATGGATTTCTTTGTCCTGCTCCTATTCGCGGGTAGCCCTTGGGCACCCCGGTCTTTTCTATATGTCAGATGGGAGAATTTCAACGGGTTCGCTGTTTTTCTTGCCTGTCTATTGTCTGCTTCCCCTGCGAGTTCCTGGGCCCCGCATACGGCCTTCCTGAGTGCCGCTTTGAGCCGAAGATGGTTGTATGATGCTTTGAGACTGTTGTACGTGGTTCCGCGTAATACCACCCTGAGGGTCATTCCTGCGCCGTTTCCGGCCCCGAAACGTTCCGGTTCTCGCTGCTTTGAGCTTTCGAAAGGCCCGGTCCCCACCGACGCTTCTTAACTTCTTGAAAGATCTTTTTTCTACTTAAGGGTCCTTCTCTCTCGGCCTGTCCACATCGGTGGTAATATATTTTGTTTGACCCTTAAACGGTGCAACTGCCTCTGCTGCTTCTAACAATCTGCTCCTTATCCAACTCTATTTGGATACTAAGTTGTAGCTGTCGCTCACCATCTCGCAGTCTGTCCGGCGGCTTACTCTTACCAAGCCTTTCTTGTCTATCTCTCGGAAGTTTCTAATTTCATCAGGCTCACTCACTCCTCAGAGGCCTGGCCTCCATCAGTCCTATTCATGGGTTCTGCAACTTCTGAGAGTTATCAGTCGCTTCAGGCTCCTGTCCTCACTATACCTAGAATTGACGGTTACTTAATAACTGTGCTTCTTGTCACTTGATTTACGTGATGGACAAGAGCCTTCATGCGGCTAAGGCTGATCAATCTCTCCTCAAGCTTACGCTATGGAGTGGTTTCTGAGGTCCGGTCTACTTTTCAGAGCGTTGAAATCATTCGAAATAGGTAACTTCCGTCCAGCTTAAGCACCCTTAGTGATTAACGCGGGCAGATAGTGATCCTCAGCGGCTTTCTTGCCTTGGCTTCGATAAGCGCAGACAGCTGACGCTTTTGGTCTACCGGTAGCCACTGAAACCTCGACAGCATGTATTTTGAAGGTGACAAGTCAACTGTCCTCAAAGCCGTCATGCTGTTCCACTGTGAGGACCGTCGCACCACCTCCGATTCAACCATCCAGCCTATCCGCCAACGAGACTGACCAGTAGCTTGGGATGCGTCCTTTGTGGCTTGCCCCTGGTTCTAGCCGTGCTTCAGTGGTTGCCTCCTTACCGGCCCCCATTGTAGCACCCTGAATTCTGGCAGCTTGCTACTCATAACCGCAGCATTGGCGTGAACGGCGAGCACCCCAACCCCCCAAGCTACGTCCCTGAGTTTGTTGGAAAGAGGCAGTAGGTGTTTTGGTCCCGAACACAAACACCCAAAATGGTTTTTCCGTACTACGGTGGGATTCCTGGCACTACTTTCGCTCAATGCCCCTTCCACCCTTTAGGTAGCTGTGAACGTCACCTTCCTCGACGTAACGTTGGGGGGTACTTCTCCCTATTCTCCGCTGTCGGAGGTACAACCTGCAGTTCCGGTTTCTTTCATCCTCCTATGAATGACTGCAGGTCCTCTGTCATCAAGTGCCACATTTACGTTGCCCTTCTAAACACGCCTAATAAGCCCGGCTGAAAACAAGGCGCCCCTTGGCTAGGGTTGACAAACCCGACAAGCATGGGTCGTGGTTCGCCTTCTTTATAGTCGGTCTCCTGACACCAAGGCCCCAATCTCATAACTCCTTTGATGGAAGCAAGTCCAGGGATTTCAAGTGCCCGCAATAAGTTGGCTGGGTGGTATGGCGTTACCTTGTCTCCTCGTCTGCCCATTTTCATGAACGGTTCGAGAACACAGCGAACTACAACATTTCAGTTCCGCCCCTGGGCTATATTGCTGCTATTCCGCGAAGTGGTCAGAAACGTATTGATGTTATTTGTGTTTTGTTCCAACTTATCCATTTACTGGTTTGGGACGTTTCATCTCGCTACCGTGTCATAAGTCAGTACCCCGACGGCTGCTTATTGTCCCGGCTTTGCTCAGGTGTTCATTATGTCACAGGGCTTCGACTCGTGTCAGTAGACGTCTTTATTTTGTGTGATCATTTTTTCTATGGTTCTAATGGTTTCTGCGTTTTTTGGCGACTTCTGCCTTACCCAGGGACCTCATACCTGTTCCGGTTAGTCTTGCGTAGAGGGCGTATCCAGCTGAGCTTCTGATATTCACGGTACATTTGGTAGTGCTTCTTGTTTAGTCCGGCGCACCTTATGCGGGACCTTGTTTGACTGGTGTCGCTCTGATTTCCGGCAGTTCCTGCCAACTTAGTCTCCCCGGGGCACCGAAGTCTTCCAAATTGTCCTCCCGTACCGGCCTTTCGGTGTGGTGTTCAACAGGTTACGATTTGTGGTCGCTAATTTGTCCATGCTGTCAGTCTCACCAAATGAGAGGAGCGGAAAGCGTGGTAGGGAGATACTGAAAGATATCTAATGAGGAAGACCTCAGATTGAGAAGTACCAATAATGAGGAGAGTGATGAATTTGTGTGTGACGTCAGGCCGGCCAAGCTTCTTAAGATTTTGCCGCTGGACGCCATCCTTTATAGTTGATCTTTCATTGCTTCGCCAACTTGTTGTTGTTCCCCTGTGGTTCGTGGTTCGTTTTCCACTTTTCTCCCAGTTTAGTACTTTTCTTCATTTTCCCCGTCTCCCGAGCAGCGCAAAGTCGCGGTGTGGCGCAGTCCAAAGATAAGATCAAATCCTTGCACGAACCAGCCTTAAGTGGATCTCCTTTCTCTGCGACAATGCAAAAAGGGATCCGCCTAAAGCTCGTGCATTTGAGAACGTGAATTTGTCGAGAGAAGACGAAAGTCACAGGCCTCGTGACCCGACCTGACCTGGCCAGGGTAAATGAACCTTTTCGACAATAGTACGAGTGTGAAGAATTGCGGCATTGGATTTTCTCTTCCGCTTCAGTCGGTTGCGTAACCTTGAGCAAGCTAGTTGGAAAACGGAGGAAGTGAGAGCGACTTCCAGTCTAAAAGATAAGCCAACGATCAAAGTAGATTGAACAGTAATTTATGTGCGCCTGTACTCTTAAAGTCAGCAATATTTCGCTAAAAATTCGGGTAACTCTTTGCATAGCTGAGAAACTTTTAGCCTTCCAGTTGGGCCCCATTTATCCAGCCGAAGTCATCGTCTCTCACTCTACGGCACGGAGGCTTCTCACAGCTTGGCGCGCTGAGCTAGGCCATGCAGGTGCCAACAAGCGGACTCATTTTAGTGGCCTTTCCAGCACAGAGATGAACCAGACTTCTACAGGACTTGCAAACTTTGTGGTAGCTTAAGAGTCTGAGAATCGCACGACGCTGGTTCTGGTCGACCGTTTCATTGAGTGGTAAGAGGCTTCTACCCTGGGTTCCGGAGCAAGCCCAAAGCACAGGATCTGCCAGTGGGACGCACCCAGCTAACTGCTCTCCGACAAGGGTACGAATTTTGAGAGATGTCCCATAAAAAAGCTCTCTCGGCCCCTTGGTATTCACGAGACATAAGCCACCTCCTTCCACCAAGGAGGAAATGGACTGGTTGAGTGCACCAGTCGAGCATTCATCATCCTCCTCAGAGCCATCGTCGAGCACAGTACTGATTAAAACATAGAAATACGTTTTTGGTTACTGCCCTATCGCGGTTCGGTGCCCGTGCCAACAAATCAGACTTCAAGCTTTTTTTGGACAGGGAGGGAGATCCTGCCCCGTCAGATTTGCGATTACTTACAGTTCGTGACCAGGCCACTACTGCTTTAGAGTACGCCATCAAGCTTTGGGACACAATAAAACCGGGTGAAGATCTTGCCTGAGTTCTTCTCATGTCAACGCGGGGGCGGCACAACGAGCGTCGTGACAGGCAGACACTTCGCATTCCGATGCACCGCGGAGAGTTCGTGTGGCCTTTTACTTCAGTACGCCCTCCCAAAGGTGCTCGCCAAACTGCCCGGGTATCAGAAGGGAAACTTTTGTGTGGGAGGGGTTTCATCAGATGCAACTTGTCATCCGGAAAGCATCGGAGAATAGTTGTGGTCTACCGACTGTTGCTCATTTCAATACGCTTAGGCTCTTTGAGTGTCTGACTGGGGAAATCTATTCAACTTGTGGGGCTCGGCCACCCAAATGACAGGACTTGGTGCCATCCGTACAGTTAGAGCTAGAGGGACTATCAGAAATTGGAAGAGCTGTGGCTCCAGGGCCGGAGACCTCTGAACAAGAGGGCTGCGTTATGGGAACTTCTGGAGGGCGGAACGAGTGCTGTGAATGGCAGTAAAGGATTGTCCCTTCCATTTCAGCTGGGTGTGTCAAAAGTTAGCAAGCAGTCGGCGAACCAGAGGTTAAGTGTTGACCTTTGGGCACACGCTCGGGGAAGTGTCGTGGTACAAATGGGTTCCATAAAACAATCTCGAGTTTGTTAGTTAGACCGAAACTTGTGACTGAGTGTTATCGGGCGACTGGCTCGGCGGCTCTGGCTGTTCGGCCTTCACCTTCCCTGACGCTGGTACTGCGCTTGTTGAGAGTCAACATTCCCTTGGCGGCCCTCACATTTACTGTTCTTATCAGCTCATCGAGACTGCTAATGACCACTGTGACAAAACCTCGGGAGCCAAGTGGTAAAATGAGCATACTAGTCGGAGATCATCACTGCGTCGCCAAATATGGCTGACCACTTCTGTCGAGTTTGCAGGGTCGGTAAGTATTCTTGCAGCCGTCGCTTCCAAACCACCCCGGCTAAATAACTCGCCTGTTTTCATTCGTGTAAATCGCTACCACGGAGGCTTACCCACCTTTGGAATCCAAGGTTCGACCTAAAGGTCAGCAGGTCGCTTGAGGTGAGAGTCAGATGGCTGGGGTCGCCGAAAGATACTGGAACTAGAGGGCGGTTATTCAAGACCCTCAAGTCCTCGTTCATCAAGATGGTTACCGTTTCATTGTCCAGCTGTCGTTGCGCAGTTAATGATGCTAATACCCGCCTGATGGATCCCATCAGGCTTTCCCACAGGCCACCGAGTTGGTGGGCCTGCGGAGTATTCAAGCGCCACCAGATGGCGTATGCCATGGTTTGGTTCTGCTGCCTGTTTTGGTTTAAATTCTGGCGCCGTAGCTGGAATTCTTGCTGATCGTTCACAAAACCTGACACATTGTCATAATAGAAATCTGGTGGCGCGTTTCTTCCGTTGCTAAGGAGTGGTAGGGCCAGGAGGACGGAGCCGGTAATCATCGAAAGCACTACCTTCAAGTGTACCGCCGGGGAATTCATGCACGTCACATTGTGCCCAGCTTTTTTCGCACCTGACACATGAAGGTTTGAAGTAGTCATGTCCGGTGTCAATAAACGGCCACCACCCCGACGTCACTCTACAGTCCGGAAACGGAGCCATATATTGCTTGCCTGCGACAGCAATGCGTCTCTCACATTGTGCACAAGTCGGATTACGCGTTTCACAACTGTCCTTTCTTTAAGTAACCAAAACCCCTTCCTCCTGCGCGTCTCTCTAGGACACGTATGTGTCTAATCGTCAAGTCCATCAAGGGTCGCCGAGCCGGGGGCAATATGGGATGTTTGGCATCAAAAAGCAGGTGGAACTTTCTCAGTCTTCTACCTATTCTTAGTATTCCAACAAAAGGTTTTGGCCTAATAGGTTCCAAGTTGGTGTTTCGAAAAGATTTTCTTTCGTAGCTTGTTCCCATCCTTCCGGCTTCCTGGAGCTCCTGGAGCAACACCTGGAGTTGTATCACCTTGAACAGATCATACTCTGCGAATCGTAGCCCATCTGGATTTACTGGACCCATGCTTAGGCGGCCAAATGGGTGGACCCTTTGGGTGACCAACAGAAGTCTCTTGAATCGTGCCAACCACATCAGTGATCGGAGCATCTTTATCCAAGAGGAAAACCCAACTGACCGTGGCGAGATAGATGTTAGTTTGGCGGCTCCTACGTCATCACCGGGCCCTCGATCTCCTTTTCTGACACAAAGTGTGGCTCTGGTCCGTGAAAGCGCCAATCCTGCTGGGGCGTGTGCAGGCACTTCAGCCCTTTTGTTCACGCTTCTAGCTGCAAAAAATGAGTCACACTTCGCGAAAAATATCAGTAAGGCTGTCGGCGGACTTAACGCGCTTCCACCAGTTCATAGTAGTTTATTCGTGTAAGATCATGAGCCGACTAGCGATGAGAGTAATAAAACCACTCCTGACTTCATTTATGTTGCACAGAACTATCGTAGAGTCCATACACAACCTAGATGATCAATTACGAAGGATGAAGCACCGTTTTGTTGCTTATACAGCCACTACGGCCAACACCGCTGCATTGAGTTCAAGACAGGGGATTGAAACCAATTTCAGTGGGTCCATACGAGTATCGGCAAACAGGATCTCCGCGGCGTATTTTCCATCTCTCAGGCATCATATTCCACACACCACGGCTTCTCTCACAACTTCGGACGCATCACAAAAGATGTGCAACCCTCCCGTCTGTTATAAGGCCGGAGGGCAAGCACCTGGGGGTCCGTGTCTCCTAGTTTCTTCAAAGTGACCAGGAATTCTTCTCATTCTGGCCGACCTCTGTCAATTGGCTGATCCCAATGGGCTGTTTTTCGACATAGCAGCGGCAGCAAGGCCTTTTGGGCAGCAACCAGGGGGAATTAAAACCGAGCTGGTCGAGCAAGCTAGAGACTGCCGACCGTATGCCACGACGAATAACTGGTTGGTCGGGGAAGTTCGGCTCGAAGACGAAGTCGTCCGCTTCTGCATTCCATCGTAGTAATAGAGTGCTTTAAGTTGAGAGTGACCACCTGTCCACATCTTGAACTCCTCCTACCCTTTAGTGGTGTGGGCTAGCTTCAAGCTCCTTCGACGGGTTTCCTATCTACTTTGTGGGATGGAAGCTCCTCTTCTCCAGCTTTTCTGTTAGGCTCCTAAATTGTTTTATGGCCGAGTCAACGTCATCAAATGACTCAAAGTAGTCGTCGACTTAGAGGCTTCTGCTGACGCTGTCCACTGCCGACCGGTGATTAGGAGCACCACATTTGTTCGCGGCTTCTCGTACGACAAAACTGACACTAAATGGTAATGTTATCGCTCGGAACAGATGGACTATCATTCCGTAACTTATCACCTATTTGTCCAAGTCGTTCTCGTGCCGCCTGGGAATGGCGAGGCTTCTTTTGTTCCAATGGTATTTTCACCTAAAGAAACACTCTCCAAAGTCGTCGGACAAGGCCACTAGGCCCACCGTTAAACGGCGAGGGACCTAAATCAACTGTGTGGTCCAATCGGGCCTTTATAGTACACTACCATTTAACGACTTGTCTGGGAACTTGGATGCACAATTAGAAACCATCCGCAGTTTTTTCGGGTTTCTTGGGTTTGAGAACCAGGCGATGAAGCAGTTGCCATATCCCTCCTCGGCCACCAAAGGTTTGCAGGCACCCTTTTCACGCAGCCAGGCCCTTCATTTCGCTGCATCAGATCTGAGTACAGATTCAAGAGATCCCCATCCCAGCCCAGATGTTCTTTCAAGCGCAGTGACTTATGGAAGCGTAAGTCCTGCCGTCAACCAAAGGGTCGGCTAGTGTATGTTACGGGAGAAGTACCTCAAATTGGTTTTTCAAGCCTTTGGTTCCCTGTCGTACCGCCTGCGGTGCTTTTTGCAAGCCGGTGTTTATCGGCAAACCGGTCCTTTACCAAGGTGGCTTCCGGTCTGCTCACGACAATGTCTAACGCTCTGGCCAGACCATTTGAGGTCATCGCCCCTGCAGCAGGTACCCCCAGACGTATTGGTTTGTTGGCACACCGTGAAGTTGGGCAGATCACACACGGCGTTATTGATAACGAAAACGGTATATTTATAGGCCGTTGTCTGAAGGTACGTGCAAGCGCGTGACCATGGTGGACAACATTACTCAATAAGGTGAACTGTACACAGATTTCAAGAATAAGAGTCAAAGGTGTCGGCGGCAGAAAATAAAAAGCTAGCTGTAGTTTAAGTGGATCACACTAATAGCGGTTTGTGAGGCAAATATGCTTTGGTTCCGAGTTCGGGTAGGGCGGTAGTGCTTCGTGGGGATACCGAGTAGGCCGGTTTCACACAGTGCTAAAGATGGATGATGAGCCAAAATGATGCAATCCATTGAAAACGGAGGCTCAACGGGTTCCCGCGATTAGAGTAGGTTCTGAACAGAGAGAAATGGAAGAAAAAAGCTGTGTGGAAGTACATCCGGAAAAATCTATGGGAGAGAAGAGAATAGCAATCCATGAAGATGATTCAAACCGTGAATGAATGATCCACCGGGATTCAATAAAGGAAGTGAGTTATGAAACACGAAGACACGAAGCAAATTTCGCGAAAATGCTCTTGAGAACACTGATAAATGTGGAAGGGACAGCAGTCCACAAGAGAGTGAGTTTAATTTTAGGATCAGTAGCCTGATTCATTCAGAAAGGAGAAAGCGCAACTAGATTAGTGGAGAATCAATTTCCAGCGGGCTACGGCCCTATGGAAAAATGAACTCTTTCAACGGACACTGGGGTGGAAAGTCCCCGCATAGGCTTGAGCTTTATTACGCTGTTTTGCTGACGAAAGTATATAGACTTATTGAGTCCCAGTGTTGTCCAGCGTCATTACTGGTATGGTTTATCAGGCGGGGTAGAGAAAGTGTCGATCGATCAGCCGGATGTAGCGAGGTATGACGGATTAAACTAATGACTGCCATTCACCGGTATAGTGGCAGGTTGCGGGTAAACTGCCATTTGTTTAGGCTCCGATAGTGCTGCCGGCAGGAGAAATGTTGCGTTAGGAAATGCCAATCGATTTAACGATGAGCTGTTGGGGACATTTTATGGAGGGTGGCTTTATTTTAGTCCCCTTTACTACGAAAGGTTCTACCTGGGCCTCTCTTGGTACGAGTCATAGTACAGTCCTTGGTTGTTCGGCTTGGCGACTGAGATAGTGGGCGAAGAAGAACGTGAAACAAATGGAGTTTTCGGTCTGGATGTGGTTCCAGCCGCGGGTAATGGTAGTAGATGACGACGATAATAATGAACTGCTTAGGTTTATAAGAACGGGGCAAGGATGAAGCTTAATTTCGGCGGTCAGCTGCACCTACTCCACATTCTCGGTAAAGCGGGCTCTCAGGGGATTGGGCTATACTGCTACTGGCAAGCGAAGTTGCGTGCACCATTTAGGCAACTGTATGCATTCCAACGGATCAATGGTTTGCATGTTGGCGCGGCAGTGCTGGGATAATAAAATTTCCTAAGGCTTTACGGTTAAGAGGATTAAGAGATGGTAACCCCTCATACTGTTTGCTTATACGGAATGCAGTTCAGCACCGAGGTGGTAAGATTGGGTTTGGAAGAACAGTATGCGAGTGAACGAGACTGATACCCTGCTGGCATAGCATTGAATTAGTTACCGTCTCTTCTAGTATAGTGGCTATTCTATACTGAATATTCCTCGGGGAACATTGGAGTAGAAGAAACTATCAGGATGTCGGCAGTGATGCATTAGTGAAAATTGGTCTCGTACAGAGAAAAGTAGATGAAGGTTCGTCCGTGTCCCTACTAGGTGGTGCTACCGCACTAAGACTGTATTTGAGTGTGGGCAAGGAAATCTGAGGTGGTTGTGATGGCTTGGTTACCGTGATATCTTTGTATTCGTTGGCATATCGCAAAGCAAGACAACGCCAATGTGAGGACTGGTTAAAAAACCGTGAGGGATAGGAACGGGATAGGGCTGAGTTTTTCAGGGAAGCAAACTCCAAAGGTCCACATTCAGTTCTCACTGTGGGAGGCACTAGGGCCTGCTTCTGTCAGGGAGGCAGCACGATACCCATCCACTGGTATCCAGTACTTGTCGCTCCAAGGGTGATTCACTTTTTTAGAATTTTTCACTATATTTATGGTTTTATCACTGTCAGATATCTGGCTGTCGGAAAAGACGGAGCTCATTTTGGTGGGTGACCATAGCTCCCACTTCCCGGTTGAAACATGGACCGCATGTAACAAGCCGCTTTAGGAATAGGTCAATCACACCGGCCAGTTCACGGCAACACTGCAGCCCGGTGACATGGGTCACTTGACAGTGCTGGTATGCCCGGAAGACAAAAGGGTCGGGTATTTTTTCTCCCTTCTTTATGCCAATCTCTTTCTTTTTGATGTTTATGTCATCTCGTTGGTGGTTACTTCTGTGCAGGAAGGCAGTCACAGCCAGGAAGGTTCACCGATATGCCGCGGAAAATTTGCAGTATCAGTGAAGTCAGAACACCAAGAGGGTTTACATAGGGCAAAAATTCAGAGGCAGTTAGAGTAAACCAGAGTTTGACATCATTATCATGTTTACCGGAACACCAGTTACCACAAGGATGAAAAACTCCGTTCAAGGCTAACAAAGTGATCGATAAACAGCTCATTTTGGTGGATTTGTTAAAGGCCTTAAGTTGATTCGGGCCGGACATCTAGATTTATGGACAGTAGTATCTGAGGCCCTAAACCTAGACATGCGATGGGTCGCTACTTTGGCTTAACCCAAACGAGGTATTTGATGGTAAAGAATTGAGGTTGTTTTGCAGTCCCAGATCGTGGGAAAGAACCACAGAGTTCTCTAACTGCTGCCGGGAGGAAGCCAACCATATATGAGTCTGAGTAAGATCAGGATACTTGAGCAGGTTATTCGCTTTATTAATACCCTATTCGTATCTCGAAGGTCTAAGACCATGAAATGGGAGGATTGCACATCCAGGTCAGCGTGCTCACCTATTGGGCTAAGCATATTTCTTGTTTGAAAGCCACCGATGTCGATGATAAGGCCCGAATGCCTTGTGCTGGCTTGTTCTACAATGAAGCGTACATGTTGATGAAGAAGTCTGACCCAAGTGCTAGCTTAGACAGCGGGACGAAGACCAAGAACTCATCGTTACGTAAGGAATAAGAGTAAAGAGTGTTCATCCGAGGTGCTGAACTACACGGTCTGTTTTTTAAGATATGGTGAAAGAATGGAAGGTTAGTTATAGTTATAGTTATAGTATATTTCTTGACCGTGGTCAATAAACATACACAAGGCAAGATCAGAGTATACAACAGTATATGTCAATGTGAGGTTTTCACAAAGTCTAAATTTATAAATCACACAGCAACCGAAATATACCAGTAAAGTCATGTAATGTTTGAGTGGACAAAAGTGGTAATGGATGAAACGGGAATTGCGAACCGGTTTCGAAATCGCTGGGGGCGGTGTGGATAGCTGCGCAGTCGTGGGATTGCTGATATAAGCGACAACTGGACGGTCACTAAAGAATAACCGGGCGAAAGAGATGCCAAAGGACATTGTAAGAAGTAAATCGAGCATGGGGCGTTCAACGTGCAGTCAGATATACCAGCGGAATATTGGACACTAATCCAGCATTGGGTAACTAATTGTGGAGGAAGCATGTGAAATAGATGAAGGTGAGTCAAAGGTGATAATAAAACGGACTTTTGTGCAGGCGTTCACAGTGTCATATGGAAATTCAAATGAAGGCGAAAAGCTTCGCAGGGACTTCAGTGAACTTTTGAAGAGCATGAATGGTGTTTGGATGTATAACGGACTTTTAAAGAAGAGCCGTCAATGAAACGGATTAGTGGAGACAGACGCTAATGGTTCGGCTAGGAAGAAGTTGGAAAAATGTTTTTTTCCGTATATGATAGAAAATTGTTAACCAAGTTCTGGTTGGCTGCAGATGGCTGATATTCTGTCCCGTAAAGACCTTGGTTGCATGTGGTGGCAGGTAGAGTGTTGAGGGAATCAGGTAAAAAAGTGCTGGTTTGACGAAGTTGACAACTGCGAGGGCTGGTTTCCGGTCATTGGTTTCGCACTGCAACGCGGGAAGAATTGAACTGTCGGATTTGATTATTTGGGAATAGACGCTGAGCGAATGTGTTGATGGTTGGTGTCAGGAATCACCTCTGCGATCCCGTGAGACTTTCATGAGGTTTTGTTAATCCGTGTACGGTGCCCCATATAACGTCAGCAGGCGAGAGTATAGGTTTAAACCATTGATCAAATCGTCCAGACCTTACGGTAATCCGGAATAAACGTCTATTTGGCCGATGGCTACCCAAGTAAC
Organism: Fasciola hepatica; assembly: GCA_948099385.1. NCBI lineage: Eukaryota > Metazoa > Platyhelminthes > Trematoda > Plagiorchiida > Fasciolidae > Fasciola > Fasciola hepatica. The sequence goes on along the minus strand of CANUEZ040000058.1, from coordinate 19,979,541 downwards.
CAATGCAATCTGGAAGAGATCAGGAGTGCGGCAGTCTGGAGAGTGTTCCAGCTGTGGGTTATGATTATCTTTTTTATGGGAGCAAGAAAATGAACATTTTGTTATCCGAACAATTAGTTATCGTTTGGCTAGTGGACCGGTTCATTAGGGATCCCTGGACGGAGACTGGTAGCTTTTTAGGGTAGTTGGGTGATAGTAGAGATTTAGGGCGATATCAGGCAGGCGGTGAATGAGGAGAGGGTTTCCTTTTGGGAACCAGGAATAACACAACATTAGAGGGTATGGTCTGGGAGAAGAATGAGAAAGTAGGAAGATAACAGTCTGGTCGGTTCACCAGCTGTGATCTAGGACGGCAAACAGTAAAAAGGGAGACAAACGCTGGGTGTTAAGGTGAGGATTTTTTATGTGGGAGCAAACGTGCCGGTACTCCGCAGGATCGAGAGTAATTAGGGGCATACGGATTCCGGTTGGAATGGGGTCTTAACTTACCGTGAGCATATGCGCAGAGAAGTGAAGCCTAGTTACTAAGGAATGGTAATTCGTGTGGCAAGACTCCAGTGTACGAGAAAGGCGCAAAAAAGCAGGATGGGACGGCTGAGTTCTAGATTGAGCCAGGAATTGAGTGAGAGCGAGCACCCATCGCTAAGGGGCGGAACGGTTTTATTTATATGTTTGCAAATTATGTTGTAAAATGGCACAATCTAGTTAGGAAGGGGGAGAAAAGTGAGTGGAGCATAACCAATATATATATATATATGTATATAAATATATATTGCTGTATACGTGGGTGCGATCATCGGACGGGTCGTGCGAAAGCGGTCGGACGCAAAAGACTGTGGTAAGGAAAGTGAGATAGAGAGACGCAGTCTGGGTATAGCCCAGCTGAGGATCAACGGTTAACGGAAAGAAGAACAAAAGTTAAGAACGGGCTCACCGGCGCAGCGGATCTCTAAGGCACATTGAGGCCATGAAACGTGAGACTAAAAGGGAAACGCCTAAGTGTGGCTAAAACTTTCAACGGGAAAGTTAGTATTTCGCCTAGAGTGGTCATTGAGCGGGAGTAAAGACTAAGTTCTGCATGAAATTACAAAAGAACCTTAGCTGGGGGATAGGGTGGGAGCAGAAATGGTAACGTCATAACTGGGTGTTGAGTTCAGTTAGTGAGTCACGATAAGTGAGATGAATCAGACTAGATTTTGCAGTTCGAAATCACAGAGGTGGTGAGGGAAGTATATGTGGTGGGACCTGGTGTGGGAAAGAGGCATTGAAAGCTAAGAGAAATCGAGGAGCGTTGAGTTACTCACCATGCTTGTATTAATAATTATAAGACAGTAGTGAGTATATATATATATATACATGTTCTTAGGCCGAGCAGACATAAGGGACCGATTTTCAGTAGCTCACAACTTTTCATGTAATTTAAGGGAGGAGAATAACCGGCAACATAAATGTTTGATGTATGAGCCAGACAGTACGGCTTGCTTCGGCCACTTGGATGGTTGCGTGTTCCGAAAAGTGAAAAGCACATGAATAGAGCAGACCAGAGTCATGTACCTGAGAGTTAATAGGTGTAAAGTGTTCGTTTGTTCTAAATGTTCCAGTGGATACATGATACTAACACACAAAAATACTACTTTTTTCGGCGGAGAATCTCAACTTCCAATCAATACTTCAGGAATTGTAAGAAAGCAATTCCCTTGTAATTTCACCTTCGGTAGAGGTTGCCGCCGGCGGCTTAAGAGTGTACATGATTTTGATATCATCCACGGACAAGAAACGAAAGCCTTGTTGGAAAATGATAAATATATAGTTAACGTACATTAGGGGGAGTAGTGGACCAAGTAGACCACCTTGTATCACACCATTAGTTACGGGCTCGGGTTTGGACGAAGTTTCGCCTACTTTTATTGTCTGATTCCGAGCCGATAAATAAGATGAAAACCAGAAGCATCGGGTCCACGATTTAGTGTGTTTTGATCTTCTCTAGTGCCCTGAAGTGGGATACTCGGTCAAACGCTTTGGCCATGTCTAAAAAGCTCAGGATCACCGGTCTGACAGTGGTGACAGCCTCCTTGACCAGAATGAGGAAATCCGTCATGCATTTCGCACATGATCTCTTTTTTGGAAAGCCATGCTGGCCAACGTTGATTAGATTAGTGGTGGGAAGCTGAAGTATGAGCTATTCCCTAACCCCTCTCTCCGTGATTCCGGACACGACTGGGGTGTAGTTCGTCGGTCGATAGTCAGCTGGATCTAGATGCGATCCATTTTTTTGCGTAGGTATGGTAGTAGAAGTCTTCCTTTGGAAAGAGAAACATTGCACCCTAGAGACAAATTGAATGTTTTTAGCAACACTGAAACGTCTTTGCCACCTCAACTGAAAATGGTTGGCGGTAAAGAGTCCAGATCTGGTCTGTAGGACGGTTGTGCTTTTGCCACCAGGGCCTAAACCTCACCGGATTGAAACAATACCTTTGAGAATGTTACCGAAGTCACCGGATTCTGAAAAGGGATGAAAATGGTGTCTTTTGGCTTTAAGGAGTATGCAAAGTAAGTATAGAAAGCCTCCGCTGTCAAAAGAGGGTCATTAGTGTAAGTATTGTTATAGTTCCCATATGAGATGCATGATTGGATTGCTTGTTCCTGACCTTTAGCAACCTGACCAGTGTTTCCACCTCGCTTGGGAGGCTCAACGCATCTAGGCCCTGCTTTTTCTTAGATGAATCCAAAAGCAACTTTATCTTATGGGATACGCGTATTATTTGAGGACACAACGAGAAGATCCTCGTCCTGGTAAAACTTCGTTGCAGTTTGGCTAGGTTACCCGTAAGAGGATCTAGATAGTTTGGCTGGCTGCGTATAATGGGTCCTGGGACCAAAGCGATTTTGTCGAGACTGCAAAGAAGGTAAGAATACAGTTGAGCAACCGATACCTCCAGGTTATTAGATTAAAAGAACTCATCCCAGTTTTGGGAACGGATAAAAGGAGCGGGTTATTCCAGCAAGCTCTGTGTTATTGCTTATTGGTGATCGCAATGAGTGTTTCTGCTGACTTGCCGGTGTGAAGCCAGGGGGCCGTGAAAACACGAGATAATCTCTTGGTCACCACTGATGAAGCTACGTAAGATTTGGGTTTCTAAATTCTTGATGCCGATGGTGAAGTTGAGGTCAAAGTATTTATTCCTCTAGTGAGCGACGAAACATGTAGAGCCCAGTTACCAACATGGATGCACGAAAAAAATCATACATCTTTGGGAGAGATTTCAAGGATTGCCAACAGATTTCAGGGACATCGAAAACACTAGAGCAAGCTTTGGTGGTTAAAGAGAGGACATAGACTTAGTCGAATCCGTTTACTATTGCTGTCAACTCATGCATATCCTGGTTGAGCTGACGGTAGAGGCTTCCTATTAGAAGTAGTTGTTGATCTTTGATTGTGAGCCAGAACGAGTCCTGAGTTTTTGATCCCATCCAACATTGCTTCTTTCGCCTGTTGTAGTAGTCGATAGTGTCCGCCTGGACAGCCTTCGTAACCACATCTGGTTTTTGTTTGTCAAACTGCCTGCCGGTGTGGACTGTTAGGGTAAATAAAACAAGCTCCTACCGTCCTCGCCTTTCCCTAACGTTCATTTACTGTGGCTTTTATGAGCCTCAAACAGTCTAGTAACCCTTGATTGAAGTCCCAGATCCAGCAGCTTCGGTGGGCCATGTCCTCGCGTGAAATGGTTTGCGTGCTTGTCAAAGGCTAATGTTTCGGGAGTTCAAGAGCAGCTTTTTGAGATTGGCTGGTGCTAGGTCTGTTATCTCTGTTGCTATCACGTAAGAGTCGGCCGAATCTGCTGTCGGCTATTCTGGTTGGCTTGTCTAAACATTCGGTGAAGTCCTCCAAATGAGCCTCACGGTCACCTCTGCTTATGCTTTCCGCTCCTTCAGCCCCGCAACCCTGTAGCTCTGGAGAGAGGCAGCGAAATGTTCTGTTCTATGTGTGCATCGCATCGAGATCCGCCCTTTAACTCAAATGATCTAAGATTATCGGGCAATTCTGCATTGTAACGACGAGATCGACCTTAGCATAGACGTCGCCTCTGACGTCACTCCCCCTATCGGATTGCGAGCAAACTTGAATGGCTGGCTAATCACATCCTTCGAAGTCCTCCATCCCTTGTGTCACCCTCTCCCGGGTCTAGCATGGCATACCCAACATCAGCTTCTCTGGCTCTTCCTAGACAATATTTGGTCAAATAAGGCAGCTTTCGTCCACAGTCAACTACTTCGTTCTCGACGAAGGTTTCAAATTATGTAATGAACTTGCAATACTTTTTAGGTTGTCCGTGGAAGACCGTCAGCTCTACCCCTGTTAAATGGAGTGTTGAATGCCCGAAGGCCGGCGTGGAACTCACCATTTCCGTTTGACTTGGTCTGGCGAAGAGATCGTTGTCACCGGTCCTATGCTCAAGCTCAGTCCGGAGTCACACTTCGTCTACCTTCTGGGCCTGTTGCCTAGAGCATAACAACTGCTGCTCTCGTTCCAATGTCCTCAACCTAAACAACTCAATGTTCTCTCAATCCATAGCACCCTCAGTAATACATGAACAGGTACAAAACATTATCTATAGAATCAAACGTATTCCTACCCTCCCCAGTGACCTGCGGTAATGATTCCTCTCCGGGTTCCCATTGCTTTGTTACCTTTCTTGGCGCGTTGCACGTTTTCTGGTTCCAAACTGATCAATTCGGGCATTATAACACTTTTAAGCAACATGTAGCTAAATTCAAACGAATCACGAAACCAAAGCACGACTGATCCGTAAATTCTACCACAATGAATTATTGACTGAGCAATAACGAAAAACATACAATCCTCAAATGTACAGTCAAACGGACTCAAAGAACAAGAACTAAGTTCACGGCGTGCCAGAGACGAGCAAGTGTTTCATGTAGGTTCAAGATGAGATATGAAAAAGTAGTGCGTTGGACGCAAATAAACAAAGGTTGGTTCATAGAAACATAGATTGTACGGAACACGCAAATGGTGTATGCTAGGAAGAGTATCACGAAATCACGAGATCAAAGTGTCTTTGAAGGATTTTCTAACACTAATCGTTACACTTTCCTGGGAGACCTGCAAGAAAGGCTTAGATTTGGGAGTCTGATGAAAGAATGAACGAGTCACTGTTGATAACGCCGGTTAAACAAGCAAATGTTGATGTTTATTCTTCCTTGGAAGCTGATAGTTGGACCAACTGCAACTCAAAAGCCAGGGCGACTGTTTTCTTAGCTGCTTTATGCTGAGGTACAGCTAACGGCCACCAAACGGAGCGATCTACGCAAGGAGGAAATATGCTACTCCATGAAGAGGGCAACAGCCCTACTAGCTCAACATACACGTGTTGGAAACGTGAGTTGACAGCTGGAAATTTGGACAGTGGACATTTTGTGTGTCTATGCACTTTCGATTGTTGGTACTGGATGCAGGCACGGGCCCGTCCGGTGACGTCACGGTTCATGTTGTGCCAAACATAACGGGCGCTGATTAGTTTAGTAGAGGATTTTATACCTGAATAGGACAAACCGTGAGTGGTTTCTTGAACTTGTCGCCTAAAAGCTGATGGTAGGACTGGCCTTCGGTGGCCTTTGGACATGTCACACAGTGTGACCTTCGGCTGAAGGAATGGGACCCGACTGGAGCCGCAGCGATGAAGTGCTACGGAGTTGCCCAACCTCGGGATCGTCCGCTTGTGCAGATGTAATAGCTTCGAGGTTGATCGAGCCGGAGGTGCTTAGATCTAGGTTGTGAATGCGCGACAGCGCGTCCGCGATGGGATTATCGACACCTGAGATATAGCGTACATCACTCGTAAACTGAGTGGTGTAATCCAGATGTCGAGACTCTCTGGGAGAGTGCCTGTCCGTGGTGACACGCAATGCGCAGATGATCGGTTTATGACCGGTGTAGACCGTGAATTCGCGTCCCTCTAAGATGTGTCTAAAGTGACAAATGCCTAGGTAGATAGCAAGGACTTCGCGGCCGAAAGTGCTATACTTGGATTCGGCCGGTTGTAGTTTTCTGGGGAAAATGCAACGGGTTGCCAAGTGTCGGCTAAGTATTCTTGAAGTACCGTGCCTACGGTATTGTCTGATGCGTCGGTGACCAAGGCAGTTGGGGCCGTTTGCTTAAGGTGTGATAACGAGTCTATGTTGCTGATGGCCTGCTTCAGCATGGCGAATGCGTCTCGTGCGGTTTCTGTGAAACCCAGCTGCTCCGCTCTGCCTTCTAAAAGATTTGTAAGCGGTTGCTTTAAGCCAGCTCACTGTGGAATAAAACACCGATATAAGTTGACCGACCTGTTGAAAAGCCGTAGTTGCTTGAATGGCGTGTGTTTTGGGTGCTTATGATGGTGTGCACTTTGTCTTGCATTGGCATAACGCCCGTGGAAGTAACCTTGTGGTCTAAAAACTCGATGGCGTCGACGTCTATTACACATTGTTTTGCGTAGATTGTGACCTTATGTTGAGACAGGCGGTCGCAAAGGGTGCGTAGATGTGCTAGATGTTCCACTTTAGACGAACTGGCAATCAGGATGTCGTTAAGATAAGCGGATTTAAAATCCAAACCACTGCGTACCACATCGATAAAACGCTAAAGAGTTTGAGCTACGCCACTACGTCTAAATGACATTTGCAAAAACCCAAAATAAACCGAAAGTAGTCCTCGAAAGATCGCCCAGGACGTTACCCCTTAAACACAAAGGGCAGTGGGTTTTAGCCACTTCCAAACCCGAAATTGACAAAATTCGATAAGTCAAATCCATCGAGCAAAGGAAGATTTATTTTAGTCAATACGGTATCCAAATATCAAACAATAACAGATGAGTACTTCGCATTTCGTACTTTATTGCCTTGGAACCCCAGCTCATCGTCAGAAGGGAGCATAAATTAACCCGGCTGGACGACCAAAGCCAAAAGTCCGAAAGTTTCGGAATGAAACAGAAAATTTAGCCAATTGAAAGCAGGGCGAAGAAAGAGGAGGAATAGCCACTGCCAAAGAACTAACTGAATTTAACGAAGCTTTTCCCACGTGTAATCCCTCAGGGCGTAATAGATGTTAAGGTGGTTTTGGAGCTGTCTGCCTCCGAGACTGGTTTTTTGTTATATGCATGCATCAAAACTGTTCGACAGAAGAGTTGTCTTACCGGCTGAACCAGCTGTGAGTTCTGCGCCACCCGGAATAGGATATCGGTCGGGCTTGGTCACTCGGTTGAGCGAGCGTTTTTCACCGCGCGGTCTCCGGTATTCGAGTGGCTTCCTGGAGACCATGTGTAGGGATGATGCCCACGGACCGTTGGGAGGCTGGATAATTCCCAAGTTAAGCATATTTTGAACATGGAACGGTCTACACGGAGCTTGTCTTGGGCTCACCTTCGAGGTCGAGCGCAGACCGGGGGTCCCTGTGTGACAATGTATTGGGCTGTGTCAGTGGTGATCGGAGACAGGTTATTGTTTGAGCGGAAAAGGTCAGAGTGCTCACTGAATAAACTACCCACTTCTGGTTTGGACGTGGGAATTGGCATGAGGATTGCTGGTGATTGAGCTTGGGTTAGAGAACCAGCAACGAAATTCGATGTAACCCAACCTAAGGGTTGTCGCTTACTGGGATCGATTATTAAAACCACGACTTTCTAAAAATCTACCACTAAAATAATCTGGTGCGCTTGGGCAATGACGTAAACTCACGGGAGAGTGCGAGGCGGATAGGATCTGGCAGGGCAACAGTGACGTTGACGGACGCGTGAGACTGTGGTGTAAGTGCATGTTTCTGCTTGAGGACATTTTCTGCAGTCTCGGAGCACTTATTCAGGGTTTGACCTTGTATTGGAACGGCAATTATGCTGTGAGCACATGATGGAAACCGCTGTATTCATAGTTGACGCATGACTGCATCGTCCATGGACGTCGTGCCCACCAGTTCGCTCATTTACCGCTATATCTCTTAGTTGGACTTCGGGGAGAACGTGCTGGATACTTTTCTCTTCCGACGATGCCACGCTGAATGAGGACCTCCTGAGGTGTGCCGTACGGGTTGTGATCCGCGGGTTCCTAACTATATCCCTGATTTGTGAGATCATACTGGTTGCCATATCTGGGGCTGTTTATCGAGCCTTGATTTTTGACAAGATATGCAAGTCTCTTGGAAACTAGACTAGAGAATGGGGATGAAAGCCTCCAGATCTTCCGGTATGAAAGCAGGTACTTTCATGTGCTCTGCATGGCGCTCTGATTCACCATTCAGTTTAGGTTCTTTGCATTTTATGAGAAGGGTACACTATGGAAGTGAACTAAGTTGTGGTTCCCAAAAGGTTGTTGGCTGCTCGTGATATGCAAAACCTTGGAATAAGTGCGAAAGAAAATGGACCGGTGCAGTAATGATCAAAAAAGAACGGTTGCACCTTTAGAAGAAAAAAGTACGGAGTTGAAAGTGTCAAATCGGGATACTTATAAACCGGACGAAAAAATCTAAATAAAACTAGACAGAATAAATCACCGCCGAAAAGAAAAATTCACCGGTGTTGTGACCTGGCTGGGTCACTTCCGTGGAATTGACCAAAACAGGCGAATAGAACGGGTTCATCCGTTACAAGCGAACACACCTCAGCTCCTGCAATCACGTTCGTCGAGGAGGTCAACGAGAATAGACTGCGGAATGCGAACCGCGTGTGCTCTCACAGGGCCTGGGTACAGAGACCCCACGCTGGCTTGTGCCGAGGAGTTGGCGTCGAAAATGGCTCTAGTGGTTGCCGCGTGAGCGAAGCGTACAGTCAAACACGGGAAAGATGAGGTATGATCGGCTGATCACTTTAATTGTGTTCTTTTGTGCTCTATTGTGTTGCATTGAAAGTTTTGTGTACTGTCCGCCGACAATCCACTGCAAAGTACCAATACCTCATTGATATCTAATCCACTGCAGTGCACCTCACCTTTTTCTGCATTTTTCCTCGCTACTGCAGTTCCTTATACCGATTTCCAGCTTTTCACATGTTTACCAGTCGGACTTTTTATGTGAACGCCCGGACCAGCCATTCAGTCCACCTGACCTTGACTTTCAAACTCACCGGGTGTCCATTCAAATCCGCTTCTGGGCTCATTTAAAGTCCACACAATCTCTATGGTGTGCATACGTTTATCCTATTTTCATCCTACTTTATTCCCCTTTCTGAGCCTTCTTAGCCAATATTTTCCTGAGAGTTTCCATATTTCCATGAATTATATCTGTCCATTCCATCACCTGTATCAACAAGATCATGCACAAAGCATGCTTCGGGCGTTTCCGAAATAAACCATTATTATTATTATTATTAACAGAAACTCACAATCCAGCCACACAGGGTGAAAAATGATCACGGACACTCTGAAATACGCACAAAAATTGGCACTTTTGAAATAAACCTGGCTCGGCCACAGAGGTTAGTCCAAAAGTCCTCTGTGATTTTTGTTTTGTCAACCAGGACAAGTCCTGAGCAAGGCAACGTAAATATACGATAAACATTTATGCGGCATGGGATGAGTCTGAATTTGGAGCTTGAGGAGGGATGAAAACGGCTTGCATGTAGCAATAATAATTATAATAATAATGGCAATAATAATGATAAAATTAATAATAATGGTGTACTTCTCCACCGTGGCCGAGAGGCACGCGTGAAACCATGGCCGGAGTTTACAGTATCACTTGGGAAGATGAAAAATTTACAAAATTTTAAAGAGATAGTGTACTTTACAGCAACAGAGGAATGAGGCTGAGTAGAGTTTGAAAGAGGTAAAGTGACTACGGGATACGCGATAAGTCAAGCTTAACTTCGGGTCAGCTGGAGCAATAGTGAGGACTCGGCCGGATCTAAGACGGATGTTGTCTTAGGAAGCAAAAGATACAATGTTCACATAGACGCAAGAAAGTGGTCAGTGATACACATTCACGCTCATTTAAAAAGACAGTTGGTGACGATGCAAGGAGACAGGTGATAATTTCAGGAAGAAGCTCGGATGAATACTGGTTTTCACAGATTTTGTGGATAAGAAAAGGAATAGTACCAAACAGAGAGGGTGAGTTGATTTTTATGAGAAGTAGTAAGTACCATCTAAAGTCGGGAATTTGCGGACGGGGAAAGAAAGATGGAGCTTCAAGAAGAAATAATCAGCAAGCAAAATACCCTTTCACTAGGAGCAAAATAAAGCAAAAATAGGGTGAAGATCTTTGCCGTATGCCCGGATAGACGGTTAAATGACAAATGCGTTATTTCTTTGAGTTTTTTGTGGCCTTTCTGTGTCAATGTGGAGGGTTTGGGGCGAGGGTTGGCTGCTGTTTGTGTTCATTTTTTCACCATGGGGCGAGAGAGGGCACCGCCGAATCTGGACCGTTCGTTGTTTGAATAAGAACCCTTGCAAGGTTGCTTAGATGGCTTCTACCTCAGGAGAGTCTTGGGAGAGGAAGTTCCCAGTTAGCCTCAGCGGGGCATATGCATCAATTTTGGGACTTGGTGTGGGTAAAACCTCGGAGCCCGATCGCATTTGCGGCAGCCAGCCTAAGGAGCGGTTGTAGACGGGCAGAGAAGAAGATAAGCTGTCTGTACTATATATTACAGCCACGCAATACAATGACCCGGCGGTTCCGAAATTCAAAAAAGGGAGGGTTGCAGTCGGGAAGGCTCTCCAGCTGAGAGTCAGCTCGAGCAAAACAGCAAAGAGGTACAGAGTTTGCAAGTGAGGCGCAATGTTCTCAGTGGCATGAGAAGTCATAGGTGTTGTGAGTCTATCTTCGTGAGCATTAACTGCGCTTGCACTATTGGGCCTAGTTATTGGTTACCAATAGGAAAGTGTAGCGGTAAATCTTTTCTTCCAGGGCTAATAAAACAGTGGAGATGCACTGAGGCTATTTTGTCTGTGATCCACTAAAGGATGCAGCTGGGAAATACTAAGAACATTAATAAAAAGCTTCTACAGAGGGTGCATAGGATAAACGACACATCCAACCGTGTGGTATTTGCAGGTCTAATGCTGCAGGTTGGTGTTAGGTCTTAATATGCGGCAGGCTGCCGTTTGGTTGGGCTGTAAACTGGAGAGTGAGTTGGATGCTAGGACACAAGAAACGCCGTGTTCTTACGAAAAGGATGAAAGGTAGATAGGCTTGAGCAAAAAATACAGGCAGCTTTCCCTGAGTTCTTGTATATAAGTTTATATATGCATTCGCGTTTACGTAATATATATATATATTCAGTGCTTTGATGGAGCTTTTTTGTCGTCTGATGCATCGCCTTTTTGCCCAGAACAGTGGGGTAAGAGTCACAGCCACGGTGGTTTTGTGACTGAGTAATGGAAAATGTAAGACTAGGAAATTGAGACCAACAGGTGGATGCTGGAAGATGGGGGAATGGGATAAGGGGTTTTAGAGCGGGATAAGTAAAGAAAGCAAATTACGACTGGGCAACAAAGCTGACGGGGTGGAAGCCAGAAATAAATAATAAAAGAATCGAAGAATCGAGAAGTAACGTAATGTACGACGGAACTTAACTTCCTGGGATTCAGCATCACTGATTTATTTGACGCCGGGAGAAACATCAGGGCTAAAGTCCACAGTTATGAGAACCGACTGTTGAATTAGATAAAGCGGGGTCACCGGGGCTAGGTGAGAATAGGTGAACGTAGGTTTAGTTAGATTCGCGAGAACCAGCAGGAATCTAACTGGTTATCGTTTCAAAAGGCAAAAGACAGCTTCCTACTGCAAAGTGGACTGTATGCCGTATGTGCGGAAAACATAAAGGCCTAGCCAGCCTAGCTTCTGTCATTAGGCAGGACATGATAGTTTTGAGATGCGTTGCTATGATCCCAATGATGGGTCCCGTTTTCGAGGGATAGGGGAGGACATGAGGGGAGAAGGAATCCAGGGCCCTAAGTGTCAATGCCCCCTTCATAGGATCAATCCTCAGATATGCTGGTGTTGGTCATGTACTATTTGTGATTTTAGGCATGGCTAAACTGGGCTATTGGCACACTTTTGCTAGTAGTTACGGGCAACTTATTCTAAAGCTTTGCGTATTGGATTAGGAAGAAATGGGATCCTTTTGTGAGCTTCGACGGGGGGATTGTCAGGCTGAATTCCCTGTGGCACAGTTGGTAAGATGAGTGTAAGGGCAACTGTACATAACTAGAAAGAGTGAAAGCAGAGGGAGGAATGAGTCTATATAGAAAGCGTGGGTCATGGTACAGGGGACTGGAGGGGCCAGATAGAGTCTTCGTGGCAAGCTGTTCACAGGCTATGATGTGCAAATCGCAAACTTTGGAGAGAAGACAGCCTATGTAAATCGAAGAGGCACGAATGATAGTGGCCAGGCCGCGGAAATGAGTAATAAAACCTTTCGTAGGTAGACCAGGAACGATTACGGGAGAGCAGTGGAGTGAGAATGGTAGAAAGCAATGATGGACAAAACGAAGAATGACAGCTTGTGTAGCACCAAGCTGGCTTGGCCTACGAATTTAAAGATAGTCTACGTAGTTTGGTAACGATGAAGAATATGAGAAGACCGCCTAAAGATGGTGCTGATTGTGACTTCCAAGGAGTTGACCGAGTAAGTCCTGGAAATTGAGGCACTGTTGGTAACTGATTGCTCGTTAGATTAGGAGGAACGAGCAAGAAAGATAGTGCACTCAAAACATTTGGAGATGTTGAGATGCAGTCCAGAATGGGACGAAAATATCTGAGTATTATATATGTTCTCGGAAAAAGAGTTGAAGTCTTTATGGTTGGAGATAGGTTGACGGGGGTCGACGTCATCAGCGTATTTAAAAAGTTTTGCGGGTGATGCAACGGTCAAGTCCCTAATATATGTGGTGAAGAGAAAGGGGGAAAAGAACAGTTCACCGAAGAACACTTGAGTTCTTATTCAAAGTGCCTGATAAACTTGTACCATTTCCAGTGTATTAAGTTCTGTTTGAAAAGTAGTCTTTCAACCACTAGAGCAAGGATATCGGATAGTCAAATGGCTCTAACCTTTGAAGAAATAGAGAAAAGGGAGCGAAAACAAATGCGGACGAGCAGTCGAGGAAGGTACATCGAACGGAGATCATGGAGCGACTACAGCTGTTTGAAATGAAATGGCAAACTCAAGCAACTGCGCTTGGAGTGCATCTGGTGGGTCAGTACGCAAAATGATGGGGGCAGTTTGGAACATCAAGAGAGGAGAGCAACCGACTTAGGCTAGCGCGCTCGGTCAATTTGGGCTCAGAAGTAATGGCGATGGGACGAAATGTTTTTGACAAAATATTGGACTTGAAGGTTTTGGGAACAAACACTACTGTCACGGGTTTCCGGCAGGTAAGAGTGGCACCAACATCAGCAGTTTTGGTGACGAGGGAAGTCATAGTTCCGGATATCTAACGCGCTCTAAATTTGAGAACCGTGAAGGGTGAACCCTCTAAACCCACAGCAAAAGCTGCCTTTGAGGTTCAAAGAAGCTTGAAGAACTCTCCTGAGGAGTACGACTCTATAATTAGGGGAACAGAATAAAAATAAGACGGCAGGGTATCCGATGAAGGAGGAAAGAGCGCGGGGTTCAGGCTATCTGAGTCTACATCATAGTTGTTTGATCGGGCCAGCCATCCACACAGACGTCGGATTCCATGTCGCAGAAGTTTGCTGTTTGTGATACCAAGGAACTGGTGGGCGAATGTCTTGTTCAGCTGTCGAACCTCTCGATGGATCAGGTTGAAGTGTCGTTTCACTAAACTCTGGTCCTGTAGTACGTAGGCACGTTTTTTGGCCTTTTTGGAGAGTTCAGCAACGGAGAGGTTATTCTTGAGCCTTTAAAATTGCGGTCTCCATAGGATAGCACAGAGCAAATACCCCATTCACTGTCTTCGTAAATGGGTCTAGCGGGCAGAGTGAGCAGTCGAAGGAAAACCGTGAGATAAGAATGAGAGCGGATCTCCCAATCAGAGTAATGCTGGTGGGTGACAGATTTCTAGAGGTTATCCTCAGTCGTTGTATCCTGACAAATGAACGGTGCGCCGAAAGTGAATAAAATTTGGGTCTAATGATAGTGAGAACGTGCGCACTCGCCAACGCGACAACGATAATTGCAAAAATGGGAGTGGTCAATATGTCACAGTAAAACAGCCAACGTTCTTATCATTGATATCTCCCGCGGTTTTTGCATTGTCCAGAAAATAGCCAGCCAATCCTCAAGCAGAAGGTTTGCGGAGCCTTTTCCTTCCCCAGATACTTCACGTCCAGGGGGATTTCTGTCCATCGGAGCCTGGGTATCATTATTGTTGATGAAAGCCCCGTATAATCTCACCACACACGTGTCAGCGGCTGCGACACAATGAACCGGTTTCGTAGAAGTTATGGGTGGCAGGTACCCACTAGAGAATTCAGCCACGAGAAGGAGAGAGGGACTCCGGAATAGGGCCTCAGAGGCTTATCAAATTCTGCAAGTGCTCTGTCCTCATCACCAAAGTTAAACGTTGCAGCAGAAGCCGCCCAAAAGAAAGAGTAGAGCCAGTGAAAAACCAGGGGTAGTAAATGACTCTGCATGCACAGTAAGCCCAGCTTTGTAAGGATTAGAGAGCTGCCTTTTCTTCAAGTCACCCCGCCGGAAGCTTCTGCCACTGAGCTTCAGGGCAGACATGACCATGACCTTCCATTACCGCGGTAATACTTGTCATAGATCCTAAAGAGCCAGGATAGAGTGGCGGCTAAATGCTTTCGGTTAACTGCAATCTTCTGTCTTGGAAGGTGGATGACGACTGATCATCAGCCACGACCACTCAACGTAGTTCTGAGTACCACTGTTGCTGCCCGAGAGGTTCTGCATCTTGCCCACAAGCTAAAAGGCAAATCGGTGGTTGTTCTGCACGACCTCTTTCTGGAGCAGCGGCAGCAACTAGAATTAGCCCCAAGGAGCTGCGCAAAAGTCAGTCGAGGAGCGAAACTAACCTCGTTATGCAGGATTTTCTGGTCAGGAGGTTGGGATCTTCCTTGCGTTGGATGCCCCGGGTTTTACCAACAATGTCTGTATGTCCATGGGTTAAGTTCCAGGTTCGCAGCGCGTTTGCGAAGGTGCTAGTTTGGTGACAAGACACAGTTCCGTGATGGCTACCATACTGCTATCCAAAGTCGGCAGCTTATTGGACAAACGAGGTGGGCTTGAGCCACATGTGGTACAGCGCCCCCCCCCCCAGAGTCGTGGCCCTAGCCGAAAAGTGGCTGTGCTATTCCGTTTCTCATTCTGAGGTGTAACTACCGTGCTTCTCAATTTTCCCGGTGGAAAAGAGCGACGCGAGACCAAGTGGCTGCCTTTTCATTTATATACTCAGTCTGACATACCTGCTTTCAAGCCACACAGATTTGCTGACCCCGGGGGTTCTGGGAAATACGTGTACGTGTGTGCATATGCATGTGTAGAAAGTGATTTTATTTGACTGACAAACCGGGAGAGACAGTCGGTTGGTAGACATGAAGAGCACTCGGTAAGTGGACTGGAAAAAACGGTTCAAGTTCAGGTAGACTAACAAAACGAACGAAAAACCGAAGACCGTGTGTGTACGGGGGTTGGGGTGCAAGTAAATGGGTCTGATGGTAACAATCGGAACGGATACATGATGTCATCTGAGTGAGCATCGATTTGCTCTGTTGTAGCACTTCTGTGTCATCACTATTGTCATAATCATCATGAAAACACCGGTTTTAGGATTCTCATCGGTGACGGGACTATGGGGACAGAGCAGTTTACCCACATGTTGTGTGTGTGCCCGTCTGTTTCAGTTGTGATGCAAGTGACAAAGGCATTAATTCAATTCTGTCTCGACAAATATTCAAGAATAAGAGGGATGTGCAAAAATAGACAGTATTCGCAATATAACATAGAAAGGATAGGTAACGACAACAGTTGCGATAATATTATCAGTAGTAATAAATATAACGATAGTGAAAGTTACAAGAATTGTAGTTGTGTGTAGTAGCAGTACCTATGTATGGTGATAGCGACGCAATCCAAAAGAGAGGAGTTGGTTGGTTCCCGTGAGAGTGAATCTGCAGAAACGGTACTCAGTAGTGGGACAAGGGAATAACACGGATGTAGGGACAACAATCATGTCACTGACCGTAGTACGAATCCGTGAACTCACCGATGGTCGTAGTTGAGGGTGAACCTCGCCGAGAGATTATGTGGAACGGAGTGCGACAGAAGTACGCTTATGTACGGGCAAGAAATGACAACGGGAGACGGTGTCAGTGGCAACGTCAAGGAGAAAGGAGCGATGTCCAGTAAGTGTTATCAAATGGGTCAAAACATAACAGAATTCATCGAATCACGGGGTCGGGTGAAAAACTGGACACAAAGGGCGGAGCAAGAGTGGGCCATGCGACTATGCGCGCGCACACGTACGGCAGTGCACAATTGCCGCCTGAGTCCAATACACATGTAAACTGTGTGTGTTGAACAAAATAAGCGATGACGGTTGAGAGTTTCCGATTTTCTTCGTGTGACAGAGAATGGAGGTGGACGGGAAGAGGTGGAATAGGAATCGAACAGATATCTGCATATGAATGCGATTGGGGTGAATTTATTCGCGTTAGTCATTCATGCATGGAGACTCATCACGTAGCATACATGTAGGTGTAGAGCATCAGTCGAAACACTATAAATTGGTGAAAACAACAATAGCAGTAACAATGGTATCATAGCAGTATTATTAAGAATAATAGTCAAGAACGAATAGTAGTACTGTCTAATAGGTATAGTAAAAGACCGGGGTGTGGGGAAAGTTTTGACGGCGAGGGATGTGGGCCAATCTGTCGGGAATCAGCTGATCGAGCAAGCCATTGAATAAATAACTGATTGGTTTTTGATTGATTTGATTGAATGCCTTGCCAATGAATGAATGTGTCGAAATGGAGCACAATCGGTCAGAATTATGCACAAACGCACATGTACACACCAAAAGCGACCCATGTGGAAGCGTTCTCTTCTCTAGGCGACTTCAGTGATGGAGCCAATTGCAGAAGAGGTCACCGACACACCACTCATTTGATCGACCACACGAGTTGGACTGGACGTGCTGGTGGACGGACAACGGCGACGACGGCCATCTCCGATCGCTCCACAACACCGTGTGATTGTAACCGGATGTTCTGTCGTAGATTCGGATCCGGTAGTTATTCCAAGGCCAGGGTAAGGCATATACGAGGATACATGGGACGCTGTTTGACCAACATCTGACGAGCCATGAGCGCTGAGATAGGGAAACGCAGTGACTAAATCGTCATCGTCACCATCATCATCTACTGCATCGCGACAGACGATACCAGAACCGAGACTGGATGCACGCGAGTTGATCGGATCGTGTACTGTTTGGGACCAGATTGCGTTCAGTCGAGCCGTTTTGGAGGCGGCGGCGGCGACTTCCTCTTCTTCTCCGACAGCAGAAATGTGCTCGAGTCCAATGTTTGGAGACGGAAAAAGACGGCGAAGCAATGAATTCTTCCCGAATCCACTCGGACCCAGATAGTCTGTTGGGCTGAGAGCATGCATCGCGGACAGGGAAGAGGTGGTGGTGGTGCAGACGGATTGGGCGTTCAATATGAACTGTGTGTTCGATCCAGTCGTGTCACAGACATTTGTCGACCACACGTCGGTGGGGTGATGCGTATCATTGTTGTTAACGGAAGCGGTGCTAGGCACAAAGCAATCGGGATCTGTGGGTTTCACTGAGCAGGCGGAATAAAGAGAATCTCTGGTTGACACCGGTGTTTGATGTGATTGTTGTTGTTGTGGTGACGATGATAAGGACTGTGAACTAAGACCCGGCTGGTGTTCAAATCCTGGAGGGCAATGTGGCAACGATAATGACCCGTTAGGGCTATTTCCGGAGCATGTGGATACGGGATCCACATTGTAGTGCAGACACAACTGATCCAATGCTTTGATCAGGTCTAAATGCGGCGAACCCGGGCCGAAATGGACAGGCCCCGTGGAAACGGATGTGTCTGTGGTGCACGAAGGACTTCCCACGTTATCAGAGTCCGAACGACCGGACAAAGCAAATTGGATAAAGTTACATGACGGCTGGTAGCGATGTTGGTTGCAGTGTGCGGACGCATCATGGATGACTGGTCGGATGACATCAGTTGATTTGGGTTAACTACCCAGTCGCTGTGACGACGAGTAAGTGGTTGACGAGACAGATCACTACGGGGCTGCTGTTGCTGTTGCGCGCGTAGATGCGTAAGCAATGTGGGACTCAGATCTCCATTGGCAGACGCGAACTGAGTGCCAAGGGCGTCAGTTAAGTTGAACATGGATGAGTTGTTCGTACAATCGTGGAAGTCCGTGGATAGTGCAGTTTTGCTCGCTCCCAAGCCATTCAGACCATCACATCCGGGATTTGTGGTTGTCGACAGGTGATGTGGTAATGCGGCATTTGGGGGCGGTGCCGAAGTTGTAAACAACGAATTCACATGGGATCCAGATCCAAGAAACGGTTGCATCGACGGTGGCATCACAGAGTTATCAGATCCATTGAACACAAACAATGGGTTCCATAGCTCCACGCCCAGATTTGTCCCAGGGGCACGTGACAAACCGGATGACGAGGATGAGAGGTCGTTCGGATCCCCCATATTAAAACCATGAAGGCCACGAGGGCTGCACATGTGGTTCCCACTCGTGTTGCAATTTGTCAATTGAGACATATCGTCACCTAACAGATTGAGCGAGTTCAGAAAACCACTGCGCGAGCCATAGTGGCTGTTTGAATTCGGATTGAATATACCTACTGTATCCGACCGATGATAGTCAGATGCTTCGCCGGAACCGGAAGGATCCATAAAGCTGCTGACTGAAGGGACCAGCAACTGACTTGGTGCATGAAAACGTTGACGCGGTGATGACAAACACGGGCCGGAGGAACTGCTGTGCGATTGGTCGGACGACGAATTACCATATCCGGAGTTCTGAGCAGACATACAACCAACCATATTCAATGCAGAAATTGTTCCGTTGGATGTTGGAGATGAGCCGCCACCCGTGCAGGCTGAACCAGGCGAGGCGGCAGCAGCAGCTGCTGCCAGTTCTTTTGCTCGTCGAGTTTTGTTCTTCGACTCCGCTAAAATTTGATCGAGAACTTCTCGAGCTTCCTGGGAGTCCATTTGCGCAACATCGGGCCACATCCAGCCGGGAATGCCGTTCGAGGAGCCAGAATTTGATCCATTGCCGTTTCCAACAGAACCGACTGATTGGGGTGTGCCACTAGCTGTCCCAAAACGTTGAGAATCGTCCGAATTCAGATTCAGATTTGCACAACCCGAGTTGTCTTCAATTTCTTCACTAGCACGTCGTTCTAGCTGGCGCATGACCAAATGTCCAATCAGCTGCTTGGCCTGCTGCACACGGCACTCGGCTGCTTGATTTGAACTTAACCCCAAACCTTGGTAGGCCGAGATTTCAAACTCAGAGGTTGCATTCGGCCCACGAGCTGCCTCTTTCGGTGGACTTTTGATCTCGGTACCAGTATCTTTTTGAATGGTCGTGATAATGGAGCCTTGGGTGCCGATGATTTTCCCCACCATTTCTTGAGGAACCGAGATTCGACTTCGGGCGAGCAAAACGCGACTGCTAGACTGAGTGCTACTACTGGAATTGAGCATACTACTGCCACTGTTAGCGCCAGTACCACCTGGGCCCAACATCATGCCATTTCCGTTTGAAAGGAACAGACTACTTTGTCCGTGACCGGGAAAACCGTTCGACCCACCGTTACTGCCTCTACACGGACTGTTGGGCAAACTGGACAAATGTGAAGAGAATAATCCGCTGCAAGCAACTCGTGTTGAGCCACCATTCGCACTGGTCGAGATCAAGGAAGATCCACCACCGGCAGCGCTCGAATGTAGTGGTGAATTCGTGACACTTAGAGACAACAGCGAGGACGGACCACCGTTTCCGGTCGCATTTGAACCTAAACGCACTCCATTAGGGGCCAACAGACCACCACCACCACCTCCACAGCTGTTTGAATGGGCGGAGCCCACCACACAGCCCGAGCCGTTGCCTACTCCGTTTGTGTTAAAGCAGTTCCCGTTTGTTGTAGGCCGCATGCGTTTCCGGACGGATCGAGGCCGTTAACCTGGGAACTGGTTGAACCACGACGTCGTTCGCCAGTAGATAATTTGCTCTGAGTAATTTCCTGCGCCCGAGTGGTAAGATGTCTGTATGTCCATGGGTTAAGTTCCAGGTTCGCAGCGCGTTTGCGAAGGTGCTAGTTTGGTGACAAGACACAGTTCCGTGATGGCTACCATACTGCTATCCAAAGTCGGCAGCTTATTGGACAAACGAGGTGGGCTTGAGCCACATGTGGTACAGCGCCCCCCCCCCAGAGTCGTGGCCCTAGCCGAAAAGTGGCTGTGCTATTTCGTTTCCCATTCTGAGGTGTAACTACCGTGCTTCTCAATTTTCCCGGTGGAAAAGAACGACGCGAGACCAAGTGGCTGCTTTTTCATTTATATACTCAGTCTGACATACCTGCTTTCAAGCCACACAGATTTGCTGACCCCGGGGGTTCTGGGAAATATTGTGGCGCAGGACTCGGTTAACTCCTGGTGGCTATGTGACAACAGGTCTTGTGTATAGGTCGCCGGCGGTAGACTCCAAGGTTATTTTTGAAGAACTTTGGCGGTAGGGACATGAAGGGCCTTGCTTTATCCTTGGGTATTCCAATGTGCCGAATGTCGGTTGGGATGTGAGCTATTGTGGTCGGTTCGAAGATTCATCCCCACACGCTTTCCTCACGGTCCATGAGGACTTGGTTCCATGCCAGGAGGTACAAGAGTCAGCGAGGTTTTAGGGTCCTCAGTTACCTATTCTGGAGCTGGTGGTATTTCTAAAGGTGTCTGGCTTTGAGGAAACTGGATGGTTTCCTCCAAAAGGTCCCGGCGACCATTTCGTCCATTCAACCCACTGGCGGTGTAGTTTATCTCACTTTGTGTAGCCACATTCTGGACGCAACGTGAGGCGTATAAACTCTGAGGAAGTGCAAGCAGCCGCATCATCAGTGGTGTGGACTTTCACGGCTCCGATTGGTGTAGAATCCTCCTGGTCTAGAATGCGAGAGGAGATCATTGGACCAAGGTGCATTTTTGTGCCTCCCGTTTGTTCTCCATGACTTGATCGCGAGAAGCAAGGTGCTCTCCGAGGTAGAAAATGTGTATGGCCAAGGTATCGGCATGCCACAGAAGGGCACTAGCGGTAGGAAGCCACCAGAAATGTCTTCTTCCATGAAAAGGGAGAAGGGAATTTATCTCAAAACCATGCTTGCTAACGACTCCTTTACTTCACCCAAAGGGTTCTACGCATACTTGAGGTGTAGAACCAGCTCTACCGCAGCTATACCGTTCTTAGTTGACCAATGAACATTTGCTGAAAAGGAAGTACAAAAAGCGTAGGTCCTTATGCGTCAATACTCATCTGGGTATTCGACGGAGTCAACAGAATCGCCGCCACTGCCACTTACGGATATTGCCCCTCAAGCTGCGGCCTTTCCATCCATATGAGGTCATCGAGGAACCAGAGAAACCGAAAGTGTATCATTCGTCCGGACCAGATGGTATTCTTCCAGCAGTAATTCGTGCATGGGCCAGTGAACTCGCCTGGCCTTTGGACAATCTGTTCACTCTATCGCTACGCACTGGCACTTTGCCTAGCGGATGGAAGACCATTACGGTCTGTTTGCTCCATAAGAGGGCCTTGAGGAAGGTGCCCACAAACTGTCGCCAGGCGAGACCGACTTGCACTTATGTAGAGGTGGTGGAACGGCTGGTGTCGGTGCAAATCCGGGAGCACCTTCGGTTGTGCTTGTATTCGTGCCCCCCCTTCAACAAGGCTCCCTTTCGGAGGTCATGTATGGCATGCTTCTGTTAATGCGAGAAGGGTAATCAGGGGCTAAAGAGGGCAGCCATGCCGTGGACTTGGTCTTCTTTGATTTCAGCAGGGCCTTTGACAAGGTATCTTACAACCGAACGTCGGAAAAACTAAGGGCTCTTCGTCTCCCAAGTCCGAAGCTTGACTAGATGTCCAATTTCCTAAAAGGGAGGATGTTTCCATTCAGAGGTGCCCAGTGGAATTCAAGTTGGTACGCTGCCACAAGTGGGGTCCATCAGGGATCGGTCCTTGGGTCTGTGCCGTTTCCGGCCTACACGAATGACAAGCCGTCAGTCTTCCAGTCACCTTGCCTTGTTTGCTCTGATGACATAAGGCCTTGTCAGAATCAAATGTGGACAGAGGCTTTGCAGAGGGAAATGGATGCCCCACCACAACGGTCTGTCTTCAGCGCCTTACCATTCGGTCTGTCCAGACGCGCACACCTGCCTATTGAGACAAAGTCATCGGATGCAGTGTATCTGGTGGGGGACGAAATACTACTGCGATCGCCGAGCAGTAGAGATCATGAGGTTATGCTATCGTAGTCTATCAAGACCCCAGCTCACACGGATAATGTCTGCGCCTGTTCCAGAGCCACTCCCGGCGCCCTTTATCGACTATTCGATCCGGCGAGTCCCGCGGCTTTCCGATTGTCGTACGCCTTCCTTATTTGTCCGGGACTTGAACACGGAGGTGCTGCAACCTACCCCTGCGCTATCGGCGAGATGGCAAAGGTAAAGAAAGTGCAATGCTTCGCGACGAGACTCGTCAGTGGCTTACGTTGTACCAGCCATAGGGATTGTCTGGGGTTCCCTGGCTCCTTCTGTGAATATTACCGACGAGTTCTTGGCAACATAACTAACTCGGGGAGGATACTCCTTAGTGACATGGGTCCGGAATCCCAAGCTGACTTTCCTGTTACCACGGCCGACCTAATACGAGGTCATTCCCTAAAGATTTCGAAGCTTCAGTCGAGGGCTTGCCACGAGTTCATTGCATTTCACAGAGGGCCGTTGTTCTCTGGATTTTTAACCGGCATCGGCTGCCAAGAGGAGAACAAGGATGGGTTCAAGCAGCGTCTCGATATAAATCTGGGGGTTTTGTGGGGCGGTGCTTCCCGAGCCTGAGCCTACGGAGTCGATGCGAAGAGCCTCACACCGGGTGTTTTCTCTGTCTTCTGACAAAAAGAATGAAGATCGAATGGCGTTAAATAGACGGAATAAAAAGGGAACTGCAGGAGATAATTGCTGGAGAAGAACCCAGTAAATCGAGAAGCCCTAACGTTTTATACTGAACCACCAGGAACCAAATGCCAGGTAGTCCAAATCAATGCGGGATTTCGATAAAAGGGGGGTGCGGGATTTTGCTGATGTCCGCAAGCGTTTGCCAAATGGTGGGAATCATAATAGTCCATAGAGTTAGGGTATGGAAGCAAATGCGGCCGGCAGTACAAAAAGGACAAGCGAGGCCAATCCGAGTTGGGTTCGTTAACCCAAAAGTCGGGGACGAGCTCCTACAAGAGCACGGGAAGTATTTCACAGCACAGTGGGAAGCTATAGTTTCTTGCCTGATACTCCGAAAACCAGCATAGGGCAAAAGAAAATGCCAACCCAGGAAGAAGGCAAGCACAATCATCGCCTGAACCCAGTGATTTTCTGGAAGCGAGCTTGGTAAAAAGACAGGGTCCCGTTTCCAGGGCGGCTAGCCCAGCAATTACTGTCAAGGGGTGGTCATAACCGAAGAAGTACTAGAAGACTAGATGTGGGAGATCTGTTTAGTTAAAGGGGAAATAGTCCTGGGCCGCTTATCATACTATTCTCTGGGTAGACATCAACGGGGATCAATGTTGTAGCACACCCGAACGGTACACACGATTCCGGCCTGATGGAACAAGCCATCAGAGGGGTGTAGAAGGCGTTAGATAGCGGCTAATGAATGGGTCTTCTGTTCGATCTGGCAGCGAAATACTAACTTTATCCCCTTTATCGGACGAATAGAGAGGACGCAAGGTGTATTCCATGCATCGTGGCACCGAAACAGCACCGATAAGAGAGGTACTCTGAAAGGATTTTAAAGCATCGGTCCAGCAAGAAGCGAACCGCGAGCGGGCACAATCGGCAAAGGACCGAAGGTGAAAGTGATTCGAAAAGAGGTCGACGGAAACCTCGGGAACTTCAGTCTAGTAAAAAGTACGCAACCGAACAAAACAGTGAGGTCGATGGCAAACGTCAGCAAAGATCGTGGATAAAATAGATCCAACATGGTGTCCTCAAAAGGGTCATTTTCTTGGAGCAATCTAGGTCACTACAGAAACGAATCAGCAGACTGTGATAGTCAGCGGGCTGGAAGCAAAAGACGTGCCAGCCACATGGGTACTCTGCCTGCAGCAAGAAGCAAAATAAAGGATAAGAATGCAGTGTCAACAGAAAAAGCCATTATTGTTCTATACACTAGCAACTGCAGCATTGGGGACAAAAATTGGGAGCTGAGCACGACAGCCACCTATTTAAACGCTGAAATAGTAGCAGTCTCGAAGAGCCTAATGTCCCAAACCGAGCTTTTACCACGGGGGTGCAAGACCGCTACTTCCTCTATCGATGAGACGGGGAAAATGAAACCTGCTGGTGGGGCAGCCTGCCTGTTCGGAGGAATAATGCACATGGAATCCAAAGTTTGTGCACAGCATGGGCTCCAAAATGTGCCGTCATCGTAAGATTGCGAGCCAGGAATACGGCGGTCGCACTCGCATAAAGAAACCCGCACTGGATATTTAACGAAGACAAAAGATTTTTGGATGCGCTAAGACAGCTTCGGGCATCAGCCAGCAGACTTCCAATAGTAGGAGACTTTAACCTGCCTGGAGTGGATTGGAACACAGAGAGCTTTATTTCGGGTAAAGCAAAGGAAGACCCTGTCGACCGGAGGCATATCAGGGCCCGGATCCAGCACTTCAGAGGAGACGCGAGGTACAGATATGGGCATCAGCCTTCGATCAATGACCCAGTGACCACAAGGCATGAAAATGACGCGGATGGGTTAGATTTGCTGGCACTCTCGAGCAAAAGTGATCATGTCACCGCCATATTTTTCTTCTGTCCCCCGGCATACAAAAGCCCCAGGGAAATTGCGCAGAAATTTCGGGAACTTGGAACTATGGCTGCAGAACTAAAGTATGGGATAGAGGAAGGAGAGGCTGGAGTAGGGGAAATGTGATAGAGGCTCAGGGGAAAACTGGAGCTACGGAACAGTTCTTTCACACCCCAGGAGTGCAAAAATGAGGGCAAGCCAGCTTTGTGGGAGCCGGCGGTTCGATGAACAGGCAAGGGGAGAGACAAAAGTTGGCAGATCTTCAAGGCCGCTGGTAGCAAAAGAGCCTGGTTGAGGTGCAAGGAGGATAGAAATTCAGCCGTGGAAGTCCAAACAGAGGCAAACAGAACCCTTGAACTGGCACTGGCCAAAGAAGTTAAACGAAACCCAAAAAGCTACCATAGATATGTTCGGACAGAGGCTTGAATTAGTGGTGTGATGGAGCCTCTGCTGTTGAGGGATAAGAGTAAAATATGTGATGGCGATCAAGGCAAAGTTAACGTCCTGGGCCTACACTTTAACGGTGTACGTAGACGTGATGCGGGACAACAAAAATCGACCTCAGCGTAATAGGCTGCTCCTGCTATTCCCAACCCTGAAATTATGGGAAGAAGATAGAGAAATTATTGGAAGTTTAGTATACCGGATGCCGGGTACTTGCTCGATCCCGAGAATGGCCTAAAGAAGGGGCAGCGAGCCGAAATTTCCGCCCAGTGCCAAGAGACGGTAGAAGTCAGTGAAATAGGTGAACAACTGTTTCTACTAAAACGATTTTGTTCACTTTTGCGTTAATGAGTGGCACGGGACTCGGTACTGGCAGCTGGAGCTGAAAATGTCTATTGTCCGAAAGCAGAGCAGTCAAAAATGTGTTTTCAATTGGCGGAAAACAGTAGTTCTTACAGCAAGCAGACAAACAGTGCACAGCCCTGTGGAAATGAACAGCTAACAAACAGCTTAGGGCTAAGTGCAAGGTGGTCACATTTGTCTAGAGTTATTTTTGTCATGAACTTAAACATTTAAGCTCAATCATCTTCAGGTAGCCACAAATCCCTTCCACATTCCCAATACCCTATCGCTGAAGACTTTTGCTCGCGTGGTTAGCCCAGATCGTGGCTTCCATAGTTTTACGCTATTGCCCCTCATTCTGTGATCGGTGGCCTGTTCAAACAAGTCATCGGCGGTTGTTTCCGATTAACCCTTCAGGATTCTATACTCTCCAATAGGTTCTTCTCTGATTCTTCTTTCCTCAAGTGATAAAAGTCCCATATCCTGCCATCCCTGTTTATGTGACTTCTGCCGTTGTCCTCCAACCCTCCGAGAGTCTTGTCGCCAAGCCCTAACTAGGCAGGCCGCATCCCTTTTCAAAAAGCTTTCCAAGCTTGTACTCAGAGTCTTCAAGGGGATCTCCCTAGTGCCTAGTATATAGGTATGAACGCTCGCCGTTCTGCTGCAAAAAGCTGAGCGCAGCGGTACGAGTTCATCTCTTGCCTTGTGGGCAGCCAGTCTGCGCCATGCAGCAAACTTGGAACACGCCGTCATTTTACACCCAAGTCCCTTGTTGACTGTGTCGCCTCAACTTTACTTGGTCCACTTTCTCCCGTTGCCGTCACTCCAACTGAAACACTGACTAGTAGATGACACCTGCTTTCGTTTAAGGGCTTTTCTCATTTGCCTGCCCAGCAGCCTACCTGCTTTAGTTTCTTTGTTATTTAATCACATTCTCCTGATCCTACGAATTTTACAGCTTCCTCAGAAATGAAACGTACTAGGGATGATCTTTTGCCGAATCATTTATTTACAGAAGAAAAAGCAGCAGGCCTACAACTGAACCTTGGGTACTCCACTGGTCACTGCTGTCTTCGACCTGCAGACTCCTACTGTAACAAAACGTCCTGTTAGTAAGGAAGTCTGATACTCACAAAAGCATTTGCCCTTCTGCCGTAAACTTTTTCAGTTTCTCCGTAGTTGGGCGATGGGTGACCGGGTCAAAAGCCTTGTTTGAGTCTAGGCGACTAAGTTCGATCATAATGCCTTCTTCAAGCTGGGTAGTGACTTTGTATAGGAATAGGTTCTGTTGGCCCAGGAGGTAAGTCCTGTGGTCTGACCTGACCTGGTACACCAGTAGGACTTTGTAAGTCCCGCGCCCGTTTAATTTTCGAAGTGCTCCGCGTTGAACAAAATTTTAACTGTTCACCGAAATAACGAAAGTTGCTTCACTGCTCCGCACGAAGCTTTTGAGTTTAGTGTAGTCTTTAGTCGTGCTGCCGTTTTTCTCATTTGGAGCAGACGAGCATTTTCGAATTTTTTTTACCAATCTTTGCTACTTATAGTTTGTAACTTCCCTGGTTCATGCTTATCATGACGTGTGAGATATGTACGTGCGGGAAGCGAGTAGCGAGTAGAAATCAAATGGGTTGTATGTCACTTGTGGGTCCGTGCAGGTTGTTCTGGCTTTGGTGAGAATGTGTATCCATTATACCGCAAGATCAGGTGGGTCCAATGGGTCCGTGGTCTCCGCAAGGAGGCTGCGAGGTTGGCCCACAGTTAAGAGTCTAAGCGCGATGAGTACTGCTTTCTCTCGAAGACCGCAGAGACTCTGAGCACAAGGCTGCGCCAAGCAGAGCATTATCAAGACTATATAAGGAGGTCTAAGGGTCGCCTCAGAAAACTTTCGTTGAAGTGATTGGGCAGCTTCCTCGGCCCCAGCAAGGCAAAGTGCTACGGGTTAAAGGATGACTGGGAAACCGAAGGAGAAAAAGAGAAGTAAGAATAAAGCCAAACACAAGAGGTGACGCATAAAGCCTTGAAGAGGGAGGGACCTAGTTACCGGAATCTAGAAGCCCAGGTGATGAGCCTCAAGAGGCATATCCGGCCAATTGGACAAACATCGAGTAGAACACTACTGATTTTCAATCAGGAGAAGCCTTTCATACGGGAACCTTGAGCAAAAAGGACATAGACAGGAGGAGGTTACAGGATGTACTGCGCATCTCAGGTGTTCCGGATCCCGTTTCCATTAAAAAAGAGCACAGATTGGGGTAGCGAAAGTCTCCGTTGGCTAAGATGGGAACCAACACGGCATGGCAAATTCTGGTCGAATTTACTGATGAGCCCACCGGGGATATGATGCTGGTCAGGGCTGCAGTGATATCCTTAAACACTTTGGGGCCAATACGGCATCCTACCCGGCAAGCAGAGAGGGGGTAAGGGTAAAATCACGGAGAAACCTCTAACGACAACAGCGCAAGGTCCACAAGGACAACAGAAAGCCGCATCCGGCTTTCGGAGTAACATACCGACGGCGCTAGGCAAGCCACTAGGGAATGAAATTTGGAAGTGGTGTAAGCAATCTGAGGATGACGTGACACGCGACTTTTGAGGCCATGACTACTCTAGTAGAAATGGACCGGGAGGTATCAGGCGTACTAGGTAGACAACGTTCTCCGTGCCCCACAGTGATAATAACCGTTAAAAAAGCCTGCTACCACCCCGGGCTCCGCGCCTGAAACAGATGCAGGTTCGAACAAAAAAAGAAAAGTCTGTCCGTTGGAGCAAATGCTTTCGTGTTATACACCAAAGCATGTGGCGTTGGAAACAAATGGATGGAACTCCCGAAAGTCTCCTGGGAGCGCACTGCGTCAACCGTCGCCTTTACTGAAGCACGGCTTTCTAGCGAAGGCCGTGTGCCCGGATTAACTACAGTCAACTTCGCAATCTATGGACAAGATAGAAAACACAATCGCCTTGGGGGAGGGGTAGCCATCCCATCGGGCCAGGTGAAAACCTTCTTGAGTCTCAGACTAAGATGTGCACCCGCAATGTCCAGTTGTGTGCAGTTACGATCATCCTTCCAGGCGGAAGGGTTAAAGTTGTCTGTGTCCACAGCGCACCAAGTACTAACCGTGACGAGGATGTTTGTTTACTGCGGATCCCGACTGAACTAGGCAGGGAAACTGAAAAGACCCTCGTGTGGGTGACTTGAATCTTCCGCAAGTAGACTGGACCGTTGAAGTCTGCGTGCCTGGATCGGAGGAGGGAACCTACTTAGAGTGGCTGCATACTAATGCTTTGCACCGGTACATCAGGAAGAACACCGGATAAAGGGCCGGAAGCTTTCCATCCTTGCTGGATCTGGCAATAACTAATCTCCTCAAAGATGTGTCTGGACTAAATTACTATGCACAACTGGGCAAGAGTGACTACGTGTATGCCAAAATCACCCTACGCATGCGGCAACTCAAGGTACCCTCAAGGCCAGGTAGACACTTCGGTAGTATGAGGGTAAATGGGCCTCACAATAGGGGGGTGGGGCCGACCTGTGGCATGGTAGAGGGTGCTACTGTCGAAGAGCACCGGCAGGTCGTAAATGGATCCCAGACTGCTCTCCGGGAGGATTTCGCACCTTTGAAACGAAGGAGTGGGGAGGAAGAACCTATACGGTGGAAGGCTGCGATAGCCAAAGTCATCGAATGTAGAAAACCGCAGCTGGAACCAATACAAGGCTCCCTGCGACGGGCTAGAATGAAACCATTATAAACAGCCCAAAATCGAGGCTGTGGGCCTTCTGCGAACTTCTGTGAGAGAGTATGAGCTCAGATCAGCTAAACGCGTATGGCAGCAGCGGAAAAGATTTTATAGCTATGTGCATCCGAAAGGCTCAACAAAGAATTCCATGGGTCCTCTATCCAATGGGGATCACGGTATTGTCACTGATGATCCGGGCAAAGCAGAAGCCCTGGGGGAAAGCTTTGGTAGTGTACACGGGATAAATAGTAAGGTACTAGTAAATCTGGCTCTGGTGCATCCTCCTGCGCAGTTAAACGAGCTGAGTCACATTGAGGGAACTGTGGGTAAGCACCTACAGGAATTAAAATGCCACAAGTCAGCTGGCCCAAACGGCGTCAACCCAGCTATGAACAAGCCGTTGATGGGTTTTATGACTTTGTCGGTATCCAAGCTGTTCATGCCCATGTTGGACCAGAGTAAGCCACTTCAGGGCTGGAAAATTGTGGCCGTCTTGATGGGACATAAGTCTGCTATGGATACCTACAGGTTGGTAAGCCTAACCAGCATCCTGTTTCAAGTTCCTGAGGGGATTATCTGTGCACACATCTGTCAGCATTTACTGGAACACTCCATGCTGAGACCAGTCCAGCCTGGGTTGCTGAAAAATAGATCGTGTCTGGCCAATCTCTTATGCTACTTAGAAGAAGTGGCCGGAAGACCGGATGAAGGTAGAAGAGTAGCAGTGTGTTACCTCGACCTTAGCAAGGCTTTCGACTCCGTCAATCATCGTCTTTTGCCATGCAGGATGGAGACTTTCGGTATAGGTGGGCCGGTATACGGGTGACTGGCGGACTTCCTCTACTACAGGACTTTTTACGTCAAAGTGGGGGACAGATGCTCTAGTTTGGTGGATGTAACCAGTGGTATACCTCAGGGATCCGTCCTGGGCCCGGTCCTATTCTTGTTGTTTATTAACGACCTGGCATCAGCTCCTCAAGAGCCTAGCTTTCTTTTCGCGGACATAGTGAAGATTGTTGGATCCCAGGGTGGAGTTGACTTAGACAGTGACATAGGAATCTTCCTGAACTGTGCATGCAAACGGGACTTACCCTTAAAAACCGAAAAGAGCAATTGGTTTTCAAGAGTAGCGGAAAGCCTTACTGTCGCTCATGACTTGGGGCTGTTTACTATAGAAGCAATCAATAGGGTTAAAGACCCTAGGGTCGCCACGAGCGGTGACTCTGAGTGGTCGAACTAGTGCAAAGCTGCTGCAAAAATGCCGGTGGTGAGCTCTTTAGACTGCGATCTGCATTGTCATGCCAGCAGCCGGAAACGTTTGCATCTATTTACATAGCTACAGTACGACCTCACTTAGAAGGTAGCTTACAGACTGGGTCACATTTCCATAAAAAGACGCTGCCTGCTTGAAGAAGTTCAACATCTCGCCATGCAAATGGCTGAATGGCAGAGGGGTAAGAGGTACGAGCAGAGACTCTGTGATCTGAATTTTCTCTGGTTAGAAGGAGGGAAGTCGGGATGATCTTATAGAAACTTTTAGGGTAAAGAGGGGCTTTTCTGGCCTTAGTCCGGGTAGTCTATTCCAAGTAGCTTCAGACCCCAGAACAAGGAGGCACGAGGAGATGCTGACAAAAGGTCTGAGCTAGGTTGATGACCAGATGGCACTCCTTCAGAAACAGGGCAGGGAATAGTTGGAACGGTCCGCCTGGTGGAATGATGGACTTGCAGACTGTCCAGTCTTTCAAAGGTGCCTCGGATGGCATGAGGCACGAGGTCTCCCCGGTAAAGGGCGCTGGGTATGCTAACCAGATGGATGACGGGTAGCCCTGTGGTCTCTCTGTAGTATGTTTTAATCGACATTTTCGCGCACTGCACACTGTCTCAATGAACGCTAACGACGCCTAATGTCTCTCGCGGCTGGTGTGCGATAGAATCTTCCGTTTTCCTTTCATTTTTAGCAGGGATTTGACGGAATGCACTGTGCGGGGGTGGGATTATAACTGGTGCGCATAAGATAGAAGGGATCCTGGATGCTTGATGGGTCGTGGCCATTACCTGTCCTGTGCAAACAACATTCGGCCCAAGAACGCTTATAAGGTAACCGTGTTTTCCCCAAGTCGGACATAGCCCCTGAATCCCCATTCTCCTTGGCTGTTAGGAACATCTGATATTTTCAATGTCTTAGAGAGTACAAAAATACGCCTCCACCGACATACAAGTAATCCGTCCTGCCGCTGCACGCTATGAAACCCGTTACAATTTTCTTTCATGTCCTGAAGAACAAAACACTGCATGGGAGCCACAGTACACATTCCAGATTGCCAATAAAGGGCACGAAGAACAAGTACTTAACCATCCCAAACTATATCAGTCCTGTTGTGCTTAACAGACACGCCTTCGACGCGATCACCTCCGCGGGCAGAGTTTCCCATGTTCAACGACCAACCAAGTGAGGCTTCCGAAGGCGCGCAGTCCCACCACCCTATCGCTCGATCGTTCCAAGTTCCACAGTGATGGCAACGGCTTTCCCGAATCCAAACCATACACAAGGCCGGCTGGCTTTCTTTTAAATATTCATTAGGAAAATAAAATGAAAAACTGCACATGATGTCTTGTTGTTCGGTATTTTTCCTGGTACAGACCAATCACCATTGGCAGTTGAAATATACTGGCCATACCTGTCTTGCATCTTGACTTCGTTAGCCATGCTACGCAGCTACTGTGGTGCTGTCCTTCGTAATACAATAGGCTGCTCCCGAATGAAGCAGCGTGGCGAAGTCACACTCCAAAATGGGATACCTGACACAGTTAGTGTTAGCCACGGGCAAAGTAGCAACCTACCTTGATGATAGGTTACCTTCCCGGCAACGGTGAAAGCACCATCAAGTCCCGTAACTCTACAAAAAAACGTCCGAACATTATATGCCTTGTTTTTCACCTCCAACGGTCATCAGAAACTGTATATGTAAAACAACATGCATGTTGTCTGGCACACTCTTTCTGCGAAAAAACTGAGATAAATTTTGAAATTCACGGAAATCCTGTAATCATGGCGGGAAGACAGCAACGAAACCATGCTCTTCTGTACCAGCTCACACCAGCGTACACAAGGACCGACTTTCCAAGACAGTCCGTGTACCAGAATTTTACATGGCTTGTGACCCAATCAGGTTCAAATAAGGCAATCAATAACAAGCAAAGCTCCTTAAGATGGTGGTTGCTGTAGAAGATGTAAACAAATGTTTGTGACAAGAAAAATGATATGGAAAGTTTAAACAACATAAAACTAATACCCACGAGGAGACCGACCAGGAAAACTAACATTTACTGGTAATAATTGCACGACAACCAAGACACTTTCCCGAACAACCCTCAGCGAAAAATATTTTTGCTTACTTTGGTGAAATAACACTCGTTATTCCGCCCATACTAAGGTATGGTAATAAGTATTGCGGTGCGCGCACTTTCTGAGGAGTGTATTCTCTTCTAAAACAGGTTGTACTTTTTGGTGCATATTTTGGTGTTTCTGTTGGTGTCAGTGCAACTGATACCGGGAAACATCTTCTTGTGGCTCTTTTTGTAGTGTACCTTTTTTTGCTACTTCGCACTGTACAGTTTTTGCTGCACTCACCGTAGTGTACCGTTTGTGTCGGTTTGAAACGTTGATCCTGCTGGTGTTTGATACGGTATTTTCAGAAAAACTCAGTCACCACTTCCGAAATGAATGGAACTGAGGTTGGTCCTATCGATCAGGCAGTGGGCTGTGGGAGCAAGGAATGCGCGGACCTAGTGTAAGACGAGGGATTTCAATGCGACCAATGTTGCTTTTGGTATCACCTTAAGTACTTCAAGCTGGTAGAGGAAGACTTCGAACTGCACATCAAGAACATATCGCTGAAGTGGACATGCACTCACTGCTTCGCGTTCGCAAGCGAGAGTTCGCGCATAATTCGAGGGGAATTAGGAAAGAGGGACAGGACCACGAAACTGGAACCAGGACCGGAGAGAGCAAATTCGATTCACAGCTCAGCGAAAAAGGAAAACTGCGCTTCAGATCAGAAAACTAAAAAAAGACAACCGAAGCCAAAAGTTGAAGAAAACAAAGGGGCAGCAGTTTTCACCAATGTGAAAACAAGCCACCTGACGGAAGTAGAATCCCTTGAGGAGCAGGATGAACACTCAAATGCTAAAGTGCAACACATGAAGCGTGACACTGAGATCATAGAAGTGAGAAGTAGGAGACTGCTATTTCATGACCTTAGAGGAAACATCGTAAACGGTGGCAGAGTCAGGAGGGACGAAAATCGCCGGCATACGACCGAGGTTCTTGGGGTGGCTGGCCTACCTCCCGAGGCACCGATAGCCAAGTTCCATAGAATAGGATTATGACGTGGAACGCAACCAGCGCCCCCACGACCCGTGGTAGTTGTTGCCACGGTGTCTACTGGAGAGATATGCTGCTGTCCAGGGCGGGGGCAGTTGAGGGCAGCACGCAGGGAATAGTTAGGGTTACTCCTGACAGCCCAGCATTTGTCAAACGGGGTAAAGCCATAGTCTCGTTGAGAACAGGCACACCTGACCTGGAGCGGCCAACTCTCCATATAGCAAAATTGGAGGTGACTGCTCTTAGGAAGTTAACACCTCAGGCCCAAGGAGTAATTCAGGTCCCGAAGGCGGCTTAAGACGCCGGTAACCAAAAATCCGAAGTTCAGGTTGTTCAGAAGACTAAAAGGGAAGGGACTCACAGGGCATTCAGTCCGGTTGGTGTTGAGAAAGTGCAGCCAGCCAGCCCTATTTTGAATAAGACGCCCGAAAGTTCCGCCCCGGTACAACCAGATAAATTGGAGGCACCGGAGGGAAAGAACGAGGAGACCGGTTGGCCGAGGTGGTCGCAAGACCATCCCTGGGCGTCGGCATAGAGATCCTAAAAGAAGAAACGCCAGCCGTGCAAGTTGAGCCCGACACCGGGTGAACGGGTGGGGAAGAAGTCACGAAACCCAGAGCGCCACTTGATATTTAAGCTGCAGCCCCGAAGACAAGTATTGGGGCAAAAAAGGGGCATCACCTTGGAGATTGCGCCCGAGGGTACCCCAGCCGTACAGTTCGCAATAAAGTCGGTGGCTAGGACCAGGAAACTGGCACAAAACACCTGTAGTCTCCCGGGAAAAGGGGGGAGTTGAAGACTAGGATCGCAGAGTCTGATGTTGTTGCATTCACGGAAACTTGGATAGAGCCAGGTACCGACATGCTCTTCCAGGGACACGCTGCCTGCAGGAAAGATAGAACTGATGGAAGGCAGGGGGTGAAGTAGGACTTCTAATACGGACCGACATAGGCCATTGGGAGGCTCCGTTCAACTTGGTCTCTTGTAATGTACAGGCCATATCCTGCTTTATCAGGATCGAGGTGCGAACAGTATGCATTATCTGTATCTACAGGACACCGCGAGCTACAGATGAGGAAGACACCGGGCTTTTGCAAATGCTGGATGCGGTGCTGGCACAGACAAAGGAGTTCGTCTTATTAAAGGATCTCAACCCACCGGAAATTAACTGGGAAAGCGGAATCGCACTAAGGGGATCAACAAGGTAAAGGTTTCTGCAGTGGGTCCAGTCACGTGCACTCATGCAGCATGCGTAACGACCGGTCTTGGAAAATCCCCCTCAAACCTTCGCATTTCCATGTTTTGTTCCTAACATCACTCACGTGCTTACACTATTGACGTGTCTTTACGCACTGTTTGGTGTTTTGAACCAATTGTTGTTTGTTCGCGCCCAGAGCGCTACTTTGCCATATCCTCGTTCTGGACCTGCTTGACGCACGTGCTCCTCGCTCGCCCGCCGCAACTCGGTTTCTCGTTTGTTGAGTCCTTGTGATCTCATAATTGAGGTTTGTACCTGTTTGATTTTATTGTTCATTCAATAATCTAGTATCGTAGAATATCACGGATAATTGCCTTTTGATTTCGGGATTCGTTGTGAATTTGGCTGCGCATTGCTCAAACCTGCGTTGCAGCATGTGACACAGGCTACTAGATACAGATGTGGACAGCACCCGTCTCTCCTTGATTTTTTCATGACGCGGCACCATAAGAACGATAGTGAAATTGAGTGGGAGGGGTCAATGACCAAAAGTGATCATGTAGTGCTAAGGGTCAAACTAAGGCTTAGCAAGACGCTGAAGGAAATCGTGTTACGTCGACGCTGTGGGAAAATCAATATAGGTGAACTAAAGAGGGTGGCGGAGAAAGTTCAATGGACACCGAGTCATGCAAACGCCTCTGTAGAGGAACCTTGGGAGGCCATCAAGATGGGGCTAGTCGAGCTTACAGAGGAGTGTGCACCTCTGAGGGCGGTTACCAGTAGAAATCAACCCTCATGGTGGAAGTCAAAAGCCCGCAAGGCTAAAGTCATTTGTAGGCAACGATGGGCGGCGTACAAGCTGTACAAAACTCATATGGAATGGAACAGCATTAAGATGGCTAGGAACAGAGCTCGAGCGATCCAAAGAGTGGAGAAATATGCCTTCGAGCGTCGGTTAGCTGCGTCGGTCCGCACAAACCCAAAGCGATTCTACGCCTACGTGCAATCCCACCAACGTATGAGAGAGAAAGAGAGTGTAGCAACTTTGGAGGAGGCACAGGGACGACTTGACCTGAGCGACGAAGACAAGGCTTACAGGCTCTTGGTATTCTTCAAGAGAATATATCGACCAGAATATAATCTAGAAGAAAGAATGGAGAACCCACAGGCGCTGTAACACACGTTTGAGCAATATATAGCCAAATTCACAACGGATCCCGAAATCAAAAGGCAATTATCCGTGATATTCTACGATACTAGATTATTGAATGAACAATAAAATCAAACAGGTACAAACCTCAATTATGAGATCACAAGGACTCAACAAACGAGAAACCGAGTTGCGGCGGGCGAGCGAGGAGCACGTGCGTCAAGCAGGTCCAGAACGAGGATATGGCAAAGTAGCGCTCTGGGCGCGAACAAACAACAATTGGTTCAAAACACCAAACAGTGCGTAAAGACACGTCAATAGTGTAAGCACGTGAGTGATGTTAGGAACAAAACATGGAAATGCGAAGGTTTGAGGGGGATTTTCCAAGACCGGTCTTTACACCGCCCACCGAAGTCCTCCCGAATCCTTAGCTGAGTCGAAGGTTTGGTATAGAGGTACTGATTCTTCGTACCTACCTAGGCCCTGCTCTCAGTGCGCTCGGCTAATGCTCGCCGTCGGCGTTCTACTCTTGGTCGCACCTAATCCGTTGGCCACATAGACGCCAGGCTTTCTACATCTTCCACGAAAACAACTGACCTATGGCGGGCGCGAAGAAGAAACATAGATGCTGTCCTTGGAAGGGCCGTTCTGCCCTGGATGTATGTGCTTGCATGAGAGCGTGTGTAGGATGTAATCGCCGATACTTCCAAATATGCAAAAAACGTTTCAGTAACGTCATCAAAAACAAAATGCGAAAACCTTCACTTGTTTGGTAGGGGTTACGGGATATATTGTGCATCGGGTGTGTGCCACCACCCACCACCACATATCAAAAAAGGGACTTCCTGCAACGTCAACGAAGGACTGTGAGCACTGTAACGTGTTTGACGGAGACCAGGCGGTATAACGAGTACAATGTAGGTGAGTGTGCTTCAGAGTGTATGATGGTTCGATACGTCAGTGTGTCGTGAATGCCCCCATATATGGGGTTTCTTTACCCACCTCGAAGAGGAATGCAAAATAGTCTGCTGGGCCCAAGCCTTATCAGCTTCTTCGCCTTCACTCTCGAGTATGCTTATACCGCGTATGTCACGAATTAGCGCTCCGTTAGCTGTCTTCACCTTCACCGTTCTTATCATTCCGTCAGTGCTTTCGACGGTTTCCATAACCGCTCCCACAGACCAGGTGCTGAAATGTGCGCGTTCGTCAGCGATCATCACCTCATCCTTATTCTTGAATGATCCTGTTTTGACCAGCCACTTCTGTCGAATCTGCAGAGCCGGTAGGTACTCCCGCAGCCAGCGCCTCCAGAAAACCTTGGCTAGATAGTTTGCCTGCTTCCATCCGTGGAGGTAGCTCCCTCGAAGGTTTACCGGCCCTTGGAAACCCTCGTTTGACCTTACCGTCAATAAGTCGTTCGGGGTGAGCACCAGATGGTGGGGTCGCCGTTCATAACCGGAACCAGGGGGAGGTTGTCCAGAATTCTCTCCACCTCAATCATGACGGTGTTCAGCGTTTCGTCGTCAGGCGGCTGTTGCTCCATGATCGACAACAATATCTGCTTGGCGGTCCGGGCCGTGCTTTCTCATACGCCGCCGCGGTGGCTGGCCTGTGGGGAGTTTAAATTCTATCGTATGCCGTAGGCCACCGTTCGATCCTGCAGTTCGTCCCTGTTTATGTTCTTGTGCCAACGCTGCAATTCCCGGTGGGCGCCCACAAAGTTCGACCCATTGTCTGAGTATATATCGGCCGGTACACCTCTTTGGTTGATAAATCTCTGCAAGGCCCGTAGAAACGAATCGGTCGTCATCGAATGTGCGACTTCTAGGTGTACCGCGCACGGCTTCATGCACGTCATGATACACCCATATCACTTTTCTAATCTCTTCCCGCACTTGATCCACAAGGGCCTGAAATAGTCCAACCTGGTGTTGCTGAACGGCCACCAGCCCGCAGTCATCCTGCATTCTGGCAGCGGTGCCCCGTGTTGTTTGCCTGCCGTGGCCTTGCCCCTCCTACATTGCACACAACGTCGGATTACGCGTTTTACAGTCGCTCTTCCTCTCAGCAACCAACGGCGTTTTCGGGTGACGCTCGTCACGTGACTTTCCCCGGCATGTCCCTCCACTGCGTGGACTTGTTGGATCATTAGCTTTTCTACAGGTTGTAGAGCCGGCAGCAGTATAGGGTACTTTGTGTCGAAGCTCAGGTGGGCGTAGGTCAGCCTACCATCCACCCGCAGCAGTCCATCAATGAGTTCGTGGCTGGAGCGCTTCAACTCGCCTCTTGGAGATGATATTTCTTTGTTGATTGGTACCACTTCTTCAGCCCTCTCGAGCTCTCGGGCGAAAGTCTCGCGTTGTATCATTCTGAAAATATCGTGCTCTGCCGCTTGTAGCTCATCGTAACCTATCGGACCGACCCGTATCCGACCTGAGGGTAGTAGCCGTTTCATGACTAGTAAATTTCTCTTGAACCTGGTTAACCAAACTAGCGAACGAAGCGTCTTCATCCAGGAAGAAAACCAGACCAATCGCGATAGATTGGATGTTGCTTGGACGACGTTGGCCGCTATCACTACGCCTTTGATCTCTAGTTCTACTTCCGTAGGGGTTTGTAATTCGAACACGAACCATTCCTGCTTAGGCACTTGCAGGAAGTTTGGCCCTCTCGTCCACGTGTCCAGCTGCCCGAATTCGGTGACACTCCGGGAGCACAGATCGGCTAGATTATCGCCAGACCTGACATGCCCCCATTGGTTCATGGTTGGTTCATCGTGGATAATCGTAAGTCGGTTAGCAACGAAAGTACCAAACCGGCTCCGGACGTTGTTAATATAGTAAAGTACTATCGTTGGGTCCGTCCAGAAACTAGCCCACCAAGTGTAGAAATTGCAAATTTGCCTCTGTTCATAGCACCACCACCTTTGTCACCACCATTCAAACCTTCTCATCTTCCAGTACACCATGCGCAGCGTTCGTTGTACTCGCTCAATGTTTCACTCGGTCGAATTCAGTTACCAGACCTTCCTTCAAGCCTCTCGCCCCACGGCAACCCCTACCCGTACCCCAGCAACTTTCCTACCTCAATCCGACCGCGGCAGTGTACCATCAACCGCCCGTTCAAATCGGGCTCCTACTTTACCCAAACAACCGGTGGTACATCCCACGGATACTCAGTACCGACGCAAAATACCAATATTTTCATTATATACCCTGGACAAAACACGGCCCCATACCACAGCTCTATCCCAGAGTATTCGTCCTCACCTGTTTCCCAATGGTGGTATAACCATCAGTCTACCAACTCGTATTTCATTCACAAACCGAGGCCCCGCCCCTATAATTGCAGACGATACTTCTAACTTCCATCCACCCCACACTGGTTCTTTGCTTCAGACTCACCCACTCATCCTCGACGAAGCTCTCCCCTTGCCTTCTTGGTTGATCCTGCGGCGGCCGGCCACTCCACGCGCTCATAATCGAACTCAGAAATCACCGAATTCGAGCGTAGTACCTGTCTGACCAGCACTCCCCAATCTTTACTGGTCATTCTGATACTGACCAAACGTCCCTCTATTGGTCCTCAACTTACACACACAGTAATCTACTCAGGACTGCCTCATCCACCTCATCTGTACCAGGACTAGCAGCACAACGCGTATGTCTGTTTTCGTCATCAATATTCGCTCACTACCAGCGAAAATTCACCTTTTGCGTGCCCGGGTCCTTGTGTCTAACTACGATTTCATCCTCATCACGGAAACTTGGCTTAACACAAACATCCCCAACTAAGACTTCACAATATCTGGTTACAAGGTTTTCAGGAACTCTAGAATACATTGTCGAGGAGGGGGTTGCCTAATACACTGCACAGAATCTTTTCCTGTTTCTTTAATGCCACACCCAGTCCTCGACGCGGTTGATGACTCAATCTGGGTAACAGTTAAACTGCAGTCACCAGAACTCTTGCTTGGACGCTTTTGTCGATCACCTGAATCAACCAGGGACAATACTGTACCTATTATTGACGCCCTCCACTTTGCCTCCACTTACCCCATCGGTCACAAGTTGATTGCAGGTGGCTTCAACGCTCCAGGAGTGTGTTGGTCATCGCACTCTGGCGCACGACGTTATCAGGATTTCGTTACCTGTACACACTTCGGTGGTTGGGCTCAACACGTTCAGTCACCTACTAGAGGAAACAACACTCCAGATCTTCTGTTTTCTCAAGGGCTTAATGAGGTAACCATCTCTGTAGGAGATGGCTTCCCCAGGTGTGACCACAGGGTCGTTTCGTGCGCGTTCTCTGTACCAAAAATCGTTATTTCCTCCGTACCGTCTGCCGGGCTATATCACTTAGCTCACTAGAGCAACCTTCCAAACATAATTAGATTTCAAAATTGGGAGACATCGTTTCTTCCGCCCGATCCTCAGGTGGCAGCAGATCAGCTATATTCTATTCCCGATCAGTCTTTAAACACCATCACCCCAACTATGCCACTACTGACGAATTCTAGAACAAGCAGACTCTCGCGGATGAAATCTAAGCTCTCCAAACTTTAACGACTTGCACTCAAAACCCGGTAATTTTCGGTATATATTCAAATGGACCGACTGCCAGCAAAAATCAAATCACAAACTGAACTCATGCTTACTCAGAGAGAATCAAAAGGTTTGTGCCTCCCCAAGAAGTCGGAAATCCTGAGCAGGTTGATGAGAACTAGAAACCCCCAATCCCGCAAGATTATACCTTTCACCAACGTTAACAACTCTTATCTGGGAAAACCGGAAGAAATAGCCAAAGCTTTCAACACATTTTTCATTTCAGCCCTAACGGCCAGTGTTCCCACTCCTGGAATACACTCTGTATTTTTACCCAGTGAGACTCTGCCTACAGTTTCATTTCACCCAAACGATATTACTCCACTTCTAGTCTCTGTGAAACCATTTTACCGCCCGGGTCCGGACGGCATTCTCCGGCTGCTTTTGCTCTGGGAGATCCAGACATTTCTATGTTTCTATCTAATTTATTTGACCTGTCTATGAAATTTAGCTCGTTCCCCGATCAGTGGAAAACCTCTACAATTATACCCTTGCACAAAAAAGGCTCTGTTCATGTTCTCGAGAATTATCGTCCTATTATTCGTACACCGATTATTTCCAGAATCATGGAGAAGCCCATTGAAAATAAGATAATGGCCCGCCTCTTAACAAATAACTTGCTCAATGTGGGCCAACACGGTTTCCTGAAAAACCGTTCGTGCTCTACTTGTCAAGTTGTTTTCTTGAACTCAGTCACGAAGGCAGCTGGCAAAGGCATGTCCATGATTATTATCCTGCTTGATATTAAGAAGGCTTTCGACCGAGTCTCACACTCTCGGCTCCTATCACAGGCCGAATCTTATGGCATCACGGACCCGTTACTCGGTTGGTTGGATTCTTATTTCTCCGACCGTCATCAGTTGGTTCAGATTAATGGTTCCGTCTCCAAACCCAAACCTGTCATCAGTGGTGTCATGCAGGGCAGCTTTTCGGGTCCATTACTCTTCCTCATTTACGTAAATGATGTTTCCAGTGTCGTTTGCCATGGCAGTCTCCACCCCTTTGCGGACGATATCAAAATTTTGAATAGTTTTGACTTTATTCAACTTAGTACAGTTATCAGCGATAAAAGGTAAGATTAAACAGCTCTTAGTTCTTGGTGCACCACTTCATTAATAAAAGTTTCTGCGGAAAAAAGCAACATTCTTACGCTGAAAGGCTATGTCCCCCCAGGTATGTTCGGTATTGATGGTCACCCGATTTCCATCAGCCCGTTAGTACGAGATTTAGGTTTGCAATATTCAGCCACCTTCACTTTCTCTGAGCATACTACCACTCAAATTGCTAAGGCTAGAAGACTGATAGGCCTGCTTCATAGGTCATTCCGCCTCCCATAAAGCAAATTCAGCACATATAAGACCCAAGTTAGTCCCCTTCTGGAATACTGTTTCATGGTCTACTCTAACATGCGCCAGCAGGACAGAGTGGCTACTGAAAAGGTTCAATGGCTAGTGACAAAAGAGTAAATTAGCTTTACCACTCAACTCAACTACAGCCAACGCTGTGAACATTTGAAACTAGATCCGCCATGGATTAGACGCATGAAGCTGAACCTCGTATTCTTTCATGGTGTTGTTGCAAAGCAAATCATCTAATCAGTACTGCAGTTCATAAACCTAACGGACTCACAGTATTTTTTAGGACTGAGAGACAACACAGTTACTGTTCACATTTCTGGGAACTGCTTTTAGATCCAACTTTTTCCTGGTTAAGTGTGCAGCTTTATGTAACAAATTACGCCATGATATGCGTTCTATAAGGCCATCTAAGACGTTTAAGGCCCACGTAAATAAATACCTCACAGTGAAGTCAACTATACAACTTATAGGTACGAACATAAGTGAAGAAAAGACTTCTGAAGTTGGATTAGGTTTCTAATAGTTTTCGAACTTCCTTTTTTGGACCCCACTGTCTTTTGGGCCATAACCGCGCTTGACTCCTCCACTCGTGTTACTCACCCATTCGTTTTGCTTCTGTTCCGCGTCTGACCCTATCATTTGCGTTTTTAATTCTCCCTCGACAAAGTCCGACAGGCACAGTCGTTGAACTTTCCCTGGAGTGTCGCACTAACAGGACTCAAGCCCAGGTTATGGCAACATTTGCTTTTTCTTCGCCTCTCTCTCTATTCTGTAACTTTCATCTTCTTTTGTTCCATGATGTCCTACAGAATGGTTTTATCTTCAGTACGGTAATTTTGTTCCACTTTCATCTGTTTTGCTATATCTGGCATCAAATAGTTTTCCAGTTCCTCCCATCCTATCATCTTTTTTCCCATATCCGCGGCATTCCTATTAATAACCGGCTTCTTGACATTCATCTACTCACTTTTCCTCTCCCTCTTATCAGACCTCGCCATATTACGCTTTAATTTGCAAACGGATACCTAGCCCGCGATTATAAATGCGGTTCAAAGCTCCGTCAAGACAATACCTACCCGCTAGACGTCACCTGACTTTGACTCACTATTACGCCCGGGGCTCAGGGTTTTGAGATAGCTCTCCACCATCAATCTGCTCCTCATACAATGCCTTATTGTTCTGAGCAACACTCACCCACGACTCATCAAGAAGTAGTTTCATCCGGACCTACAACCAATTTTCTATTGAAACCATTCTGTCCCTTATTTACCAGCTCTTGGTATACTGAATCCTATGATCCTTACAGTTCAACAGTTCTTACCTTCAGCATGCGACTTTCGGCTGAAAATCGTTGGTCTATCTGTCCTAGTCACCCACTGCCACTGCACTAGCTTGCGGTCAACCTCTTCCATGCCAGTGGTGATACTTTTCCACCAACTTCGTCGTGCCAGTGAAGTTGCCCTGCATATAAAAATCGGCGGTGCGTTCACCAGATGGCTCGCATATATACAGGAACCCGTCCGACCCTGTTACTGGCAAGAACAAGCTGCTAAGTGATAGCCCCAGGATTGCTGCCATTATCTGAGTGATTGCTCCATCCTATCTCTTTTCTTTCACTGCTTGTGACAGCAACACACCTGAAGGTCATGACTTCTGGTCTGTAGCGGTCTCACAATAAGGGGAAGCAGCCATGCCTATCAGTCTCGGAACCAATGAACCACGAGTAAAGAAAGGCGGGTCAAGGAGAAAAGGGAAGTTTACCCTACGGCTTAAATTCGTTCTCCCTCTCCTCAACAGAAAAGACAAAAACTTCACTTCAGGCTTGGAAGGTCTTGGGCTAAAGCTCTCTGCCCCTTTCATTACAGATGGATTTCTAATAACAGCCTAGACCCGACCCTGCATATGGGAAACCCCACGCTTTCGAGTTAACCTGCAGTTCCTTTTGTCTAGACCAGCGCGAGGTGACAGCACGCCTTTCGAGCTCTTCACATATACTTGCCGACCCCGCCCTACTCAGCTTCAACCCTTCTCGGTTCCCTACAAAATCCTGCTTGCTGATGTTAAGTGCAGTAGCCGATACACGGTCTGAAAAGTTACATCATGCGACCTCTGCTCTGACGACACCCGGCATTGATACGTCTACGCCTAACAGCTATGGGCAAAGCCTCGCCTGTATTGATTGTCGGAACGTAATCATTGCACATTTATAATTTATTATCCACAAGTTTACTTTTTCCATCCCCCTCGAGCCCAAGCACTAATAGTTTTGTCCAAAGTCAGCGGTGATTTGTCTGCTACCATGTAGACTCAGTTACAAAACCAAAATTATTACTGACGCTAGTCCCCTTAGTAAACTGTTATTCCTTTAATGATAGATGCTCACCTTCACCTAGTTCTCTTGTTCCAGGCTATAACTCAGTGGTCTTATCGTACTTTTTCTTGCACTCCTCCGTTACTCGAGCCCTACAATGCCGGCTACCAACCTTTAATGACCAATACTCACCGATCAG
Organism: Fasciola hepatica; assembly: GCA_948099385.1. Lineage (NCBI taxonomy): Eukaryota > Metazoa > Platyhelminthes > Trematoda > Plagiorchiida > Fasciolidae > Fasciola > Fasciola hepatica. The sequence goes on along the minus strand of CANUEZ040000058.1, from coordinate 19,934,764 downwards.
CGTATTAGCCCACGATATGTTAGCACCCCAATCCACCTGGCAGGCGTGTGTATCTGATAACGGATGACCCCACGGAAAACCAACACATTCGCAACCACATAAAAAGGCCTCACCTTGACCCTGAGCGTTTTCTTTTTATAATTTCTCCGCCCTCGCCTGCAGCCGGGTCAACAACCTGACTGCTGCCCTCCCTTTTCTCATTCCCATTTCTGACCCCACCATCTTCCACTGTTTCATTTTTGACCTTCAACTGGGCCCCCTCACTATTCTATCACTATCAGCCTAACCATTTAGCACTCTGGCTAAGCATGAGCTTAATATCTCCATCATCAACTAAATGCTCTAAAGAACTACCAGTCTCAGCCCGTTAATCCCTAGTAGATCAGCCCACTGTCCATCAAGTAGCATTATCACTTCAATCTTCGCTAAGTCGTTAATCATAAACCCCAGCTGGGGCATTCTCTAGACTGCCGCATTTCTCCTCTATTCCAGAACACACTGGTTACCCGGGTAGCCCGTCAACCAAGTCGACGTTTTCCCTGGATTACCTAACGGACTAAACGATTTGATCGATCGGATTGACCATGGTTGAACCTGTACTCACACCTGATGACTCTTTGTACGGAGCACCTTACATGGTTAACCGGTGATCACAATCCCATAACCAGGATTACAATCATTCATGATAGTCTCACCGGACCGCTGGACGTATTCCTGACATCACTCATCAGCATCCTTTTCCCGTGCTCTACACGAACAGTTCGATTCATTTTGCGTGTAGGACCGGAGTCTGGCCCTCGTCGTTGCTTTCCGTACCTACTCTCCCCAGTTCGCTGGCCTAGCCTTTTTTGACTGCTGCCCTCATCACGCATTACCTGCCATCAACAGCTATCAATGTCTTTATGAAACAAAATACCGACCACTTGGTTATTCATTCTTTTATCACGTATGCAGAAAATCTCACTTTTACACTCAACTTCCTCTGTTCCTTCGGGTCTGGCCTCTCCCAGTCACCGCAGTCTTCCTTCCTCTTCGCCACATGTGCATATTTGCTTGGTTGCATCAGCAGCGTTTGTCTTGAACAGTGTTTTCTCGGAAGCTTGTTGAAATTCCCAGTTGTGTCCATTCACCGGTCACGCTCCTCAAAAGCACAATGCATTCCTGGTGAGGGTTTCTGCCTCCATGTGATTTTCTATATAATATCGCAACAACCTATACAGAAAAGCCAATCTGATTAACCCATTCGACTCACTAGCGTTTGTATCACAGGTACCCCCCCACAATGAGTTATCTAATGGAGGGTTAATCTTCTCTGCATCCTGTAGGCATCTCCGACTGCATTTTGATAACACCATGTTAACTCTACTTTTAATCTTCCTTTGGTACCGCTCTCAACCAACTTCTCAATGCTGGTTCCTAAAATATCCAGTTGGTGCCACGCCGCGACTCTTCTTTGAATCTCTTTTACTCCACCGCTCTCTCTCTATCTCCATCGACTGCACACCAAATGCCGTAGATTACCGTGATCCATTCTGAACTACCGGGTCCGTAGTAGACAGTTATCGGCATCCATAGGGCAAGTTGTGTATTATTCCTATCTCAACTCCTTGTTCATGTTGTGATGTCCGACACCAGTTGCTTTATGGGTTCTTCCAGTCACTGCACTTTTACCCTTCTTCAGTATCGCTTTATCTGCATTCCTACGTCCATCCCACTAACGGCGTCGTCCCCGTTCCGAATTCGAAGCCGATTGGCAATGGCCGCGCTGACCCTCCCGTCGTTAGCTCACTTAAACAGCGTCCAATCTGATCGTTCTATTACTGCAATTGTGTGAACCATTAACTTCAAAACTGTCATTATCCTACATCACTGTGAATTTCTGTGTTCTCTGATCATGCTTTGTGCACTTATCTTGACCACGATCAAGAAATATACCATTATTATTATTATTATTATTATTATTATTATTATTGTTAAGTCAAAACATCTCTTCACCGGTTGCACCGCCCTGACTGCCAACAAGGCTGCGCTGAGTTCAAGGGGTGGGATCGAGACCGACTTCAGTGGAGCAACGCGCGCTTTAGCAAACAGGATCCTCGTAGTATATTGTCCATCTCCTGTGCACCATCGTCCGTACACCACAGCTCCATAACCGACTTCGGGTGCATCAAAAAAATCATGTAGTTCTCCCGTCCGAGTTGCGTGGCCAGGAGTCAAACATCGTGGAACCCTTATGTCCCCTAATTTCCTCAAGGTGTTCAAAAATTCTTCCAAGTCCAGCCGGTCCTCTCAGTCCAGTGACTGGTCCTGATCAACTTTCTTACGGCACAGCCGCTGCAGCAAGCTCTTTTCGAGTAGCAGCCATGGTGAGACGAAACCGAGCGGGTCGAACAGACTAGAGACAACGGATAGTAGGCCTCGACGGGTTACTGGCAACTCGGGAACGTTTACCTCGAAAACGAAGTCGTCCGTTTCCGCGTTCCACTGCATTCCTAAAGTGCTTTAGGTATGGAGTAGAGAGCCGTCCGCATCTCTAACACTTTCGGCCTTCTCGTGGTATGGAATGACCTCCAGCACTTCTGAAGCGGTCGACATCCATTTTGTTAGATGGAAGCCGCCCCCTTCCAGCAACCTTGTCAGGCCTCTGAACTGAGTCAGAGATGATTCTATATCATCGAATGATCCAAGGTAGTCGTCCACGTAGAAATTTCTGCTGACGCTATCTACCACCGACCGATGGACCAAATCTCCATGTTTGTTCGCAGCCTCCCGAAGGGCGTAGTTCGCACAGAACGGTGACGATATGGTTCCGAAGGGGTGGACGGCCATTCTATAACTTACCACCGCGTTATCCCGGTCGTTCTCTTCCAACCACAGTGAATGCATCGCATCCCGTTCTCCTGCCGGCATTTTTACCTGATGAAATATTTCCCTGATATCGGCTGACAAGGCCACTCTACCCACTCTGAAACGGCAAAAAACTTATAAATAATAATAATAATGGTAGTGTATTTCTGGACCGTGATCGAGAGGCACGCATGTAAGCATGATCAAAGTTTACAATATGACTGAATGAGATGGAAAATTCACAAGTTTCGAAGAGAGATTCGCACGTCACAGCAGCAATGGAATAAAGCTGATGAGAGTATAAATGAATCAAAACGACGAAAGAATACACGGCTAGTACGAATTGATTTCAAGTCAACTGCGGCAATAGTAATGAGTCGGCCGGATGTAGGAGTGTTCAGAAGGACATTGGCTTGGGAAGCAGGAAATACGATATTCACAAGAATGACGCAAGAAAATGGTTGGTAATGCATATTCATGTTCACTTAAAAAGGTAATTGGCGTTGATACAAATGAGGCAGGGAAGAATTTCACAAAGGTCGCAGAGGAATACTAATTTTCATAGATTTGCGGGTATGAAAAGGAGTAGTACCCATTGAAAAGGTGAGACAATTTCCATGAAAAATATCGTGTCATCTGGTGTCGGCAGTTCGCCGCTGGTGGAAGATGGATGAAGTTCCAGGGAGGAATATTCAGCAATCGGAATGCCGTGTCCATGCGGAACAAAATAAGGCAGGACAAGATTGAAAACCTTTGCAATAGGCCAGGTTATGCTGATAAATTGGCGAATACATCATTTTGTTGAGTTCCTTGTGGCTTTTCCGTGTCCATGTTGGGCTTTTTGGGCAAGGGTTGGCTGCGATTTGTCTCGCTATTTCATCACGGGAAGGAGGCGGGCATCGCCGAATCTGTACCGACCACAATAAAATTAGTAGTCCTCGCACGGCGGCTTTGACATCGAGAGGGTCTTGAAGTGAGAATTCTTCAGTAAGCTTCAGAGGGGCACGTGCAGAAATACCACCCTAGTAGCACATTGCCCACCGCCGAATTTCGGTAACTTGCCGGTAACCGATGGGTGGAGAAATCACTGAAATTTTAAGAAACGAATGACGTAGTTCGTCCTAATTCGCTGAATACGTGATCAATGTCCTATTTTCGTGGTTATTTGTTTCCGTTGGTTGCGTTATAAATGCAGTGCCAACTGTTTTGACTGGCTGGTATTTACCTGGCGGCAGCCATTCTAGTCGTGCTTTGTCTGCTAAGGGGAGCGGTGCGCTCCTTTTGCTTTGGGTGCTGATAATCCGTGCTGGCTGTAAAGTGTTAGTGACATGTCAGGTTATCATTTACCAATTAGTAAATGATAAGCTGAATAGTAAAACTGCAGTACTGTGCTATAATTGTACTTATAACATGATGAGGTGTATTTTCTCGATGAAGTATTTTTCACGTAACTCTTGATGATACCCAAGTAGTTTTGTAAAACCCATGAAGCTTCGATGTGTTCGTATTGAAAGCTCTGACATCGTGTGACACCTGCAGTGTGGTTTTAAATTATGCTATGCTGCCGTTCCATTACTATTATGGTTAACAAATAAGTGTATTTTAGGACCTTGTTACGTATTATTGACGGACAATGGCTCATATGACGAAACAACAGAGATATTATCTGAAAAAGAAAGAAATTAGCTCACTGATATGTGCTCTTTGTGATGAAGCCACCCTATGGGAACATCGGCAGGGTTGCCCTAAGTGGGATTTGCCAGGTAGGGTTATTCAGTGACAATTTTACTTTCTGTTCAGACTCAACACCTTTACGAGTTGCAGGTGAATGCAGCGCTGTGGGTTCCGAAGACGTGCATCGTGTGGAAGAGGGATGTGCTATTGCAAGAGGTGAATGCGGTCTGCCGTGTGCTTCCATATCACAGCCAACAATGATGGGTAAATTACTCCGTTGAATCATGTTACACCGAATGAAACAGTTTTGGCGGCTCAGACAGTTTATAAACCCGGAATTACACCCAAAGAAAGACCGACAGTGTCAGGTTAACCCTGTTTTTATGCTGATTTTTGTATCGGCTACTTCTTTGACCAGCCTACGACGTGCATCACAGTTTGAAGAGGAGAGCGGTTCGCTGCTAAGCTCACTATCGAAGGCTTTCACTCGATATCGATTGAAGCTGGTGCAACAAAAGGGTATATTGGAGGCTATAGGCAAACATATACCGAACATACGTCGGGACCCAACGACGTTGTTGCGCACGCCACGAGATTGTCCAACCACAACATTGGAAAATGGCGAATTTGTACACATGGGTTTAACCGAAGGCTTGCAGATGCAGCTGAGTAACATCACCGCTATACCCGACGCAGTCTTCCTCCAGTTAAACTGTAACGGTACTTCTGTGTTTCGTTCGTCGGACCTGCAGCCGTGGCCTGTCCTTGCCAGGGTGGTTAAGCCTCACTGCTTGCCCGTACTTACCGCCGGTTTTTACTGTGGTCGTGTCATCTTATGTGAGTGAAACTGTCAGAGAGCTGAACCATTTGTTGACAGAAGGCCTCAAGCTTGGTGAGAGGTCTGTGAAGTGTCACCTGTCATCTATAATCTGCGATACTCCGGCGCGGGCCTTTATTAGACAAGTTAAAGGTCCTACTGACTACTATGGCTGTGATAAATGCATCCAGCGTGGATTTCACAGCGAAAAAAGACGACATTCCCCCTTGTCAAATGCAAGTTACGTGACAACGAGGCTTTTCGATCACGTCGACACCACAAATGTCATGTTGGCGTGAGTCCTTTTCTTTCCCTCCCTATTGACATGGTTAAACACTTTCCACTGGATTACATGCACCTTGTTTGCTTGGATGTGATAAAGAGGTTGATTGATTTGTGGTTGTTTGGGCAGCGTGACGCATTTGGCCGCTTGGACGAAGCTGCTACTGTAGAACTGGGAAACCGTATACTTCAGTCACACCCAGACATGTTGTGTGGTTTTCAGCGACCCTGTCGACACATACATAATGTTGAACGATGGAAGGCCACCGAACTTCGCATGTTTCTTCTGTAGTTGCGGCCGGCTTGTCTGAAAGGATTGTTGTCGGATGATGCGTATGATCACTTCATGTTATTGTTCGTTGCTATTTACACATTGTGCCACACCTTTTTGTACAAAACTGGTAACGCATTCGCAGACACCATCCTGCGTATATTTGTATAAAAAATTAGTTCCCTTAATGGTATCTCTAACTTCGTGTACAATGTTCACGCTGTTATTCATTTACCAGCAGACTTTCTTCATCATGGTACTTTAGACTCTTTCTCCTGTTTCCCTTTTGAGTCCTTCTTACGGACACTGAAATTCTTCATTCGAGGTCCTCGGAATCCCGCTCAGCAACCGTATCGGCGTTTGCGTGAGAGAACCCTTCCCGATAACAACGATTCATCTGAGGCCATCTCTGATGACGTTGGGAAAGCGGCTACCCGTTTCCGGGTATGCAAGACAGCGATGGTGGTGAGGCGAATGGTTCTGTCATGCTTACCACCAAACAACATTGTCGTTGCAGGTGGGAAACCAGCAATTGTGGAGAACATTTCTGGGGATTCCATAACTATTCGTTATTTCTTAAACCCTCGCAATTTGTTTTCTCACCCCAATGAGATCCAGTCACCTGTACATTTTTTCTGTTGACGAACTGGATGACAATGTTGTCCAAGTTTCTGTAAATACCATTTTGTGTAAATGTTTTCGTATTTGTCTCACTAATAATAATGATGTGTTGATACCCATATTACACACCCTCATGAAGTAAAACTTCTCCTTTTAAAGCAGATGTCTTAGGTTTCTGTCGTTACTTTAACGTGAGACCGAATGAACTAACCTTTATAGATGTAGTTGGTCGTCATGTTTGATGTTGATAACTCGGTAGCCATTGTTCACAGCAATTGGCTGACTGATGGGAACCGTGTGCGCTGGTCGAAGTCATCGACTTTTCAGGCTTACCAACGCATCCTGTTGGACGGTGGGTGTTTGCCAGAGACGGTTCCAGCATACGATTTTCATGGGATTTATCACGCAGGTAACACTCCCAGTTATATGCATTCTTCTCAGATAATCTCATAGATGCAATTAAATTCGAAAGTAACTTTCTTGCCGCATCCGGTATGTCGGCGTCAACGGATGATACGTTGCCAATGACACCATTTTCACAGCGGTACACCGTTCGCCGCAGGTAAATTGTTATGCGTTGTCACATTCCTTTTAGAATACCGGTACCGTTGTCATCGAATGACAGTTCTGTCGAGATACCTCTGTCGCAGAGGATTCGAAGAGAGTCTCCAATACAGTCCCCCGACTCCCCCAGTAATATCATGGCTTTTGGCCATTCATCACCTAGGTAAGTCCAGTGCGAAGCTCTCGTTTCATATTACTTATAGTCCACCAACATTGAAGTCTCAGAGGATACCCACGGAAGATGCCATATTGTCAAGAGTGGCTGGTCCCAGGTGTGTTGCGTAAAAGTTACTAACACTCCCATATTTCAATTAGCACAACACAAGTTGTAACAACGTCCTTATCTCCACAGCATATGCCCGCTTACGCCAAGAAGTGGCAAGGTAACTTTCTCATAATCAGCTACTACGATTACCAGACTGCTTTGAACGTATGCTGTCAAACCAAAATGGCCTTCGCAACGACATGGCTTTGATGATCGCCAAACTTGACGGCATAATTTGTCGCCTAGATGCGACAAATACGACGGCCTACGAGCCTTTACAGGCAAACACTATTACCGATCTGAAATTGGAAGAAGGTCTTGCAGTACTGGATAACTTACCGGGCACTGTAAGTAATAGAATAATTCCACTTCATAATATAAGGTCAACGCACTCAAACGTCATCTGTGCTCCGATCTTGGATCAAGTATCCGCCGAATGCTTGCATCTCTGATCGGCGAAAATTTGGCACTCACGTGAAATTGGACCGGAACAGCTGGGAAAATTGCAGTGGGAAGTTACAAGTTTCCTAAAGCCGTCATTGGCCAGTCTAATGTGATGTAATTACTGTTTGTTTACAGATGCCCTAAAATCTACCAATCGTTTCCGGGAGTCTTCTACGCTGGAGATCGAGCGTACCACGAAACGATGGTTTACCGACGCAAGAGATCGCGGCTTAGGACGCAAAACTGCCAGGTACGTTCACTGATCACGCATTTGTAGTCCCATGGTAATTGTTTTCATTTACACAGACGACGATAACGAATTTCATGCTTCACTTTAGTTAACTAATTACCCTTTTGGAGTCGGCAGTATATACATAACTTCCGTATTGTATTTGTATGTATCTAATTACTCATACCTGTGCACGTATATTTTTTTCGTTCCACAATTCATCTTATTTCTGATTCACGCTTTCGTTATCCTTTACAGATCTCGGCGCAAAACAATTTGATGGAAAGAAGTTTGTTCCGTAGAATCAGACTGTAAATATACCTAATATATAAAAATTTTACTTCGTACAATATGTTCGTTTTGAAATGTCTAAGGATCAGCATTTTGGAATAAGCCTCATTTGGGTTGCACTGGCAGTTGTAAGACGTTAGATCATGCCGTCCTCAGGTGAGCATTGCTATGGGAGAGTGGAGCCTGAACGAGCTTTCGAAATGCAGTAGCAGGCAATCATAAAATTACGTTTGCAAAGTATGTGGGTATAAGACTGTTTACGTAGGTAACTTGGTCGATCAGTTGACTACTTGCGTAAATTTTGGACAATCTAGAATGGCATGATCGTTGGAGGGGCGTGGGTTATTTCGAAAATCGGGTTTGAATTTAAAGTGGTTTGAAATTGTACGCCGTTTTCGGCTTGATTTCGGTATACCCTTCCGGTACCGGCACCCCACCGGTAACAATACCGGCAACCTACCGGCAACCTGCCGGCACTTTTTCGGCAAGTTGCCGGCAAACTACCGGCAAGCTACCGGAACCTGTCCGAATCCGGTCCGGAACCGGTTTGCCACTAGGGCAGGAATTCTTGCAAGCGAAACCCGGTGACTAGATCGTATTCGCGGTAGCCGGCTTTTGGTGCGGTTGCAGACAGGCAGAGAAAAAGATAAGCTGTTTGCACGATATATTACAGCCAGGCAACGTGATGGCCAGGTGGTTCTGAAATTGAAGAAGGGAGGATCGCAGTCTGGAGATGTTCCAGCTAAGGGTTAGCGTGAGCAAAATAACAGATAGAGTGCGGAGGTTGAAAATGATGCACAATGGTCTTAGTGAAATGAGGAGTCTTTGGTATCGTGATTCGGTGTTGGTGAAGCTAACTGGGCTTACACTACTAGGCAAAGTTACTGATTACTGATTCGGTCGTTCACCGAGGAGTCTTATCCTTAGGGGTTAATAAAGCCGTGAAGGTGCATTTGGACTAGGGTCTGAGGGCTACTTGAGAAAACAGCCGGGCAACACGAAGAACCTTGAATGGCGAGTTTGCATAATAGGTCTGGTGGATATATGACAAATCCCACAGTGGTGTTTACAGGTCAGAAGGAAGTAACCGGGACACACTAAGAACCCAAATGACAAGTTTATATGATAGATTCGTAGGATGCATGACAAATCCCGTCGTGGGGTATCTACAGGCCTAATGCTGCAGGTTGCTGTTAGGTGAGGCTGTAAACTGGAGAGTAGGCTGGATTTTAGGACAAGGGGAAAGCCGCTTTATTAAGAAAAGGAGGAAAAATAAATAAATAGGCAAAAAATACTGGCTCTTTTCTTTACTTTCTCACATGTTCGTTTATATATACAATAATATCTACATGGATATAATAAGCGCTATGATGAAACATGCCTGTTGTCTGATGTAGCGACTTGCTGTCAAGAGCAACAGTGGTTTTGTAGCTGACGTCAACAAACATGCCAGGCGTGCATGGGATGGTACGAGGTGATTGAAAATTAGAGCGGAAGGTGGGTAAGCATATGTGGAGAGACCAGTTTGCTATCACTCCCGAGTCAGTCTCGTGCGTAGGAACCAAGAGCGTATCAAGTGGACAAAGGCGGTGTGGGGTTTTCATTTTCGCAGGGTCAGATGTGAGCTGATGGGACACACCCATGATTGGAGTTTGCCCATTTCCTTTACATCCCAATATTATTGGTATTTATGGATGAAATCAGTCCCACTAAGTTTTTTTTGTTCTCCACTTTTTTTCTACCAGAGGGGTTGTTCAGCCTATATAGAAACTTTCCATAGCCCCCCACCACCCGACCGTAATTTTCCACGTATTTGTCACTTTTTGCAACTGCTGTGGGTGGTCTGTTTCTCCCACATCCGGAGGCAGTTATGGTGAAGGTGCCATTGATATCAGGGGTTTCTCTTGCGTGGGTTGAGAAAATACGGAGTGCAGCTAAGCAAACACATGGAGTAGGACAACGAGTGTTGTAATGTATGCGCTTGCATATATGTTTCAGTCTCGTACAGCGCAAGAGAGTACCTAAAACTGCCAGAGGCCGTTCTGGTGTGGTTGAATTAGGCTGCGCCAGTAGATATTATTGCACACGGGGAGAGAGGATGGCAGTCTAAGTTAGGTGATGGATTCAGAAATCTTGGCCATACGGACAAGCTTTCATGTCGGGAAATATAACAGGAGTAAACTGAGGCCAACAGGTAGCTATTGGATGGTGGATGTATGGGATGAAAAATTTTAAACCGGGATGATTAAGGAAAGCGAATTACTGCCGGGCAAGGAAGCTGAAAAGAGCGGAAGCCGGGCTAAATAAGAGAAGAGTCGAGGGATAAAAGAGTGAAGTAGTGGATGGCTGGACCTAATGTCTTGGGATCCAGCCCCACTGAACAATTCGGTGCTAGGGGAAAACACCAATGGCTAAAACCTTCAGCTAAAGGAAAATTGTTTTACGTGGCTGCCCCAGTACTATATAGCGAGGGAGGCAGAAATTGTTTAGACATGGTTGTGAAGACCGACTAGTGAATTAGACGAGGCAGGGTTGCATAGGGGTTGGGTGATAGTAGGTGAACGTGGGTGAGTAGCGAGAAACGGTGGGCACCTAGCTAGTTATAGTTGTAAACGACAAAACTTTCCTTCTGCTATGTGGGTTATCAGTAAAAAGTGACAATAAATGGTAAGCCTAGAGTCTGTCGTTAGGCAGAAAATGGTAGGTTTGGGATATGGTGCCATGATCCTAGTAGTGGAACCCGTTTTTGAAGGCCAGCTCGACGGATCGCAGAGCGGGAGGAGAGACTGAAGCTAGGGTTCTAAAGTTCGGTGCCTTCTTCATAGGCTCGATCCTCAGATATGCTGGCTTTAGTCAAAGATAACGCATGACTGACGGCAATTTGTGATTTAAGAGCATGGCTGAACTGGGTTATTGACGCACATTTGCGAATGGTCCGGGGTAGCTTATTCCAAAGCTTTGAATATTTAATGAAAAAGAAGTTGGATCTTATTGCCAGCCTGGACTGTGTGATGGTCAGATTGAAGTCTCTGTGGCGCGGAGGGTAAGAAGAGGGCGGCGAAAACTGTATAAAGTTGGTAAAAGTGAACGGAGAGCGACGAATAAGTCTATATCAATGCGGAGATTTTCCACTTTAGTATCCGTTGCAACAGTCCGCCTTTCCCTCGATTCGTGTCCGGCTGAGAATTGATACTCCACTTTTCCAGGACCCTCCAGTTGTATTTTTTGCATTTCTGAGTGATACAGGTTACTGATCCTGAAATTTAACTCACTCTCATATGGACCTTTGTTCCTTCCACACTCACCAAAGTTCAAAAATGTACATTCATCAAATTGGTTCCATGTCTCCTTGTTTCAGAACTCATTCCCCCTATTGAACCCCAGTAGAATCGACATTTGAGGTTTGCATCAGCCTCATGGTTTGCTATTCTCTTCGCATGCATCAATCTCCCCTAGTATACTTCCATACAATCTCCTTTTCTTACTATTTAAAACTTCGCTGTTGGCAGATACCCGTCAAACCATTGGTTTTCGTGGCTTGCATCATCTTCGTTGATAATGCACCTCTAGCAGTACGAATGAACGACACATTCGCCATCCTCGCGGTGGGGCACCGCCCAGCGCAAAATCGAAATCGGTTCAAAGTTGGCGCGCAAACCGCTATTAGAGTGATCCATATAAACTATCGCTGGCTATGTTTTTCTACCGTTGGCGCTTTGGACTTTTATACCTAAAGTCTGTGTATGTTTCGTTTTACTGAGCAACGCTGTACACCATGATCATGCGCCTGCGCGTGCGTCTCGACCATAGCCGAGAAATATACCATTATTATTATTATTATTATTAATATTAATATTATTATTATATAGAAAACACAAGTTAAGCCTAAATTGTCTAAGCCACGCGGGGTCAAGTTTCAGTAGAGTTCTTCGCTCTTTATAGCTCAGTGAAGAGGAATATCCTATTAGCTTCTTGGTGAAGGTGCGCTGGACGTTCTCCAGGCTTATTCTATCAGATTTAGACATCCCAGAGAAGATTATAGGGCAATATTCGATGTGAGATCTAGCATTGGATTTGTGTGTAAGAAGGATATTATGTTTCATTTTAAATGATCTGAGAACTAGGCCTATTATCTGTCTGGCCCTGGCCGTCTGAAATGGAACATGTTCCGAGAATTGTAGATTGTTAGCTTATCGAAGCCAGAGATCCTTCACTGATGAGCTTGGGGCGATGGGTACTTGGTTCGGTGACAGAGTTCCGAGGGGGACTTGACATCTGTAGGTTGTGTAGAGCTTTAAGATGTCTAGAAGCACATCTGCCGTGAAGTGCACCAATGATCAAGTTTCTGAACATCATTACCTATTTCAGACAGTGCTGTGCTCAAATCTTCATGGCGGAAATCGTACATGATTTTGATGTCGTCTGCGAACAGGAAAGGTGTGCCGTGTTGCAAGAACGAAAAAATGTCGTTAATATAGAGTAAGAAAAATAGCGGCCCAAGTACACTTCCTTGTATGGCTCCACTAGTGACAGGGGCCGGTTGCGATAGATGACCCTTAGCATATACAACCTGGGTTCGATCCGACAGGTAGGAAGTGATCCATGATAAAAGCGGGTCATGGATACCGTTGGCCCGGATTTCTGTTAACAACTGGGAGTGAGGAACTCGGCCAAATGCCTTGGTCATATCGAGGTAGATGATGATCATAGATTTTCCGTCGCCAGCTGCCATGGTCAGTAGGTTGAAGAAATCAAACTGGCATGTGGTACAAGAACGTGACTTTGGGAAGCCATGTTGGCCGCTGTGAATGAGGTTATGGGAACTGAGACAATCGGACATCCGCTGTTTAATCAAACGCTCCACTATTCTGGCAGCTAAAGGGGTATGGTTAATAGGACGATAATTTGAAGGGTCGTGCACTGGACCTTTTTTGTGGGTAAGAATAATGGTTGAAGTTTTCCACTGGGATGGAAAAATGCCATTTTAAAGGGATAAGTTATAGAGATTCATCAAGATAGCAGCGAAGTCAGTTCCACCACGATGAAAGAGTGCTGGGGGTATACCGTCATGACCAGGGCCGGAGGAGGGTCTAACACGCGGCAGTAGGTGGGCCAAGTCGTTCAAACTGAATTCAATGTCAGAGAGAACTTGCTCGGTTATGAGGGGTACGGGTGGTGGACTTGAAGTGGCATCACTGGTCATGGATTCTGAAAAGAAGGGATTCAGCGCCTCAGCGATTTCGGCTGCAGATTTAATCTGCTTGTTGTTTCTCAAAATTAAATAGGGTATTCCCGAAGGCTCTCTCTGATTTCTGCTCTTTAGCAGTCGGGACAATCGGTACGATCTGTCGAAGGAACTCAAGGCCGAAAGCTCCTGCTTTCTCAGCTGTTTATTAGTCCGAAGACTGATGGTGACAGAGAGAGAGTGGAGTTGCAATAGTATGGAGGAGCCTTTGGTTTTATCGTAGATCTTCAGCAGTTTTGCAGGTTTATTTTGCAGCCTTGTTTGGTAGGAGCTGCGGGCTTGAGAGTGGCTGGTCCTGATTGTAGTGATTGCTGACTAGCAGCTATGTAGCTTACGGTAGGGTACTTCACTGGCGAGCTGAGTGTTGTGCTGTAGGAAGTAGTCATCCCAGTTGAGGGATCAAAGCATAGGCTTGATGTTCATCCAGTTGGTCGTGTGCAGGGGCTGTTGAGATGAGCTACATATGGGGTCTATAGGTCCGGCTGTGAATCTGCAAAATACCATTTTATGGTCACTGCCTGGAAAAAGGTTGAGGGCGGTAGTCATCACATCCGATAGGCCAATGGTAAATACCAGGTCAAGTATGCTGTTTCCTCTGGTTGATGTCATTACGTGCTGGACCCAGCGCCCTGCGCGTATGGTCGAAATAAAGCTCGTGAAGTATGACAGTGGTGACTTGGTGTCCCAGCGGATATTAGGTGCATTGAAATCGCCAGCAATGATTTTTGACGGGGAGGGTAATATTGCAAAGTGGTCGTAAGCGTTGACTACGTGAGCGAGGTCCGTGATGTTTGCATTGGGTGGTCGATAAACAAAGCCGATATGGAGTGGAGGGTTTGCCAGAAGAACCGTTACCCATATTGAGTCCTAAGTTGGGTCCAGTATTGGATCAGAGAGAGGAATGGTAGGCAAGCTGCTTTTAACGTGGATTAGACAGCCTCCTTCATGACGACGACGGTTTTTATGAATGTTTCATAACCAGCAAAATAAATTTGGTCCAATGGGACAAGATCATTTAGCCGGGTTTCGGTTATGACAATGATGTCGATGTCAGAAGATAGTACTATATTATGGAGAGTATGGGTCTTATTCAGTATTGAGCGAGCGTCAATGAGGAGCACGGTAAGTGCAACTGCATCGTCATGGCGTGGAGTAGGAACAACCATCGGCGGGTGTTGGCGGCTAACACTACCGCGATAGTGAGCACCATTAGGAGGACTCATAACGTCAGGATTGTCATGTATAGAAGCGATGGAGTCCAAACGGGGGTTAGAATTGGGAAGCCGGCAGTGTGAAGAACGGGTGAGGTTGGGTTGGGAGGGGGTGCTGTCAAGAAAAAAATGGTCGTTTGCGGAGGTGGAATTTCCGGGGTGGTTAAAGTAACCAGGTGGGGGGTTGGATGCTGAGGTAATAGGTAATGGCAAGTGAGATGGTAGAAAGTAGTGGTCACTGGGTTCAGCGGGATACTCAGAGGGCGGGTAGTTATCGCTCGACCAGGACCGACGAAATAACTGTAGTTCGTTGGGCTCGCCCATCCTGTGTTCAGGAAAGGGCGTGGAGCTAGACAATCGAGGCCGTTGGTTATAATTCAACTGGGGTTACTTATTTGTATCATTGGAGGAAAGAGAAATTGGTTAAGGAGGTTTAGCGGAAGGTGCTGGCACTGAGCCAGATGATTGGGAAACTGTTTCGGGAAACTTGGAGAATATGGTATGTTTGGTCCCGGTGCGTGATGTCGCACTACTCGGTGGCCTTTTTCGACTGTATTGTAAATCGGAGTTGGGATGACCTTGTCGATAAGCCGAGGTACCACGCTAACACAGCGAGGCGGGGTTGGCTTCTTTAGGGTGATGCAGGGTTGTGTCCTGCTCGCCAACAAGTATGGATTATTTGAGGTGTACTTGGAGTGCTTGGTGGGGGTTCTAAATGGGGTTCTGAGAGGACTCATGGGGGGGATTACGGGAGTAGCCGGAGTAGCTAAAAGCTGTGGAGACACAGAATTCTGTCTGCCGATGGGACGATTGGCTATATAGTAGATCATGGCTTTTATGAACGATTTTTGTTTGCAAGACGGTGGGACATGAGTTAGGGCAGGGCGAGCTGTTGGCTACAGACTTCCCCGGAGTCTTTTTCGGTGGTGAGACGGTGGGCATTAGGGTGACATTCGCAGCGACAGTCTTGGATGCAAGGGACTTTGGTGGCCCTGGGCTAATAGTGGGTTTAGCATGGATATCGTTGCCTTTTGTGGGAGCGGAGGTTGGTGATAGAAGGCAGGGCCGTTTACTAGGGGGATGTGCTGGGGATGGGGTGGTGGTCAGGTCTAGGCCAACCAGAGTAGTGCAGGCAACTGAGGGCTTTTGTTTTACGGTGTGGCTCGACAGGCAACGAGAGGACGCGGCGACTGGTATTTCAGCCACAGCTTGCGTTGGTGAAGCTAAGGTACTTTTTATTGATCGAAAAAACTCTCTTTGGAGGGGCGTTTTACCCGGTAATATTCTGATTCTTTTGAAAACGTGGCATTAGCAATGATTTGCCAGCTAGTTATGAATTCTCTAGCTGTTACTTCGTCAGCGAATTGGAACTTCACAGGACAGTCTTCGCGTTGTGATTTTTTGCGCAGCCGAGTGCAATAGCACCTGTGGTGTGCCCTGTTGCAAGCATTCAGTATGGCGAGTTTGATTGACGGCAGGGGTAGTCGATCAGGGATGCTGAAATCTATCGCGTTTTTGGAGTTGGCTATATGCTTATGAACTTCGGTTGCAGCTGATTCCAAGAAACGGCCCGCCATGACTAGGCTCTGGCGATTGGCTATAGGCGTGGGTTCCATTATGCTAGATATAGGGGATATCTTTAATAGAATATCATCGATGGACTGTGTCTGGTTATACAGGTCCGCCACTCTTTGATCTACTTCGTTAATCTTCTTGTTGACTAAGTCATAAACATCAACGAAAGGCACTGAGCGTGGACTGGGTGCAGACTGAAGTTGAGTGTTTCTGGCTTTTCTAAGCCTGGCGGTACGAGTTGCCTGATTTGCACCCGGGACATTGGCATGTTTACGGAGGAACTTTGGAGCCTCCATATGTAGTTAAGGAGATAACGTGAAGAAGGCGGAAATATTTTGGGTCAGTAAGTTAAACTTTTCGAGAGTGTAAAGCTGCGTAGAAAATTTTGGGTGTTTTTCTTAAGCCTTTCTAGCTAAATGACAGACGGTTATAAGCTTTATAAACATAAAAACCAAACATAACCTAGAGAAAATAGAGGCCCAGTGTAGCGCAGCGCGATGCCAGGCTTAATGGTGGTGTGGTCCAGTCAGGTCCTTGTAGTAGGCGATCGTTTAACGACTTGCCCTTGAACTTGGCCTCACAGTCGAAAACCACCCGCAGTTTTTCGGGTTTTTTGGGGTTGATGACGGCAGGACCAGGTACCCTTTTGGCCGTCGGTGTTGGCAGACACCTTTTCAACGTAGCCGAGAGCTTCGTTTCGCTTCAATAATTCTGCGTATCGTTCCCACAGATCCGGGTCTCGAATGAAGTGTTCCTTCAGTCGTAGTAGCCGTTGAAGAACATAGTTTCGGTTAACAGTCCGCGGGTCGGCAGATGTGCGCGATGGGAGGGGAACCTCGAGCTGTATTTTAAGGCCTCTAGTGCCTTGCCTCTCCGTTTGTAAAGCGAAGTGATCTTCTTGAGACGACGATGGTCTTTCGTCTCCGATGTCATGAAACTTCTTTTCATACAGCCGCTGCAGGTGATACTCTATGAGGTCCGTTTCGACGGATAAATAATTGACGGAACCACGTCCTCCTACTGGACCGTATAACATCCATCCCAGAGCCGTGAGTACGGCATAAGGTGCCTGGCGGTCGCCCACTCTCTGGTCAAGCACCCAGTGCGCGTCTGGCACGTCGCATCCGATGAGGAGATCCAGTTTGTCGTCTTCCCAGTCTACAACGGTTACATCCTGCAGGTGGGGCCACCTAGCCAAGATTGCGCTGACCGACCTTGGTGTTCGCATGGGGAGATCAGCTAATGTGAATGCTTCCGTTGGTTCGATTTGCTCGTTCGTGTCTAAAGAGATGAGTTGCAACCTCAGCCGGCCAGCAGTCATTACTTTTGTTCCTCCCACCGTGCTCACTGCTAACGACGTGGCACCTTTACCGAGCCAGTGTTTGTCGGCAAACCGCTCTTTTACTAGGGTGGTGTCAGCCAACGCTTTGACCACCCCAATTGGGGTCATTGCTGCCACCGCAACTACTCCTAAAAGTACTGGTTTACTGGCAGACCGCGACATTGAACGAATCCCACTGGGCTTGGTGCTCGCCTCGGGTAAGGTTACTCTCGCCTGGTACAACAATCGGTGGTGCCTGCCCGTGCAGCCCTCGTGCCAACAGCTGTTCCTTGTTCTACAGGCTGCCGCCCAGTGCGTGGTGTTGAGACAAAAAAAGCACGCTGCCGCCATCCTCGCCATTCCCCGAAGTTCGTCTACTGTGGAGTTGACGAAGTTGGGGCATTCTGGTGGCCCACGGCTAGCACCACAGGACCTGCAGCTTGATTGCGCCGTGGCATCTCGTGAAATGGCGTGTGCATTAGTCCAAGGTTGGTATTTTGGATGTTACCGAGCAGTGGTTTGAGCCTGGCTAGTACTAGACTTGTTTGCTCGGTTGCTGTCCCGAATAAGTCGGCCAAATCTGCTGTCGACAATCTTGGTTTGCCTGTCCAAGTATCCGGTCAGGTCTTCGAAGGCAGGGCCGTTTACTAGGGGGATGTGCTGGAGATGGGGTGGTGGTCAGGTCTAGGCCAACCAGAGTAGTGCAGGCAACTGAGGGCTTTTGTTTTACGGTGTGGCTCGACAGGCAACGAGAGGACGCGGCGACTGGTATTTCAGCCACAGCTTGCGTTGGTGAAGCTAAGGTACTTTTTATTGATCGAAAAAACTCTCTTTGGAGGGGCGTTTTACCCGGTAATATTCTGATTCTTTTGAAAACGTGGCATTAGCAATGATTTGCCAGCTAGTTATGAATTCTCTAGCTGTTACTTCGTCAGCGAATTGGAACTTCACAGGACAGTCTTCGCGTTGTGATTTTTTGCGCAGCCGAGTGCAATAGCACCTGTGGTGTGCCCTGTTGCAAGCATTCAGTATGGCGAGTTTGATTGACGGCAGGGGTAGTCGATCAGGGATGCTGAAATCTATCGCGTTTTTGGAGTTGGCTATATGCTTATGAACTTCGGTTGCAGCTGATTCCAAGAAACGGCCCGCCATGACTAGGCTCTGGCGATTGGCTATAGGCGTGGGTTCCATTATGCTAGATATAGGGGATATCTTTAATAGAATATCATCGATGGACTGTGTCTGGTTATACAGGTCCGCCACTCTTTGATCTACTTCGTTAATCTTCTTGTTGACTAAGTCATAAACATCAACGAAAGGCACTGAGCGTGGACTGGGTGCAGACTGAAGTTGAGTGTTTCTGGCTTTTCTAAGCCTGGCGGTACGAGTTGCCTGATTTGCACCCGGGACATTGGCATGTTTACGGAGGAACTTTGGAGCCTCCATATGTAGTTAAGGAGATAACGTGAAGAAGGCGGAAATATTTTGGGTCAGTAAGTTAAACTTTTCGAGAGTGTAAAGCTGCGTAGAAAATTTTGGGTGTTTTTCTTAAGCCTTTCTAGCTAAATGACAGACGGTTATAAGCTTTATAAACATAAAAACCAAACATAACCTAGAGAAAATAGAGGCCCAGTGTAGCGCAGCGCGATGCCAGGCTTAATGGTGGTGTGGTCCAGTCAGGTCCTTGTAGTAGGCGATCGTTTAACGACTTGCCCTTGAACTTGGCCTCACAGTCGAAAACCACCCGCAGTTTTTCGGGTTTTTTGGGGTTGATGACGGCAGGACCAGGTACCCTTTTGGCCGTCGGTGTTGGCAGACACCTTTTCAACGTAGCCGAGAGCTTCGTTTCGCTTCAATAATTCTGCGTATCGTTCCCACAGATCCGGGTCTCGAATGAAGTGTTCCTTCAGTCGTAGTAGCCGTTGAAGAACATAGTTTCGGTTAACAGTCCGCGGGTCGGCAGATGTGCGCGATGGGAGGGGAACCTCGAGCTGTATTTTAAGGCCTCTAGTGCCTTGCCTCTCCGTTTGTAAAGCGAAGTGATCTTCTTGAGACGACGATGGTCTTTCGTCTCCGATGTCATGAAACTTCTTTTCATACAGCCGCTGCAGGTGATACTCTATGAGGTCCGTTTCGACGGATAAATAATTGACGGAACCACGTCCTCCTACTGGACCGTATAACATCCATCCCAGAGCCGTGAGTACGGCATAAGGTGCCTGGCGGTCGCCCACTCTCTGGTCAAGCACCCAGTGCGCGTCTGGCACGTCGCATCCGATGAGGAGATCCAGTTTGTCGTCTTCCCAGTCTACAACGGTTACATCCTGCAGGTGGGGCCACCTAGCCAAGATTGCGCTGACCGACCTTGGTGTTCGCATGGGGAGATCAGCTAATGTGAATGCTTCCGTTGGTTCGATTTGCTCGTTCGTGTCTAAAGAGATGAGTTGCAACCTCAGCCGGCCAGCAGCCATTACTTTTGTTCCTCCCACCGTGCTCACTGCTAACGACGTGGCACCTTTACCGAGCCAGTGTTTGTCGGCAAACCGCTCTTTTACTAGGGTGGTGTCAGCCAACGCTTTGACCACCCCAATTGGGGTCATTGCTGCCACCGCAACTACTCCTAAAAGTACTGGTTTACTGGCAGACCGCGACATTGAACGAATCCCACTGGGCTTGGTGCTCGCCTCGGGTAAGGTTACTCTCGCCTGGTACAACAATCGGTGGTGCCTGCCCGTGCAGCCCTCGTGCCAACAGCTGTTCCTTGTTCTACAGGCTGCCGCCCAGTGCGTGGTGTTGAGACAAAAAAAGCACGCTGCCGCCATCCTCGCCATTCCCCGAAGTTCGTCTACTGTGGAGTTGACGAAGTTGGGGCATTCTGGTGGCCCACGGCTAGCACCACAGGACCTGCAGCTTGATTGCGCCGTGGCATCTCGTGAAATGGCGTGTGCATTAGTCCAAGGTTGGTATTTTGGATGTTACCGAGCAGTGGTTTGAGCCTGGCTAGTACTAGACTTGTTTGCTCGGTTGCTGTCCCGAATAAGTCGGCCAAATCTGCTGTCGACAATCTTGGTTTGCCTGTCCAAGTATCCGGTCAGGTCTTCGAAGTTAGCCTCCCGGTCGCCTCGGATTATCGGTTCCGCTTCTTCCGCCCACCGACTCTGTAGTTCGAGAGAGAGGTGACGGGCTATGCCTTCCAAGGTGTGCATTGCATCTAGGTCAGCCCTGCGATCTAAATGGTCGAGGGCTATTGAGCTGTTCTGCATCTTGATCACCAGGTCGGCCATTGTGCAGAACTCGCCCTTGGTTCTCTTTGCCTCTACCATCACGCCCTCTATTAGGTTATGGGCTACTTTGAAAGGTTGGCCAAACAGGCCCCTTAAAATTTTCTTGCTCGGTTGTAGCCTTGTTCCGGGTCGAGCATGGTACACACATCCATAGCTTCCCTTGTTCGGCCTCGACAGTAGTGAGTCAAATAGAACAGCCTTTGCCCGGATTCGGTTGTCTTATTTTCGACGAACGTTTAGAACTGCTTGACGAACTTACAGTAGTGTTCAGATTGCCCGTCGAAAACCGTCAGTTCTACTGTTGGAAAATCGATCGTCGGTGTTTTATAGTTGACGACTGGCGTGGAGTTTTCTACTTTATTGTGCCCTGATCTGTCGGAAATGTCGTAGTCGTTGGACTCATGCTCACGCTCTCTTTCTATACTTCTGTTCTGCTTCCTGGGCCTGTTGTCTAGCCGACAACAGTTGTTGTTCTAGGTCTAATATCCTCAACCTTTATGGATCGACATCTTTAAAATCCATATTGCCCTCAGTAACACATGGGCTAGCACTGACAGGACTAGGCGATCTAGCACTAACTAAAGAATCAAAGGTACCCCAAACCTCCCCAGTGACTTGCCATATTACTTCCTGTCCAGATTCCAATGTCTTCGATCCTTTTTTGGGCATTTTGCGTATTTTTCTCTTTCCAAATTGATCTATCGAGTATTGTAACGAACGTTTGAGCAATGCGTAGCCAAATTCACAACGATCCCGAAATCAAAAGGCGTTTATCCGTGATATTCTATGATACTAGATTATTGAATGAACAATAAAATCAAACAGGTACAAACCTCAATTTTGAGATCACAAGGATTCAACAAACGAGAAACTGAGTTGCGGCAGGCGAGCGAGGAGCACGTGCGTCAAGCAGGTCCAGAACGAGGACATGACAAAGTAGCGTTCTGGGTTTAGGATTTATCTTAGTTAAGTCAGGACCTGCTCCCGTATAGAGTCTATAGCCCGTGATCCTCGGTATGTGACACGATAGCGAATATACTCGGCAGCGCGCAAAGCAGAACTCAAAACGCTGGAGCGGGACAACGTGTGTATTGGAGGAGCGCAACGACGTGCAGACGACGTACACAGGCGGAGCAAGTGGCGCCACCAAAAACGGTCATTGTTCAAATAAACAAATTTGTTAGTCTTTGTCATCGAGTGCTTTATTGGTAGCACTACAGGGGTCTCCCCCTAGAAGGCCGACGCAGTTGGGCTTCGACCCGTGATGGGTACGTCGGATTCGGTGGCGAGAGACGTTTTCCATGCCTCCCGCCGCGGTCGAACACAACAGCGAAGCCAGCACAAGCCGTTCTCCCTGACTCACACTGGTCGCTGTGCGTCGATCGCAAAATTGCGTCCTCCTCAAAATGTTATCCGACCGGGGTAGATCCTGTTCGTGACCTGGCAGTGGTGGTTGTGTTGTAGGGTTTGTCGTTGTCGGCATATCCCAAAGTTCCGTGTCCCTGTGGTTGTCATTGCCTTCGTAAGCGAGCCAGCGTCCGGCGTCAAATGAGTCCAGTCGCGATCCAGTGAGCCTTGTGTTGGAGCCATGCGAGATCCTGCAATTCCATGTGGTTCTGTCTCACGGGACGAGCTGGAAGGAAAGAAACACAAGGAAGCTGCGCCTCGAGGCGCGATCGGATATTCGACTGAGGGGGACATACCGGCGCAATACAGGCTGCCGCCACCCTTGTCGTGATCACCACGTGGTCGTGCATTCACGTATAATAGGACTATGTACAAGTTGAATATGAAGAGTAAACTTAAATATATACAACTGTTACATATTCAGAAAACCTCGTTGGCTGTCGCAGCTCGCGGCCGCGTCGATTTCTCCTGTTGACCGGTGCAGCTGTGTCTTTCGTGGAGTTTGGTGTTGCAACAGGTAACGAGGGGTCGTTAGTGGGAGTAACAGGGGCCGACTCGGGACGACTAACCGAAGGTTGTCAGCAGGTAGGGACACTGAGAGGGTTGTTCGAGGTGGGTTCTGCCTCGAAGAAGGCTGGTTTGATGCGGTCTATACTGATGGTCTCCTTCCTGCCCTTGACGTCCACCACGTATTTCTTTTCCTTGCGCTGGACGACGCGGAACGGACCAGAGTAAGCCGCCTGCAGTGGTGATCGCACTGCATCTACTCGAATAAACACATGGCTGGTGGTAGCTAGAGCGGTAGGTATGTAGTTGCTCAGGGTTTGTTCTCGTGGTGGGGTGGGCTTTATCACCCGCATTTGGTGCGACAGCCGTTTTGCGTAATCCCCGTAATTAAAACTCATAGGTGGTAATGGAGAAACCAACTCACCTGGAAGTCGTAGTGTGCAACCATAAACCAGTTCAGCCGCCGTAACACCCATATCGGCTTTAACGGTGTTACGCAGTCCTAAGAGAACGATCGGCAAAACTTCACTCCATAATGGATTATCACGAGCGCGAAGGGCAGCTTTCAGCTGGCGATGGAATCGCTCCACCATGCCATTGGCCTGAGGATGATAGGCCGTCGTCTTGTTGTGTCGACAACCGAATGCGTTTAGTAGCTCGTGGAAGGCGCCGTCGAAATGAGAACCGCGATCAGTGGTCACGATAGCAGGGCAACCGAAATGACTCACCCAACCGGTTAGAAATGCTTTTGCGGCTTCCTCTGAGGTTGGGCGAGGAATAGGTATGGCCTGTGGCCAGCGGGTGAAACGATCTACGCAAGTGAGGATGTAGACGCAGCCATTGGATGGCGGAAGTGGCCCCACGAGATCCACATGCACATGATGAAAGCGTGCGTCCGGTTCGCAGAATGTGCCTAAAGTAGATTTGGTGTGACGATGTATCTTAACTCGTTGGCACTGGAGACAAGCACGAGCCCAAAGACGTACGTCACGTTTGACGCAAGGCCAGATGAATCGCTCGGTGACTAGTTTCACTGAGGCGGTTACCCCAGGGTGCGGTAAGTTGTGGAGGCGGGTAAAAACTAGTCGGCGAAAACTGGCAGGAACTAGTGGTCGGGGTCGACCTTGTGACACATCGCAAATGATAGTTACGTCCGCAGTTGGAAGGGCCACTGCCACTAGGTGCAGGTAGCTGTTGTGTCTGAGTTGCTCTACCTCAGGATCTGTCGTTTGGGCTGCGGCGATTGCTTCTAGGTCTATGCCCATGGGTAGTGGGTAGTCGATATTGTGGACGCGTGAGAGTGCGTCTGCTACGGGACTATGTGCCCCAGAGACGTGTCGAATGTCCGTAGTAAACTGCGAAACATAGTCTAAGTGGCGAATCTCGCGTGGCGAATATCGGTCAGAAGCTGACTGGAGGGCGTACACTAGTGGTTTATGATCTGTAAACACTGTGAACAATTGGCCCTCGAGTGTGTGCCGGAAGTGTCGGATACCCAAATAGATTGCCAGCAGTTCTCTGCTGAACGTACTATATCGGGATTCCGCAGGCTGGAGACGCTTGGAGAAGAAAGCTATTGGTTGCCATGAATTGTTGACGAATTGCTGCAACACTGCTCCAACAGCCGTGTCCGAAGCATCTGTTCCTAATGCCAGGGGAGCAGAAGGATCGGGATGTGCAAGGAGTGCTATGTTGGCGATAGCATCCTTGATCAAAGTAAAAGCTGCCTACGCCGTGTCGGGAAAAATGAATTTCCGCTTACCTCCACGTAAAAGGTCTGTTAGAGGCTGCATTATTTCGGCGCAGTGTGGGATAAAGCGGCGATAAAAGTTAACCAGGCCAGAAAATTGGCGCAACTGTCGGCAAGAGTGAGGCTCAGGATAGTCGCGAATTGCCGCCACCTTGTCAGGCAGGGGCTGTATGCCTGAGGCTGAGATTTCGTGACCTAGGAACGTGATGGTCGTCCTACCTAATTCGCACTTAGCAGGGTTAATGGTTACACCGTGTTGGCTAAGGCGCTCAAAAAGAGCACGCAGGTGTGTCATGTGCTCTTCTTTTGAAGAACTTGCCACCAAAATATCGTCTAAGTACACGTAGACATTCTTCAAACCACGTGTTGCCTCATGCATAAACCTTTGAAAGGTTTGGGCTGCATTGCTGAGCCCAAAAGGCATGCGCAAAAACCCGAATAGTCCGAATGGAGTTGTGACAGCGGTTTAAGGGATATCAGCCTTTGCTACTGGGATTTGGTGGTAGGCTCTGATGAGGTCGATTCTGCTGAAAACAGAACAACCAGACAGGGTAGAAGTAAGATCTTGAATATGTGGAATGGGGTACCTGTCCGGGACAGTAGCCTGGTTGAAGGCCCTGAAGTCACCGCAGGGGCGCCAATCGCCATTAGGTTTAGGAACCATGTGAAGGGGCGAGGCCCAAGGGCTACTGGACGGGCGTATTATGCCTAATTCTAGCATGTGTTCAAACTCAGCCTGTGCTACGCGTAGCTTGTCTAAGGTCAAGCGACGTGGTCGGCTAAATGCTGGGGGTCCTTTAGTGACAATATGGTGGGTAACGTTAGTGGTCACCGCGGGAAGGGGGCCAGATTGTCTTAGCATTGCCGGGTAAGCTGAAAGTAGGTCTGCGTACGGGTGTTCGGCCTGCGGTTCGATGTATAGAAGCGTGATGTGATTCACGGAGGAATACGACCCGGTTACGGAAAGAGAAGTCTGCCGGTCGACAACTCTCCGGCCTCGTGCATCGATCAGGAGGTCAAAATGGTCTAGGAAATCGATGCCTAGTATGGGATAAGGGACGTCTGCTACTATGAACACCCAGCGGAAGGTGCGACGTAGTCCTAAGTTGAGTGTGAGTGACTTACGGCCGTAAGTAGCAATGGGAGTGCCATTGGCAGCACGGAGTTGTTGGACTGACGGGTTCGTTGCATCACCTGCCTCCTTTGGAATGAAACTTACTGCTGCACCGGTGTCAATTAGGAACAGGCTATTGGAAACTAAATCTCGGACATGCAACAGACGACTGCTATTATGGCTGCCGACCGCGTTAGTCGTCGGAACGCGTCGGGATATTAGTTTCCCTGTTTGGCACTTGGGAAGGTGCAACCGGCTTCGCAGCGCCGAGCCTTCTCCCCAAACCGTTTGTGGTATCGACAGTACGTTGATCGAGATGGGTTAACCAGGCGGTCAGGGGAAGGGCTTATGAGACGTTCATGTCGGTCAGAGTTGTGATAAGATATATGGTTTCTACAGTGAGAACAACCAGGAGAGGAAAAACGTCTGAAAGCCCGCTCGAAAGCAGCTATCAGAGTGTCCTCGGAGTGTGTTCCTACGGTGGGAGCTGTGGTCTGGGGGCTGCTCGAGTTTGTTACGGCGGTAATTTGTGGATGGTACCGGTCCATAATACCGTCCGCTAGTTTAGCCGCTTCTGTGAGCTTAAGGTGGCTTGAAACCTCGAACAGTGCTTGAATGTTGGGTGATAGTCGCTGTACCCACAACTCTTTGAGGACGTTTTCCTCTAAAAGTTGCCCTGCAAGCTGCTGCATTTCTCTCAGTAATGCAGAGGGCTTCTTGCTACCTAACTCTGTCC
Organism: Fasciola hepatica; assembly: GCA_948099385.1. Lineage (NCBI taxonomy): Eukaryota > Metazoa > Platyhelminthes > Trematoda > Plagiorchiida > Fasciolidae > Fasciola > Fasciola hepatica. The sequence goes on along the minus strand of CANUEZ040000058.1, from coordinate 19,908,309 downwards.
CTTGGGTCAGCCGTTTTAGTCTGGACGATTCTGACGGTAAAAGACAAGAGATTACCGCGTCTTTCACGGCTGTGTAAGAACTGTCATTAAATATTACGTCGCGTATTTGAGTAGCAACGTCACGGGGAAGACGACCGATAGTCCACAAGTAACGGGTTCGTTCGCTTGTAATTCTATGTGATTCAAATTCTGCCTCCAACATATGAAACCAGAGTTGAGGGTCATCAATAAAAAACTGAGGGACGGCTAGGGAGACTGTCGAAACGGACGGTTCCGGGTCAGGTTTACGGTCGTTGCTAGCCATAGTTGCAATGGTATATCAAATGTAAAATGATATAAAGAGGTCAGTGCAGCAAAAGTAAAACACTTTTAGTATGGATATAAGAAAATATATATAAGGGATATGGTAACTGATATCCGGAATTTACCGTTTATATATCGGAAAAGTGTATATGTAAACGAATAAATGTGATTGAGGGACTTACGAATGTCCTTCGAGAATTAATTTGTTGTTCGGGCTCACCAGTTTAGGATTTATCTTAGTTAAGTCAGGACCTTCTCTCGTATAGAGTCTATAGCCCGTGATCCTCGGTATGTGACACGATAGCGAATATACTCGGCAGCGCGCAAAGCAGAACTCAAAACGCTGGAGCGGGACAACGTGTGTATTGGAGGAGCGCAACGGCGTGCAGACGACGTAAACAGGCGGAGCAAGTGGCGCCACCAAAAACGGTCATTGTTCAAATAAACAAATTTGTTAGTCTTTGTCATCGAGTGCTTTATTCTTAGCACTAAATGGGCGCGAACAAACAACAATTGGTTCATAGAACCAAACAGTGCGTAAAGACACGTCAATAGTGTAAGCACACGAGTGATGTTAAGAAAAACATGGAAATTCAAAAGTTTGAGGGGGATTTTCCACGACTGGTCGTCACAGGCGCCTCCAATACCCGAACTTACTGTAGGAGAAGAATAGATGTACGTGGAGCTGCTAACTTTGAATAGAAATAACGCAGCAGGACCAGATGGGATTCATCCGGCAGTCATTCTACCTCTGGCCGGGGTCCTGAAGGCGCCTCGTGACGAAGCTGTATGAACCGTCATCTAGAGAGGGAATTGTGCCGGGAGACTGGAGGAGGGCAACAGTGGTAGGAATTTTCAAGAGCGGACCCCGGAAAAAGGCCAAAAGTTACCGGCCGGCTAGCTTAACTTCACTACTGTGTAAGTGCCTGCAGCAAATAGTCAGGAAACAGATCTCTAGGCACTCGGTTCAATGTAACCTCATATCAAAAGCTCAGCATGGGTTTGTGGCAGGACGATCTTGACTGACGAGTCTCCTGCTGTTCCTCAATAAGGTAACCAAGCTCCTGGACGAAGGGCAGTCGATTGCGGTCTGCTACTTGGACTTCAGCAAGGCGTTTGATTCTGTGAACCACCGATTTCTGGACGTCAAACTGCAGTCTATGGGAATTGTTGGAAAGGAAAGGAAATGGATAAATAGTTTTTTAGCAGGGCGGAGCTTTGGTGTTTAGATGGGTAGTCATGTCTCAAAATCGAAAGGTGTAACTAGTGGAGTGCCACGGGGCTCGTTGCTCGACCTTCTGCTCTTCCTCATCTTCATCAGTGACCTAGCACGTGAGCTCACAAACCCCACCCTTATGTTTGCCGACAACCTCAAGATAGCTGGAGTGGATATAGAACTTGAGTTGTTACCAGTACAAAACTGTAAGGTGGGTTAGACCTTACTTTGCGGTTTCCTTAGTAAACGCGTGCTTCGGTCCTTTGTGCTGCGTGGACCACCTGCACGTTACTCTAATGCTCGGCACTGTACGAATATGTTAACCAGAACAGTATTCTCCACGACCCGTGAGAACGAGAAGGCGATTTGGAGAGATAGTGGTTAGCGTATATTTCAGGAGTGTGCGCGAGAGCGTGCGCAAGAGCAACGGTCAAATGGCAACCGCGCTTGGCAGTCAGCGTTCAGTTAAACAATAAACGTGGTAAAAGTATGAACGAAGATGGCAACCGCTACAGGGGCCTCCTCCTAGAAGTCCGACGGAGTTGGGCTTCGATCGTGATGGTAAGCCGGAATTATTGGTTGTCCAGGAACTCCTCATAGCTTCTCCGTTATATTGTTGTTGACGTCGAACGACTGCTGATGAGTTTACCGGTGCCTGCACTCTCGAGGTCCGATGTGCGTAGGTTCGACTGTGTTTTGGCGCCCACGGGTCTCATACGAATGCGAGCCGGAAAATGCCTCGTCAGGTCCATCCAAAAAGGCGTCCAGTTGCCGTCTCCAGTGCCAGGCTGACCAATCGTCCCGTTGTCCAGTGAGCGGTTGGCTCCTTGAACGTGCACGGGAGTCAGCCAGGCTACGGATGAAGCCAATGTGACTTGTTAGATCCGTCTGAGAGAGGGCAAGGTAAACTGGAACAAAATAGCGCCTGAGGGCGCCGGCGGATGTTGGACCGTAATAACAACACACAAACGATGTTCGGTGTTGTTGTAGTCGCTAGGAGACCAGAAGAAAATGAAATCATAACTACCGATTGTAATTTCACGGGTCTGTTGTTTGGTAAATCCATGGCGAACTTCCCAACTTATTTGCTAAAAATCGGTTGTAAAAATCGTCACGAAATCGGCGAAGCGGACGAGATTTCGTAGTTGGCGACCGCGACGGCTACTTCGCGTTGCGGGTACGGTTGGAGAATTTGATGGACTAGCTGCCGAGTCCTCACTAGGCGTAATTGGGGGTGGTTCGAGTGGTAACTCGCTCGATGCAGGTGACTGAGCGGCTTGAGTAGGTGTAAATTGGCCGAGCGGCTCGCACTCCATGACGGCAGGCTTGAGACGATCGATAGATACGGTGTCGTGTCGTCCGCTGATATCTATGACAAATGTCTTTGCCCTACGTTTTATCACCCGAAACGGGCCAGTGTATGGCGCTTGTAGTGGTGATCGAACGCCATCAACGCGAAGGAATACGTGAGTAGCGGTTCCTAACGCAGTTGGGACATAACCTGTAGACTGTTGTTCACGCGGCGGACTGGCCTTGAGCACTCGCATGTGCTGCGTAAGGCGCTGAGCATAGTTACCGTAGTCGAAAGTCACGGTTGGTGAGGGGGCTACCAACTCCCCAGGCAGACGAAGTGTACAGCCATATACCAGTACGGCCGGTGTTGTGTGTAACTCCTCCTTAACGGTACTACGCAGGCTTAAGAGTGCTAATGGTAGTGTTTCACTCCAAAGGGGGCTACCGTTTGCTCGAAGGGCGGCTTTTAATTGCCGGTGGAAACGCTCGACCATACCATTGGCCTGAGGGTGGTAAGCTGTCGTCTTAACGTGTTGGCAACCGAGCGTAGCGAGTAGGCTGCCGAAAGCGCCGTCAAAGTGTGGACCGCGATCGGTGGTCACTATTGCCGGGCAACCGAAATGACTAACCCAACCGGTCAGAAAAGCTTTCGCGGCCTCTTCCAACGTGGGACGAGGGATAGGGATGGCCTGCGGCCAGCGAGTAAAACGATCCACGCATGTGAGTATGTAAACGTACCCAAGCGAAGGTGGGAGTGGTCCTACGAGGTCGACGTGCACATGATGAAAACGTGTTTCAGGTTCTGGGAACCTGGCTAACGCCGCCTTAGTGTGCCTATGGGTCTTAACACGTTGACACTGCAGACAAGCACGAGCCCATTGACGGACATCTCGTTTGACATTGTGCCAAACAAAACGCTCAGTTATCAGTTTCACCGAGGCAGTCACATCCGGATGAGCCAGATTATGGAGTGTCAGGAACGTAGGATAACGGTGGGCAGCAGGAACTACTGGCCTAGGGCGACCTTGCGACACATCGCACACGATGGTATTCTGGGAAGCTGGGATAGGCACTGTGGTTAAACTCAAAGAACCGTTTTGTCGAAGTCGTTCGATGTCAGGGTCCATAGTTTGAGCCTGTGCCATTGCGTCCAAGTTGATATTAGGCGTTTGTGACAGACTTAGTTGATATACGCGCGATAAGGCGTCTGCGACGGGATTAAGTACCCCAGAGACGTGTCGTATGTCCACAGTAAACTGTGAGACAAAGTCTAAGTGGCGAATCTCGCGTGGTGAGTATCGATCCGAAGCTGACTTTAGTGCGTAAACCAAAGGCTTGTGGTCTGTAAACACCGTGAACGAACGGCCTTCGAGTGCGTGTCGAAAATGACGAATTCCCAAGTATATGGCTAATAACTCTCTACCGAACGTGCTGTACCTTGATTCCGCGGGTTGTAGGCGCTTGGAGAAGAATGCTAAAGGTTGCCAAGAGTCATCTACGAACTGTTGCAGTACTGCTCCAACCGCTGTGTCCGAGGCATCCGTCACTACCGAAATAGGAGCCAAAGGGTCGGGGTGTGTAAGGAGTGCTGTTTTGGCGACAGCATCTTTGACCAAGGCGAATGCGGCTTGTGCCGTGTCGGGAAACACGAACTTCCGCTTACCTCCGCGCAACAGGTCGGTGAGGGGTTGCATCATTTCCGCACAGTGAGGAATAAATCGGCGGTAGAAATTCACCAGGCCGGCAAACTGACGCAACTGGCGAAAAGATTGGGGTTCAGGGTAGTCGCGAATAGCGGAAACTTTATCTGACAGAGGGCGGATACCCGAGGATGAAATAGAATGTCCTATGAAAGTGATATCAGACCGGCCTAATTCGCATTTCGCGATATTGATCGTAACGCCGTGCTGGCTAAGGCGTTCGAAAAGTACTCGTAAGTGCAAAGCGTGCTCTTGCTCTGAAGAACTCGCCACCAAAATATCATCCAGGTATACGTGGACATTTTCCAAACCACGAGTTGCCTCGTGCATGAACCGTTGAAAGGTCTGGGCTGCATTGCTGAGTCCAAACGGCATTCTCAGAAACTCGAACAGCCCGAAAGGCGTAGTGACGACAGTTTTAGGGATATCGGCCTCTGCTACCGGGATCTGGTTGTACGCACGAACTAAATCGATACGGCTGAAGACGGAGCAACCTGATAAAGACGAAGTAAGGTCCTGTATATGGGGAATCGGGTATCGGTCAGGGACGGTGACTTTGTTAAGCGCTCTGTAATCACCACAGGGCCGCCAGTCGCCACTAGACTTAGGAACCATATGAAGAGGGGAAGCCCAAGGGCTACTAGAAGGGCGTATTATACCCAGTTCTAGCATATGTTCGAATTCAGCCTGTGCAATACGAAGCTTGTCTGGTGCTAACCGACGCGGCCTACTGAACACTGGGGGTCCCTTAGTATCGATATGGTGAGTGACACTGGTCGTCACCGCTGGGAGAGGCCCGGCCTGCCGAAACATGGCTGGGTAGGCGGCGATGAGTTCTCTATAAGGTTCGTGTGCCGGTGGTTGGACATAAAAAGGCGTGACGTGGTTCACTCGCGAATTACAACCCGCAACAGCGAGAGTGGCCTGACGATCCACCACTCTGCGGCGCCGTGCATCAACTAACAAGTCAAAATGCTGCAGGAAGTCAATGCCTAGAATTGGGTACGGGACATCGGCGATGATGAATACCCAACGAAAATTACGCTTCAAACCTAAGTTTAAGGTGAGCGACCGCTGGCCAAACGTTGGGATGGCCGTGCCATTGGCAGCGCGTAGTGTTTGGGCCTGCGGCGTGCTATTGTCGTCTTTCGCTCGGGGAAGGACGCTCACTTCGGCACCGGTATCTACAAGAAATAGGTTATTTGAAATGATGTCCCTTACGTTCAAAAGACGACTGTTGGTCTGATACCCGGCTTCGTGGGTCGCCACCACGGGCCGGGGGTTGTTTTCCTGATGAGCCCCGGGAAACGCACACCCTCGTTCACATCGTTTAACTCCCTCACCAAAACGACTGTGGTATTTACAATAACCCTCTTTTGAAGAGCCGAAAGGTCGTCGCAATGACGGACTATGGCGCCTAGGTGAGCGTGCGCGGTGCTGCTCCTGTGACCCACTTCTAACTGCTAAGCGTTGCAGGCTCGCGTCAATTCTAGACAAAACTGACGCGAGGTCGTTAGATGTTGGCAGGGCAGGCACCGTTGTGACGGAGGACCTGGTTACTCTAGCTACAGCGGGGTTGTATCGTGACTAATGTCATCAGCTATTGCTGCAGTTTCCTCCAGTGAACACTTGCGCGTGGCACTTAGTAAAACTGGGATGTTGTGCGGCAAACGCTGCAGCCAAAGTTCCCTTAAGAGCGGGTCCTCGCCTACCGTCGGTCCTCTCAAGCGCTGCATCTCACGCAGCAGTTCGGAGGGCTTCCTACTTCCAAGCTCAACGTTTTGAAGTTGTTGCATACGTTGGTCCTGTGTTGGGGTCGTGCGGGCAATGACGGCCTCCTTTAAGGCCTCATAGCTTCGGGAAGAGATTATTACGTCCCTTACTTGCAGCGTGACCTCCGGCGGGAGGCGGCCTGCTACCCACCTGAAACGGCTGGCGTCACTGGTTATACGGCAGTTTTCGAATTCTAACTCAACCAGCGTGAACCAGAGTTCTGGATCAGCAGGCGTGAATGCCGGTATGTGCAGCGTGATCGCCCCAACAGTGGGGTCTGAGCAGGATTTCCGTTCGGCAGACATGGCGATTACTTTATGGAATACAGACGGGAAAAGAAATCAACGAAAAATGGGGCACTATAGTCTTCGCGAAGAAAAAAAAAATATCGCGACGAATTAGACACACAAAATATGTATGGACGAAAAAAAATTATTTGGTAAACCAACCAAAAAAATCAAGATAGGGAAACAATAAAACACACAAAAACGTACGCAGACGGGACCTTGAACGGTAGAAAACAAGGAAACTCACGTGACCTGCGGATCACGTCGGGCTCACCAATTTGTAAGGTTGGTTAGACCTTACTTTGCGGTTTCCTTAGTAAACGCGTGCTTCGGTCCTTTGTGCTGCGTGGACCACCTGCACGTTACTCTAATGCTCGGCACTGTACGAATATGTTAACCAGAACAGTATTCTCCGCGCCCCGTGAGAACGAGAAGGCGATTGGGAGAGATAGTGGTTAGCGTATATTTCAGGAGTGTGCGCGAGAGCGTGCGCAAGAGCAACGGTCAAATGGCAACCGCGCTTGGCAGTCAGCGTTCAGTTAAACAATAAACGTGGTAAAAGTATGAACGAAGATGGCAACCGCTACAAAACGGGTCACACAAACGGGACCTTCCACTAAACCTCGCCATGCGTCAATGCTTGACCCCGAATACAGGCGCTAGTGGAAATGGTGTGGGTTCGTTGCAAGTGGTCTCTCAGGTCAAAGACTTGGGCGTTATAGAGGACAGCAGTTTCAAGCCGTCGAAGCAGAGTACCGCAGCAGCCGATATGGCCAGAAGAAAACTCCGAGTTGGATCCATAATGTCGTGTAGAGAGCCGGAGATTTTCTTTCCGATATCCCAAGCCACAGTTAGGCCGTATATGGAGTACTGCGTGCAAGCCTTGGCACCGTACTACAAGAAAGATATAGACTGTCTGGAGAAAGTACAAGGGCTAGCCACTAGAATGGTGCCTGGGTGAGGGGGGGGGGTGGTTAGCCACACAGAGCGTCTCCGTACTCTTGATCTGTTCTTGATGGAACGGCGGCGCATTCGCGGGGATTTGATAGGAACCTTCGAAGTAATGAAGAGATTTTCAGGTAAAAATCGAGAAGGCCTTTTTCCTCCAACCCCAGAGAGAGGCACAAGGAGGCGTAGCCGTGAGTTGCAAAGAAAGCACTCGAGGCTCCAAATTGGGGCGAAGTACTTCTTAAATAGGGTGGCACCCTATTGGCATAAGCTCCCGGAGGAGGTTATAAATACCACAACAGTGAAGACTTTCAAGAAAGCTGTAGAGTTGTGTTGGATGGCAGCATACCCCGAATTATGTTAAGCAGTTTTTGGGGTCAGATGCAATTTACCCACTGTTTCCACCTTTCTCTGCTAGGGCTGATTCCGCAAAAAAATTCTGCCTTTCAGAAAAAGAAAATCACACAATGTTGGGAGCCACGGAAACGAGCCGACAACGCATTCATCTGGACACACGATTGACTTTTTTAGCTATAGGGTTATTACCATGTGGAATGCACTTCCGGAAGATATTGTTCTGTCGCAGGACAAAACTATCTTCAAGAAAAAGCTAGACATCTACCTGGGTCTCTCCCAATAATTCCCTTTGTCAAAAAAAACAAACAAAATAGTTGTCTTTTATCGCATATTTGTTCATGAATGCCGCACCCCCACTCAGCTTAAGGCACTGTCCACAGTGTGACACTGAATGAGGTTATATGTATCTTGTTTTCGCTGCCACCCCCGCCCCCCCCCCCGCTTCTTTTTACTCTCGTTTCAGCTCGGTGAATCCGACAGAAGATCAAAGATTTCCTAAAGAACCGGGACAATTGGGCTTAAAGCCTCGAACCCGTGTAGTACTTCAAGACTTCAAGACTCTAGTCACACCAAGTCCTGTGCAAACTGAACTGAACTGGACTATGCCAGCTGCAGTACACCAGCACTCGAGACCCATTCTCCATTACCCAGTTGTGTTGTTAAAACACACAACTGTTTTCCCTTTTTTATTTACTACACAATAAAGTGCAGCAGTCTGCAAGAACGCAAGTATTATTCGCCGGCCGCGATTGTGTTCTACCACTTGTAGCACTGTAAGGTTGATTAGACCTTACATCGCGGTTTCCTTAGTAAACGCGTGCTTCGGTCCTTTGTACTGCGTGGACCATCTGCACGTTACTCTAATGCGCGGCACTGCACAAATATGTTAACCAGAACAGTATTCTCCACGACCCGTGAGAACGAGAAGGCGATTGGGAGAGATAGTGGTTAGCGTGTATTTGGGAGCGTGCGTGAGAGCGTGCGCAAGAGCAACGGTCAAATGGCCACCGCGCTTGGCAGTCAGCGTTCAGTTAAACAATAAACGTGGTAAAAGTATGAACGAAGATGGCAACCGCTACAGGGGCCTCCTCCTAGAAGTCCGACGGAGTTGGGCTTCGATCGTGATGGTAAGCCGGACTATTGGTTGTCCAGGAACTCCTCATAGCTTCTCCGTTATATTGTTGTTGACGTCGAACGACTGCTGATGAGTTTACCGGTGCCTGCACTCTCGAGGTCCGATGTGCGTGGGTCCAATTGTGTTTTGGCGCCCGCGGGTCTCATACGAATGCAAGCCGGAAAATGCCTCGTCAGGTCCATCCAAAAAGGCGTCCAGCTGCCGTTTCCAGTGCCAGGCTGACCAATCGTCCCGTTGTCCAGCGAGCGGTTGGCTCCTTGAACGTGCACGGGAGTCAGCCAGGCTACGGATGAAGCCAATGTGACTTGTTAGATCCGTCTGAGAGAGGGCAAGGTAAACTGGAACAAAATAGCGCCTGAGGGCGCCGGCGGATGTTGGACCGTAATAACAACACACGAACGATGTTCGGTGTTGTTGTAGTCGCTAGGAGACCAGAAGAAAATGAAACCATAACTACAGATTGTAATTTCACGGGTCTGTTTTTTTTTTTGGTAAATCCATGGCGAAAAAAAAATCACGACGAATTAGACACACAAAATATGTATGGACGAAAAAAAAATATTATTTGGTAAACCAACCGAAAAAAAAATCAAGATAGGGAAACAATAAAACACACAAAAACGTACGCAGACGGGACCTTGAACGGTAGAAAACAAGGAAACTCACGTGACCTGAGGATCACGTCGGGCTCACCAATTGTAAGGTTGATTAGACCTTACATCGCGGTTTCCTTAGTAAACGCGTGCTTCGGTCCTTTGTACTGCGTGGACCATCTGCACGTTACTCTAATGCGCGGCACTGCACAAATATGTTAACCAGAACAGTATTCTCCACGACCCGTGAGAACGAGAAGGCGATTGGGAGAGATAGTGGTTAGCGTGTATTTGGGAGCGTGCGTGAGAGCGTGCGCAAGAGCAACGGTCAAATGGCCACCGCGCTTGGCAGTCAGCGTTCAGTTAAACAATAAACGTGGTAAAAGTATGAACGAAGATGGCAACCGCTACAGCACCTAGCCCGTTCGTAACATCGGTTTTCGATCGGTTAACCAATCGGTTGGTTTGTTTAGTAGCCATTTTACACAGATGAACATTGAATTTATGGGAAGGAAAGTGAAGACCGAACTAATGTGCTATGCTTGGTTGGTGTTTCATTTAAATGTGTTGGTTTTGTAATACGCTGAGACAGATCGCCACTCCCATCTTTATCGGTGTAAGTGTTGATGCTTGTTGATGCACTTACTGAGCTCCGGCTCACCGAGTTTTCTTTCTGTCTTTGCAGATCGTAAACGTGCAACCCCCAAGGAAGACACTGCATCCCGCATACTACAGTTTAATTCATTGAGATGTCCTGAAAACCTCAGTATAGATCGCTCTATTTTATTCCCTCGAAATGGGTGAAATAAGGACAATTAGTCGGAAAATCATAAATTAGGAGATAGATATGAGCATCGTAATACGTAATTTGGATTGTTGAAAGAAATTAACGAAGCATACCACCTATTTCAAACGATTTCCAAAAGCCGCTCAAATACCGGCCAGAAACCGCTCCGAAACCGATCGGTTTTCGGCCGTTTTGGGTCGGTTTTTACCATTACGCCGATCGCTTTTCGAGCGATTTCTAAACGGTTTCCGGGCGGTTTGTGCCAGTCGTTTGAAATGCGTGATATGCTTCGTTGATTTATTTCACTAACCCGGGTTTGGCCAAATTACGTATTATGATGCTCTTTCCTATCTCCTAATTTATGGTTGTTCGAAGAGAATAAAATGGGGCGACCTATACTGAGGTTTTCGGGACATTTCGTTGAAATAAACCAATACATTTAAGTAAGGGAAATTGCAATTTCCTTCCCATAAATTCAATGTTCATCTGTGTAAAATGGCTACTAAACAAACCGACCGAAAACGCATCGAAAACCGATCGGCGTATTCGTGAAAACTGATCGAAACCGGCCGAAAACCGATCGGTTTTGAACCGATTTTGCCACAAGCGACGTCTTGTGTTCTGTGCCTTATATTTATCAGGCACCGTGTTGCGGTTTGTGTTATTGGTCTACTTCGCTTTGTGCTTTCAGGGTGTGGCGTATTAACGCTGACTAATTTGTGTTACCGGGTCTCATTGAGGTAGGACATTCTGTGTCAAGTGTATGAGTCACCCTTTGATACACCAAAGTGGCGGAAGAGAAGTTTCTTCAAGTGTGCTTCCGTCACGTTCTCATTTTGGGTTAACGCCCTATTGCGGGTCAGGCTTTTGTGCCAAAGCTGTGGTCAAGGTTCCACAAGGAAAGTCTTCTGCGGCGTAGGCAACTGTGAAGTTTGATGTGCCCTCAAATCCTCAGCTCTTCTTCGGGAGAACATTTCTTATCTCTGATCTTCATCCTTCATTTTCCAGTTCTAAATGATTGCAACAATCCACTGTGAGTCGTTACCGGGAACTCATAGCTCTGATTAAGGGGAATGAAGAATTGATTCCCAGAACTAAGCATCTTATCCACTTAGCTGCTTCCAACGTCCGCAAACTTCGTCAAACTATTACATCAGGCTGCCGTAGCTAGAACTCTTGAAACCTTCAAAGCATGGTTGTTGTGTCTCTGAAATAAGCCTACAAAGTCCGACTTCAGTGTTAACACTTCGCTTTCCAGATAAAAGTTCGACTTTTTGACTCACCCTTCGCGTGTCGGGCGATTCGGTGTTTGATATTCATGGTGTCGTTGGTGTTGACATCGCTATGACCAAGAAAGCTGAACGTGCACTGCTCGACTGGATCCCATCCGGCGGTCGTCAGTGTGCAGTTCGTTTGGATGGTTCTGTGTCAAGAGTAGTGAACCGAAGCACGGATGCCTTTTTGTCGTTTCTCTGTATACCCCAGCTGACTAGATCCCCTGAAGGTAAAGACGCATTCTCCTGATTTATCTCAGCTGCTGCGCAGGGTGCGCTCCGTGAACATAATGGTTGTTGGTAGTGATTTCAGTGCTCAAGTTGAAAGCCTGAACGAGACGGAGAGGATTATAGCAGGCAACTTTAGCGTTCCAACCCATCGAACAGATAATGGCGACCGATTATCCAACTATGCTTCTGCCATAAACTTATCATGGCGAGCACAGATTTCCCGCAAAGCAAGGGGCGCCAACTAACCTGGCGACCTGTGCATTCACAGCTTTAGACTCAAATAGACCACATCGCTATCAATTGCCGCTGGCGCGGATCAGTTAAAGACCGTCGGTCATTTTGATCCACGTCTGTATACACTGATCACGCTCTTGTCTGTACGCGCCTCATACTTCTGGTCGGTGGCCGAAACAACGGAAAGGCAAACCGTCCCCCGCAGCTGTTACTGGTAATTAACCATTGATGTTTTCTAAGCAGAATTATCCGCCAGGTTGTCGATGCAGTCAAATGCCCAGGCTCCGGAAAAGCGATGGACAGGGATCAAGCAGATCGTAGTTGAGGCCGCTGATATTGCTTAAGGTCCAACAACCAGACACACAAAAGCGATGGATATCTGAATCCTCAATCGCACTGTTAGATGCGCGCAGATCGATTCCTCCAAATTCCAGATATAAAGGGGCACGGAGATACCTTAAACGACGACTACTCCGAAGGAACGAGTGTGAGCAGTGGTGGATTGCGAAGTGTAGGGAGACGAAAAGAGCTGTGGGGATTGGCGACAGTCGCAACCTTTTCCGTTTAAATATATATACATGTCCCCAAAAGCCAGGCCTAGTAATGGAGGGCAGACTCCTTCAGCTTTTACGATCACGTTCACCGAGGAAGTCAACAAGAATAGACTGTGGAGTGTCAACCGCGTGTTTTCTCAAAGGGCCTGAGTACAGAAACCACACGCTGGCTTGTGCCAAGGAATTATGTCGGAAGTGGCGCTAGTGGTTGCCGCATGCGCGAAACGTACAGTCAAACAAGTGATGGTTGAGGTGTGATCGGCTGATCACTTGCTTGCTTATTTCGTTTTACATGGCATTTCAGCGTTTCAGCGTTTCAGCTGATGTACTCTAATTATTAGACAAGTAAAGCTTTCTCATTCTGACCCAGTCTCCCCAATCATACTGATTTTGCCGATTCTGTTGCTTGTCTACATTTCAATTTACTCGCCTAATAAATCATGGATCGCTACCTTCGTCCTGACATCTTGACACAGATCTGAGGTCTCCGGACGCTTCCAAGCAGTGGACCTACTGGCTTCGGACATTCAACGCTTTTTTAAAACGCGTGCAATCAGATGACTCCGATAATCTGGACATGTTTAATAACTTCCTTTCACCTTCTGTTTATGAGCATGTATCTGACTGTAGAACTTTTAAAAGTGCCATTTCACTCCTTCAGTCTTTATATGTGAGCCCCAAAAGTGTGGTTTTTGCCCGATACCTTCTCGCTACTTGTAAACAGGATAGTGCACAAAATATAGACCAATTCGTGCAGAACATCAAGACATTAGCAAAAGATTGCGCAATCCCTCGCCACGAAATCTCGCCGAAGTTCCTGTGAAAATGCAGTAGACTCAGAGAAAGTCGGCAGTCAAGGGGACGGTACTCAGGAGAACAAAGAGACGGGCAAAAGATTGGATTTATGAGAGCACGCTTCAGCTTTCAACCAACGCACATGAACCCCGGCTCCCAGGTAGCGGTGAACGCCGCAGACTGCAGCGGGAGGCCACACGCTGTGCCAAGGCTGATCTCAAAGATACTAGATAGAAATGGCCGAAAAATGGAGACCACGTCAGGAACTGGTGACTTTGGTTAACCTAACCTAACTCCCGAACGAATTCAGAAAATGGACCGATGGGTCGAACATTCCGGCCAACTGTTCAACTGGTCTAAAAACCACCTGACGGGCCAACCAGTGTCAACCCCTCCAGTCTAGTACGATGGTAGCTGCGACCCACCCAGCACCGCGAAAGTCACAAAGCACTAACAAACTGAAAGGCAGAAAGACGGCCGGGAAAGATAGCATCCCTCCAGAAGTATATAAAACCTGTTCATCATCGTTAGTTGACAAGTTATACACACTTTTTGGCTCCATTTGGCTAGAGAAAGGATTCCCACCTGACTGGGGCATGGCTACTCCCCTGCCCATTCTGAAGAAAAGTGATAAATCACCATATGAAAACTACCGAGGGACCAACTTGGTCCATGTCGCCGCAAAGATTTTCAGTGCGTTTGTACTAAGCCGGTTTTTTGAGACGGGACCGACTCACTCGTGCAAACCAAGGGGGTTTTTGCCGTGGAAAAGTCTGTGTGCATCAAATTTTCACACTGCGCCGAATACTGGAACACCTCCGTAAGTTCCAGCAGCCGACGGCTGCTTGCTTCATCAACTTCAGTTAGCCGTTAGTCCTTTTGGACCATAATCCAATCCGATGAGGTGCCCCATAAGCTTTTATGGCTGTTGAGGGGATACTACCTGACAACTAGCGCTAGGCTTCATGTGCACGGCGAGTAATCCCGAGTTCGCACTCACTACCGGAGTTAGATAGGGCTGTCCCTTCCCACTAGTACTGTTTAACTATGCCATTGATTGGACAGTGGATCATGCATTACACGACTGCTGTGGCGTTCAGCTTAGCCAGGAAATATACATCTCGAACCTGGAGTTCGCGAATGATATTGTCGTGCTAAGATACTCCCCCGCTGCACTTCAACCAATCCTCAACTAAATCAATTCTTTCGCGAATTCCATCGGGCTGGAAGTGAATTCAGCCAAAACAAAAGCTTTAACAACCTATCCAGGCCGGACAATTCAATAACTGTCGATTAATGACCGACCAGTCGACTACGTCACTTCATTTGAAATACCTAGAGTCAACTCTGCTTCCGAACGGCCAGGCTAAAGTTGGAGTGCTACTACGGATCGACAGCGCCAGGAGAGCTTTGCTCAAGCTAAGACGAATGCTGTGGACTCGTAGTGAAATCAGCTTAAGGACCAAAGTTCGTGTTTACCGTACCACCATCCGCCCCGTACTCATTTATGGCTGCAAAACCTGGCCACTACGAGCTGAGGATGCCAGAATGCTGGAGGTTTTCGACCACTAATGCATGCAACAAGTCCTCAAAGTCACGTGGTACGACAGGGTTGATACGTATATGATTACAAAATCCTAGTGGTTGAAGCAAACATAAGACAAGGGCCTAGAATCTAGGCTTTATTTTACACGCAGCTGAACGGTAAGATCTGAAAACAACAAAGCGAAAATTTAGCGAAACAACAGCAATAAAACTAAGGTAAATAGAACACAGCAAACAAACTTGACAAGGGTGTCCAACTATGACGTAAGAAGACGATGCTTTGATGTCGATGTGCTCTCTGTCCTCCTCCAACGTCGGCGACTGATGTGGTTCAGTCTTACCCTGCGGTGATCCGAGCCCTGCTTCTTTCCCTGGTTGGCATCGTCGCCTTAGTAGGCAGCTGAAACCGAAAGCCGATACCATAGATAAAGACGTAGAGCTTCTTAGTCTTCGGTTGATCTATGGAGTCCGTGATATTCATGGAGCCGACTTATCCTCTCGCAGCAGATAGTCGTGTGAAACTAAGTGAGCACGTTTACCATGCGCAGTACGCGCCCCAACCAACGAAGTCTACCAAGCTGGATACGTTGTGATAGAATATATATATATATATATATATATATATATATATATATATATATATATTAACATGAATGTGATCAACCCGGTTATTGTCGTAATTGTTGTTATCGCGTTGGCACCTTGCTTGATCTTAAGCCGGTGTAGAAATATGACCAAAGGCATTGGGAAATGTCATATTAAATCCTCATGCTGGCTGATTTTGGTGCTAAAACTCAATGTAGCATGCTCAGTGACGCCACCAATTGAATATTCTCAAGCTAAGCCTGTAATACCCTTTTGCGCTTACAGTTTTCATTCCGTGCATTAAACGAGTATGTTGGAAATCACAGTCCTTTCAACGAGGAAGCATCCAACCACCTTAGTGAAGAAAGCCGTATTACCGACTGTTCTTTGCTTTCCACTAGTGAAAAGGTTGATGGGGTAAAACGTTTTCACGCAGATAAGAACGACCCTAAAACCAAAGATGCCAACATTTCCGCATACAATGCGGTTGTTTCAACAACTCACGATGCACTGTCACCGAACGTACTCGACTTACTACGACCGCCGAAAAAGAACACTCGGGAATGCGAAGAGGTAAGTATTTCCGTGAGAAGTCATTGGTGAATTCCATATTTTACAGTTCATTTGGTTTGATTTACTGAGTGCTCTTGTGGATTGAAGGATTTCTTGTTGGTCCTAATTGATTTAACCGATGAGTAGTATATTGATAAGTAAAATTGATCTGTATCATTATTATTTTACATAATCGGAGATGGCTGAGTAGTGTTAGTTGCAGTTTATCAGTCCGCTACTGCTGGTCAGCTTTGGTGGTGAAAACTATTCTGTTGTGTCTTTGACAAGAGCTCAGTATTACGATCTTTAAATGAACCAGAACAAATATGTGGAACACCAAGACTTTCCCTGACTCTTAATAACATAAATAGTGTACACTGGGACCGGAGTATCTGGTCGGCAATAGGCTCGCAACAATCGAAGCTAGACTACTCAGTTGAACATATATATATATACATATATATATATATATATATATATATAGATATATATATATATATATATATATATATATATATATATAATGACTATTGATTGTCCAAACAACTGAACGGAATCGCCTCCGGATGGAAGATCTCATGAAGAGGTCAACAGCTGACTTCGAGAAGAGACGAAGTTCGCGGAGAGATTTGGGAGAGTAGGTGTTTCTCCTCCACCAGCTGGGCTCCGAAGGGTTTCATCACCCGTGGTTCGAAAACAATAGATATAGCAACCAATCGTGAACAGTGCCGATCTTTTTGTTATTCTTCACTAAGTTCAAATATTTGGAAATGCATGTAAGCACATTCGGTCACATTGTGTACTGCCAGATTGGCATTTCTTTGCCGTTTTTCTCCCGTTTTGTAAGTGTGCACTTTCTCCATTCAGTGGGTTCATTCTTCGCTTGTACCAATGATGAGGACCGCGACGTTCAGTGAAGTGCACTTCACTATCTCTAGCCCTGCAATACTGATGATGATGTCACGCGTTGTGTCACAGGTTGGCGATTGCGTGGCTCGCTCTTCAGCTTCACCTCTATCCTTGATGCAACCGGCGAGGTACTTAAAGCTGCCAACTACAAGTAGTTGATCACTGCCTCCAATCTTGTGAATAACAATAGGCAGTCCCCACTAGGTCAAGTTGATGGTGAGCTGCGCAGTCATATTTTCTGCGCTTCAAAAGTATCTAAACCTTTTTCATTGAACCTTTAAGAGTATTTCTATTTATTTTTACCTAATTAAACAATGAACTTCGCTTTCTGCCGTTCACTAACTCTGTGACCAGCTTTTTTCGCTCGTCTTTATTTCAACTTGTCAGCTATCATTTCGAAACTTATTTGTCATGTCCAGTTTATATATTTGTTCCATATTTATTACGTTTATCAAACATTCGTTTTAACGTTTGATTTCAAATTATTTTTATCCAGGTTCGAGTGATCAAGTTGTACAGACACGCCCTTCGACTATGCTCAACGGACAACCCATCGGATGAAGTTTCAGCTACTCCTTTGCTTGAGAGTATCATAGGCAGTTTTTTATTAAGAACTCATGTGAGTCAGTGTGACTTATGCAACATTAACGGATTTCCTCAATAATAGCTTATATTGCATGTTTATTTCACCCCGGATCCCTGTTCTGTTATAATCCATTATGGAGAATAAACGAGAGGCTTTAACCATTTTACATGTTTAGTCTCAAAGTTTGTTTTTGTACCTTCGGCTTAGGTGACGACGGCTATCCGCTGATGCCACGGGTAATTGTGATTCTGATGAAAGTAGTAGTTCGGGAGTCGAGTTTAAACCAAATGCACGTCCTAAGCCTGAATGCTCACTTCAGTAGACTGCCTTCAACGTCCGCACACCATGTCAGATAGGGCAACGGGCTTCCCTCACTAAATCTCTTGACACTTAAAATGGGTGTATGTTGTGTATCCGAAAGACGCACACAAGACCCCACTTCTGTGACCACTCTTTGTACCCAAGATACAACCTCAGTCTCTCGCTTTACTCTTTGCGAGTCGGGTGATTCGGTATCTAGTGCTCGTGGTCAGGCTGGCGTTGGGATTGCTTTAAGCATGAAAGCTGAGCGTGCACTGCTAGACTGGATTCCAGTTAATATTCGTTTGTGCACAGTTCGGTTGGACGGTTCTGTTCGTGTCAGCAACGACAAACCGAAGCGTCGATGCTTGTTCGTCGTGGCTGTGTATGCGCTGACTGACTGCAATTCCTCTGAAATCAAGGACGGATTCTACCAGGATTTGTCTCAGTTGTTTTGAAGTCCACATTCAACGGACGTGGTGGTCACTGCTGGGGATTTCAACTCCCAAGTTGACCGCTCGGTAGATTCCGAAAAGAAAATGGGAAGTCCGTTTGCTATCCTAGCCGATCGCACTGACAACGGTGATCGTCTGATTCAGCTGTGCTCTAACCAACAATTGTTTCTGGAGAGTACAAACTTCTGCCATAAAAAGCGGCATAGGCTGACACGGCGTCCTCCTTCGTCTTCACAACGTTGGATTCTGACTGACCATATTGTGATTGATCACCGCTGGCGTGGATCAGTTGAAGATTATCGTTCATTTTGGTCTACACCTGTAGACTCAGATCACGCTTTGATACGTGGTCGCTTCTGTTTACGTCTCGTCCGTGGTCGCACCTACGCCCAAGCCATCCGTCCTGCGTAGTTGCTTCTGGGCGATAACCGGCGATGAGTTCCAGATAGAGCTGTCTACGCGGTTATCTATGCAGCCGGATGTCAAGGACCCAGATGAACGCTGACCACAGATCAAGGAAGCCTTGTATGCCGCTTCGAATGCTATCCAGGACTGGTTGAAGTGGGTCTCAAAATTGGTGGATATCTTCGACATCAGTTTTGTTGGATGCTAAAAGATCCTTTCCTTCGGATGCCACTTTCGGTGAAGTGCGCAAATCCCTGAGACGCCAACTGACTAGAAGCCTGAGAAATGACCACGAGCAGTGGTAGATTGCGAAATGTAGGGAAATGGAAAAAGCTGCGTCTATTGGCAATGCTCGCAACCTTTTCCGTTTGGTTAGAGCCACCGGTCCACGGAAACCCGGGGTAAGTGAGGTAATCGAGGAATCCGACGGCTTGCTGATTCACCCTCAAGGATGTCGTCTGAATCGTTGGGCGGAGCACTTTAGGGAACAATTCAGTTGGCCCATCTCTAAAGGGGATCTTTCGAATATACCTTCCAGAGAAATTATGCAGGTAGATATCACTCCCTCATCAGAAACGGAGATTATACGGGAAATGGGTTTCTTGAAAAGGTTCAAAGCAGCTGGACCGGATCGGTTATCTCAACATTTTTTCAAGGATGGGGGTGAAGCTTTGGTTTCCGAGTTAACAAAACTCCGCATTATTTGGGATAGTGAGCAGATTCCCAGGGAATGATGTGATTCGGTGACTGTGCCGACGTAAACGTGAGGTGACAAGTACTCTTGTGAAAACTACAGACGAATTAACTTGGTTAGTATCGCATCCAAACTGCTAACCGGTCTTATACTCCACCGATTATCCAGTGCGCGCGAAATGTGTACGCGTCAGAATCAAGCCGGTTGCAAACCGAGTCATGGTTGTATCGATCACATCTTTACTCTTTGGTAAACCTTAGAACAGGGACACATCTTCCGTAGGCCCACAATCTCTGTCTTTCTTGATCTGAAAGCGGCATTCGATTCAGTCGACGTTACAGTTCTCTGGCGCTGCCTCTCATTGAAGTGTGTGCCAGAGAAGTTTATTTCTCTTTTCCAATGCTTGTATGCGAACAGCCGAAGCTGAGTTTTTGCTTATGGCAATCTTTCACTCGAGTTCACCACGGAAGTGGTGTTTATTAGAATTATTCTCTTTCGCTCTTCCTCTTTAATTTTGTGATTGAATTGATTCTTGAGATAGCCGTATCCTCGTGTGAGAATAGCGGCATCGATCTCTGCTCAGACAGCAAACTGTGTGACTTGGAATTCGCGGACGATATTGTTCTTGTGAGTAAAAATCCAGGTAAGTTGCAAGGTCTCTTAGATAACCTAAACGATAGTGTATCAATGTTTGGGATGCGTTTTGCACCTTCAAAGTGTAAGAAGCTGTTGTTGGACTGGGTTGTCGAAGTGGGTAAGTTTTGTTACCTGTCCAGTTATGCCTAGTCAGGTGGTCAGATATCGGATGAGGTGTCGTCACCTATACAGAAGGTGCGTTTAGCTCAATAACTTGGCCGCTAAGGGTAGAAGATAGTCGAATACTGTTGGTGTTTGAGCATCGATGTCTCCGTAGCATTACTCGATTATGATGGAAGCAACTTATCAGGAATGTTGAGGTTAGGCGAAAGATGTTGAGCACCGGTGGGCATTCTCTTGAACAAGTACTGAATCTGAACAGGTTGATGTGGCTGGGACATGTGTTACATATGCCTGCCGACAGACCTCGTCGGCGTACGCTGTTCTCATATGCAGGTGTTGGTTGGAAGGTAGGTCGAGGTGGGCAGTCCAGGGCATTGCATAAAGGTGTGAAAATCTTTACCAGTGGACTTGGCCATGTAGGACTTGTTAGACTTCCAGGTTGGGGTCCACACGACAGAATCACATAAAGTCCCAATAGTTGGGGTGGGGTAACGGGCCGGTCGAAAATGGATTATTGACTACCGTCAAAGTGATTGGTTGTGGTGGGACTCAAGCCTATGACCTCAAAAGTGGTAATCAAACACTGTCAACCACTGGAATACTTGGGGGCTGGTTCTCATAGTATTGAAAATAGGATGTGATTAGTGAATGTAACGAGTAGCAAAAAATACAATTGGTCACAAGAGGAGGCAGCTTGTAGTAGCCAGTATATCACATTTTCCCTTCCACATTTCTTTGCATTTCATCTTTTCTTATTCCAGGATCTCCCAAATCAATTGAAGGCCGTGAAATTCGCCACTTGCAAACTTCTTGGTGGTATCTATATGAAATCTAAGCAGAACAAGAAAGCCATGAAATTTTTAGTAAAGGTAATTGTGAAACATGTTTAGGTGCCATACGTGAGAATTATTAGGCAATCGAACTGGACCGGAACGATTTGACTCTGTGGCTTCGACTGGCGCGCGTGGCTATCCGAGCAGCAAGGTTCCCTACTGCCACAGTCGTTCTGGAGCATATCCTCACAGAGCATCCGTCCCATCCGATTGCGTTACCGTTGGCTCTACTTGTCTATATGGTCACTTCGGATTTTGAAGGCGAGTTCACGACGCATGCTGGTAACCCAAGTTATCCACCTTTCTCATTTTCGGTAGACGATACTTGATGACTAAATACTCCCGTTTTTCTATTCAAACAGTTTGCTTAGAACTTGCAAGTCGCGCGCTAAAATTGGACCCACTCAATGAACGGGCCATCTACTGTGTACAGTATATTCTGGGACTGCAACCCAGCTTATCTCCTCTGGTCGAAGATATCCTCCAATCCAGGTATGAGTCGTTCTTTGTGGTCTGTTTCTATATGATTTTATTCTTTATAGTCCACATATACTCACGGAATCAATTTCAGACGGCACCAAGCAACAAGTGGGTTTGTTTATCTCTCGTGCATGTTCTCTCCCCTTGAGTCAAACGTAGGACGCATTCTTTCAATCCTCTCACGCGAACACTTCAGGTACAGAAACCAGGTTGCCAGATCATCTGTTTACTAAGTCATTTTTTCAGTTTAAGTGATAAGAGATCTAAGTTGTTTGTGAAATAATTCATCATACAGAGTATCAGTGCTAAACTCACTGCTGTTGGCACATTGCCAACAGACGGCTTGGTTCGTTTAGTAGACAACATGGTGATTTGGCGACCAGCTAGCACGTCTTCGCCTATCTTGAGTTGAGGACAAGATTGGAGCGAACGAAGCAGACCGAAAAACCAGTCAGTTGCCAACTGTCGTCTGAACCGAATAAACCAATCAGGTTTGTTTCCAGACTCACTCAGATGAGCTGACCGAGAATAACAGGTGAAGCAATAACTGTGCGGACCAAAATAATGATGTACAATAACAATAATATTCTTCTTACTTCCTCTCTTATTGATTGTACATCAATTGGAGAAAGGACCGTGGCCATTGAAAGGCTGTCAAATGGGGGAGTGACCGGCGGTGTCGGGAATCGAATACGGGTCGTTATTGTTCAAAATCCATGATGATAACCGTTTGACCACCGCCGGTTGCGACCACCATGCATCGTATATAAGCTGTCCTTTTTGTGCTAATAAATCTGGGTGATTCGAAAGCAGAATAGTCTTCTCACTAGAGTTAGTGGGACAGTTCAGAACAGTCACACACACGTCACCACTAGGTTCTCCGGGTTGATTTTCGTTTACTAAATGCCCACTCGACCATAAATCGCGTTTTTATGACCACATGCATATTCTCACCACTGATTAAAAATTAGTCGTACAACGAATACCCAGGCACTACATTCGTCGTCTAACGTTGGTCATTCACAAACTTATAATGTGTTTAATGAAGAAGACTCAACAGTAGATGGCAGTAGCTTTTATACTCTTTCAAACGCCAGGGAAGAATATCTAGAGCTAAGGAAGACCAGCAGGTCGGAAAACCGCATTATTAGAGCTTGGTCAGATATACTTCTCTTGCCAACCTCATATGACTGAAATTTTCAATCCTTAACTCAATGCTCATTTCTGCTGAGCCGATTATGAATACAAAAACAAACTAACTGTGCATCGTGGTCCAAGTTGACTGACTTTGATTTTATCCATGCAACTACGCAAGACGTCGATTGCGTTACATCTGTCAATCACCTTTTCATCGCAATCACAAACTTTTGGTGTTTAGTTTCGGTCCCGATCGAGTAGATTTTTGTTGTTGGTTAAGTGACTTCTGGTGTTTTACCACGTTTTACTAGTCTTATTCGACATTGTTCTGCTTTTTACAGTTGGATGACGAATTTCTCACCCTTCGTGGTCGCTTCCGTGAACAGCTGGATGCACAAGCAGACACGCGAAAAATTTTGACAGTTTCTTTCCCTGAACGTCTCCCCTCCCTGACGTAAGTATTTTCTGTCTTCATCTATGGCGTGAATGTGTCTGTAAACAGTTTCATACGATCATACCTGATTTGCTCGATTTATCCCCTCTTCGTTCGACACGTAGGCAACCAAGTTTCGCCGTTCTCCTCCTATCATTCAATCACCTTCCTCATTAACTCAGCGCAGTTAGTCTGATAATATCCATGTGATTTCTTCCACGTGTATCCCGATACTAAATCGGTAGTATTTCCTCAGCCCCGAAATTTGTGCACCGATTCGACACGCACTTTGTTTTCCATGTTGTATCTGACTGTAATCTATTATGCTCGTCCTCTATTGATAGGTAAGAAGTAACCACTAATGCCGTCGTGAATAAGGTATATTTTTTGATCTCCAAAAAGGAAAACTCGATCATGTTTTCGCCGAATTTTCTCAAGATGTAGTTTTTCTTAGCTGGTAATAGTTACATTTTGGTGCGAAAATCTGCCGAACTAGCGGTGATTAGAGATAGGATAAATTCGTAACCCATGGCTTATTGAGATATTTTTCATCTATCTATTACTTTAGCTTGTATCAGTTTCTACAGTTGACATAAATTCATGTATTCATTTTCGAATTTGGTTTTGCTCAGAAACGATAGCGAGGATGGTCGACATTCTTCTCTCATATGCTTGCGCATGAGTGCAATGGAATGAGTATGCCACGTAGCCTTGAAGGCCTGCGTACTGAACTATCAGGGATAATAGGCGATCTGACCCTGAGAATTGAACTAGATAACCACGTTTTTATGGTGTCTGAACTGAGAGAAAACTAGTACTTTGTAAACAACGATCAGATTTTGTATTTGAAAAGGGGAAGCGGGAGAGCAGACGTGTTTCGAATGATTATTTGAGGCACAGCCCTGGCTAAGCTCTATCACTGGTCAGCGTAATTACTTTGAGGTGTGTAGAGATTGTAGTTGAATCCCGGAATTAACGGCAACAATTTTTGTCATGTAGTGATGCGGACGCCTTCCGCTTAAGTACGCATCCTAGTTAATTATATTTTTCCCTAAAATTCCAGGTTCAACATTTATTACTTAACATGTTATGAATCGTCATTTGGTGCTGGTTTTAAAATTCCTCTCTTTTGGATTTGAGGAAGACTGTCCAAATTTTTCTCTGCAGTGATTCAAACGGTTTCTTACAATCATCAAATGTATCATCATCTTCAATTTGTACTTCAGAGCGGAGCAGCTGATCCTCAGCGGCGAGAACCCCAAGGGTCCGAACCTTTGAAATATAACCCTAATTCCTAAACCCGCATTCAGGTCTTGAGGATCAACGTCGTCATCATCCGCACCAATCACCGGTTTAACAATTTTCATCGACTTCAAAGGCTCTTCAACATTTTCCAATACCGCAGCAACATATTCTTCGTTGTTCTCGTCAACAACCTAAACGAGCGATAGATAAATTCACTTTTCAAAGTCTTAGCAACTTCGCTAACCACGTCTTCAACATTGCTTTCCTCCTCCAATTCTGGTTCTAAAGTTATAAGTTCGGCCTTGACGAAGGCATTCATGATCGAACGTGGCAAAACAAAATTTCAGGCTTCTCTCACATAATTTGCAGCATCGAGCAGGTGCGCCGGGTTCCCGTGAAAGACCCCCACAGCATCTCTTCGCAATCTTCGCTCTCGAGCTTTTTTCGATTTTTCGCCCCTTCGTTAAATTCATAAAGTCAAGAACATCCTTAAGGTACAAATATTTCTTTGGCTTTTTTTCGGAACTGTGATTATTCTCAAGTCAAAAGGCTATTTTTAGGTTGTTCAATTCGGAGGAAAGAAAATTATCCGAACATCGTCGCGTTCGAAGGCTTCAAAATGTCCTGAAGCGTTGTCCATCAGCAATAAAACGCGACGTCCTCTTCTCTTTCTCACATCTGTAAAAGACTCCATTGAACCACTTCGGGCAGGTTTTTACATCCAAGCAAACTTTCGCTTGATTGAAATAAGGAAGTGGCCAATGCCAGTTCTTAATACAATCCGGTTCTTTCGGCTTTCCGGCCAAAGCGCACGGAATCTAGTGTTCCAGTTGCGTTGGCGCAAACAATCAGGGGAATTCGATCCTTTGGTTTATTTTTTCCTGTGATGGTTGAGATATCATTCTCTGGCGTGAGGAGGCTATATCTCGGAAGCAGTCGAAAAAAGCAAGCCAGTCTCGTCCATGCTGTAGACATTTTCAGTGTCATATTGCTTAATAATCGAGTAAATCTTTTTTAAAAAAAGTTAACCATTCCGGATCGTTCTTGTTGACTTCTGCTCGCCCTTCGTGACGAAGCATCTGCAATCCACGCCGCACTCGGAATCGACTGAACCATTGCCAAGACGCCTTGAAATCTGATTCCGGAATTGACAGATTGGAAGCAATGCTTTTCGCCTTGGCAATAGCCGGGGATGGTGGTACCGGAAGGCTGGCGCGACGCATGCTGTCAATCCGGACGTGAAGCTCGTCTTCAAGCTCAGTAAATCGTTCAACTGTACCTCGAAAAGTGTTTTACTTTGTCTCTTCAGTCATCAGGGCAGATCGCTCTTGGATCGCTTGACGATCCTCCCAAATCTTTCGGATAGCGTCTCCACTAACCTTGTACTCCCATGCTAAGGCCCTCTTACTGGGAACATACGTTTCGCTCAGCTTCGATATGATTTCGTAGCGTTGACACTCATTGAGACGCTTTCCGTTTGGTTTCGTTGGCATCGTAATGAGCGAAATGCAGGCTTATGAGGGGTGGCGGCTAGCAGGCGTAAACTTCACAGGTTCAAGTTGCACTTTGGTGTGCCCAACCCAAAGTACGCATTTATTGACTAAGTACACATAAACTTCTCAGGTTCAAATGGAGTATTTAAGCGGGGAACTACTGCAATTGTATTCATGCAGTAGTGCAGTGAACATACTGTGTGATTCCCCCATCTACTAAGCTCTTTGGTTTTTGTGTGCTATTCGTTCTTCTACCTGTTGTATTTTTCAATAAATTCCGTGTTCTGTATTTGACACAGTCACATGAGCTCAGTTATTTGCCGAGGCCACCGTGTCATCGGGTATGGCAGAAAATTACTTCGTCGTACATTTTGTATTCCAGGTGGACTCATTTGATGGATGCTTCCATAAAGATGTTCGACCAACTTTTAGAAGAATCGGTAAGCCACAAGTTGTTAATTTTAGTTTAACTGAACTACTGAGTCTGCACAAACAGCCGAAGTTCCGATTTACTCCGCTAGTTCACTATGCAAACGTCGTTTATCTTACTTCAGGGTTGTTATTTTGCAAATTGGAATCTCCTCTAAATACACCAAAGCGCTTGAATTGCATATCAAAACGGCGTTGAATTAAGCTGACCGACCAAGTCACTCAGGTGCAGTTAAACTTCAGGGTCCAGTCTATCCGAAAAGGAAAATCACACCAGGAGTCGGTAGATCCAAGTAAATCACCTGCTTTGACCTGGGTAACTTGGCATTGCGCTCGCAAACGTACCACAGAATTGGACTCCATCTACCCCTTCCTCTCCGACTGCACCATATTTTGTTTGGCACACGGGCTGAGGTGAGGTGTATGTGATATATATATATATATATATATATATATATATATATATATATATATATATATATATAGAACAAAACCGTCACATTCACCCGTAAACAAAAGTTCTGTCACGAATAGCCTCATGAATAATTGTGGACAGTGAAGTGTAAAAGTAACCGTTCCTTCCTGTCTGTAGATCTTCTAGGCCTCTAGTTTTTTTGACTAACACGTTTCCCAAAGCGCTTTATTCGCTCCAAGAAAAGTTGTCATTTCGGGCGAGACGTTATTCATGTTATCCTCACTTTTACTGTTTTGTGTCTAAAACGTCACACCCTCGACTACTGCACCGTTGTTTTAAATAGGACTTCTCTCTTTATCTGTTGAATCGTGTTTAGTTGAGTTATTCGTCCCTTTAACCGCGAACTTTGACTGAACTTTGTCTAATGGTATGAGTAGTGTGGTGGAGTGTGCATACTACCCGCTGCGTAGTTACGCAGTTGATTGCTCAGAACAATTATGGACACTTGTCGACTGATAATGAACGTGACTACATCAGAGGCCTCGGACGAAATAAAGTAAAGGAAGGCATATGAACCGCGTGATCGCATCCTCCGACTGAATAACGACTGTCTTCAAGTGGACTGGACCGCTGGAATGCAAATAAGCATTGTTGTTGCATTTGATTGGCTTTGGTGACATTCAGTGAACAACCAGGCGGGTCTTGTGGATTATAATGGTAGTAAATTGTCGAAGTCTCCCCCGTCGGTCTAATTTGATGGCCAACAGTATTGAGCTGTTGCTCCCGTTTTTATCCCACATGACTTATCGGGACCTTATGTGACTCCACGCTCCGCTACTTAATTTCATGATTGTTGGTTCTCTTCGGACTCTCGTGGCTATGCGACGTGCCCATTACACTGTTTTCATACACAGGCACGGGATAAAAAACCCGTTGTCTTTCCTGTCCGTGGCTGAGTTACTTTCATCTCCTTCCGTAAATCCAGTGGATTTTTTCCATTCCTTCCAAAAATTTTCCCGTGAATTCTGTTACCAAGATTAAAATTATTCCTATAATTTTCTTCACAACCGTTTCGTGCGTCGGTACTCAAATCTTGATCCGTTGCAAAGTTTTCTTCCAGGTGAAGAAACAATGAACTGTTGTCGCCCTTAGCATTCCTTTTACGTGTTATCATACTGTTCATTGAATCATAGGGCTTGGCTCTTTTACTTTATGTCATGCTTATTCATTTGATAAAAGTAAAGTCATATTTTCAATAGATGAAATGCGCTTTCCGTAATAATTTGCATCCCGGTTTTATCCTATGCCATGTTCAAATTGACAAACTTGTGACTCTATTCCGATTTGATAGTACGTTCGTTCACCTTTAGATGAATGATTAATTTTAATGGAATCCTCTTATTTTCAGTGAAACTAATTATCGGTGTATTTAGCGCGCGGTTATCGGTGGCTCAACTGGTTTATAATCTCCCTCATTTCCCACAGTCTATCCGGTTGGTACTCGACCTGTTATCTCTACTGCCAGAAGAAACGGTCCCTGTTGAACCTGACGATGAACACGCCACTGAATCATCACCGGGAATCACCACCAATCCTATCCCCATGTCTGTGGATAACGCAAACGAGCAGGAAACTGATGTTCTTGCCTGCCCACTTTACAGTGTGGAACTGGACAAGTCACAACCACTCTCTTCGCATCCACTGAGTGCCGAAATCTCTACGGGTTCGGGCGAAGGCACTGCAACCAGCACATGGGGTCTGTCAGAACCTCCGGAAAAACGGCGCTCTGCACGAGTATGCTCTCTTTTTAATTCACCATCATGTAGAAAGTCATCTCTGATTGTGCCAAAAATTAAAGTTCTGAAGACATTAACGAGTAAGGTAACTTGGTAAATCCAGTTCGCCTCTCGGGATGCTCAAAGCATTTACTTAACTTGGCCTGGCTTATTTTACCCGGGGGATGCTTTGGAACAAACCCATTGTCTTAATGAAATATGTATTTTTGACCACTGATATGCACGACGGCACAATTGTCTGTTATGCCATGCTTTAGGTTGGCAACTGATGTCGTATGCCAATAAAGTGAACAGCAGATCATATTTCGCTTTTGTAGATCATCGTTACAACTACAAGGGGTGACGAGTGGCTACCCTCTGCGGTACACCTTCAGTTTGATTTGTCCTTTAGATTAATCTACTTTAGACATTCAAAGATGGAGTGAGGGTTACCATACCGGAATCTTTCGGAAAAATGATGCACCATGTGATGCTATCTGTAAGCGGTTGATGTTCGAAGACAGCGTTGTCGAAAATGATGGTATCAGTCGACTTTTCGGGGTCACCGCGGGTAACCTTTCGACTGTGACCGATCTTGAGAAAAGTTATCCGTCGTACCCAAAACGTCGGCTGACAGCCATCATTTCCACAACGCTGTGTTGTCGAACATTGAACACTCACATGTAGATTCTGGGTCGTATTAGATCAGTTCAGTTCAGCTTCGTTTGAACAGCCTATAACCATGCGCTGGGTCAAAACGGCTTCGGTCGCTGTCCCTCAGCGGGAACGTCAATCGGAAGTAATAAGAAAGAAAAGCGTGTGAAAAGACTAAATAATAATGTGTAACTGAAATTTCCCCAAATTGAGTGTTCGGTTGGTCGAAATGCTTGGGTCTTATTATTGACTATTTTCTATACTGCCCATTGGTACACCTCTTTTTAATACTTTTCTGCTATCATTGTTAGTTTGCTTTAGGAAAATTTCTTACACAGAACACCCATATGGCTGTTCCCGAGTATTTGTAATGAAAATGCAAGGTGTAGGAGAAATCCTCATTAACTGAATCGAACAATCCAATCTGACACGAAATATATAGCCGTTTAAATACTCCATTTTCACGCCTACGCTTCAGTTCAGTTCAGTTTATTCAACCATCAACCTGACACCTCTGTGCTGTGGTTTCGGTTGCTACCTTCCAACATCGTAAAAGGCAGTAATTTAAGATCGATGCAAGACGCCACGGGTAATTGAGGCTCTGATGCAGGCAGTAGGTTAGGCGTCGAATGTGAATGGATCGCACTTCTGAAGCCTAAATGTACACTTCAATTGGCTGCCTTCAACGTCCGCACACCGTGTCAGATAGGGCAACAGGCTGCCCTCGCTAGAATTCTTGACACTTAAAATAGATGTATGTTGTGTCTCCGAAACGAGCACACAAGACCCCACTCCTATAAGCACGCTTCGAACCCCAGATGCAACCTCACTTTCTCGCTTTACTCTTCTTGTGTTGGGTGATTCGGTGTCTAGTGCTCGTGGTCAGGCTGGCGTTGGGATTGCTTTGAGCATAAAAGCTGAGCGTGCACTGCTAGACTGGATTCCAGTTAATATTCGTTTGTGCACAGTTCGGTTGGACGGTTCTGTGTGTGTCAACCGATTAGTGTGCGCGGGAAAAGCAACCCAGTTTCATACCCGGTCGGGGTTGTATCGACCACATTTTTACCTTCCGACTAATTTCAGTACACAGACACCTTCCGTAGGTCGACAGTCTCTACCTTCCTTGATCTGAAACGGCATTCGACTCAGTCGACGTTACAGTTCTCTGGCGCTGCCTCTCATTGAAGTGTGTGCCAGAGAAGTTTATTTCTCTTTTCCAATGCTTGTATGCGAACAGCCGAAGCTGAGTTTTTGCTTATGGCAATCTTTCACTCGAGTTCACCACGGAAGTGGTGTTTATTAGAATTATTCTCTTTCGCTCTTCCTCTTTAATTTTGTGATTGAATTGATTCTTGAGATAGCCGTATCCTCGCATCGATCTCTGCTCAGACAGCAAACTGTGTGACTTGGAATTCGCGGACGATATTGTTCTTGTGAGTAAAAATCCAGGTAAGTTGCAAGGTCTCTTAGATAACCTAAACGATAGTGTATCAATGTTTGGGATGCGTTTTGCACCTTCAAAGTGTAAGAAGCTGTTGTTGGACTGGGTTGTCGAAGTGGGTAAGTTTTGTTACCTGTCCAGTTATGCCTAGTCAGGTGGTCAGATATCGGATGAGGTGTCGTCACCTATACAGAAGGTGCGTTTAGCTCAATAACTTGGCCGCTAAGGGTAGAAGATAGTCGAATACTGTTGGTGTTTGAGCATCGATGTCTCCGTAGCATTACTCGATTATGATGGAAGCAACTTATCAGGAATGTTGAGGTTAGGCGAAAGATGTTGAGCACCGGTGGGCATTCTCTTGAACAAGTACTGAATCTGAACAGGTTGATGTGGCTGAGACATGTGTTACATATGCCTGCCGACAGACCTCGTCGGCGTACGCTGTTCTCATATGCAGGTGTTGGTTGGAAGGTAGGTCGAGGTGGGCAGTCCAGGGCATTGCATAAAGGTGTGAAAATCTTTACCAGTGGACTTGGCCATGTAGGACTTGTTAGACTCCCAGGTTGGGGTCCACGAGACCCGTCTACCAAATAGTCGGAGACAGTAAGCGACGTGACCAGCGGTTCAATAGCATTGGGGCTCGTTCTTTGTCTCGATCCTTTTCGCTTGGTGTTTTAATTTCAGTTTTGGGTGCACTTTTCGGTGCCGTTCATTCTACCCTCAAGTCGACGGTGCTGTGACTGATAAAGCGAAAGCGGTGAACAGTGGTGCGAGGTTGGTTGAACACATTGAACTGATGGACATTTCGACCTAAACTCCCAGTTTGAAACACCTCCCTCCTTGCCGGGGTTTTAGTGATATCCCCGGTCAGTTTTTGTCTATCTTGCTCACCCTTGGGGACACTCAAGATCGACTTGGTATTAAAATTGCGCGCGGTTGGACGTTGCACAAAACTATACAAACCACGTGTACTGGAGCGCGCTGTGTTGTTTTAATGGGCAAGGACATGTAAACGGTTTGTAAGCAGCCAAGCATCATTGTACATTCGCCTTAGGTCCAGCGCCAAATATACGGCTGAACTGAAGGTCTTGTCTTCCGTTTTCTTCCTTTTTTGTACGGGGTTGCCCGGGGTCGAGTTTACCAGTCGTAACGCTAGAATGGGGATTTGCGTATTATCGGTCGTGCGATATTCTGACGGGGTCCTTAACATAATCCAATACCGTTTCAGTGTACCGTTGTCATATTTGCAATTAAGTACACGTTTCCTAATATCCCTAACCGTTGTTTCTTCTCTATCTTTATTTGATCGTGTTTAGTTCTCAAATAAAATGTGTGGTAGTAGTTTTAGTGCAGTGTAATTTGCATTTCTTGATATATGCTTCTGTGTGGGTACAGAGCTTCGAAGGCCTAACCAGCAATCGTACTCTTAAATTTCGAGTGGAGATCCACGTAGGTCAGGTGTTGTAACAATCCGGGCGACAATGGTTAACTGCCTGCGACCAAACTGATCGGCGGTGGTAGGATTCGACCACCTGGTCGGTTCGGTCATAGGTAAGTGCTCTAAACCACTGGACCACCTTTGGTATGAACTATCGCCAAAGATAACCGATAATGTTATACATAATATGATTCACATGCTGGGTGAACGTTCAGCTCACCATTGAGAACCATAGAAACACTGTACAGCTGTTCTGTTCGTGTTAGAAATCACCAGCAGTGCTTATCCACCGAGCGCCATTGCGACTTGAACCCTTGGTGAACGATTGGGATTCTCAACAAGGATGAAACAGCTGTAAAGTTCTCCCATGGTTTTCAGTTGTTAGTTGAACGTTCAGATTGCATGATGAGTCATATGTAAAAATCTAATACCCTACTGCACGCGCTCAATGTTTCAATTGGCCTTTATTTCCGCCGTTCGCATTTCTTTTCTTGTCGAGTGATGAAGCTGTGCTATGGCCAACTCGCATTGTTCTTTCAGAAACGTCCAGCTAATCGTTGAACATCCGTTGAAAACTTGATTGTCTGGTATATTCATAGAACACAGATTGGCGAACAAGCTCGTTTTTAATGATTCGTACTCATATCACTGCATCACAATAAATTGGTGAACTTGTCGTGATATGTTGTGATGTAAGGATATGAGTATGAATCACTGAAAACAAGCTTGTTCGCCAATTTGCGTCCTTTAAATCTCCTTAGTGGGAATAATCGGACAATTGAGACTGATTTACCTCCGAAACTTGCCAGTTTTACACAATTTTAGCCCATGACGAAGAAAAGTAGCGTTCATCCCGTGATTTCGACCAACTATTGGCTTCTATTAACGTTGCTTGTTTCGTCGCATTTTGGCGCGCATGCTCATTTGTAGTCTTTAAACCTCACATTTTTTTTATACCTCGTTCAGTTAGCAGTTTATTCGCCTGCGCTTTGCAATTGCTTGATCTCGCGGGACTCAACTCTACTGTGTTCAGATTCGATACGTTTTTTTGTGCATGCATTAACCAATTCTTCGAATAGCGAATAACTTGTCCCATATTGTTTGACGGCATCCCAAACAGGTCCGACCGGACGTGGACTTGACTGATGGTTTAAATCGATATCGCTCTAGACGTGGATACGCCACCACTGCAGACAGTCGTGTCACCGTCAAGTCACCGGGACGCGTCTTACAGACAACAGAGACAAAACCAAAGCCACTGAATCGATTCCGATGCGCCGAGCAGGTGCGTGGGCTACTACCGGCAATTGTGAGGTAAACATTGAATGTCCCACTGTTCCTGTCACTTGAAGGCGTTTCTGTGGTCGTGAGATGTGACCTATGCGTAATATTAGAGCATATCTTCTTGCTGATTCAGATATTTTTACTTAGAAATATTGTTACGGAAATTGGATACGCAAACTATTACTTGAAAGCTGATAAAACGCGTGGCTCTAATCGCACAGGATAGAAGAAAATCGAAAAGTTATTCATCCATTGGATTTGCAAGGCAACACTATGCAGACCTCATTCTTCCTTGAATGCTGCCCCGAAATTGTGATCTTGGTGTGTGTGTGTGTTTGTGTGTGCGTGTGTGTATGTGTAGGTGTATGTATGTATGCGTCTCAAGAGAGATAGGAAAAAAGGGATAAAAATGGAACTACTGGAGATAGAAATGGAAAGATTGGAAATTAGAAAACGGCTACTGTCTATAGAAAGGGAGTTGGAAAGGTTAGAAATCAGGCAACGGCAACTCTCACCAGAAAGGAAGATCTTATCTGAAAGCGCGTCGTCGAATACCGTGGTAGCGTTATCAGATGCACAGTCAGATCACGCTCAGTTGGACCAATCAGACACGGTGAGAACAGTGGATGTAACGGACTCTTAACAGTCGTTGAGATACGCGTAACACAATCCAAAAAACACCAGGCGTCCAGTTGTGGTTTTCAATACGGTTCCTTATAAAACAATCATGAATATGTACGAAGAATCTCCCAGAACACGTTGAGAACAAAACAGCGTGGTGAACAAGCTCGTTTTCAGTTATTTGTACTCATACCAATACATAACATTAAATATGACTCAAACCAGCAAAGGGGATGATCATCCAAATCTGTCTGTGCACGTGTGTGTGTGTGTGTGTGTGTATGCATGCATGTGAAATTGATCACAACGAAGAATGTTCGAGTGGTTGCACACGTGTTCGGGAACAAGAAGTGGGCCATAGAAGTTTAAGTGCTTGCACAAATTGTTTCTGAGCGCACAGGGGAGGATTGTAGAGTCGAATGCTCACGGCTTCGGCTGTGGCTAAGATGCGACACTTGACAAGTCTTGATTGCTTGCCCCGGACTTTGTAAATGGTGCGAAAAGCGTTTATCACCTCTACGGAATGGTTTGACTCAACAAGGTGTGAACACACAGCACTCATAATTGTCTTGATTGCTCCAGTGTTCAACCAAGCCGGGTGGTGTTCACGAACACGTTCGGATAAGCGCCTGGTCGTGCGGCCAACGTACCTGGTTCCACGGGAACAGGTGAATGAATACACACAAAAAGATGCTGCAGAATCTGGCACTTTATCCTTCAGTCGAAAACACACGATCGGTTTGGATTCGAACATAATTTGTAATTGTGCAGCGTAGAATGTTCTACTGACTGCTCCTGTTAGTCTTCGTTGAATAACTTCAGTTTCCGTATCTCCTTTGAATGGTAAACGGACAAAAACGGGCTTCTTTTCGACTACTGTCTATCTTGGCCTATCTTCATGTCGTTGCATCGTCTTGTTAATGAACCGTTCAGGATAGCCGTTTTCTAGGAAAACACTCCTCAGAAAACGAAGTTCCTTTTCTGTTGTGTCTTCTGTGCAGAGTTTCTTTGCTCTATTAACCAGGCAACGCACTAGATTTCTCTTCACTTTGAGTGGTACGAAACTGTGAAAATGAATGTATTGACCGTTTCAAGTTGCTTTCCTGTGCACTGACAAGTGAACGGAACCATCACTTCGACGGCTTACGCAAACATCTAAGTCAGGTAGACTGTTGTCCTTTTCTTGTTCTAAAGTGAATTGAACATTTGGATGGGCTGTATTAAATCTATTAAGCAGTGCATTTGGATCAACTTTGGTATCTACTGCACATACGATATCGTCCACGTATCGTTTGTATAAGGTGCACCCTTTAATTGTTGACATGAGTTGGTTATTTTCAAGTTTTGCCATGAAAATATCTGCAAATAAAGGTCCCAAAGGTGACTCCATTGCGACCCGGTCCTTCTGACGATATATTTCACCGTTAAACTGAAACTGGATATTATGGGTGCAGACAAATAGTAACTGTTTCAGTTTATCCAACGAGATGCCCGGATCATCCCCTTTGTTGGTTTGAGTCACATTTAATGTTATTTATTGGTGAGTACGAATAACTGAAAACGAGCTTGTTCACCACGCTGTTTTGTTCTCAATCATGAATATGACACAAAAACTGTACAAAGGTCAACGGTAACTGCTCCGTGAATCAAAGTCAGCCAAATGCGGGCAAATTCAGGATTGCTTGAGGTCCAAGCGGTCAGATCAACGAAATGTCTATGGGAAATGTGGGTTAAGGGTCACAGAACGAAATAAATGCACGCACCAGTCAGCGGTCACTTAAGGTCAATGTCCGGTGTGTGGTTCAGCGAATGAGCAAGTGTGCCGCAAAACGTTAATGGAAAACATAAATTTGGGGTGAGGGTAGGGTGGCCAGATCGATCCTGAATTAGAGCCTCGAGTTTGGTTGTTCTGTCGATTACAGTGGATGACTGATCTCGATGTTTTTAATAATGCTTTCAGAGAAACGATGATTAATTGTGGGCTACATTTACTTGATATTGAGTTGAAGTTTGTCGATATTCCTAAACCGTTACGGAGCCTCAGGGTAAACGTGACCATAAATTTGTGGAACAACAGGAGACGATCATGTCGTTTCAGTGATTACCGCAGTGATACAGTCAAAGAGGTCCATTAGGTCCAAGACCAACGCGTTGGGAATCCTAGACAGCCGTGTACTATCAGAACGGTGCTGGGTTGGGTACTTCTCGGACCCACAGGCAAACACGCAACAAAAATAAAGTATACGAACTGTCTGTCTACCGAAACTACATTATGCTCCGAAATATCGATATTGTTCGAGTTGGAATTCGAGGAGGAGCACAAGGATGACTCAGCGCTTCAGTCGTTTCTTTCCGTGCCTGCGCGAATACCTCCCCCACTCGCCGGTAGGTCAGACCCATCGATCGATGTCGGCATGTTCGCCTTTCTCTTTATTTGTGTCCCTTAAACGCACGTTCATTTCCATGTCTGTCATTGCTGTGCTCGTTTCGATAACCAACTTAGTGACTCGTATTCCTCGGCCAAATGGCCCTAGTTTGTGTCGTCCTTTCCGAAGTGTAGGTAACGTGAGTGAACGGTGATTCCCCTGAGAATGCCATGTCCTGAGGTTCGTACATTTTAACAATTTGATTGGTTATTGCTTTATAGCACCGCAAATAAACCTCGGCTAGTTGATTTCGTTCCTGAGGTTTGTGCGTCATTCCACGTTGGCCTAGACGCCGGATAAATTTGACAATATTTCAGGAATTGGACCGTACGTATCACAGCACGCATGTAATGTTTGTGTGGCGTTCAATGACATCACGATTTACTGGTCGTAATCTATTAAGCGTAAGAGGAATTAGGCTGCCATCAAATCTCAATCACTGCAGTGTTGGATATTCACTGCAAATGATCCCTAACACGGACCAAACAACTAATTCCATGGTTTTTGATGACGAGTTGGTCGTTGCTAAGGCATAATGAATCATGTTATGAACAAAATAATCTGCAGTTTTTACCAAAGAAAATGTTTGTTTATTGTACAATAAGTGTTTTGATGTTTTCTGACTGTTTCAGTGTTGCAAAGTAGATGAGTGCCATGTTAGTTTATTAAATACGTCGCCCAAGTTTTGCGCCATTGGTTTCGGAATGCACCAGATGAGACCAGCGCCAACGCCCGATTCCTCATATCTGTACGCAAACATAAAGACTGATCGATGAGTTGCTTGTTTCAGTCATGTCCAACACGCGCAGTTAGGTCATGATATGGTAGACAAAATATCCACACAAAATATACCAGAGAAAAGAGATTACTTTTGCGATAAAGCAGTTTTATGCACCCCACACTGGAGGACTAGTCTTTTCACCGCTCACATGGCGCTCTGTTGGTTATAACCACCTCAGAAAGGAAAAACCAGAGTTGCAACAAGATTAATCCGGGAAGAGCATGCTTCAGTTTCCTCAAAGCTCGTCTCCCAATGACCACCTTAATCAATGCAAAGTTCCCGCTATAGTTGATTTACCATTCAGTTGAACTGGTGACGTTCGTCGGACACGGGTTGTAAACTATGCATTCATACTAAAGTGGAGGTGAGTGTTTAATACTTGCCCTGAATGATTCACTCTCGGGTTTCCGAATAGGGAGGAAAACTGGTTGGATTTGGCGCAAATTGTTTACGCGCCCAGTGTAACCCTACGCGTATCCTGTATTTCTGCTCAGTTTTTTGTTTCATTTTTAGGGATCTTGCAAAAATACAGGACGAGGAAGTGCTTAGTTCTCGAAATACGCCACAGGTCGTGCCTGAAGCTGTAGAATCTCATGTCAATCTTTTGTCTTTGGAAGGTGAGACTGCTGTCATACGTCGCTGTATCAGCCATATACACCCTTTCTAATGTGTAACTTCATAGTGGTTGGAATTCATCACCATATATAGTATGTTCTTCTCTGAATCACTGCAATATGTAGTATGCTGGATATAATGTTTTTCCGTGGAGGTTAAACATGCACAACTTGCAAAGACGCTAAGAGAAACATCGGTGAATCGGAGCTCAGTGAGTGCTTAAAGATGGCAATGGTGATCTATACCTGAACGCGTTACACTCCATGTGACTCACTGCTAAGGATATTTGAGTAGGCTGATGGAATCAGTGAATGTTTACTGCAAGCAGAATGTCATTTGCTGTCATTTCTGTTCGTAAATGCGTTCAATATTCTTCCTCGGTCATCTGCCAACTAACTGCATTTCATGACGGAATATTTCCGTTTATTCAACCAGTTGATTCACAGGGAAATCCTATCGTAAATAGTCCAATTACCAGTTTATCGTGGCGACTACCTTGTGCTGGTGTAGTTTTGGCAGGTTAACAATGCTATCCACTTAAGGTATGCCCGAAACCCCTTGGCGTGGCTTCGTAGCTCAGTTCGTAGACTGCGCGTGGATGTCATCCATATGGGGGTTCAAATCCCGCCTGGGTTAGCGTCTCATTAAATCGTCCAAATCGTATTTCATAAGAATTGTTTACTCATATCTGTTAGCAGTGTTTTGGTGCGTGTCTCCCACAATCGTTTCTTCGGTTGAATGTATACTTCCCGATGCCCGGCGGTCTGAAAAATTTGCTCCAACATACTTGATTTTATCCTCTGAAAAGAATCACAAAACTGAAGTATTTAAATGGATCATGCCTCTGTATTTAGTTGATGGTGTCTCGTTCATTCACCGATAAGTCCTCTCAGAGGCTGTCAAACTATGAAGCTACTGATGGATACCTGGTTCCACTGTGAACTGTTCTAATGATATATCCGAAGGCCTTAGTGTCGATTCGTAGTTCATGTGACAGAAGGCGCGTGGTAGTAGAACGTCAGTGGTGTCCGTGGTATCCTATTGACAGTGACGGCCTGCAACAGTGTTAGCCACCTTAACTGCTGACCGGACGAATACCAACAGTTTTCATCCATCACCCATTCCACGGTGTTGAATCTCTCTTTCTCTTCAGTTTTCCGTAGCCTAATACCCTTTTGGCACAGTTCAGGAGCCATTTATCATCTCTTGGACCGGCTGTTCCACACCCTGTGTAAAAACTGGAATATCGGATCTCTTGACTCACACATGTAAGCAGATATTTTAGCGGAAATCTGAATTCCGGAAAAAGTTGGAACAGGATTTTTGGGTCGACGCCAACGTGATAACACCTTAAGGCCTAAGAAAACGGTCAAGCCAAAGGTACCGCATGCTATGCTTCAGTTGCCATGGCGTGCGATGTCGGTAAAGCCTGGACGCGTGTTTTTATTTACTCGGGCTATGACGTGATCAAATGGGCTTGAAGAGCACATAAGGCCTAATATGATGATACGAATGAATGGTGCACGAGAATGTGACAATTAACCATTGGTTTTGAAAGGCTCTTGTTGGTCCGGTTAGTTTCAACCTTACATAATGGCGTGAGAGTCGGCAGCTATCTTTCGTGGAGCAAACACGTCCGAACGAAGGTGTCCGCTGATGAAGTGACAGCGGAGATAGAAATAATCGGTTTGAACCCAAGGAACGAAAATCTTACATGCAGAAGAAAACTGTCAACAGTGGGGATCGCGAGCGCATTGTATGATGTGCCAGAGACGGTGATGATTTGGAGCGGATATCTCAGGATCTCAGATCAAACATAGAATATGCGGAGGCATTGCAAAAAGAGATCACGCAACTGGGCTAAAACGAGATCTTAAGAAAGGGAAACTTTCGAATGATATTATCATTAAGCTATGCAGCATTGTGGAAGAGGAGCCTCCACTAAGTCTTGCTCAGATTAAAATAATATTTGACTCTGAAAGTTCCCACTTGACCATTAGCGTGATCTCTGTTGTTCGACTCCTTGATAACTATAGCTACAGCGCGGAATAACTTACAATCCAACCCACTAAGTGCAACTGCATTTATGTCAAGAAAAAGCGCCCCCAGTAGGCAGAATGTTTACAGGCGCAAGGAAGCTCTATGTTACGATTTTATGTTCACGAAACTAGCTACAACGTTTGGTGCTGTCGATCGATCGGACTATCTACTAAAGGAGAACCATGTATAAAAACCTTGCTATCAAATAAATGTACGGACCTGAATATCATTGCATGCATTTTGACTCTCGGGATGCTACACTATGAATGTCACGCGAAAATAAACAACCAGATCTTCCATAGATTCTTGGATGCGTGCTTCTTTAAGGTGAACACTGAACAACCCAGTATTGAGGTAGTATTTATTTTTGACAGTGTTCCTATACATGGACGGGCACCTGCAGCTCGTCTGGCCATTGGACATTCTTCCCATTTTAATCTCTGAATGGTCCATTTTACAACCCCATTGAGGAGGCACCTAACTGCCACGGTATCACAACAACTGCATATGCTTCCTACGATAAGCACAATGTCACATTTATGCAACCACCCAGAGACGTTTTAGATTTATAGTTGTTTCTTTTGTAAATAAATGGTATAATTTATATTTTACGTAAAATTCATTGGTTTGTGATGGGT
Source organism: Fasciola hepatica (assembly GCA_948099385.1). Classification (NCBI taxonomy): domain Eukaryota; kingdom Metazoa; phylum Platyhelminthes; class Trematoda; order Plagiorchiida; family Fasciolidae; genus Fasciola; species Fasciola hepatica. The sequence continues at coordinate 19,867,861 of CANUEZ040000058.1, read as the reverse complement.
GGATCTTAAACTATGATGCAAGGCTCTTAAACTGCGGAAGTTGCTGCAGTATGAACGGTGTTAGTTGATTGGTTTATACGGTTTACCTACCACCTAGCAGATCTGAGGTTCAAATCCTGCCACCGACACTGGTCATTTACCACTGTCACCGGGCTCGTGACCACGCCTGATGTATTAGGACTTTACCTGGCTATCTACTTCCATTTTCAGGGCCAGGTTACCGATAGTCCCTAACATTCCAGTAAGCTTTCATATCTCTGGGACATACCCATTCTACTGCACTCATGCACAAGCATTTAATATACAATGCGTATTGCATTGCACCACAGAATTGAGATAGGAAAAAAGAGGGAAATCCTCCAGAGTAAGCGGTTCGAGGTGCGTAGTTTACAAAATGTTAAGAAACTTGCATCTTACTTGTGAATTTATGGGCAGCCAGCGGTCCAGGAAAAGGGCAGTAGATATCTATACAGGATCACGTGAAGGAATACAGATCACATATTGACAAGCCAAGTTGTCGGTTATCCCGAATAGTGCAATGGGCCTTCGAAGCTATGGTGTTTGCCCCTTCCTATGCACTCATGTGCAAACGTATAATAGAAAAGTTAGCGTTCACAAATAAAATTTCGTTTTTTTACTCCAGTTTTACAATAGTTGCTGATGTTTGTTTTATTCCCCAGGAAGAGTTAATCGACCTTTCGCTTCCTTATTATTTTTATTTCCACAAATCGCAGCACCGAATAATCGACATTCATCCCTATGGTCCGCTGAATCCGTTGCTGAGTTCTTGAAGATATTGCATGATACGAAACCAAACATAGTCACTTTTGGTATCGCAATAATCTTGCAAGTCTCTCAGCTACATGGGGACAACTGGTGAGTTGAGATTGATCGCCTGCTCGTCTGTTGTGCACATTTACTATTGTCTCACTATATCACTTTCTCACTGTGTCAAAGATTGGTCACTTCTTGCTCTTCCGATTCTAAGCAACCAGACTTATGAAGCGCTTATGAGCACTTGTTCAACTGTTGCTACTGACGACTGAGTTTGGCATAAGTCAGGTGTATTGTATACTTACGCGATAGTGCATTGTCCGATATTCGACCAATCACCGAGATGAAACCACCTAGAACGCACGGTACTCTTGTAACAGGGAATGCTGGGGCTAGGGAACGGCGTGAACATCAAGGCGAACGGACGAACCGAACGAGGGCCACAGACAGAAGAACAGGCGGCGAATATGTCGGAGGCGTCCCGAAGCAGGCAAAAGAAGGCATACGGACTACCAGAGAGAAAGCAGCGGGATCTCTGGCAACCAGCAAGATAGCCCAGGTGAGGGGCTGCCGATCGAGCCGTCAACTGAGACAGTCGGACCAACCGAAGGCAAATGACGGCCAAGAGAAGCAAGCCATCGGTCACGGGCAACTGGACAGAGCGCCGCCGAAGCGCTCAAGCAGCGGCAACAGCAATCTTGGTGCCTCGCAGTCTGGAAAAGGGTCTAAATAAACGACTGTATGTGTTTCATGACTTGACTTGTGTGACCGTGGGAATACAAGTATTCTGCCGTGTGTTGTCGTCCTTGTTACACTCTGTAGAAATCAGATTTTGGTGTTGGTTAAAGTTGAGGCAATCCTGACTTAAGCCGCTTATGCGGATCTCGCGCGAAAGAAAACAGTTAGTCTGAATGTGGCTTTGGCCATTCGTGAACGGAGGTTTACTAATGGAAATGGAATGCTCTGGTACACCGTTCGTTCATCGAGTGGCACACCTGGAGAACTGTATGGTCAACTGTCGAAAGTTGCTTTCATATCATCGAAAGATGCGCCTGTTATTTTTAAATTTTGCAGTGTCCGCGAGCGGTAGTTTGTCAGCATTAAATGATGTCACTCAACCGTTCAGGCGCAATACTGTCCGCACTAATTCTGGCGGTTTTCACAGAAAAAACTTGTCATTTTATAAATTATCAAAATCATTGATTCACATAAATCCTTTGGAAATGACTTAGTTATCCACATTGAACTTTGTGTTTGTGTCAGTCCCCGCACCAAAACTCTGCCTTCATCCTACGACCAACTGCAATTGCTGCCTCCTTGTAGACGGTTTTTGTCTTCGGTTGTATCATTGGTCATACGTCGTGGATACGGGCCAACTATCAAACGTTATATCCAGGGCTCCCAGGAATCCTATGCCTCGTTGATTGATTCACTCACATCGGGTTTGCGTTTATTTTTGTTAGGAAGCACATAAATCCCTCCACTGTTGCCGATCACTGCAATCTTCACCATCTTGTTACACTTTGTAATCCACACATACTCATAACCAGTTGTCGTCTAAGTTTCGCCATCAGGTATAACATACGGTGGAGTGGATCTTCCAGCGTCTGACAGCGTGACTAATTATTCAGATGCACATCCTTTAATGCATCTAGTGTTGGATCCTTGTGTAGTGCTGACAGCTGGTAGCGTGGCTCCGTGATTTCCATATAGTGTTCATTTGAATCCTGCTGATCCATTTGGATCAGAAATGGAATAGATAACTGCCTGTTCCACCCGATTACTACACGGTGTTGTATCGGGTTAAGCTTTTAAGCAGATTATCTGTTCAACTAGTTAAACATTTCCTTGACCTGCACGTTCTAAACTCATACTACTATCTATGTCTGCTTTCAACTTCAAGAAAATGTGTATGTACTCCTTATCATGTCTGAACGGAATCGTTATCCCCATCTGTTCTGACAAGGTCTGCCCAACTATGTGAACTGTACATATCTATGTCCGAACGTCTACGGTGCAGTCTGCCGCGATGGTTTTTATCCCCATCCGAGTATCGACATTTGCTGGTCACAGACACGTCGGCGACGGAAACGGCATCCCTGGACAAGTTGTTGCCAATCGACGTTCTTAGCTTGCGCTCTCCACCGAGCCTGGTGGCGCTGACTCGATTTAATCTGGTCTATGTGGAATTACGCCTTGAACAGTTGGAGTGTGTAATCTCTCCTAGTTCACTTCCTGTCCAGCTGGATCATCAGCCGAGGTTTGTTTCTTTTCTAACGCTTGTGTTTGTGTGCGTGTGTGTGTGTTTTGCTTAACCTGCCGTTCTGCAGTTTCATTAAAAAAAAAACTATGTCCGTTTTGGGTTATTCGGCGTTAGATTTTGTTGCAAGGTCTCGTCCTTTGCAATATTTGTATGAAATCTGGGCTCCGAAGTGCATTATCTTCATTATAAGGATAACATTAGCAAACTAGTCAAAAGTGTCACCATTTGTGAAATTTAGTGAGAACTATAACACTCGCACGCCGAAATAAGTAGCTTCCCATTCTATACTTCTCTTTGAATAGGAATCCACGTGATTACATCTGTGTGTGGTCTCAGGCGACCTTTCGGTAAGGTACGAATAAACTAAAAGCAACTGAATTCACTGTCATTGTGGATCGTTCTCCGTTTTATGTGGAGTATAGCTTTAGTTGCTCCGGATGTGACAATGCTATTCTCCATGCTTCCTCTGTTCGAGTCGAGCTGCCACACTTGTGGCTGAGTATTTTGACTTTCATGCGTCTGATAGAGTGATTATGGTGACTTCCCGTATAAATCACAAGCCTTATGCATTCAATAGAAAGAAACGTCGCACACACAAGGAACAGAAAACAGATTGGAGGCACGGTTGCGCACCTTCGCCCGTAATCGCACAACGTTTCCGTCTCTAACGGGAACATTGCATGGGCGCACGACTGTCAGAACTAAATCTCTCACCAGCTTAAAAGCGAACACATTCGATGCACGACGGAACATATACTGACAACACCACAGGACACGAGCAAAAAGCGAGTTAAAAAATCTAGGAGTTTCACTATACATTTAGTACATTAGTCGGGGTGGTTGACTTTGTAAATTGATGCGAAAGTAAGGAAAATAAACAATCAGGGGCGAGTTATGGTGTCAAGACGCGAAATTCGAATTATCGGAACTATGAAAATGCAATTTCTTAGAAACCAAACGCTTTTACGGAAAAATAACAATCGCGATTAAATCAGGGCCTCGAAGTCGAGGGGACTAAAGCCAGTAATATAAAATATTTCTGACCAATCTCCCTCCAAGTCTCTCCAAGAGTGAGTTGATTGTCGTATATTCAGTGTTTTATTTTCGTTCACCCCATCTTTTCTTATCCGATTCTATTCAGGGATCCACGAAATCACCCAAATGAGCGGTTCCTTTCGGATGCAACGGTAATGACTCTGGTGGATGTGCTCACTCTTCACGAACCAGGAAGCCCCGAATTTCCGTCTGCTCATGCGCACTGTAAGTTTATGTACTATGCTGTGATATCTTTTGTCCATCTGTCGTATACCGTTTTGAGTCAAACAACAAGGTCGATTTTAATACGATTGATAATGGTCGTCGATTTCGTGTCACCTTAATTTGTTTTATTACTTCACATAGGGAAAGTGTATGAGCTATGATGGGATGTGAAAAGGTATGCTGTGCACGACTAATTTGGTTGCTTTACGGACATAAAACCACTCAGTGAATCGAGGCCCGAACCAGTGAGGACACAGGGATAATAGAGTTGATTGTTAGGTAGTACTCCTATAAGATTTGCGAGGCCAGCGCACTAATTGCACACGCACCAGCACCAATCATGCCCGAATTGTTTTTTAATTATCATTCGAAAATCCGTAGTTGAGTGTAACGACAGAAATATAATTTCGAGTGCTATTTCGTTACTCTTTCCATCCTATTCTTTCCGGTAGCTTCGTGATTGGCGCACAGTATCGCAATGAAGTGGTTTTCACTGATCCATGCTTCACGTATCTCTTTTACGATGTAAGAATAGATGTACGAGATGTGCGAAGTTTGAACAAATACGCAGAGGCTGAACAAATAAATATCGTTGTGGCCAGCACACCACACAGTCTCGCATTCCATACACCCATTTCCCGGTTGTCTTATCCGACAATAAGTGACAACTTTGATAACAGTGTCAGTAGTTCCCTGCTGCGTCTTTTAGTGTGCTCAACCGATCGGCATCGGGATGTTTTGGACATCAGCCACGAAGATTTAAGATAGTTACTTCTCTCAGTTTTCTTGTAGGGTTTTTATGCACTGGTACGATTGCCCCTGAATTTATACGTGGTCTATTTCGTCTTCAATATAGAACGGTTACTTGTTACCCAATGTTCCTCTGACTGAGCCCCCTTCGACGAGGTGACTTGTTGCCACAATATGACCGATTAAAATGTGCTTCAGTTCAAAATTGTTCAATCAATCATTCCTGTCTATCTGTAATGGAATTCAGAAGCAGCAGCGGTTTAATACCTCTAATCAGGATGCATATTGTATGCGTGAAACTAAGGCTCAATTACGACTTCTGGTTTCAGATATAATGTCAAACCAAAATCCTTCGTTTTATTTTTAGCGCCTATCTTGGTCAGATATGCGTTTATATCCTGCATTTTCCAACCATCATTTGCACTGACCATGATCTGAAATATAGTTAACCGACGGATTTTAGCTAATAGGTTCTCCGACTTATAGCCCTCTTCGTATTCGTTTTTTGCCCCGTTGACTTTTTTCTTCCAATCCTGAACCGCCGTCTGACCTCATCGCTCATGACCCAATAATGCTTTTGATTATCTTCCGTTTTATTAGATTTGTGGATCAATTATTTATTTGCTTCGATCGTTCAGGATTACACAGAAATGGAAGGTTATTTGTCCGTGGTAAGTAAATTGACCGCTGTTGGTGTCTTGCTTTGCATTTGTATGACACTGTTGTGTTCTTCATGACCTCATTAGGCGAGAAGTGCCGAGGAGTTGACGAGCGATATATGTTGAACCGCATATCTAGGTTGATTAACGATTGAAAGAGTGATTGGTTCTCTGGAAATTTCCCGCATTGTTGATTATAATGTGCTCGTAAAGAGTTGAACAAATGCAAACTAGACAGCGTTTTGGCTCCCCATCAGAATTTTGCAGGCTTGCATAGTTCACTGGTACAATATCTGTCACCTTTCACTGGTTTCATTCATAAATCCACCGCTGACCAGTTGTCCTGTCATCATTCCATTTTGATAGCTTAAAGAACACTTGACTCAGTACGATATATCCGTTTCGCGCAACTTTAGTGTCTACCACGGATCACTGTCCATAGGTGAGTCTGTTGTTTGGATAAAACAAGTAAAGTGAAGATTATGTCCTTTTTCTGTTCATTTTTGAACTACATGCTTGCACGTGAGTGCAGCAGAAGGGATATATACCTATCCCATGACCACAAAGGCCTATTGCACAATTACGGATGATCGGCAACCAGACCCTGAGACTTGGAGTAAAGACTACCTAAGGTCCCAGTGTGTCAGGTGTGGTAACGATGCAGGCGACAGTGGATTACTGTCTACCACCAAAGTAACCGGCGATGGCGGGGATCCGAACCTCCTATCTCCGAGGTGGTAATCAAACGCTATAAACCACTCGACCATCACCGGAAGCCTCTTCCCCTATAAGTTAAATTCTTGTAACCAAGCGGGGTTACTTTGGTGTCTGTAATCAGGTTAGTTCCGTTCAGTTCAGACAACCATTAACCATGCACTGGTTACGATGGCTTTGGTTGCTATCTCCTAGCGGAAACCTCAAAAGGAAATAATGAAGGAGAAAAGAGGATGAAAGGCGTAACAGGAGAACTACATAATTCGAATTAAGTCGATAAAGAAGGTTTCTGAATGCAAGAGCGCCACTGATCGCGGCATCTAGCCATATCCCCCAAAGTATCTAACCATTGAGTGGGGGGGGTCTCTTGGAGCCCACCCACGAAGTCTAACACGCCCTACATGGCCAAGTCCACCAGTGAGGCTTTTCATACCTTTCTCCCATGTCATGAACTAACCACCCTTACTCATCTTCCAACCGGTACTCGCCTCAGCAAACATAGCACGCCGTGGGATCCTGTCAGGAGATATGCGTAACACATGTTCCAACCATCTTAGCCTGGTGAGTTTAAGTGTTTCGTCTAATGACTTGATCCTTGAACCTGTGACTTTCCGCCGAACCTCAGCATTGCTCACACGGTGTTTCCACCAGATTCGAGCAATACTACGAAAACATCGGTGTTCAAATACCGACAATCTTCGTATGTCCTCCACCCGCAGTGGCCATGTCTCCGAACCACACAGAAGCACGGGCTTGACTGCTGCAGTGTACACTCGACCCTTGATAGGTAAACGGATGTCATGTGGACGCCACAGATGACTCAGGTTGGCGAATGCCAAGCGAGCCTTCTGTATACGCAGAGACACTTCATCCGATATCCGACCTCCGGGTAAGATGCAGCTGTCCAGATAACAACTTGTGTACCACGTCTGTAGTCTCCCCAGACACTGAAAGGTATGGCGTTGGACCAACCCAGTTCTGCAACAGCATCTTGCACTTTGAATGTACAAAACTCATACCGAACATTGCTAGGCACCCCGTCAAGCTGTCTAGAAAAGCTCGCAACTTACCTAGATCTTCACTTTAAAAAACAATGTCGTCACCATACTCAAGGTCTGATACCTTCCCACCCGGGAAAAGTTCGATACTGCTATCCTCACCTGACAAAAGTGTGGTCTCTAGGACCATATCAATCACAAAGTTAAAGAGAAAAGGAGAGTGAGGGCAACCCTGACGTACACTACTTCTCGTGGTAAACTCGGGTGAAAGATCACCGTAAGCCCGAACTCGGCTTCGGCTATTAATGTAAAGGGATTTTACCATGGAAATGAATTTCTCTGATACACCCTTCAACAAGAGGCAGCGCCAGAGAACTGTGCGGTCGACTGAGTCGAAGACAGCTTTAAGATCAAAGAAAACGGAGATAGTGGACCTACGGGAGGTGTGTCTATGCTCTAAAATTTGTCGAGGAGTGAAGATGTGATCAATACAACCTCGACCAGGTATAAACCCAGCTTGATTCTCGCGCGAGCACTGTTTGCGAGCGTTAGATAAACGGTGGAGAATAATACCAGAGAGCAGTTTGAATGCGATGCTAACCAGACTTATTCCCCTGTGGTTTTCACAGAAGGATCTGTCGCCTTATAAATCGGTACGATCACTGATTCGCACCAACTCTTTGGGACTTGTTCCTTCTCCCATATCAAGCCGAGGAGTTTTGTCAACTTCAGTAAAAGTGCTGGGCCACCGCCTTTGAAAACAGACAGAGGTAACTCATCCGGCCCGGGAGCCTTGTGTCGCGAAGAAGCTCCGTTTCTGATGGAGGACTGTACCCATTGCGCTAGAGATCAAACCTGAAGAGAATAAAGGCCCAGGGAATTAGGCGACACTCCCGAGTTTGAATCAGTGACCTTTTCGCTTTTTTTGATCAATTCGCTAACGCCTGGTTTACGTGAACCAGTTTGTCTAATCAGACGGAAAAGGTTGCGGCTGTTGCCCATCGCCGCAGCTTTTTCCATCTCCTTTCATTTCGCAATCCACCACTGCTCACGGTCATTTCTCAGGCTCCGAATCAGTTGGCGTCTAAGGCATCTCCGTGCCTCATCATATCTGGAATTTGGAGGAATCGATGTGGACGCATCTAACAGTGCAGCTGAGGGTGCAGATGTCCATCGTTCTTGTATGTATCTAATTGTTGGACCTTGGGTAGCATTAGCAGCCGCACGTAGAGCCTGTTTGATCTCTGTCCATCGTTGTTCTGGATCCTGGGCATTTGGCTGCATCGATAACCTGGTGGATAATTCCGTTCGGAAACCAGATCGTTGGTTATCGTCCAGTAGTAGCTGCGGGGAACGGTTCGCTTTGGCGTTTGTTTCGGCCACCAACGAGGCGCAAGCTGAGCCGCGCACGGACAAGAGCGTGATCAGTGTCTGCAGACGTGGACCAAAATGATCGGTAGCCTTGAATTGACTCTCACCAGCGTTAACCGACAGCATATGGTCGATCTGAGTCCACCGCTTTGAAGGCGCAGGAGGACGCCAGGTTTGCCAGTGTCGCTTTTTGTGCGAGAAGTTTGTGCTCACAAAAGAACAGTCTTTGATTGGAACATGGTTGAATGAGTCGATCACCGTTATCAGTTCGATCTGCTGGGACTCAATATCCCCCCCATATCCCTCCCCGTCTCGTCTAGGCTTCCGTCTTGAGCATTTAAATCACCAGCGTTAGCCATGACGTCCGTAGAGCGCACGCTGCGGAGTAGTTGAGACAAATCCTGATATAATTTGTCTTTAGCCTCAGGAGAGCTACAGTCAGTTGGGACATACACAGAAACGACAAACAGGCATCGGCGCTTCAGTCTAGTACTGTTGACATGCACAGAACCATTCAACCGAACTGCACACAGACGGCTGCTGACCGGAATCCAGTCGAGCAGTGCACGCTCAGCCTTCATGCTCAGAGCGATGCCAACGCCAGCCTTACCACAAGCACTAGACGCCGAATCACCCGACACGCGAAGGGTGAAACGAGAAGCCGAGCTTGTATCAGAGGAGCGATGTATTAACACTGAAGTTGGGTTTTGTATGCGTGTTTTGGAGACACAACACACGTCTATGTTAAAGGTTTCAAGAATCTTAACTAGGGCAGCCTGTTGCCCCGTTTGGCAAAGCGTGCGGACGTTGAAAGCAGCTAAGTGAAGAGGATGCTTAGGTCGGAGAATGGATTCTCTTTCCTTCCCTGTCTTAAATTTGCTACCCTTTCCGAGAGCTACAAGTTCACAGTCACAACTCACTGTGGCTACTCGTACGCATTTAGAATTGGAACGTAGAGGATGAAGAGCAGAGAGATAAGGAATGTTTCCCGATTGACCGCTGGAGATTTCTGGGCACGTCATACTTCGCAGCTGCCACACTTAGAAGGGGTTTTTCTTTGGGAACCCTAACCGGAGCCTTTGACTCAAAAGTCTCACCCACAATGCAGTTAGGTGTTAACCCAGCACGGGAAGGTGACCGAAGAACCCGTGAAGGAACTTCTGGTCTGTCACGTGAGACCTGATTGTTGCATGCGTTTTGTCTTGTCTTCCATCAACTGATTCTGAGACTGGACTTTGTCTGGTCTCTACCCATTAACCTGTCAGGCGTGATTGCATCTTCGTCTCAGGGAAGCCGTCCTGCTTAGCTCTTTGGGTCATGGAGGCATACATGCCATCACACCACGCCAAGGTGCAGTCTGGTCGTGATGGTGTAGTCAGGTTAAGAATGTTTGACGATTCATCTCGTCCATAATTGGTTGCACAGCATTGTCTCAGGTTATCTTGGATGAATATGCAGAGAGGTCTTAATTTGAATTCTTTAGAGTGCTACTTGGTAGTAGTTATCATCTATCGATCGGGATTTAATGTTCTTAGGTTTCCTAAAAAGCGCAAAAAGAAATCAGCTTGTCGACGTCGAGAAATAAAGTGACCGTGTGCATTCTAATTAATCCCATGATCGCACCGCGAGCAACAACGCTGGAGAGCGGGCAATATCTTTCGCTCAGTTTTAGTCGTTTCAGCTTCGTATGGACCTGTTTGTGTTCTTGAAATTACAAAAAATATTGACCACAAGTTTTCTGACTAAATTTCTTCTCTGTTACAGACCATATAAATACTCTGCTTAATCAGCTCACTGGCGTGTCCGAATTCAAACGACTCAGTCAGTTATCCAACGAAAGCAAGCATAGACAGATACTCACAGAAATCACGTCCATATTAGAGCAAAGGAGACTGACGCGCGTGGGTTCAGAATCGCAGTACACGACACAGGTTCGGTGCTCTAACAGTTTGGTGAGTTTTTAACTTAGCTTTTCGTTTCAAGTTGGCAATCAGATTTCGCCTTGGTGTGTAGGAGAAAACTGACGGTTCATTTTTAACATCCAAAATGGCATTTTTCAGTGTTTTAATTCTTTTCCTATTTAGATACATAAGTTGTACAACATTTCAAGACGGGGTTCGCAGCCGGTTAGAAACCGCCGAATGTGGACATGGCCGGCGGCGACCGGATTCGAACCCAGGACGATGTTTGGAGTTTGCCATGATGGCCGTTTCACCATTGCATGTTCTCGCTGAGCTCACTAGTGGAATTATTTCCTGATATCAGTTCTAGTGCCTAATACTTCGTACTCTGGTCGGGCGTTTTTGTTAGGGAGTCTATTATTCTTTTCCTTAGTCGTTTGAAAAGTCGCCACAGCGACGACTGTATCCCTCTTACTATTTCTGTTGTTACCGAGTAGCTTCAAAGTGGAACTTGTGCACATGTCCGTGAGGCCGACCTTCTCTCGCTATTGGAATCTTCGCTGGAATACTTATTGGACCAGTGGAACGAGACGAACACGATTGAGCCTGATGCTAGCAATTCGTTTACGGATCATGAAGTTCCAGTGAACACAAACCTCTCAAACCACGAGCTGCGTATGTGTTACAGGGCCACTGTGCTTTTGTTGGAAAGTATTCTATGGTTGAGCAAATGTCGAACAGAAGCTGATTCGCTGATCCAACCCATATGTGGTCCAGTATATCAGTCGGATCCGATAGAAACTCAGCTGAATGTCCGGGCGACCTCGGCTATTCGTTTGCTAATAAAGTAAGCAATCCGATAAGCCTTCCAACACCGAGTGTTTGCTCTTTATAATTGCGTCCATATATTCAGTTAGGCCCAGGCGATTGTACGTTTCTGAGTTGCGTGTGTATATGAAAAATCAGAAATTGGATTATTTAGTTCGTAAGACGCTGAAAAACATTTTCAGATAATCAGAAGCGATTCTTCCACATAACGCACCTCACTATCTGTTAGAACTGGCGACCGTCACGTCTCAACGTGGACTTAAGAACCACGCAAGACCCCCAGATAGGTCAGGCATGACAAAGAGCTGCGCGAGTGCAAGCTACCGTCTACCACCAAAGTTGGCCCATGGTTACAGGATTGAAACGTGGTAGCGGGGAGTTGTCGGCGAAAAATCTGTATCAGTCATTCCCGAATAACCCAACCTTCTCATTGTATGCAGTGTCACACAACTTTGATTCATGATGTGGTCGGCCGGATTACATTAAAACCAAGCAACCCAAAGGATTGTCGGTGGCTACTACTTGACCATGCCCATTTCAATTCCATGAACAAAAGCTAATCAGTGTTATATTAAATTTTCAGCTTGATCCTTCTGATGGGTTCCACAAAGTACACAACTTGGGTTCGGCTTTCATCTGATTTTCACTCAAGTTGACGGTGACTAAACACAAAAGCGATATCGTCTAACTTGTCGCTTACGTGTACACTCGATAATAGGCTCGTGGTATCATATAAGTCAAATTTGTCTAATAACAAAGTGCTCTCACACTTCATTTCACTGTTTTCATCTGTCATTCGTGATTTTATATAATTCAGTTCAGCTTAGTTCCAACAGCCATTACCATGCGTTTAGCGTCGTGAATCTGATTGCCGTCTCGCTACAGGAACTTCAAGCGGAGATCAAATTAGTAGTGTTTGGGAACAAATAGAAAGAGAACTACGTATAATCGTATCAAATCGACAAACATAATTGTGAATATATAAGCACCACTGTTAGCGACACTTAACTTTATATATATATATATATATATATATATATATATATATATATATATATATATATATGCATCCGGAAGGAGCAAAGTGTATATTACCCTCTCAGGACATTTCAGTTGCCAGGCGGTTCAGAGCGTGGTACATTGTCACTTAGCAAGGCGATGTCATCGCCATATTCCAAGTCGCAAACTCTGCTGTCTGATAAGAGTTCAACTCCACTGTTTAGTAGGCTAGACAAGGCAACCTTGTCGGAACCCACTGGGGGCGATAAAAAGGCGACCTAGCCACTGGACGGGAGAATCTCCCAGATATGCACAAAACATATCCTAACCACCTTAGCATAGCAAGCTCTAATGTTTTCTTTCGTGCGTTCAGTACCGTCCGTTGAACCTCAGCATTGCTCGTGCGGTGTGCCCTGGCATCACGATGTTTAGTGTGGTACTAATCCACTCCCGCACCAGCATCTTGCACTTTGACAGTGTAAAATACATACCGAACATTGCTACGCAGTTATTTGTACTCTTCAGAAAAGCTTGCAACTTACCACTTATAAGAACGATGATTTCTGACACTTTTCACCCAGGAAGATTTCGATGGTACAGTCCTCACATGACTAACAGACAGTCTTCAGGACCAAATCAGTTATGAAGTTAAACCCACAGGAATGGATTTAATAGTACTTCGAGCCCTGTCAGGTACTCTCCACGAGATAAATCGATTTATCTGCTGTATATCTAAAATCTGTGTGCACACGCGGTTTGTCAAAAAAGCCCCCTCCCCCGTCTTCGTAATGAGCAAAAAATTGCACATAAGTGAAATCCATTATTGAAATCAAAATGTTTTGTTGTGAATGGAAAAGTGTGGCTGTTCTGAAATGGCCATTCATTTATATTTGGTTGGGCTACCTTTGGATGAAATACCAGCATCTGCCCGTCGAGTCATGCTCGACATCAACCGTCTGATAGTATCTCGTAGTATACGGTCCTACTGCTTCTTCAAGGCAGTTTTCAACTCTCCTGGAGATTTGTGTTGCCGCCTCCGATTCATTTCCCTCCCGAACCGATGCCACAGATATTCCATTTGGCGAACAGTGTATACGGTCTAGTGGTGTGGTTCAAAAGTAATCGCAAAAACAAACAAGGTAAGTTTAATAGCAATTTTTGCACTATGTCGTTTAAGTGTACCATATAATGGAGCAGCCTCTGCGACCCATTGTCGCTACAAAGTACCAACTACCTACATGGTGAATGCGGAACTGACGCCTGAAGCAACCTTTTTGCCATCTTGTCCTTTATATAGTATCACCGACTCAGCTTGTCTGCATTGCCATCTTTCTATAACTCCAAATGGATCAATGCTTGATTTAGGATCATCTGTTGAATCATTGTTCTTATGGGTTCTCTGTTTATCAATACAGGTTCTGGGATTTGTTCATAGATGAATCTCCCACAACAGTACCGTTGCGATCTGTAATGAATCCGGCCAACGTAGTTGGTGACCTGACGCAGGTTAGCAAGAACCCGCTTCGGTTCCACTTTCCCACATACGAGATGGATGATGAAGACAATGTGCCGACGCCTTCGGTGAACGAAATTTCATTCACCTCATTTGGCCCCTCGTTGGGTGAAGCATGTCGTTCGGTTTGCGCTTGCCTGGAATGGATCGCGACGAGTTTGGAATCAAGCTTGCTAGGATCTACGGAGATCCGACAGTCATTATCACCTCAATTCATTACCACGGTGTTTGAGCATCTGGTTTGGTATGTTCGATTACCATTTGGTCAGTGTTTTGTGATCAAATAGGTTTTGAAATAATCCACTGTTCACAATGTTTCGTCATGCTGATCACCACTGAAACTTCTGTTCCTTACGTCACGATCCTAAAGCGTTGATCAATCATCGAGTAGTTAATTTTTCCCAAGTTGGTCATAAATCTGATCTCAATTTGATTTAATCATGACCTTGATTTTTTCCACTTTTGGCGAATTGTGTGATCGTTTATTCGTGTTTTGATCCGATTGAAGACAATGCTTGCAAAAATCCTCCATAGAAATACAAGGAAGACGAACGGACGAAACCTGCATGCGTTGGTAGCATCCCAGAGTTCGGGTTTCCTATACAAATTCACATGCCCATGTCGGTTGTGTCCAGTTTGAATTACCACCTCTCACTGATAATGTCCGTATATCATCCGAATGATTACTTCCCGGATGTCAAACATCATACAAGAACTTGAATTACTTGTACGAATTAACTAATCAAGGCTTTCTAAATTTCTTTCTATAACTTTCGTCTTTTTCCATCTAGTATCGAGCAATCTATTCCGGCAGCATTGTTACCCCAACCTTTGCGCGAATATAACGAAGTTCCGTCGGTTTGGCTGCATCGTATTCCAGATGAACTGCTTCTAAGCCTATTTTCCGGTCGGTCGGCCGCTCCGCCAAGCCTCGCGTGGCTTCACTGGTCGCATGAGTTGTTGTCCCACAATGGCAGTAAGACCGATGCCAGCATGCACTGTCGCCAGCGCAAGGACCTGTTGTTTTTATTACGTCAGCTGGTTTGGAGGACAGCTCGTCAGTTGAAATCAATCACATCTGCTGTACACGAAAAAGCCTCAGTGGTCGCTTTGAACAAGTCCGCATCTACAGAATCAA
This sequence comes from Fasciola hepatica, assembly GCA_948099385.1. NCBI lineage: Eukaryota > Metazoa > Platyhelminthes > Trematoda > Plagiorchiida > Fasciolidae > Fasciola > Fasciola hepatica. Next base: position 19,852,693 of record CANUEZ040000058.1, on the reverse strand, counting down.
CACAGACTGACACTTTGTCCTCTCCGCCAACACCGGCATCACCGACAAATTCTTTGCGTCGTATCGGTTCGGACGAGGAATTCATCCAACCTCTCACAACCAATGATGACGACACAGTAGCCTGCGTGGAGGATCTTATTCGCTCGAATAGCCAACCTTGGCCCATAGGTTGCGTGTCGTTGAATCATATCTTGGCCCAAACTCTTCTTTGTCTAGTACCATCTTCTCTTTTTCGCCAACTGAATGTTTCCGTTTTCGGCTCCGGTGATTCTTACTCACGGCGAGTTCGTGCCTATCCAATGTGTGCGCTCTTTGATCGTACAGATGCTCCGGGATCAGACGATGAATTCGTTCCAGAATCGGGAGATGGAGTTCAACTTCATGCGAGCAAAAGATCTGATTCAGCATCCGTATGCATTACCCCGCTATGGATTCAAAAAGTCAACAAGTTACTCATTGAAAGACAATGGTGCTCGCATACCGGTCCTCTTCCTTCCAGTCATCCAGTATGGTGGTGTTTGCAGGCCCATGAGTCGAAAACTTCCATACCGGAAGAGATAAAGGTACCTGTCTCGTGGTTTTCTCGCTTTCTGTATACTCCTATTATTTTCGAGTCAGTTTGTAAATATCCGGACCGAAAGATGTAAGGAGTGTATCAGAAATACGATGCGCCATGTGTTGTTTTTATTGTGAAAGTTATAATGTTAATAACACAGCGTCGTTACATCTACCAACAAAGCTGTGTTATTACCATTTTGACTTTCATAATTCGAGTCAGATAGTTTACACTTGCGGAGAGAATTCGGCTGTGTCATAATGAGCAGCAACTATAACACTATAGGGATTGTAAACGATGGGCACAGCGACAGCATGACTATCACAGATGTCCGGATCGTTCGAATCCTGCTTATTAAGTCGAGTAAAGCGCAGTTAGCCAACTTTTTTCAGTTCATACTATGCCAGATGGTGACATATGAGGTGAATTGACTTTGTAATCATATATATATATATATATATATATATATATATATATATATATAGTGACCCATAATCCACATAATAGTTCCTCTATTTAAAGCTTATTGTGCTTCTTTTCAAGAGGTTGTAAATCAGCATGACAAACCTCGGTTTTTAGCCGCTGCATTGCAAGGTAACAAACAGGATGTTTTTACCAACCGGAATCGAACAGGCACCAGCCTGTGTGTGATGTTTGATTCGCACGACCTTCGTTGCTCGCCCGTCAATCAATAAGTGTTTTGGGAGGTCAGGAAAACAATCGCAACATCATTTTTTTGATTCATAAGTGATCCAAATGTATGCACGCTTTTTGTATTCCGAGTGAAGGTCTCGATCACCCAACAGGTCACAAAGCTTACTAGGGTCGTTAGAATAACGAAATACTTTTTTCAGTTGTTCTTTCCGATTTTTCCAGGTTCTCGATTGGCAATGCATTCAGACTGTTTTTGAGTTCTGTCATCCCACTCGAATTCCTGAGTACGATAGCGTCAAAACATTGTCGGTGTCTAATGAGGTATGTCATCTCCCCTGCCTTGATTGCGCAACACTTTCGCTTAGTTTTCTATTTTTGCAATCGCATTGTTGATTCTCAGATGATTTATTTGGCTTACTTGGGGCCGTTTCATGAGGAAATAAAACGAGTTGTTTACAGTGGTTCATCAAACCTGGGGGCAGTTGTTACCGTGAGGGTAGGTATTACGTTGAACTCCAAAAATGAGCAGCACATTTGTTGCAAATTAGGTGCTATCCGGGAGCGATATTGAATGAACAAAATTCCTCTCTCTTTACTGGACAGAACCGAATCGGCAAGCTTATATCTCATTAAACGCCTATAGACAGTATTCCGCTCTCACTCGAATCATTACCACGCTTTACCTTTTTGAGCCCCGTAATTCTATACTGCATATTTTAGGCTAATGACTGCCAGTTTTCACAGGTAGTGCTGTCGACTGTTTTGATTGAGAACATGGCGTTTTTTCATCGCGTTCATGCACAAGCATAGAGTAAAAACAATTTCGAATGATCTTGACTGAGATCTGTCTGAGTGATTATCTGCCTTTTTTCTTTACGACTTACTTTTACTTTTATGCGGCTAGCTTCTGCGGGAGATTGAGTCGGTTTCACGGATGTCGCGATTGGGGGCTTGCCCATGAGCGACGATCGAAGGCGAGATGTGAGCACAGAGAAATTTAGTTTCGGAGTCTTAGTCGCTCGACGTCCTATTCGACCGTACTGATCGATGTTTCCAGCCGTCCTCGCAGGCGACAGTGCCATCTTGAAGATAGAACAAAAGAGCGGTACTGTCTTAAACTCTGCGTATTTGGACGTCGTAGAATAAAAATACTGCATTGGCTAGGCTCTATTAAAAGATCTAGTCAGAACTAGGGTATGTGTATCTATACGAAGTAACCATAGGTCTTCTGTGTACAGCGCTTTTGTTTTATTGTTGTTGTTCTTCTGCTTTAACTTAATTGGTGTAAATCTTGGGTGTACTCCACGAGGTCTTGTCGTGGATTTCACAATATTTATTATGTGGGTCACCATAATATATTAAGGACGATGTATCACACGCGTGTTTTCTGAAGCACTAGACTTGCCTCCACCAGCTATGCAGAGGCAGACAAACACAGCCATTTGTGGCACCGGTGTGACATCCGGTTGTCTGTGAAGGGTCGAGTGTACATTGCGGTGGTTAGACCCATCCTTTTATGTGGTTCACAAACGTGGTCGTTACGGGTAGAAGATAGACGAAGACTATCGGTATTTGAGCATCAATATCTTTGTATTACTTCTTGAATATGGTGGGAAGACTACGTTAGTAATACCGAGGTTAGAAGTAGAGTGTAGGGAACCAGTGATCAGTCACTAAAGTAGTGAATCTAGACAGGTTAAAGTGGCTGAGACGCATGTCACGCATCCCCTCCGACAGACTTCCCCGGCGTATGCTGTAGCTAGGTAGTGGTTGGGAGGACGATCGAGGTGGTCAGTCCATGACATGACAAAAAAAACATGAGAACTCCGACCGGTAGGACGTGTTCGACCTTCGGGTTGGGGTCCACGAGACTCACCCACCGAATGTTCAGAGAAATTAAGTGACATGGCTAGGTGTCGCGACTAGTGGCTCAGTCGCATTCAGGTTCTTCCTTCGTCTTCATGATTGTCACGTTACTTTTTTCGGCTCTTTTTCACTTTATGCTCCTATTCATTCTGCCCTCAACTGGACGGTGCTGTGAGATAACAAACAAACTTAGAGCGCAGCAGTATGTGGTTGAAGGTTAAGAAGTTGAACTGATAATACATCCCAATACTGTTCGTCACACGAGTCATTTTTGTATACAGAAGGCCAGAAATAAAATGTAGAGCTTTGATTATTTGATAAAGTCTTGGAAATTTTGCTGTTTAAATGTGTTATAATAATAATAATAATAATAATAATAATAATAATAATAATAATAATAATAATAATAATAATATCATTATCATTACTATTATTATTATGGGTTAAAAATCCATTGTCCTAGGCAGTGATTTTGGAGAGCATCTGAGGGCTTCACGTTTTCGGAAAAAGGTAATCCTAGAGCCAAAACAAAGAATAAACCGTGTTCAAGGAGGAAACGGTGCTCATCATTCTCAATTTTTGTGTTCTGATGTTTGTGTCGTTTTGTTCGTGATATCACCAATCAAGACGAAGTGATACGATTGCGGATCAGTAACTCAAATGTTTTATCACTTTTTCCTGTTGAAGTTTATTTTGTGTTGTACTGCGCCAATCCAGGTATTCCAAATTAGTGCGCCTGTTTTTTCGCCGTTAAGACCATTTTTATCTTCATGAAAATGAGTGGGCAGACAAGGCACATAGCTGCAAAATGATATATTCTATCCAAAATGAAGTAGCTTGTTGGCTTCGCCAGAGATTCCAAGCCCTAAAATTTTTACCAAACAAACCGCCAATATGTTCATCGACTACCGATGGCTATCATCCAGTTGTAACTACGGCAGTCGTACTTAACATCTACTCATTATTTGGTTTGAACATGAGTATTCTCCCTGAATTTGTATTCCACTTTTCCATTATTTTTTTCAGTTACTTAACCTACTTCAGGCCGCTATCGAGCTGATACCGACTTCTGAAAAGAATCGCATGCTAACGTCTGACCAAGTGACTCAAATGATACAGTCTAATGCAAAAATTGTCGTCGAACTCCCGGAGGAACCGGTTGGTCTCAGGTAATCTGCAATTCATGTGTTGCATGTGGTGTTCACGAATACTTCTGTGTTGTATCATTTCAGCATAGCGTACTAAGCTTTGCGATGCGTTTTAACCCCCGAATTCACCTCAAAATGTCGGGCTACTGGAGCTTGTAGGTTTCCCTTTCCTTTTATGTCACCTACCATTTCATTGCCAGTATACACCATTTATTCCTGCTTATTATTCACCTGCGTGTCAAAAATCAGACGACAAATTCAAAATTCGTTATGTAACATCATAATCGTCGACCCACCTGTTTTGTTCCGTCCCACTTGCTCTAGTGAGATACCCCTCTGCCTTCGAACCATTTGCGTTTTATTTAAAAAAAACACAATATATGGGTAGTTGACCCTTATCATCCTCCTCCTCATCATACAGCATTAAACGGTAGAACAAGCCCCATTGATCACTGGTTTTCTCACTATGTTGCACGTTGAATTAGAAAGAATGAATATATGTAAGATGGATAAGAAGTGGGCCTACACAGGTGGGGAAAGGAGAGAACACCCTAACAGCCAACACACGGAATACACAGTCTAACTGTACAAACGTACATCGATCAATCATTCTCATCCGACAGAAAGTGACAAAACGATCGCCACTGTTCACGGTTCGCTGCCATACTCTTCAGCGTATCCAGCCAACTGTTTGAGGGATCCTTTGAACCCCAAACACGAAGATGTGAGACACCTACATTTCCTAAGTTTGCTGTAGATTTTCTCATTCCTCGGTGTCACGCGTCACCTATTTGACCTCCACGTGGCTTCTTCCACTCCCGAGGAGGAACGGTAAGCAGGGCACGGTACAGTAGACGTGTTTGCCATGCATAACACGTGCCCTAACGAACGAAGTCTATCAAGCTGGATACGCTGTGATGGAAAACTCCCCAAGCTGGTATCCAATATCTTATTTCTGACCTCAATATTGCTTACTCAGTCATTCTATTCAATCTTAACGATACTACGCAAACACCAGTGATCAAACCAACTGGTGTGGGCGACCACGCCTTGAGGCTTAAATGCCACTGTCAAGATTCGCCTCGTCCATCGATTCACGGCATAGATCGGCTGCCCTGCCGTTTGTGGTTTCGTGGGCGCGTTAGGGACCGGTGCTGGCGTACTGTTTGCCAAATCATAGCACCAATGTTGGACCGACCAACGTCTTAGTTCAAAACAGACGTAGCTTGAACATTTTTAAGTTATACAAAAATTATTATATTCACCCTTTGTTTGACGTACTGTACTGAATTTAGTGGAGGGAAATTCATTGCGATGAAAATAATATTTTATTTGAATTTCGATAACTGAACTATAACTTACTGAAGTGGAATTCAATGAGAAATAATTTGTTTGGCGAACTTTGACGACACTTGTTTACTTGAGCTAGATATGAAACTGCTTTTTTAGGCTGTACAGACTACACATATGGGTCGAATGGTTTTTCAAATAAGTAGTCTTTTTATTATATAATAATGATACAATATTTTAGGAATGAGGTCGCGGCCAGTCAGAGGCTGCCAAATGGGCAAAGTGACCGACAGCTGAATTGCTTCAATGGCGAAAGTATTTGTAGATCAACCGTAGGGAGCAACTTACGTAACTTTGGCTCAGTGATCTCCATCTTTTAGTCCCAGCGAAGCGACTGATCGATAGCACTTTTCCGATGCACATCGGAGTTTCGTGGTGCTCTACCATCATTCGTCTTGTAGTTGCTACTGGGATATAAAATGCCTCGACTGTTCACGGCAAAGACAAGACCCATGAACGCTCGATGACAATGAAAAGATTTCCACTTACCGTCCACCTTTGTCTAAAACACAGAAATGCCCGTCGAGATGGAAACCCAAAGTGACTTAAATGTATGGTGCCGATGGATTTTTGTTCAATCATTTGGACCGTTCGGGTGATTGTCAATTCTGTTCTGATGGCCGGTGGTGTCTTAGTTCTTGTCTTTACTAGCCAGGCTGCTGGATCGTGTTGGTTCGAAATTCACGGCAATCACCCAGTTTTTCGGTCAATGTCGACCAGTTCAATTTAATGCTAAATCTGTAAGGACTGTAAGCGTCTCATCACTTTGATTCTTGTAGTCAAGGTTATCGGTTGTTCACTGTTGCACGGTAGTGCTCGTTTGTACTAGTGGGATCCGTCCTTTCTATCGTATTTGTGCTTCGCCGTAGAGTAAAATGTATGTGCTACTTCTCTTGCTCATACGTTTAGTTCACTATCCAGTAGTCCATTTCCGATTTGTTTATTTAGCGTGTTCGTCTTTGGGTTTCATCAAAAATTCTATTTACCATTTTGCATCATGAATCCTTGCGTACTGATATTGAAAAGACACTTGCTTTTCTCACAATTACAGTCCTCTTACACAAATCGCTTTCTATTTGATTGCTGATCATTATATGAAGAACAACAACTTCGAGTAAGTCATCTGTTTACGATTTCATAATATATTTGACAAAGTCTTCATTTATCCGTGCATTTCACAAACTTGTTCTAATGTGTTTTATTCATTTTGATCGTTTAGACTGGCGACGAAATACTACCTGGAGGATCTGCGAGTCTGTCCCCGTCGAAGTAGTACATGGGCAGCCTTGGGGCTTATTTACTACAGTGATTTGGAGCAGATTATCAATTTAGTAAGTGCAACTATGCTCACATTCAAACTCAAAACCCAATCGTTCACAGTTGAGACATCTTTGTACAATGTGTTCAGAAATCCGAGGTCCGCCCCGGGGATTATGATGTTCTGCATATGCTGCCGATGGCGGTGACAGTAATTTTATTTTTATTTATTTCTGTTCATGGTAGCCGAAAAAACGTTTAAATGCTTCATTTGAGTCGAAGACCAATACCACCTGAACGGGCCTACTCCAGACTCATTTAGAAGATTTCTTGCATGCACGTTTTGTTCTCGTACATGGTAGCATAGATGTAAAACTATATGATTGTATATCTGTAATAAGTAGCAATTAATGGTGAGGCTCTAGGACAATAACCCTCGTGGCCTGTCTCAATGCAGCGATTAGTTATGCTAAAAATTCAGACAAAACCGTGTTTTTGCCATCAGTCATCCACATCCATGACGTTTATCTTCAGAACAGAAGACGTTTTCGATCACGTTTAACTCTAGGCTATTAGGGATGATTGCATGCATTGGATCTTGAATTTGTGCATATTTTTGCAAGTTTAAGGATGAATAATGAGTAGACAATTTGTTATGAGTGAAAGTTTATCAATCTCTCATGAAACATGGCGTGGAGTGTTATTCTGAACAACTAATGTAAACCCGAATTGTATATTTTCGTTGAATGCGGGGATTTTCCAGTCAATACGGTGAAGATTTCCCCACTACTTGAGATGATTTTAATTGAAGTTCACCAACAAGAATAACCGTGATTTGTTCCAATCCATATCAATAGTTTTGGTTGGTGTGATGTCGTGGTATTCGACGGAGTAAGTCGGTGCGTGAGTTTCTAACTGCTAATGAATCTAAGCTGACTCTTCCATGGCACATCACACACTGAGCACTCGTCTGCAAGAGAAACCGATCGGCAAAATGACGATCTTCGTGATTTGAATATCCCAATGAAATCAATAGTGTTCTCCTTTGTTGGGCGTTCAGTACAGCACTCATGACACCTGGTGCTAGTATAGTGCCTTAGGAAGTTTAGGACATGAAATAAGGTGAGTTTGAACGTCACGGAAGCGAGGCAAGCTCACATGCACATAGGAACACTGATGAGAAAAACAGACGGGAACCGGAAGTGAAGTACATTCGACAACAAAAACGATTAGGTACGGAACTTCCATGCGTGGTGCTCTGTAACGAAAAGGCATCTTTGCTTCCAAATCACCTTGTTTCATTATACAAACAAACAGTTTATATACGATACCAGGTTATCATTGTACGAAGCGCATTGGTCAAGAACTGACTGATTCTTTTATTTGGGTGCCCAACTGCCCGGTTACGTCCTGGTCGGGGAAAGCAACTGCTGGACCTTCATTGGTTGATTTCGTTTCCTTCGGTTAAAACATTTCTTGGCCGCTGATTGGTTGATTCCTTTGAGTTCGATTTAAACAACTTTTGGCCGTCGATCCGTTGATTCCGTTCAGTTCGGTGAGAATGGCTTTGCAATTGTTTGGGTGATTTCGTTCCGTTTCGTCGTGAATTCATTGGGCCATCGATTCGCTTTGCTCGTCTCAGCTTTGCCATCGATTTTGGTCAGGCAGTAGCGTGCTATGTGTTAACGGAGCTAAATCGTCCATCAATGTGTCAGTCAATACCCTCACACACAGGGGTCAAGGCCACTGCTTGGTAAGGGTCAGGATGGGGTCATTTTACTGGCTGGTTGATGTTCTTAGCTCCCTTTGACACACCTGGAATAAGAGAGTAAAGCACAAATAATGCCCGTTTGAAAATGCAGTACACTAGTTACATTTGAAATTGCCAAAAAGTAAGAGTGCCTGGAGATATTCTCATGCTGCATTAGGGACAGAGACTTACAAAACTTGTTTTTGACCGTACTGTGAATAAAATCATCTTCCTTCGTCTCTGAAGTTTGTATTTGTGAGGAATTTCCCTTGGATTATCCGATAATTGAAGATCATATTCACGGTAAGATACTGAACAAGATTTGTCACAGAAAGTCCAACCTTATGATCTTCTGCGACCCGATTTTGGCCCTCTGTTTGAGGATACCGTGAAACTTCAGTTTTACTGGATCTTTTCGTCCCTATCGTGATAACAATATCAGCGATTAACGAAACACACCCAAATGACAATTGACTCCAACGCTCACACTGATGCGAACTGCAATTTCCTTTTCTTCAGTATGTTTGGCAGCCATCGTCTAGGCGTATTTTCAAACCATATATAAGGCGAAATTTCCCAATCATGAGAGAATTTCTCCTGTCGTTCTCCATTAGGCACAGTTACAAAAAACATTGGTTCGAAAACTCACTTGTATTGAACTCTTCAAACCGAGAACTCCTCAAATACAGTTCAGGATAATAACTTGGTAGTTCTCGGTTTACAACGCTCGGGACGTTTTTGCTCGGCGACCAACTATCCATAATACCGCATTTCATCCACCGATACTGCGATGTACTTGAACTGGATCACGAAACTCGAGTTATATACGAACAAATAGTTTTTCCTAAAAACCGATTATACCTTTATTTGCACATTCTAACTTCAGAAGTTCGATTTTCAACTGCATATTGATTACATTAAAGCATCGACATTCGTGTTAGTGCTACTTCTACAAATATGAGCCCGCTTACTGTGAATAAACTGATCATTTTGGTTTATTCGGCAGCCGTCGAAGTGGATCATCCGAGTCAACGCACACCTACATATGCTTACTCCTACACATTTAATTAATTATTTACTCAGTAAATTTTCATTTTACTATAATAATTAATCTTATGCGTCCGCTGTTTCCCTCTCGATATATTCCAGACGAACCTGAAGACGGAACGTGTTTCCCCGGATGCGGTCACTTGCTGTTTGCGCTGTTTTTCTGTGGCGATCAGTCTTATCCCATGGTCAGTCACATTGTTGATTGAACGCGGATGTTTGGCCTATCAGCTCCATGCATACGCCGCTCGAATAGTGAAGAAAGTAAGTGTATGTGACGCATTATATATGAATTAGCGAATCACGGTTATTTCACATCGCTGAGCAGACGCGGAATTGTTATTTCTTTGAATGTATCAGGTCCGAACGAGATTCGGAATGTATCGAGGAATCGATGAGCCATGTGTTGTGGTTTTTAACAATGTTTTAATGTCCAAAACACAGTCTTTTCGGTAGAGATTTTAGTTAGTCGACGTTTCGGTTACCGCGGGTAACCTTTTTCAATGCCAGTTTTTCGTTAGAACAGGAAGAAGACAGGTTGCGAGGTGAAAGCATGTCGTTTACTCTGGTCAATGACGAAAGTGAAACGTGTCAGTCTGTATACGATACAATAGAGGGTAATTGCAGCGGTGAAGTAGGCAGGATCAAAAGTTCTCATAGTGCGTACGTTAAGGAGAGTGAGGTCTGTTGTGTTAATGCCAAGGTAAATAAAATATTTTTTGTGCGTACACCACTGGCTGATGCATCGTCGCTTCGCTGAACGCTAATAGTTTCGCTGTTGTGTTGCGTAACACTGCTCTGAAACACTGGTACAGGTCAACTTTGTGACCTGATGCACTTAAGTGTGTTGCAATCGAAGGAGCCGGTGGTTTCACGTCATTGTGCATTGCCCCAGCGGCTTGCGTCATACAATCTGACAGCCATTTGGGTATATGGTCCGACACTCGTTGAGTTAAGCAGCAATCCGTCTTGCCAATGTATACGTCACCGCAGCTGCAAGTTAACTGGTAGACAACAATGTGACAGGATCAGCAAGACTGTTTGAATGATTTTGAAAGCAACCTTTATGTCGTCTGCAACAAACGCAACTGCGCCGCTGTGTATGTGTGCCTTAAAGCTGATTTAAGATTACGGTTTATTTGGTTAGATAAAATGATAAAAACTTGCTCTTTTTCCACGTTCGTTGTTTTTTCGCGTACCAGTCTCGCTGTTGGTTAACGGGTATTCCGAAAGCTTTATCAAACGGCACCAGAAGCCGTGACTGGCACTCGAGAAAACAATAAACGTCGAAAAGAATCAAGTTCTTGTCACTGCACCTCCTAAAAGAGACCATTTATGTAGCCAAATAAATCGTAATCTTAAATCAGCTCTAAGGCACACATACGCAGCGGCGCAGTTGGGTTTGCTGCAGACGACCAAAAGATCATGCTTTCAGGATCCCTCAAACAGTCTTGCTGATTCCAATATCTCACACTGTTCACCAGATCACTGGCAGCTGTGGTGACGTATACATTGGCACGACGGATCGCTGCTTGATTCGACGAGTGTCAAAACACAGACAGCGGATGTTCTAATCTGTGTGTTTCTGCGATCATGTACGTTGTTTAGGTGTGCGGTGGTCGGAGGGATTGATTTCGCCTGTTCCCGTTATGAGTGTCACTTATCGCGCGGTCATTTGGAGTCAAAGCGAAATGGCAACCATCTGGGTGTCTGCTTTCAATGAGCTTAGAGCTTTCGAGATGGTCGATACCCCTTCTCCGTCGTTCCAATTATTACACGTAGAGTGGGCGCTGATCGCCAAAGCTTCGGCTTGAAGGCGCTCTGTATACGTTCGAAATCCGATTTGGAGAACTTTGGCGTTTTTATAGTCGATTCCGTGTCCTCCGGCCATGGCATGAAGTGTGATCGCTCAGTCTCGCTCAAGTTTCGCTGAGGCCGTTTTGTTGGTTGATCTGGATTTTTCTTTTCTCGTGTGTGCTGTGTTCTGATTTTTAGCTGTTTGATATTTTGCCTAGTATATTCAGCGGGTCATTGTGTACAGCTGATCTTGTAAGTGAACTGGATCCTTGGCTTTCGTAAGGTGGCATTTCAATTAGGAATCACGCCGTAATGTTCTGTCCGATGATATATAACTCAAGTAACCGCAGAATCTTCACCCGTTCTCGTGGTCTGAAACGCAAACGGTATCGACGTGATTCAAGACCACTGTGTTTCGTGAGCAACTTACCAGTTACTTGAATCTGTGCTACAATGTGTGTTGTCCATTGGAGGCCATATACATCCGTAGTGACCGATTTTCCTCCGTCCCTCAAAAAGGTACGCCGTAGGAAGGAAAGTGCCTACAAAAGACGGGACCTATCGTTCAGTGAAAAAACTTTTGTCAATGAAGTCAAAAATCCGCAGGCTTGATGGCATTTACAGTCGTGTGCACCTAGCCAACAATAATTGTCGAAAACTTTGGATGTCCATCAATCATCTGAGTGGTATCTCCACAAGACACATCCCCAAACGTTAATGACGAAGACCTAAACCGCAACTTCAGCGAGCAATCGCGTCCTTCGTTGTTCAGCTGTACCAACTTCCTTCTTGGGTGTGGAAGAAGCCACGTGGAGGTCAAATAGGTGACGCGTGACACCGAGGAATGAGAAAATCTACAGCAAACTTAGGAAATGTAGGTGTCTCACATCTTCGTGTTTGGGGTCCAAAGGATCCCTCAAACAGTTGGCTGGATACGCTGAAGAGTATGGCAGCGAACCGTGAACAGTGGCGATCGTGTTGTCACTTTCTGTCGGATGAGAATGATTGATCGATGTACGTTTGTACAGTTAGACTGTGTATTCCGTGTGTTGGCTGTTAGGGTGTTCTCTCCTTTCCCCACCTGTGTAGGCCCACTCCTTATCCATCTTACATATATTCATTCTTTCTAATTCAACGTGCAACATAGTGAGAAAAGCAGTGATCAGTGGGGCTTGTTCTACTGTTTAATGCTATATGATGATTACGTCACTGGTTGCATTCTTCTGCCGTTTTTTTCTCCGGGCTCGCATGCCAATAGAAGGGTTTCTGAAGCACTTATTTTATGCAAAGTTTAACCTCATAAAGATCTCTCAGACTCAATCATATCCCTGTACCACAAATTGTACAAAAGATCCGCCGAAAGAAGGTTGAATGGGTCACTTCATCCGCTTCACAAGGACCTCAGAATGTGTGCTTCCTCCTCTTCCACCCACAACATTTACAAAATAATTTATTCAAGCATGACTGCCTACCGGTCTTCGGTTGTCTCTTAGCTTGCTCATTTTTTATGTATTCCTGCGAACACCGCCATTGAACTTAGATTACGTTTATTGTTCTGGCTCCTAAATCACACTTTATCATTGGATTTTTGGTTGTTGTAACTACTGCTTTCTTTTTTGTGTGAGTATAGCTATGTACTGCTGAATATTCATCCACCGGGGTTTATAAAACAAATACTTGACTTGATTTGGCTTGAAAAAGTACAGAAATGATAATCCTCGAGAAATTTTTCGATTGCCTGCGAAGTCCCAGACCGATATCTGTTTGCTTTCTAACGGCAGCGAATAATAATAATAATATGATTATCATCAATTTCCTCCACATTTGGCGTATTGTAATTCTCATCTAAACTTTTCTTGACACTCAGTGAAACACTTTTACTTTTATGCAGCTAGCTTCTTCGAGAGGGATGAGCAGGCTCCATGGATGTCCCGAATGGCACCTGCCCATGAGCGGCTTTTGTACAGGAACTGTTCATAAAGTGTCTTGGGTATTACGTGCGAAATGGTGTGCCCAGCATCACTCTGCTTTTTGTTTGAGGTAACAACTCTAGCCCGTGCACAACCAAGTGCTAACGGCCGGGCAACAGCAAGTTTTTGTGCTGGGAATCGATGATTGAACGAGCAGTTCATACGCCTTTCGGATACCGGTCTTCCATTTGAGGATGCCCAACGCGTCCGGGTGGATCTAACACCCCACTCAGGGTAGCTGATTAATAGGCAAGAGGCAGGGGCCTTATTTGGTGGCGGGCCACATTCGCGCACGTCATGCTGCTGCCTACGGGATTTTTCGACTTTTATGTAGATAGTTTTTAGCCAGGCAACAACTCACTACGCATCCTAAGAACGCTGCAGCTCTTGTCTGGCTACACGCCATCGATCTGTCCGACATAAGTGACCCCGAAAGATCACTTTGCACTCCAGTCGCATAGTTCTCGGAGTCGTTGTAGCACGCAAACCCAATCACCTCGGTAAGGTAACAGCATCGATCAATGAAATCCTTTCCTTCAAATAAACTGAATCATATAATGACCACTTTCAGTAATGTCTCTAATAAATAATTACAACATGAACTTCTTGGTAGTAGAATCATATTGTCGTTACGCATTTTTCTTGTATTTAAGTCTCCCACTCGCACCTTCCCTGATGCGCACTTAAATTTGTGCCGGAAATGGCGCACAAGTATGCTACAACTGACCCGCCAGTGTTATCAGCACGTACTAGCAATGCAAGAAATCAACCCGGCTAGTGATGTACAAATAGTTGCCGTACACGAAAGCGCCAGTTACGTGGGACCGAGTACGACTGATGAATCTGTTCACCCCGAGGACGGAATGAAGCAGGCGAAAGACGAGGAATGGTTATGTCGCTACATGCTTGCCAAATGCTCTGAAAAAGAGGCGGTCCTTGCCATACAAGGCCACGACACTGTGCATGGTATCGCATCCTACTTGTTACCAATTTTGGACCAGTATCGTCAAGTACTGCAAGCTTTGGACGCTGCGGGGGCGAAATATCCGAAAAAGGTGATCGTGTACCACAAATTGCCCTTTCGTGCGGTGGAGGCTATCGAGGTACGTACGTGTCTGTCTGTGCACGATTTTCCGATCGACGAGGGTGTAACTACTATTTGATGATAAGGGCCGTTAGGACAACAGTATTCATAAGGAAAAGTTGGGATAGAACCCCCGAAAATCGGACAAGGTGGTCCTGCTATTGAGAAAACTTGATTTCCACGAAATCCGTCGGGAATCCAAACGTGTGCAGCTTGGTGGGTGGGGCACGAATTAAAGTTTCTGATATGTTCAGTGAGACCGAATGGGCTTCTTCGTGCTCACTGAATTCGCCCAGTCAAAGTAAGAGTTCAGCACCAGGTGGTCGGTGAATAGTTAGCGTTTTCGCGTTTGAGGAATGGGCGCAATCGTTCAGAGATGATGGCTACCATAAATTCCACAGTGACAAATGCTAGGGGGATAAAACAGTAGTTGTTCCTGTCGAAGAGACTAGCCCATCTCTGGGACAGTCGTTCCGGATCAGGAACGTTAGGACTAACGGATAAGTAAAATAACCTAAATAAATCATGATTTGTGGTGTTTCTCACGGTTTCGTATAAACAGTGTTGTCTACAATTCTGCACTTCGTCGGGTATCATTGACGTATTGCGTATGAAGTATACCACCGTTTGGTTTGTCATTCGCACTTAGTATTTTTGTGCAACTCCCGTTTCTATCGTTTTTCTTGTTACTTTTTAACCTTCTCCTATCTCCCCCACACTCCACCAGGTTTACTATCGCATTCACGCACTAGCACTAAAAACCCTGTTAAACTATGGTCAACCGGATCCGGACACTCCGAAACTCAACGTGGACCAAGTACCATTGGTAGAACTTCGTGATTTTCTGATCGCACTACAATCATCCGAATTTGTGGCTGGTTGTGGCAAACCCAGGTAAGCTCCCAGTTGTTTCTGCTCAGAAACTGATGACTACTGGTTCTGGTTCACACTTTTTACTTCCAAGTAGTCCTTTTCAAAAACGTTCATCTCGTTAACATCAAATTTTGATATAATTCAGGCGCTTGAGTTATTTTCACGATTCGTCATCCAGCACCAACACTCCAGTCTCCTCGGAAAAACCCTGGGGACACGGTACGCTGTGAATTATACGTAGTGTTTGTTCGACAATCTCTTATGCTGCCAACTCGGAACTAATACATCAGTCCCGAAAGTCGGATGCGTTGACTTCACGTCTTATTATACGTGCGACATAGATGTGATCACCCGCTAAATCTCGAATTGATCATACATATTTGCCCGTATGTTATCCACAAAAGTGTTCGAAAATCACGTAAGTTTATCTGTTGCACTGAGGAACCTGGTTGCATAAGTTAGCCAGTCTGTAGTCGCGCATTGATTTTAGTGCGTACCGGTCTTAAAACTCTGACACGCCGAGACCCTCAGCAAGAATTTGAGTTACCTGTTGCGGCCACATCTTTCGGTAGGTTTTACCACTCTTCATCCGTTTCGCAGGCGTGGAAAGAAACGCACCATGACTGCTGCTGGTTTAGGCGCAAAAAATGTGCCTCCGAAACAAGCAGTAATCTCAAATGGGGCAACCACATCTGCAGCTGATGTTGTGGCACGTCCGGAACGACCGCACAGCGTGGAAGAAAATCCGGAAATAGGCACAGACGCGCCTGCATCACCAGTTGCCTCGGTAGACTTGGTCACGAAGCTTACTGTGGGCGATTTCTCTTCACAAGATGAATTTATTGATCTGACCTCGCCTGAGCCACCCACGCCAGATGAGGACGCTCCGATTCCCAGAGACTCATCAGACCCCCTTCTCAAAAACCCACAAGGTCAGTTAATCATAAGTAATTTACTCTGATTGTTCGAACGTAGATCAATTTTTTTCTCAGATGTTAAGTTGATTAAGATTTCATCTTTCTATGCTTGAGCGCGATTGTTTCGAACTGGATACTAATGGAGTCAACTGAGACAACTCAGCTGACAGATAATCAAAATTTGATGTCTATGAATTTTTTCAAGCCTACCTGGGTTTTTTTAGTGAGAAAACTCCTAATGTGTTGTGCTTTGATTCTCTACCACATTGTCACATTCAAACAAATGTCAACATTGCTATGGCACTCAGCAACTTGGGACTGAAATTTTGCAAAATATGCATGAACAGCCTTAGACCGCAGGTAACGCTCTGCGCTAGAGTCGCACCCATGCTTACAGACTGCCTCTGTCGTTATTCGGCTTTGCTCAGCGGGCCTTGGATGTCGGTATCGCAGTAGAGCAGCCGCAGTTCTGATGAGCCTGCTCGTAGTTTTGGCGAATACCATTCAAGCCAAGTCAAGTATTTGTTTTATACATCCCGACGGGTGAACATTATTCCGCCGATATTCACAGAAATTCCGAAAACGCAGATTTTCCAAGCAGAATGATAAGAGGCAATTTAGTAACCAATACACTAAACGTCCTTTAAGTGTGGCGTCGAGGTTTTCATGATTGCATTAGAAGCGAGCACGGTGAGGCACAATAGAAGACCGGTAGACAATCTGACGTGCGTAAATCGTTTTAGATTTGTTACGAGCAGAAGGGGAAGCACACGTGCTTGAGTCATTGTGAAGCGGAGAACGTAAGTCGTTCGAAATGCTTTTGGAGGATCTTTTGCACGTTTTGTAGTGATGCATAGGAGAAGGCATGCCACTTGCACAAGTGCTTGAGAAACCTATCTATTTTTGTGAAGTTCTTGATTTGTAGTCTAGGGAGGAACACAAGTGAGGTGATATGCATGTAAGGGAAAAACGCTTAGTGAGGTAAAGGGGCACAACACTTACTCTCAGGCACAGAACGTGGTATGTCGCTCTTTTCTCTGTGATGACAACACAAGCAACATGTTCAGAACAACGAGTATTACGGGCGATTGTGACCCCAAGGTATCTGACTGATGTTTGACGATCAGTGGGGGTGTTTCTCACGTTAATGTCTGTACAGGATCCCGAAAGTTCGCATACTTTGAACTTTCGAGAAGAGGGAAAAATGACATCTATGTATTTATGAGGTTTTGAGTTTCGATTATAAACCAACTAAAGGTCAAGCACATCCGATGCATCAGGATGAGGTAACTCAACCCAACATCATCTGCATACTTTATCATAAAAGAACAGTCACTGGCAGGCCTGGAGGACGTGAAGACTGATAATAGAAAATGTGAGCGGACTGCGCTCTGTATGACGCGTAGAGTAAAAACGGAGATGGACGAAGATCTGCATCCGTATCTTGTAAACTGTTGCCGATTTAAAAAATAATCGGACAATAGCCTAATGACTGAGGATTGGATTTCGTCATTTGAAGTAATTTCAAGCAGTTTTTGTCTATTGACGCTGTTAAATGCCGTACCGTAATCTAAAAGGCAGGTGTGCACAATTTTTGATTTCTTGTCCGTCAAAGATTAGGCATTATGCGTCGAAAAAAATGGCATCCAACTGATGTTTAGGTGGCAAACGTAGCAACTCAGTAGAAACAGACAGCATCAATCAATTGAAGAAACGGTTAGGCTGGTCTGATTGGCTAACGCCAAGGCAAACACACAGTGTGGGTGAACATTTTCTGCGCGCATATTGGGTATCTAAGTCTGTTTATCAATGCAGCCTCACAAAAAGGCTAAGCGCAGTTGACGAAGCCGGGTTTCTCGTGGACGTTTGCTGTTCCGGCTCATTCATTACAATGGCCACTTCGACACATACTCCCTTATTCATTGATCGAGGTACCGATCCGTTCTACCTAGGTGTCACCGCAGTTACAGATGAATTGATAAACGACATGAGAGGTGTTCGGGTTCGGCAAACTCTTTGAACGGGCTGGGAGATCTAGTCCTTTTGTGGTTTGCAAAAATAACGATTCAACCGCCAAATAGGTACGGTTTTGTGCGCATTTCAGGTTTCGACAAATCCGGTTGAACGGATGATCTGACGTTCTCAGTGGAGATATACTTGTGATCCGAACTACATCGAGGTTGTTCCTGGAGCACGAAACAAGGTGGGTATCATTTTTAGCGGGGAAGTCTACGCCATTTCCCAGACCTAACAGCGTCAATAATTCTAGCTGAGAATGGTTGAAATCACCGCAGAAAAAGCACAGAGAAGTATCGGTGCAGTTGGAAAGTCTGGAGGAGAAAACCTCGGTTGCATTCCTCAAGACATTGGTGGGACATGTGAGAGAAATATAAGCGTTCGCAATAATCGCTGATATGTCTAGGTTTGCATATGATCATGGAAGTTCTAATGTAGGAATTTAAGTGCAATACTGGTAAGTAATAATCCCTCCTTCGCGTTTTCTACGAGGTAAAGACCGATATGCTCGGTATCAGGTAAAACCTTCGAGGTGAATGATTTCGCCGTCAGTATGATCGTTAAGTCACGATCCTCGTAGTAGTATGATTCCAAGCTGCTCATATTCTCGACGAAAAACAAGGTCTTTCAAATCACTGAAGTCTCCTGCGAGTGGCCGGACATTTGAACTAAGAATAATGGGTATACACACGTGTGATATTTCCTAACTCCGAGGAGCCACTTTTCATGCGGCATGATGTTTCCGTGGTATTTTAAAAACATTTTATCGAATATCTTTATTTGTTTCTGATATGTTCCTCGTGAAATTTTCATGATGAAATGGAGAACTTGACAAGTTTCATGAATTCGCCAGAGTACTTCAGCATTTCTAAAGGGAATAACGATCGATGTGGCAACCAAGGTTCATGGGACAAAAAATATTGTTGGTATGCGGCTCAGGTTTACTCCGTTGCAGATATTGTCATGACCTGACAGATCTTGCGCTTATATCAGATGTAGGTGGTTTCCCGATATGAGTAGTGCATTATTGTATATAAATAGTTTTTTCCAAATAAAAGCTTGATAAGTTCAGCTGCCATCGGTTGAGTTGTATTAAGGAAGTCTCTTTTAACCAGGTCTTCACATTTCCAAGTGCAGGAAATTGATTATATTTCTTTAGGCCATTTTTACCTGTTCATTCGGAAATGTGGGTGATAGAATAGAGGCTACGCCACTGGTTGTCCAAACAGAAATCGAGATGCATTTGCAACTGCCACCGGAACCGCATGTGCGCTGTTCCATTTCATCTCACTCACCCATTGGCCTAAGTATGACAACCTTTATAGCTGACGGTGCCCGTATTCTCAGTCGGTTTCGGCGCTTCAAATGATGGTTGAAGCGATTTCAGATGCAGTTTTGTAGGATTTTTGTTGCGGCTTCTCCCGGTTCTAGACCATCACCACGCACCGTTGTGCGTCGTGATCTCAGGTCGAATCCAAACCCTGTGGTTTTTCACAGCGCGTCGGATTCCGAAAATTTGCCTGCAATCTTGTTTGCGGATGGGGCAATGCGGCTTTCAAAATCAGGTCGAGTGCATTTTATTTGTTCTGAAAAAGTTGGACTTTCAGTTATATCTATTGTAACAAGGCTGGGCAGCAACCTCAAACAAAATAGAATAAAGAATGTCATCTACAGACAACTTGTTGCTTTGGTTAGTTGACTAGCTGCGCTTTTGAAACCAGAACTTTGGTAAGACATGTGATAACAGTAACTAACCGTTGCGGTGTTTTTTATTTCATGCAAATGCTTAGGGACAATGGGAGGAAAAAGCCCCAAAGTCCCACTGCGCTATTAAGGAAAACTGGCATCTTGAAGACCAATTTAGGGGCCCAATAGGTCAAATGTGGTAATGAACAGTCCGACTGTGCGTTACTGTCTACCATCACAATAACCGGAATTGGTGGGATACAGACCTCTTCCATATAAAGGAGAGCGCCTGATCAACTTCATATCTTTTTCCTCTCTTTTTGAGGAGGATCATTTGCTGTTCCTATCGCCAGCAGGGACTTCTTCGCCGACGTGGTTAAGTTTCAATGAAAACTCCACGTTCTTAACCCTGGGATTCACATAGGATCTTAGGGGTTCGGAAGTCACCTTTAGTGGTGCGAAAGTGATTTCGGCAACCAAACTTGACCGATGATGAAATTCGAATTTGGACTACTCGTTGGCCTTTGTTTGAAGTGGTATATATTTGCCAATATGAGATCTGGGTAAGTGTTTTGTGTAATGTATGCATTCACACCAGTTGAGTCATTTACCCGTCTCACTGCATCATTTATCTATGACATTCTAGCGCTTTGGAAGGATTGCGTTGATCGGTGCCGCGTGGCCTTGGAATTGGTGCTCCAACGACTCCCGTTGCATTACAAAGCAATGTATCGTCTGGCTGACGTCTATCTCCGTGCTCCGCATCTCCGGGTAGGTTTCATGTAAGCGATTAACAGGCTACTTCATTTCACGGATAAAGTGGGAATAAGAAATAGCTGTTTTTCTTTGCTAATTAACTCTACCGGCGTTTTCATTCCACAGGACCCCATGAAAGCTCTCAGCATTCTTTTGGGACCCGTAGACGACACGTATAAATCCGCCGTTGGTGGTTTATTCAAAGACCGGAAGCAAAATAATTTCTTTCATGTAAGTGCACTTTGACTCTATTGAACAAATGCTGACAAATTATAGGGTGTTTGGCGCATCCCAACATCAGATATTGATCGCAGTGGGAATTTTGCTGCTCATATGTTCAGATCAGTATCGCTTACACTGGATACGTTGAGCGAATGTGGCGATTGGCGTCACTTAGTGCACATCTTTCACCAATTGCGCAAGCAACCACCGGAGGATAAGTAAGCCATGTTCACGCTTTTCCCCTATGTTACCATTTTGTTTCTACCGTTCTGAAGAAAATTCCCATGGTTCATGTTTAGTGCATCTCTTACCCACATCCTAGGCCCAGTATTTACGACATCTCTTTATGAAAAGCTAATTAGGTAATGGTTTTCTGCTGTTGTGTTTTGTAGACCAAACAGATGTCCTCGGTTTGCGCTCTGTGGGGTAGCATGTTTCCGCTCCATTCTAAGTTTTTCTTAGAATGTCCGAACCGAATGATGTTTCCCTGGATATGATCACCGCAGGTTATATGTTGCATCTAATGCTCGTTCGGGATTGCATCGACCACATCTTCACCATTCGACTTACTTTAGAGCAGGCACATCTTTCGTAGGTCGACAATTTCTGTCTTCCCAGAGCTGAAAGTTGCGTTCGATTCAGTCGACTGCCACTGCATCTTTCTAAAAGGTGTACCAAGGAAATTCATTTTTCTTTTCCACCCATTTTATGCAAGCAACGGGAGCCGAGTTCATGCTTACGGCGGTCTTTTACCCGGGTTCACCCCGGAAAGTGATGTTCGTCAGGGTTGTCCTCTTTCGCCCTTCCTCTTCAATTTTGTGATTGAATTGATCCTTGAGATAGTCCTATCCTGATGTGAGAATAGTGGCATCGATCCTTGCTCAGACAGTAAACTGTGTGACTTGGAATTCGCAGACGATATTGTTTTTCTGGGTGAAAATCCAGGTAAGTTGCAAGGTCTCTTAGATAACCTAAACGATAGTGTATCAATGTTTGGGATGCGTTTTGCATCTTCAAAGTGTAAAATGGTACTGCAGGATTGGGTTAACTCACCATCAAACCGTGTTTTGGGAGGGAAAACCCTAGCTGAAATGTATATGTTTCGTTACCTGGTCAGTTACGTCTCGCCATTTGGTCAAACAGCGAATGAATTGTCGTGGCTTATACGGAAGGCGCGTTTGGTTTTTGCTAGTTTCAGCCATCTGTGCGCCGGCGTGATAATCGATTGTCTATAAAGGTCGAGTGTACACTGCGGTGGTTAGGTCGGTTCTTTTATGCGGCTCAGAAACGTGGTCGGTAAGAATAAAAGATAGGCGAAGACTGTCGATGTTTGAGCATCAATGTCTCCGTGGTACTGCTCAAGTGTGGCGGGAACAGCTTATCAGGAGTGCTAAGTTTAGGCGAGGGTATTGGGAACCAGTAGTCAGTCAGTGGTACAAGTACCGAATATAAGCAGGTTCTAGTGGTCAGGTCATGTAATACGCACGCCTCCCGACCGACTTCCTCAGTGTACGCGGTTCTCGATGCAGATAGTGACTGGATGGTAGATGGAGGTGGTCAGTCCATGATATTGCAGAAAAGTATCCAAACTTCGATCAATGGACTTGACCAAGTAGAACGTGTTAGACTTCTATGTTGGGGGTCCACGAGATAGAAATCGCGTGACGTGGGTCGGTGGTAAAGCAAGGTAATAAGTTGCAAAAGAATGGAGGATTTCATCTCAGTTCGGTGTGGGGAAAACACAGGTTCACGTGATTGTGAAAACGAGGCGGGTATCAAAACTAGTTGAGACCCGGGAACTTCAAGTCAGCAAAAAATCTTGCGTTCACATCTCGTTTACTTTACCGATGTTAACAACACTGTGTGCGAATAGCTTCTCACCACTCATTGGAATCATCTGCCGGAGGCAGGATTTTTGCTACAAAAAGGCAATGAAGGTGGCTTATAGTGTAGAGCATATTAATTATCGCGCAAACATTGGCTAGTTGTACAAATTTCAGCAACGCCATAATCTTGGCTCAAGGCTGTTGAACAGTGAGGCCTCAGAAGTTTTACGTGAAGAGCTATCAAATTGGCTGAGACGTGGTCCTACGCTGTGCAGAGATTATGATTCAAAGAGCATTATCAAGTGTGACGAGACCGGTTCTCATTCAGCAGCTTGGTTTTGATAGGCGATCCATGCAGCGGCATTGGAAAATGCAGCGAACGTTGATCATTTTGCTCGCATGCATTGGTGCTGGAGAAAAGCTGAAGGCATTCATCATCGGTGAGCACAGAAGCCCACGATGCTTCGAACACAAATCTGGCGCTGCTGAGAGTTTTTTACCACGCTAACGTACGAGCATGGACGACCAGAGAAACATTTCAAAAGTGGATTCGAAAAAATCAGCAATCAAGTATTTTTGGATCGATGATCGATTCTTCTCTCGTTGGATAATTAATAAGTCCACTCCTACTTACAACTAAGCAATGCTTCCAAACAGCGGCAAATCCTCAACTTTCGTATGCAGGCATGATCAAACGGCTAAGGTTGAATTACAGAAAAAGATTTTAATGGATGACGTTGCTAGCGGAAAGGCCTTATTTCACCAGGAAATCCGCATAGAAACAGACTATGGATGATGCAAAGATGTTGGTCTCAGAAAGGGATGACGACGAACAAGAGATGATTGAGTACGCAAAGCTTCCTGTGTGGAGTGCAATTTAAACTGCTCAACTACTCCTCAAATATGCGCTGGAATTGTGCGTGGAATTTGTGTGAAGTTGAAAACACGAAATGAAGCTAATTGCATATCGAAGACAACAAAGCAGAAAACAGTGAGCAACAGATTCCTTCCTAATAAAACGAATTGCTAGTGGAAGTTTGTTTTGTGTCTCAGCTCAAACGCTAAAGGCACTAGTGATCTCACTCGAAACTTTAAAAAGTTTGGCGAGTATTGACAACTTGTCTCCGTATTTTAATTACGTTTTGTATTATTTCCCGAACGTTCTCCCTAAGAGCGAGCAGATTTAGTCGGTCCGAACTATTTTGAACCGAGCTCCTAGTTCCTATCTCCTGACCTATCCTTTCTGTTTCGTTTAATTCTGTGGAGTTTCAATTCACCTTCGCCTGAGGTCACCATTGGTTTTCCTTTTATGCATAACTGCTCCCTCTCCATTGCCCTCTCAGACGTGGCTTCTTAGGTGAAGGTGATCGTGTGTATCTGGCCAGGCGTGCGTTTAACTTGATCCAACCCACATTGCTCATCTGGTTGAATCGATTGTCCCAGCCACTTTCGGGAAACATTCAAAGTTTGCTTGCCGCAGTGACTCACTCCGGTCATAAGAGTGACCCGTCTGTAGCTTTACAAGCTCTGAGTTCGTCCGACTCTTCACAGACAGTCAGCTTTATTAACGTGGAAACACTTACCCAAATTTACCGATTGCATTGCGTGTCTTACTCGCGCAACTGTCTTCCTAACATCTCACCAATCCGGGTGAGCAAAGAGTCGTCGCCCGGCGGTGGCCCAAGTGATGGTCCATCCTCCTTGGCTGCACTGCAGATTTCCGGCTTTGCCGACGTGCTTCAACTCGCTTATAGACTCTGCCCATCGGCCTGGGTAAGTCTATTTTGTAAGCAGAAACTTTTGTCTACATTCGCCACTTGTCGACGGTGTTCGGGGTTGTAAAACGGTGATATTATATCGTAAATTTATTGCCGAAATTCGGGTCTCGATTTAATATTGTTTGATGATAAATTGCTCATCCCTTAATTTTACGTAGTACACAAAAGCACATGGTTGATATAGTGCATAACAAAAGTGTTCGACCCTCTAATTTTTAACACATTTCCTCCTCTTTATTGTGTAACGAAACCGTCTCTGGTCAGAACGACCGAATGCTTGGTACTATACGGCATAACACATTTAAGAACGAAACTATATACTGTGTGTTAATTAGAGCATAAAACGTGAAAAACAAGGGTGACAAAAGCGTGGAACCCCTTCAGTTCGGCACTATAATTACTACACCAATCATGTGCAACCGCTATTCTGCTTGAGGACCTCGATGCGTCTTCTCGCCACACTTCATACAAGACCTGTAATTATTCCTTCGTCAATGTTCACCTATTCTTGCTAAAGGGCGGTTAATACTTCACTGTTTGACCACTAAATCATGGAATCGCTGTACATCTGATGAGCAAGTATGTCCCATAGATTCTCAGCTAGGTTTTTATGTGGGCTGCAAGTTGGCCGCTGCATGGCTATGATCCCACGGAACAGCAACTAACATTTTGTAGTGTATGCACAGTGGACAGAAGCATTATCCGGTTGGAATATGGCGAAATCTCGTAATCTGCTGGTCAGTAGCGGCAACAGAAGTTGTTCCAACGTACGAATATACACAACCGAATCTTATATGCTCCAATGTATAGCTGACTCACTCTGGTCGTTGGCTGAAAACGATCATCATACCGTCACTGATCTTCTGCGTTGTTTCTTCGGCTGAAAATCCTTTCTTCTTTTTCGATATCATACCAGTATTAATTCCAAACATCCGGTCCATCTGAATTAATTTTTCTGATCACTGAAGGAGATATTTTCTCTCTTGGTTTTCCATACAGCGTGTGTCTCAGCACATGCTAAGCGTTGTTCTTTGTGCAGCGATGTGACAGAAGTATACTTTCTCATTGCTTTATTTTTCATCCATCGCAAAGATTTGAGCGTTCATTTCGAAACCCTTACTCCGTGTGGCATTGCGCCGACAACATTTGGGGTGAGTTCTGCAAGGTATATGAGCATGAAATCCCGAAAAGTGATGTTCGAGCCACGATTCAGTGAATGGGATTTGGCATGTTCTGCAGGCCGAAAGACAACAAGAACCACATGATTCAACGGAAGTTTCTTCAAATCAGGAAACGCAACCAACGCTGCGTTAGTATGAAAAGCCATGTTCTTCGGTAACGTCCACTCATTGTGAGAAAAAAAAACGCTACTTGATTTTCTTTCCTGGCAACTTTTCGAATGGAACATCATAAGTCAACTGGATCTTCAATTTCCAACGCTCCAGCTTGTAAATTGATAAGTTTAGTTGCAGTAACTTCCATGCCGTCACACCAGTTGTACTGTGAATTAATTGCACTAATTTAGCTATGCACAAGACCGGCTGCTTATTGAAAACTTCATTTGGACAACGAAAAAATCGACCAGCCGTAGCAAAACTACTCACTTGTATTACAGCTATCCAGTCCGCTTGAAGGTAGTCTTTATTCGGTCGGAGGATGCAATCATGTGATTCGCGTGCATTGTTTCATCTTATTGCGTTCAGTTCATGTGGCGTAATCACGTCCACAAAGAGCAGTCATGGCAACACGCCTTGCTGAAGCTGGAGAATTGTGAGCCGCAGCACACCCTGCTGACCTGCGTCAAGGGTCTGGCTCAGTATGTACGAGATCATGGGAACCGTGATTCAAATTCAAACCTGCAACCACCGGGCCACATTGGTAATTTCCGTCACAGTTCGCCATACAGTGTAATTTAAAGAATAAATCCCAGTCTGACATGTTGGTGCAGCTTACGCAAGGACCTCAACAACCCTCGTTTGAGATGCACCTCCCGGAGATATTGCACAATTTGTGTGCCCAATAATTTCATAGCATTTAGTTTGACCTAATGTATTTCTAAGATCAGGTTGGGCGTAGCACGTGTAAATGTAGAGTTAGAATTCTCGCTCTAAACTATCGGCAATGACCGTGGTTTCTGTGAAAACAAGATAAAATAAATATGGAGATGTAAGCATATAGGGGTAATATGTTGTAATTTAAACTGCTTTGTCACCAATAATGATTGACATTTTAGTACCTCGGATTACCAGGTACTGACTAGATCCCGAGAATAAACCAGGGATTGGGAAACAGGCCAACAATTCCGACGGTTGCCAAAATACAGTAGAAGTCGGTGGGATAGATAAAGAACAATTAGTATTGAAACTGTAATTTGTCGATCACGGATAGGTCAGGGAGTCGGAAATCTTCCTGAAAACATGCCACCAGCGGGGCTACTGTCCGCATTCTTTCAACCCACGGTCAAGTTGCTTTGTGAACACTAACCAATGACAAGGCCCGCATATCTCATACAACAATTCAGTCGTTACGCATGTGCCCATACACCAATCACTCCATCACACGTCATTATTCACATCGACCACTGACAAGCAACTTACTGCCCACCCTTCACACCAACCCGCCACCCAACTAGATTTATGACGCTGTGATCCGACCTAACCAATCACACCTGCGCACCACACCGGACTGTCAATAACAACGTCATATGTGTCCATGTATTCCTTGCCTCATGCTGTGTAAATTTTTGATTTTGGCTACAATTGAATAGTTTCCGCACTTTGTTCATGGTTACTTTTCCATTGGAATTGGACTATCAAGGAATCACTGGCCGGGGATAGTGGAGAAGTTTGCACACCGACAGAACGGGACACGAGGTTAGCTAAGGCTTAACCGTCTGCATACAGAGCAGTTAAGTGTTTTTCGATTTTCGTTACAGCAAGCGGTCAAACAACAGACAGCCCTGGGCATCGAACGACACGAATTGCCTAGACCTGAGCAATAATTATGTATATCTAGAATATTTTTTCCAGTGAATTTCCACATAAAACTGTTATCTTCAGGTTGCTACAACGTCGCAAGAATCATTTCTGGATGTATCTGATACCTTTGTATCACACCGTAATCATAGATTGCGGTGAGTTTTGCTCATTTTGAGACGAGTGATGCATTTCTTTCTCAATTGATTTTATTTCTCCCAAGGATTCTCGAGGACCAAACGTTGATTTGAGTAGTATCTTGTTACGATGTGTTGATCTCACCTCGCGTTCCTCCACTGCTGGAAATAACTCTTCAAACCGCGCGGAATCTGGTCGTTCTACTGCAGCACTTGCCAGACCACAATAACATTCGTCTGTTGTTTTTCACGATATCATGCACACCACAAGACGTTTCGCTTGTATAGAGATTATATACTGCATTTTGTGAAACGAATGGTCTCTTTTCTGTAGTAATTTGAGCTAAGAAAAATCAGTGTTTCAGAACCAAATGAGATTTGGAGTCCTATTAAACGCAGTGCGCAATGTGGTTTGGTAAACGAGAGAAATGTAATGTCAATAAAACGACGTTGTCTGCGGAAAAGGTATTGTAGCGGTTTTTCGCTAATAGCAAATCAATCCAAAATGCAACTGCAAGCTTAGAGAATAGCTGCGTCTTGTTTATAAATAGACATCTGTAGTAACATCTACGATGGGAATGATAGGCGCTTCTTGGGAGCTCACCCGATTCCGGCATCAGATCTTCCACTAGCTATAGGGTAGTCTTATATTTCGGGTCATTATTCATAGTCACATTCTTTATAGTCATGAAGTGTCTCACGGTCAGACACAATTATACTCCAAGGTGCCTACCCATGTCCTGGACATAGGACCCTTTTCGAAGTCCTGTAGGGCATATGGGCGACTCATCAGTCATCCATTAGGGTACGGAACTGGTCAGTCAAACGTTGACCATTCTCTTTGTTAGGTTAGGAATTCAGGTTAACTTCAGTTCCTTCAATCGACTGGTTGTTTGAACTCTGCTTGTTTAAGTCAACCTGATGCCGTCCTACATTGGCTCATCGCCACTTTTTTCACACGGTTCTTTGGCTCGTCAGCTCCGGTCTGTAACTCGTCTAGCCTCCCATCTCCGGTCAGCTCAGAAGAACGACCAATAAAACCACAAAATCCTTCAACGCCAATGGTTTTGCTCATTTCAATTGGTCGATGGGTTTGTTGAATCCGTACTTGTCGACGCTGTAGACCCGGGTGTGGGCATGACAGTAGGTGCTGGACACGGTTGGGATGAGTCCAGTGGCGTCTCTATTTCCTGAAAGTTGGTTTTAGTCTATTCAAAGAAACCGTTTTTCGTTTACGCTTAAGTTCTATGATGTAGCACTCTTCTTTCCATTCAAGGACTCAATACGGGCCTGAATAGAATATCATGTACTGTCCGTACGCAAGAAGACGTGTGTGCACGTGGGCAGCTTTTTAGGTACGTACACTGGTGTGCTTTGTTTGCTAGTTAATGCTGCGTGCAGTTCATGCATATGCTGAGTTAGGCGTTGCGTGTAGTCGGAATAGTTACAGGGCTACGAAGGTTGTGGTGCAACCAGTTCCCCCGGCAACTGAAGGGTACACTCAAACAAAAATTCGTTCGGCGTTGAATATAGGTCGACTTTCACCGAATTGCGAATGCCCAACAAGACTGAAGGAAGTTTCCTGCTAAGCCGGGTTTGCATGAGCTCTTAAAGCTGTTTCAATTCGTCTTTGAAAACAATCCATCAAACCGTTAGCAGCTGGATGATACGCCGTAGTTTCCACTGGTTTGCATCCCAATGCATTCGTCAGGGAAGCAAATGAACCTTGGAAATGGGTTCCTCGATCGGTGATCATAATAGCAGAGCATCCAAATGAGGCTACCCATCGTTCTAGAGAAACACGTACTGTTGTTTTGGGTGAGCAGTCGCTCAAAGGTATCACCTCGAAAAACGGTCGATGCATGTTAAAAGATAGTTGAATCCTGTAGATAGGGGCAGAGGTCCTACCAGATCAAAGTGCACATGATGAGAACGTGCATCTGCTGTAGCGAACGTGCCAAGAGGACTTTTAATGTGCTTGCGTACTTTAGATCGCTGACGTTGTAGACAACTACTGGCCCATTCACCTATGTCATTTGTTTTTGGTCACACGACGTGTTCAGTCACGAGCTTAACCGAGGCTCATATGCCGGGGTTTGACAATCCATTCAGTGTCCTAAAGACCCTCCCTGAAGGCATGGTGCCAATGAAAAAAGATTACTTTGAGACACGTCGCACAAGATCGTGCCCTCTCCCTACTTTGCCCCCCCCCCCCCCCCCCCCCCCCGATAAAGTGAGTGGCACTGGTTTGAGTTGGCGAGAGCTACTGTTTGTGCTGAGGCAATGGCTGTCAAGTCAATGCCACTCCTTGGTGTAATGAGATGGATGCAAGAAAGAACATCTTTAGTACCCCGGATTCGAGGTACGAACTAGATCCCGAGAATTACTTGAGGAACGGACAACAAATCAACAGTTCCAACATTTCCCAAAGGACGGTAAATGTCAGTGGGCTAGTAAAAGGATGATCTGTATTGAAACAATGTGGATCGCCTTTACGTTCTAGAGCGACACAGGATGCGAAATTAGCTAAGGCAGCTGAAGGTTAAACCATCCGCAAGCAGAGCAGTCAAAAGTATGTTTTTCAGTTGGCGGAAACCAATTGTCCTTACAACAAGCAGACAAACGACGAACAGCCCTGCGACATCTAACAACATTCAAACTGCCTAGATCTAAGTACTAGTTAGTTATGTTAGTCTATAGTAATTTTGGTCGCGAATTCACACATTGAAACTCAGTCATCTCCAGGTCGTTATTACTACTCCCTCGTAGAACGGGGCTGTTGAAGCGACCTTTCGATCCAATTGGGGACGTAGCGCGCGCGAGTCTTCATCAATCTCATGGGTTGCATGTGGTATCAGTCGTCTAGGGGGCTGTGCTACGATGCCACAGTCCACTCGTGCCGCCAATGAAGGTTTTCCAGAATGTACCTTGGCTTAGCGGTCATCTACCAAGCCCTCGCCTACGTGTCGCAGGAGAAAAAACAACATATACCGTACAAAATACTCCAACAATTTTTCGAGGGTTCCTTCCTGCCCGCACATGCAGCGGAGGTGCAAAGTAAAACAAATGAGCAGACGGCGAGTGAGTGAAGACGGAATGAAATGAACTTACCCCGGTTGGTCGACCCAATGCACACGTTTTAAAATGTAATAAATGTTTTGTCTTCTGGTTTTCAAAACAGTTTTATAAGGCGTCAAACGGTGAAAACAGCGCTAAGTGGGGCTAAAAAGTAAGTACTGCCTACGAGACGTTTTGGTTAATGTACGTGACGGCCAGATCGCGTTGTCCGCTTCAGTTCCACGGTTTTGGGTTGTACTGTTTGAGGTGCAGGTGTGTCATTTGTGATGGATAACGGAACTACCGGAACACTATCGTTCAGCGATTTCTCTCCTAGACTATCGGGGACGTGCGCAACCCTAAGACGGTCGGTAGATGTGGTGTCATGCCAACCGTTTCGGTCAATGAGGTAAGCTCGATCGCGTCGCTTGAGCACTTTGGGTGAGCCTTCGTAAGGCCGCTGTAGAGATGTTCTAACGCTATCCACGTGTATAAAGACAGGCGCAAGTGGACAGTTCTGCTGGATTGTAGGCCAATCGAGACTGCGGTCGCGGCGAATGCATTTGCAAACGGCGCATCTATGCAGCCAGTTGTTGAGCATATGAAGCACAACCGTCGTCACTCACGTGACCTATAGCAGAATACCCCCTGGATAACCGAAGGGTTAGACCAAACGCTAATTCCGCAGCTGACTCGTTAATCTCATGTTTAAAAGCGAACACAAACCTAAGAGAATGATTGAAAGCGTCTGCACCCAGTTAGAGCTGTCAGTGGCGGTGAGTGAAGCTTTGAGCTGGCGATGAAGTTATTAGCCAAAAGGTTGGCTGCTGGGCAATATACCATCGTACGAGAATGGTGACGACCTAACACAGGCGTCTTCTCTCCAAACAAGTGTGAATCAAACGGCGCACGGCGACCACTAGTCACCGTTGCAGGGCAACCACATAGTAGAAGGGAGCGTTCCATAAAAGCAGCTACTACGGTTTATGTTTCTATGTCAGCAAAAGGGACAGCTTCTGACCAGCGGGTGAAACGGTCGACCACGATGAAAATGTAGTGAAAACTATGTGGACACGAGAAAGCCGGGAGGCTGCATCTGGAAAGTGGTCCAATGGGGCCCAAGGAAATCCATTTACCTTCGAAAGTCGGCACTGAACGCACGAACGACCCCAATTACGAATATCCTTTTACATACCGTGCCAGACTTACCCATCTGTAACTAGGCTGGTGACGGCTCGGATGCTAGTATGGGCAAAACCATAATTGTGCGGCACCAAGACGTGGGCACGTTGAGGGCGCGGATGTGATAAAATTGTAACTCACATTATCGGGCCTGAAGAAGTGATCAATGAAAGCTCCGAAGTCTTAAGTGATGGGATTTCCCAGGGATCTGTGGAGTTCCATTCCGAAGGTTGGGCTGTGGTCAAAGGTTCAGGGTTTATGACCCGATCTTTCAATAGAAGTAGCGTCCACTCGAGAAAGAGCATCAACCACTACGTTGTTGGAGCAAAAAGCGTGACGAACACCCCTGGGAAACTGCGCAGTGAAGTGTAAATTATGCAGCTCACATGATGAATGTTTATCATCTGGGCTGCGAAGAGCATACAGTAACAGTTTATGATCAGTATAGATGATTTGTCCATACCGAACACACGTCGGGAATGCCTCCTAGTACTATGAACAGCAGGTAGTCCGCGACTAAATGTAGAAAACTTAGTTTCAGCTGGCAGGAGACGAGGAGAGAAAAAGCTTAGTGGTTTCCATTGTGATGTAGACCACTTCTGAAGTACGCCACCTATCGCTTTGTCAGAGACATCGATGGCTTTACTGAATTGGACTTCAGCGTCAGAACGAACCAGCAAAGTACCAAAATCCAATGCGTCTTTAACTGCACTGAGGGCAATTTTAGCATCCTCGGTTAATTCTATGGGACCATATTTAGCACTTCGGAGTAAATCCATTAAATGTCGCATTAAGTGACCACAGTTTGGCATGAAATGACGATAGTAACATCTCCCGTATTTCACTACTTGAAACTATTTCGTCATTCACTTGTTACCGATCGATTTATTCCATTTACCATGCCTTTTGCGTACAAGCTCTTTCTACTGCTCTTTTTAATAATACTATAGTAGCACGTTCGTTAACAAATTAACTGGCGTGTTCTTGAAATCCAAAGGACAGTTCCGCAAAATCAATTGTGCGGATACTCAGAACGCTGCGTTGACGACCGCACCGCCTACGCGTGCAGTATTCGTTTTCTGATGCTCAGTCCAACAGCGCGTGGCAAAAGTACGGTAATGTGTCAGTTGTGCAATTGGTCTTAGCTGTTGTCAGTGCGTCAGCATTTTTCTTCTTCACACCTCAACAACCAATCAGGTTGCAGTGTGGTCTGTTCAGATGAAATTCCGGTGCTTACTCGAATTTGACCGATGTCATTTACCCACCTTATGCTGACAGGGTGCTGAAATGAACCACCATGCAGGTTACGGCAAATATATTTTCAATTTCCTTTTATCTGAATAAAATTAACTGGTTCTTAAGAAATCATATATCATTGAGCAGTATCCCCCTCGATGACGACTCTTGACTCTGGTCTTGCGTTACTAGCGAAGCAGCAATCGATTTATGGTTGTAGTATTTGCGGTCAGTTTTGTGTACCGATTGACGCTATAGCCGAACACAAGAAACTAGTCACTTTGGAATCAAATGTGACCTTCGTCCGTTCTCGCAACCATAGACTACGGTGTGCCTTTTTAGAGGTAGTCAATGACACCATTAAACGATAGTCACAACACTATGAGTCATGCACCATTGATCCTTGTGTGACAGGAATACGGTTAAGGGACGACGCTGCACAATCTAATACAGTCACTCATTGGGTGAGAATGACCGAGGTCACGTTGGTCCTCAATATTCCATCCGGATGAACTTCAAAGACGAGATTTATCGGCAAAATTGTGCACCGTCTCTAAAACACGTTTACTTATTTGTTTATAAAACTGCAAACGTTGCTCCCAGTCAGGAGAGGAAAGTTTAATCCAGGATGGAACTAACTGTTTAACTGTAAAATTGGTCGACGTAGCGGACCGTCAATGAAAGAACTAACTTACGAAGAACTCATTTCTTAAAATCGTGTAGTGTTTTTAGGTCGTAAAAAAATTTTGAGATGTATCCCAGCCCATCTGAAACGCTTTTTGCATTGGGCTGCTTTTATGCTTCTCAGCAGGCAAATTATCGAAAAATCCTCCTAGACTGAGAGAGGCCAGCCGTATATTTTGAATTGTGAAAAATTTTCACGCCGGTAATAGCTCCCGCGAAAGCGAGATTATCGACGAGCAAATACCAGCACGTAACCGATTCCTCGGTGCTCTTCAGAGAGTTAGTTTAGTTTAAATGTTATGAAGCTAATGGTTCAGTTTGCTTTCCGACAGTCTTATTGCATGCGGTAGCAAGTTATTGTTATCAATACCAATCGCGTCTGAATATATCGAACAACTAAGAACTTGAATCTGTAGAGCTAGTAAAAGAATGAAATCTACGATCCTTATAGTACATATAAATCATAGAAGTCCAAATCGACGAAACAATTGTTTTTCAGTAATTCATTCTCAAGCCATTTACAGATTACATAGTAGACATTAGACAAAAGATCATGAACATAGACATGGAATAAACACCAATCATGGGCAGGAGTTTGTCAGTCAAATTATCCTTATCATGTGATTGGTTTATCTAGCTGACGCCCTCTAGGTAACTGGACGGTAGATTCATGCAGCCATGGTCAGTCTTGGGCCAGGGGGAGTTGGAGTGCCCGGACCAAACGCTTTTGGGATCAACTTCCTTATTCCGATTGCCTCGGCTATTGCTAGAGTGCGCAACTGAACACCTTTGCATTTGTTTGAAGGGACATGAAAAATAACTTTGAAAGCAGCTTCCGGATTCACCTGATGTCCAGTGTCGACCAAATGCGCTAAGATTGCGCTATTTATCGATCCAGTTTGTCCTTGACTCAACCAGCGCGGATAATACTCTTTAATCCGAGTTGATAGCTGTCGTGCCGTTCGACCTACATAAGATGCGTCACATACACATCTGAAAGAGTATACGACCATTGATGAGGTCAGCATCGGCAGTCTATCCTTGTTCTGAATCTGGATCAGAGGAGCACCTCGAAACACAACGTAGAGTGGCGGCATTGAAAGTATTTCGTATTTCTCTCCCCAGTCGACGGTTTAAGACTTCACTAGCAATATCGCCTTTAAATGGCAAGCTAGTGTAAAGATCTTTCTTCCTTACGGTTTCCACGGTGATTTTTGGCACACTTTAGATAAGATTTCTTTCATTAAACCGATCCGGGTAACTGTTTTCACGTAGGGTGTTTCTTATAGGCATTAATTCGTCATCTAAAGTCTCTGCGGAACAAATTTTCCTCGCTCTGAAGGCCAGGCATTATACTAAGTTTCGCTTGTGTCGGATACTATTGAAATTGGGATACTGGCCGCTCCACGTTTGTTTTCGGTACACAGCAGAGAACCCTTTGACTAAGTGTCTTCATCGCCAGCTCAAAGCTTCACTCACCGCCACTGACAGCTCTAACTGGGTGCAGACGCTTTCAATCATTCTCTTAGGTTTGTGTTCGCTTTTAAACATGAGATTAACGAGTCAGCTGCGGAATTAGCGTTTGGTCTAACCCTTCGGTTATCCAGGGAGTATTC
The DNA here is from genome assembly GCA_948099385.1 of Fasciola hepatica. Lineage (NCBI taxonomy): Eukaryota > Metazoa > Platyhelminthes > Trematoda > Plagiorchiida > Fasciolidae > Fasciola > Fasciola hepatica. Next base: position 19,817,253 of record CANUEZ040000058.1, on the reverse strand, counting down.
TGCTATAGGTCACGTGAGTGACGACGGTTGTGCTTCATATGCTCAACAACTGGCTGCATAGATGCGCCGTTTGCAAATGCATTCGCCGCGACCGCAGTCTCGATTGGCCTACAATCCAGCAGAACTGTCCACTTGCGCCTGTCTTTATACACGTGGATAGCGTTAGAACATCTCTACAGCGGCCTTACGAAGGCTCACCCAAAGTGCTCAAGCGACGCGATCTAGTTTACCTTGTAGTGACCTCGATTGTTTTGAGAAAATGACTTTATTCTGGACATCATTTTGTATCTATTTCCTCCACGATCTTTTCTGACGTCTGACATCTACCTCATAGTGTTCTCCGGTTGCGTCCGATTTACTGGACTGACTTTTCCGAGGTTTCCGTCGACCTCGTTTTAAATCACTTCCACATTCGGTCGTTCGCTGATGGTACACGCTCACGGTTCGCTTTCTGCACAGCCGTTTCGTTTCGTTTCGTTTTCTGTTCGGTTTATCTCTTGCATCGGTACTGTTTCGGTGCCACGATATATGGAATACACCTTGCATTTATAAACCGACTTGCGTCTTCCCTATCCGTCCGGTAGAGGGGATAACGTTGGCATTTCGCTTCCAAACCGCATAAAGGACAGGTTCACTTTCCGCCACTGAACTTCTTTCTTACATCGTCCGCCGTAACCACTCTGACACACGAACCATCTATGGTTTTACCAGCACCTGCCCCAGTTCGCCTTGGCGATGTTCCTCGTAGTCTCGATCCCACTTCTCATCATCGTCATGTCGATAATTATTTTGCGGGCCTGCCCTCTTCGAAACACATCATCGGCACAGATCACGGTCCAGAAATCGCCGATAGAAAACCTGGTGTTGGTGCCACCGCTTATTCGGCTCCCGGCCCGCAGCTGTGCTCCAGCATGTTCATTCTGCTCTTCCACCCCACCTTCAAACGACCAGGCAGCCAGTAACGGCGACGACTACGGCTGGCTCTCCACGTGAAAGTCGCCCATTTTATATCGCTGACCGATATAGCTGCCTTTGATTCCTCGTTGATACCGGCGCCAAGATCTGTGTATTCTCACCGCCCAAACAACGCCGCCTGAAACCTTCTTAGTACGAGTAGCAAATACAGCAACTAATACAACATTCGGCCAGAGGCCAATCGTTCTTGACTTAGTCCTCCGAAGATCCTTCCAACGGGTTCGTACTCAGGCAGATGTTCAGTCCCCCGTTATTGGCGCGGATTTCCTCTTACACATTGGCTCAACTGTGGACCGCGGAAGTCGCAAGCTGGTAGACACTACAACCAAGCTTTGCTCAATCGGCATCGGTAAATGCACCAATTTCCTGGGCATTCGTCTGGCGATCTCGCAACCGCTGTATGTTAACTTTCTGAAGGAGTTTTCATTCCTCACTAAACCATGTCAGTTCACCAACCCAGTGTCTTGTGCCGTGCGTCACCACATTACCACGAAAGGCCAACTGGTCTACTTTCAACCACGCCGACTCAACGCCGACAAACTCTGCACTGCACGGCCTGAATTCGAACACAGTGAACTTTGGCATTATTCGACCATCTTCAAGCCCGTGGGCCTTGCCTTTGCACATGGTTCCAAAACCATCTGGCGATTGGAGACCCTGTGGAGACTACCGTGCTCTCAACAACGTCACCGTCCTGGACTGGTACTCGAGCCCGCACATTCATGATTTTGAGCAAAATCTCTGGAAAGACAATTTTTTCCAAGGTCGACCTCCCCAGATCCCCGTGGCCAAGAAGGCATTCCCAGAACAGCCATCACAACGCCTTTTGAATTGTTCGAGTTCATACGCGTAACATTTGGATTAAGAAACGCTGCTCGGACTTTCCAACGATTCATAGGCGAAGTGCTTCGAGGTCTACCCTTCGCGTTCGGCTACATTGATGACATCCTGATTGCCAGCGCCTCTCCATCAAAGCATGCCGTTCATCTGCGTCAACTCTTTCAGCTTTTTCAATAATACGGACTTCAACTGAACCTTAACAAGTGCGTGTTCGGCGTCCCGTCCCTCGAGTTCCTCGGGCACTATATCGAGCAAAACGGTCTGACACTCCTCAGAGGCAAGTTGCGCTGCTTCCTCTTATTTCCTGCAGTCAAGGCGATTACACGGTTACGACTTTTTTGGAATTTTGAACTACTACCGCCGCTTCATTCCCCATTGTGCGATCTTCGTTTCAACTTTAACCGATCTATTCAAGTGCAACGCCGAGACGGTCGATTTCACTCTCGAGGCCGAGACAGCTTTCGCAGAAGCCAAAAAGCTCTCGCAGGTGCCACCATGCTGCATCATCCGCATTCGGATCCGAATACAGAGTTAATCCTAACAACTGATGCTTCAAATACTGCGGTCGGTGCTGTGCTTTACCAAGTTCTGAACAATAAATCACAACCATTAGCGTTCTTCTCACCAAACTCCAGGCGGCACAGACCAGATACAGCACGTTTTCTCGTGAACTCCTGGCTATTTACTTGTCCATCCGTCACTTCCGCCACCTCTTGGAAGGACGACAATTTCGTGTGTACACCGACCACAAATCTCTGACACACGCACTTCATGCCAAGCCTGATGGAAGTTCACCCAGACATCCGCCATTTGGATTGTATTTCTCAGTTCACAACAGATATCGGCCACTTGCATGGAGTTGATAGCGTTGTGGCTGGCCCCTTATTCCGAACTGATGTCAACACGGTGCAAACAAAATTCGATCTTTTGGAACTGGCAAACCTCCAGCGTGATGATACATCCTTGCCTGAACTGAGCACATCCTCCACACTCCAGCTGGGGGATTCTCCCCTACCTTCAGCCGATGGCACAGTCCTATGTGACTGGTCTACAGGCAACCCTTGTCCTGTCGTTCCAACTTCCTACAGGAAAATCCTCTTCGACCACTTCCATCCTCGTTCCCACCCTGGTATTCGTATATCTGTGAAACTCATTTCTGCCAGATTTGTTTGGCCCAGTGGGAATCCTGACATTGCATTATGGACTAAACAGTGTTTACAATGTCGGAGAAACAAAGTCCATCGCCACGCGCTTTCTCCTCCCAGTACATTCACCATTCCCGATGTCCGGTTCACACATATTCACGTCGATCTCGTTGGTCCACTGCCACCATCAAATAGACATACCCACATAATAACCATTGTCAATCTTTTCACTCGCAGGTCAGTGGCAGTACCTACTTCCTGCACCTCAGCAGAAAATATTGCGGAAGAGCTACTCCAGCACTGGATTACCACATTTGGTGTACCGTCTACCGTCACCATAGACCGTGGCAGCCTATTCCAATCGATTGTGTTTCGTGATTCCACTAAACTGCCTGGTCTTGAGCACGTCACAACAAAAGCTTACCGCCCTTCGTCCAAAGGCTTGGTGGGGCGCCTACACCGTCAACTCAAAGCAGCACTGACATCACATCCAAACTCCAATTGTTGGAGCGACAATCTGTCACTGGTTCTCTTGGGTCTTCGATCATCAGGCAAAAATGACCTACTCGGCACATCGGCCTAACTCGTTTTCGGTATCACCATTTGCCTTTTAGGTGAGTATGTTCAGCCCAGCACAGCTGACAGTCCTAAGCCATCCCCGTTTGTTCAACAAATCAAAGACCGTATGCCACATCTACTTCCAATACCCACTCGCTCATCATCCACACACCTTTCTGTGCATCATGATGTATACACGTCACCTTTCGTTATTATTCTTAACGATGCTGTACGCTAACCACTCAGATCACCATATGACGGTCCATTTGAGGTACTTAGTTGCACAAACAAATATTTTGTGGTTCAGAAAGCTGATAAACCAGACACTGTTTCCATTGTCAGATTGAAACCCGCGCATTTCGATACACCTCCATCACCAGCAACACCGACACAATCATCATCCACAGACACACTACCAAGAAGTTCTGTTGACGATCAGCACTCTGCCATCACACCGGACAATACGCCACATCCCCCTACATCGCCGGAACAACAACCATCCCTATTAACCAGCAGTTCTGGCAGGAACGTTCGACATGCTGTCAGATTGCAAGACTTTGTTGTTTAACGTTTTCTTTCGCTAACCCGCTTTCATCCTCTGTTTTGCTATCGTGCGTTTATTTTGTACAAAAACGCCCTGGCGGAGGAGTTGTGTAGGTACCTGTAAATCTCCGACTTTTTCAATGATTCTCAAAGTCCCTCGGTGTAACACTCCTTTGTTTTACTGACGTTCCAATTTTAAACAAACACAAACACCTTTTGAACATCACCGAGCAATACGAATGGGCTGTCAACAAGTCTTTAATTCTGGCACGGTCTGGTCTCCTTATTTGGAGTGTCTTGGAATTATATCAACCGGAACTAACTGTGAGAAAGAAAGCACTTAGGAAGCTTCCACGGCGTCACTTGACAATGATCTCAATACCATCCTGTTCTGTTCAACGAATGGCTGTCAGACTGAACTGAATTGAAGATATTGGTGGGTATCGGCTCTTTGGAGCACATTTCCTAATCACAAGAAGGGCGAACAGTTGAGTTTGTATCACACCCTTCATTTCATTTTAATTTCTAATGTACATACCCTTTTGGCCTTTTATCTCAACACGCTCCTCCACCTATCTTAGTTTGCTAGTATTGTCTTAGATGTTGTTGGCAATAATTTAGTGTACCATATAGACTGAGCAGTACACACGCTCTCAACAGGCTGGGTAGTTAGGCAACTTGTGAAAAGACGTTGTCAGGTTTTGGATGTAACTGACGGGTCCGTTCATTTAGGTAGTGTAGACTAGATCGCCTTTAATCCTTTTTGGATTTTATTCCTGTCGATACCGATTCCGATCTTTCTGAGTCTTTTCAAGATGCAAATGGCCCCAGTTCAAATTCAAGTTCAGCAGAAGCAATCCGAAGATCGGAAAGCATTTTTATGCACACCAATTTTGCGCACGATACAGGTTCGAGTGTGAGCCCATCCAGTCGGTGCTTTTGACCTTCATTTGCGCATAGTCCGGGCAGCATTTATATTACTTCCACCGCGAATGGTACGACTACTCCACACCGGTCCTAAGGTATCACAACGATGTAAAAAGGACTCAAAAGGAAAAGTACTGAAATCATCTAATTTACCATGCCCGCGGGCATCTGCTAAAAGCATAAGTGAACGAACGTGAACTGTCATCCACCGAACACCTTAATTTGGCGACGTGTCATGGCAAAATAAAGCATCATTTGTCCCGCTGCACTTGCCTTCCTTTTGTCCGTGTAGTGAACTAGTATATTAACTGCCATTGGTAGGATAAGGCGTTTATACTGGGAGTGTGGGAGGTATATTTTAGGCGCTGCAACTTCTAAGCATAACAAAAACTGTCTAAGTTCCGTAGCCTCCCGCATCTCATACTCGTCCAAGCCGCGACGTTTTCTACGAGATTCAAAAGGAACTTATGGCCATAGTTGCAGGATATCGACGTTTAACCTTTGAATAGCCATCTTGCTGACACGGATATCGCCACAACTCTGCTCCTCAGTGAGTGTTCAAATGAGACGATGAACGAAGCTCGAACGACGGCCATGCATACAGTTTTATGGGGACAGTTGTATCATATCGTAAGGTAGACGCTGAAAAGGTGATTTACTAACATCTGCAGATCTATCCTGTTTTTATGCCAAATATGTAATCGGCGGACTATCTGTATCAGGGAAACAAACCTCATGTTGAAAATAAACTTCCCGCTGTGAGCACTCGTCGCAACTACCCTATCCAGTGCAGGTTTTCTTCCGTTTGACGAGGGCCCGGGCGGAATGACCGCAAACAGCAACAGTTAGTTCAAGTCGCTCACTATATTCGGCACCGACCATCTTCACTTCGTAACGAAAAAGAGACCTAATTTCTGTCGCCTTTGGCTGTAGATAATCTTTGACGCTTTCACGTTGTCTCGTTGCAGAATGAACACCTATGAGGGAGGGTGTGGACCTCATGGGTTTCACCTGTCTGCACAGGATGGTCCACACTCGTGTGATGGAAGATGCAAACAGAAGCATTCCATCAACCGGCATTTGAGTGGCGACTTTTTGTGAGTTCACCAGACGGGGGTTTTAGTGAGTTTTATCTGAGCATTCTCCAGTTCAAGGCGAAAATATTCGCCTGGAGACGTGTGCAGTATGTTAGTAACGGCAATTCAGTACATTGTGTGAAGTTCTCATGTAGTTTTCTTTTTCTCACTCACTTGATTCTAACCAGCTTCTTACCCTGTCCTCCCCAACCAATTCAACCTGCACACCTTTCATTCCTCCCACATGTTGAACCCGGTTCTTTTGCCTTGGTTCATCTACCGTTTTTATAAGAATGTACTGTTCAGTGGTCCTATTTCCCACTGCGGTCAGCCCAGCAGCCCACGACCTCCAAGTATTTTGCGTCATAGGTGCCCGACCTTGTGTGTCTTGCTTACATCCTTTCTGTGTTCTCTTTTTCACTCGCACCACACGAGTGATCTTTTTGCTTACCTTCCAAGCTGGAGATCACGCCACACCTGTGTGAGGGCCTAGGTCAAGCGTGAGTGCGATTCTCCTGGTCCTTGTCTGATCTAACTTCATGGTCATACCTATCCCTCCGTCTCATGTACGCCTACCACTCTTCCTCTGATTGGCCGATTAGTCTTCCGTTACAAGATGGATTCCACCCTGTTCCAAGGACTCGGTCCCTTATTGCTCGTTACACTTTCCCCGACAGACCTTTCCGGCCGTTTGAAGTATATTCCCGGAACCTGGTGGCTGGAGTGCTCCACAAATTGAGGTGTGTTGCCTGTAACTGCAATGTTTGTTCCCTGGAGTACACGTAGTTCACCGACTCGCCTCATTCGATTTGGGTTCTGGGTTGGTGTTCTACGCGCCACTCATTAACCAAGCAGTGTTTCATCTACAGTGCTCAGTTTTGGCGACTCTGGGCTTCCTCTCACCTTGGTGAATGAGCTTACTGACAGGTTTCCGTGCTCTGTCCAGGAGAGTACTCAACCCTGGATCATCCGGTGGAGTACACTCAGCTGGGCGGGTGAATCCTACCGGCAGTCTGCAGCACCCACTCTGGACGGGTACTCAAGCTGGCATCAACCCATTCGCTCGGCTACAGCACAATTCCAAAGTCTGTTGAGTACAGAACCTGTCAATTACGTCGAGGGCGGCTCTGAGCGGTACGTTCGGAGTTTGCGAGTGCCCTAGTTATTTCGGTCGTATTCTCGTTTAGGCGGAATACCGTGTATTTTTCACCACTTTTTTATTCCTCGGTCTGCCCAACCTCATTGGTAAAATTCCTGACGTCACCGGGAATGAAGTTACCATACCCATGGGCCAAACTGAGGGCTCGTCAAAGAGCGGGCCGAGTCCTAGCCCCACCCTTGAAGCTTGGGATTCTCCCAACTTAAGTCACGACTTGCTCCCGTATAGAGTCTAACGCCCCTGCTCGTCGGTTCGTGACATGTTAGTGAATATACTCGGCAGTGCGCAAAAGAGCGGAACCCTAAACGCTGGAGCGGGACAACGTGTGTGTTGGAGGAACTCAGCGGCGCGCGGACGGTGTACACAGGCGGCAAAGTCCGCGCCATCAAATTCGGTAACTGCCCAAATAAACAAACTTGTTATTCTTTATAATCTTGTGCTGTATCGGTAGCACTACAGGGGTCTCCGTGTGGGAGGTTGACGTCGTTGGGCATTGACCCGTGATGGGTTCTATGACTTCGGCGGCGAGAGACGTTTTCCTTGATTCCCGCCGCTATCGAACACAGCAAAGAAGCCATCACAAGCCGTTCTCAATGACTCACACTGGTTGCTGTGCGTCGATCGCAAAAATGCCTCCCTCTAACAATGCATCCGAACCGAATACATCCTGCTTATGGTTTAGCAGTGGTGGTTGTGTTCCAGGTTTTGTCGTTGTCGGCATACTCCAAGATTCCGGTTGCCTGTAGTTGTGACTGCCCTCGTTAAAGAGCCACCGTCCGGCGTCAAATGAGCCCAGTCGCAATCCAGTGAGCGGCGTGTTTGAGCGGTGCGAGATTCTGGGACTCATGGTCCTGTCCGACGGGACGAGCTGGATGGCAAAAAACACGAGGATGTTGCTTCTCAGGGCGCGGACGGACGTTCGACTGAGGGGGACACACCGACACAAACCAGGTTTCTGCTACCCTTGTTGTGATAATCGCGTGGTCGTACTTTGTGCATACTAAAACGACTTGCAAGTGGAATACGAATAATAAACCTAAATATCCACAACTGTTGAAAATTCAGAAAACCTCGTCGGCCGCCGCATCTCACGGCCGTGTCGATTGCTCCTGTTGACGGGTGCAGCTGTGTCTTCTGTGGAGATTGATGTTGCAACAGGTTCTGGGGAGTCGTTAGTGGGAGTAATAGGTGCCGACTCAGAACGGCTAACCGAAGGTTGTGGGCAGGTGATGACACTAATTGGGTTGTTCGGGGTAGGTTCTGCCTCGACGGAGGCCGGTTTAAGGCTGTCTGTACTGATTGTTTCTCACCTGCCTTCGACGTCTTGCACGTATTTCTTTTCCTTTTGCTGGGCGAAGCCAATTGTAGTGGCAATTGCGCTGATTTCACGCGCACAAACACACACTGCTGGCTTTCGCTAGAGTGGCGGGTATGTAGGTGCTGAGACATTATTCCCGTGAGGTGGTGGTCTTTATCACCAAAATTTGGTGCGAAAACCGTTGTGCGTAATCTCCGTAAATAAAACTCACAGGTTGTAATGGAGAAACCAACTCACATGGAAGTCGCAAGGCGCATCTATAAACCCGTTCAGCCGAAGTGGCACCCATGTCGGCTTTAACGGTGTCACGCAGTCCTTAGAGGACGATCAGTCAAACTTCACTCCGTAAAGCGTTATCACTAGCAAGAAGGGCATCTCCCAGGTAGCGATGGAATCGTTCTGCCATGCTATTAGCCTGAGGGTGGTGAGCCTTGTTGTGTCTGCAACGGAATGCGTTCAGTAGCTCGTGGAAGGCACCGTCAAAATGAGAACCACGGTCAGTGGTCACGATTGGAGGGTAACCGAATTGACTTATCCAACCAGTTAGAAACGCTTTCACAGCTTCTCCTGAGGTAGAATGGGGAGTAGGTATGGCCTGTGGTCAGCAAGCGAAACGGTCTACGCAAGTGATGATGTAAGCGTGGCCGTTGTATGGCGGAGGGGGCCCCACCAGATCCATATACACATGGTGAAGGCGTGCGTCCGGCTCACAGAATGTGCCTAACGTGGGCTTAGTGTGACGACGTATTTAACTGCGTTCGAAATGAAGACGGGCGCGGGTCCAAGGGCTTACGTCACATTTGATGTAAGGCTAAACGATTCTCTCGGTGGCTGGTTTCACTGAGGTGGTTACGCCATGTTGCGACAAGTTTTCGAGGCTGATAAAATTTACCGGCGAACACTGGCAGGAACTATTGGTCGGGGTCGACCCTGTGGCACATGACAAGTAATAGTAACGTCCAAAGTGGGAAGAGTCACTGAAGCCAGATGCAGAGAGCTGCTGCTTCTGAGCTGCTCGACCTCAGGATCTGTTGTTTGGGCTGCGGAGGTTGTTTCTAGGTACATGCCCATCTGTAGTGGGCCGTCCATATTGTGGACGCGTGAGGGTGCGTTTGCTACGGGATTGTTTGCCCCGGCGGCGTGTCGAATGTCTGTAGTAAACTGCGAAACATAATCTAATTGGCGAAGCTCGCGTGGTGAATCTCGGTCAGCGGCTAATTGGAGAGCACACATTAGTGGTTCATGATCTGTAGACACTGTGAACGTTTGGCCCTCAAGTGTACGCCGGAAGTGTTGGACACCCAAAAGATTGCCAGTAGTCCTCTGCTGAGCGTACCACATCGGGATTCCACAGGCTGGGGACGCTTGGAGAAGAAAGCTATGAGTTGCCGTGAGTTGTTGGCAAATTATTGCAACAATGCGCCAACAGACGTGTTCAGAGGCACTGTTTCTAATGCCAGGGGAGCAGAGTGATCTGGATGTGAAAGGAATGCTATGTTGGCGATAGCTTTCTTGATCGAAGTAAACGCTTTCTGCACTGTGTCGGGAAAAATGAATTTCCGCAGACCTCCACGTAAAAGCTCCTTCAGGGGCTGCATTATTTCAGCGCAGCGTGGGCTAAATCGGTGATAAAAATAAACCAAGCCGGAAAATTGGCGCAACCGCCGGTGATAATGAGGCTCAGGATAGTCGCGGATTGCCGCCACTTTGTCTAGCAGGGGCTGTATGCCCGGGAATTAGACTTTGTGACCTAGGAATGTGATGATTGTCCTACTTGATTCGCATAGCGGCTTGATGTGGTTCATGGAGGAATGTGAACTGGCTACGGAAAGGTAAGTCTGTCGCTCGACAACTCTCCGGAATCGTGCATCCACCGGAAGGTCGAAGTGGTCAAATTAATCGATACCTAGTATGAGATGGGAGACTTCTGCCACTATAAACACCCATCGGAATGTGCAACGTAGGCCCAAGAAGAGCTTCAGTGACTTACGGCTGTAAGTAGCAATGGGAGTGCCTTTACCAACACGAAGTTGTTGGACTGATGGAATCGTTGCCTCACCTATTAGGAAACTAAATCTCGAACATGCAACAAACCTGCCTACCTCATCAGTCGTCGGAACGCGTCGGGATATTAGTTGCTTTATTCGGCACCTGGGAATGTGCAACCGGCTTCGCAGCGCTGAGCCTCCTCCTCAAACCGTTTGTGACGTCGACAGTACTTTGATCGAGATGGGCCAACGGGGTGGTCGAGGGAAGGGTTTCTGAGACTTTCCTGTAGGTCTAAGTTGTGATAAGATTTATGATCTCAACAGTGAGAAGAACTAGGTTTGGGAGAACTTCTGAAAGCCTGCTCGAAAGCGGCCACCAGATAGTCCGGGGGGTGTGTTCCTACTGTGGGATCTGCGATCTGATGGCTGCTCGAGTTTGTCACGGCAGTAATTTGTGGGTGGCACCGTTCCAAGATACCGTCCGCTGGCTTTGCAGCCTCTGCAAAGCTCACGATGGCTAGAAACCTCGAGCAGTGCCTAAATATTGGCTATTGTTCGCTGTAATCACAACTCTTGGAGGAAGCTTCTCCCTAAAAGTTGCCCTGCAAGCTGCTGCTTTTCTCTCAGTAATGCAGAGGGTTTCCTGCTACCTAACCTTTTCCCTTGGATCAACGGTTTCAGTCTGGACGAGTCTGAAGGAAAAAGACAAAAGATTATCGCGTGTTGCACGGCTGTGTGAGAACAGTTACTGAAAATTACGTCGCCTATCTGAGTAGCAACGTCACGAGAGAGGCGGCCGATAGTCCACAAGTAACGGAAACGCCTGCCCGTGATTCCATCTGATTCAGACTCTGCCTCTAACACATGAAACCAGAGTTCAGGGTCGTCAACAAAAACTTAGGTACGGCTAGGGAGAACGTCAAAACGGACGGTTCCGGATCAGGCTTGTGGTAGTTGCTAGCCATAAGTGCAATGTTATATCAAATGTAAAACGACAAATATATAGATCAATTCGGCAACAGTGAAACACTTATAATATCGATAAAAGAAAAATATATAAAGAGTTTGGTAGCAGAAATCGAGAGCTGCCGTTTATTTGTCTAAAAAAGTGTATGTGTACAATATGAATGAAAGACTTACGAGTGTTCTTGGTGGACTAAATTTGTTGTTCGGGATTGAAAATTTGGGATTCTCATTAGTTAAGTCGGGACCTGATCCTGTATACAGTCTAAAACCCCTGGTACTCGGTTTGTGACATGTTAGCGGATAATAATAATAGTAACAATAGCCCGACCTGCTACTTCCCTGACCACAATGGTGCCTAAACTCCAAAGGTTCCTTCAAATCCTATTTGGCACCCTGCGGAAGCCCCTTGAGTTAGAAACATGATGATCACATGATGGCTTCCTCCAAAAGGGGTGTTGTACTCCAGTCCACTTACATCCTTTGGGTGTCTGGTGAATATCAGGCGAAGTACCCTCGGATTTTGCTCTTTTCTCAAACCGGTGGGCTGGTTGACTAGCTGGAAGAGTGGTATGCAGTATATCAGCCTGATTAATTTCATACTACAGCGGGCGTCAGTGGAAGGCCACAGGCTCCCCCAGTTTGTTTCGGGGGCTTTGAACTGCCCCTTTAATAAAATCCGGAATGCTTGTGAGACAATCACAGTAAGATACTCGAACAACAAAAGGTCCACCTCTGGAGTCGCATTTCGGCTGAATTATATGGACGGGGTTTCCTGAACAATATAGGCGGCAGGCGTATGCTTGTATGCTTGGGGTGTACACGGCTTCTACAGGTCACCGTTCATAGGTTTCACTGAATTACGGTAACCTTCGTATTTCCACCATACATTCTGTTCTGGGAGTCCGGATCAGCCCTAGTGGCATCGGCATCGCCTGGTGGACGTCACTTAGACTGGCTGCCTCACATTCGTCGACTCGTTTCGGGCTGTTCGGTAATTCTTCTGCCTTGATTTCCTCGTCCCGCGCCCCAAGAAGTCTCCACATCTTTAACGACCGGTTGTGGAAAATCCCCCCAGAAACACTGCAATTTCATGTTTCCTTGACATCACTCGCTCATGCACAATATTTGCGTGTTTCTTTGCACACTGTATGCTTTCATGGACCAATGTTTGTTTGTTCGCGTTTAGCGCGCCACTCTGTCATATACTATTTTGGACCTGCCTGATGCACGTGCTTTATTCTCGCACGCCGCAAGTTGGTTCACGTTTCCCGAGTCCTTGCGATTGCATACTTGAGGTTTTTATCTGTTTTATACCATTGTTTACTTGATAATCTAGAATCATAGAATTTCGCGGATAATCCCGTTCTGATCTCGGGATACGTTTCAAATTATAATTTATAATAATAATTGTATATTTCGGATGCGCCCGAAGCATGCTAGAATGCATGATCAGATGATTATAGTGATGCCGGAATGACAATTCACAAAAGGGTACAACAAGTGCATGCAGAGTATCAGAGAGAGTGTTACAGTGAACTAAAACTGTATTAATGCCCGGCAAATTTGAAGATCAAGGTCGAATGATGTCAGTTGGTCTGGAGTACATGCATAAGTGGTATATGAAATAATTACCACTAGTGAAAATTCGAACATATTCAAAGGAAATGTTTTTGGTGCGCTACAGAATATGAGAGACATATGGATAGAAATCTCGTCGAATCGTTCGGTGAAATATTCACTTTACGACAGGTATGTCAAGAAGTATTAACATGGAAATATTTCAGTCTGCAAAGATGGTAGTATAGAAAGTGGTGGCTGTATACTGGAGGAATCATATATGTGGCAAACAATCTGCGTATTTCTTGGGAGAGATACTACCAGAGTGATGGTGGCAGGGAACGGCTGGAAGAAAACAGGTGAGCGTGCGGCAAGTTGTTAACTTAATGTAGGGTTGGTATGAAATGTCAAAGCGGAAGTGGAAGACTAATCAATGTTGACCGTGTGGTTACATCCATTATACAGGTGTTCAGTTCTGCGAGAGGATAGGTAAAGTAATCCACAGATAAGTGTACGTCAATAGATGAATGCTGTGTGGTATGTACCGTGCAAAAATGACAGATCAATAAAACTGCCCAGGTATATCGCGGGAAGCGGCCGTGGATCAACGAATATAGAAATAAAATGTATGAGCCGGTGCAGATAGTGGCGTGATTTAGAGGCTGCATACGGGGTCAGTTTCGGTAATATAACACGAATGTAACATCTGGAAGATCAAAGGTCTCGATAAAAGTGATGGTATAGTAAGTAGACGGTGAGTGTCACATTTCTAATGACCAACTTGACAGGTGTAACAAATGATGGGAACGGAGCGGCGATGCAGCGTGGGAAGTGTATCGAAGACATTCAATCGTGGAGGGAACGCAGTGATTTACAGAGCCCGAACACTCGATGCAACAGCATTGCGGATGCGATCGGATGGACCGATGAAGAGTGCAGGTAGTTACTTATTACTTCGCTGCCCACTGGAGGACTACTGAAAGATATGTCAGCACCGGACGTTGTTTTTTTTGGTGACCAATGAAGCAGTGAACAGTGACGATAAGCAATGAACAGTGACAAATTGCTTAAAGGCGTCTCACAGCCTCCAGTCACTGATAGCTCTTGAACAATCAGATCCTTTCCTTATACTTGCAGAGTAAATTCCACCAAGTTCACTGCATTTTCCCGCCTGCTCGTGGTCTGCTCTTACTGTGGGTCCCCGAAACTATCTACAGCTTCCCCCAATGCTGCGCTAGACTGGAGGTAGTTCTAATATACTCTGGAATAGATTTCGACGCTCGCGTAATAAGTTCCTCGTGGTTGTTCCTGCACCGTCCCTGTATCTGCTTAATTTAGTTCTCGCTGCCTTGAGCAATAGAATGGGACGGTAGCCTTCGGAAGTTGTTTTTTGATGTTTTTTGTTTCTGCTCTAAAGCATTTTTCTTTCGGCTCGTCCAACAAGTTGGCGACTCCCTCCGTTTGGCTCTTTGGAGCAGGGCAACAGTCTCTATTATCTTTTAGTAGTTTGCCCTTGAACCAACTCCATCCGTGGTATACGTCGTTGTTATCGCTCACCTTCTCCCAGCCAATCCGGAGGCCCGGTTCTTCTAGGCCACCCTCGTCTATCAATAGTAGTACCTTGGTAGTAGGTTCAGAACCAAGGGCTACACAGACCGGTAGTCGAATAAGAAAACGTTTGAGGAGGAACTGAGGCCAACGAGTGGCCGTAGTAAGTTGGTCAATTGAAATAGTAAGTTTTAGAGCGAGACGGTTAGGAAAAAAATTAAGGCTAGGAAAAAAAAGCCAAGGGTAAGAGGCCAGGGTGGGTGAGAAGGGAGTAGCAGAATCAAGAAGCAAATAACGAGCCCCGGAACTCAATGTCTTGGGATCCGGCGTCGCCTATTTATCTGATGCTAGTGGAAAACACCAAGAATTAGAAAGCTTGGGCTAGAAAATTGTTTCATGTTTCTGGTCTGCAGCCAGCAATGGCGTAGGATAAGTTGTGACTGTAAACTGAACAATATCAGTATATAAATTACAGGGCAATGGTTTAAACTGAACAAAAAGTTTAGGCTGAGTTTCATGCGGCGCAGCCTCAGGTAGTTCAAGAGTGAGCGGAATGAATTGATCGTTGTAGCAGAAACGGGAGAGACATCCCACTAACTGTTTACTGAAATGATTCCACAGAAACGCTATTGGATTTTTTCAAGAGGCCTGGCCTGGGAGCTGTTGGTGACCCGTTGGCTGTAGTGTTTTCGGAAAATCTCAGTAATGAGACCTGTGGTTTTTCTCGTCCTGGCAACCTGGAGCGGAAAGTACTAAAATGGTTGGGCCACGCGAATGATGTAGATGAGGGTCTTGACCTGACTGCTGATAAAAAATGGGCAGGTCGTGAATGAACAGAATCCTGGTGACACCCGACGTACCGGGGTCATGTGGGAATTTTCGCTGCCGGGGAACTCCATTTCCCAGGTTTGACGTCAACGGTTTTGAAGTCTTAGGCCATTGGATATATTCTGAATGGGGGTCTGAATATTATGAGGTTGGAAGTCATAAACACGTTTGTCGTCGTTGCCACAAACGAAGCGAGCGCCATGGTGAACGGCAAGAAATATGTCGTCAATATGGAATGGAAACTACAATGGACCTAGAGCGCCGTCCTTCTCCACACCGGTGACAGAAGCTAATCGTGATCCGTGGCCTCCTATGGAGATTATATATGATAGGTTCGACAAACATGAATTGGACAATGCATCCAGCTAGCTGTAGACCCCATGCGCACAGAGTTTAGAGGGCAAGATGATGTGAGGAATTAGCTCAGAAACTTTCACCTCATCAAAAAATAGCCCGTAGAGACTCACCCTTGTCCCTCTATCGGTGGTGAGATTGCAAAAGCCAAAATGGCAAGTAGCATAAAAAGGCCGTTAGAGGAGATTGTGGTGGACAGTACGGATAAAATTCTGGTATAGAGGTAACTATCTAGTTGTTCTTTTACCAGTCTTCTCAAAAATGTTGATTTAGATGGGGTATGAGTTACGAAGCCGTAAGCTGTGGAGTCATGAAATGGTCCACTTTCACGGAAAAGGAATAATATAAAGGTCCTCCACTGTGGTGTATGGACGTTGTGCCTCGGGAAGAGATCCGATCAACGTCCTTTTAAGAGCTGATTTGCATGATTTTCCTCTTGTTTGTGTTGCTGAAAGCTCAGTCAATGTAAGCATGGGACCGATGTACAACCGGTCAGAGGCAAGGTGTGGGTCGTATGCCCGGAGGAAGTTTACTCATTTTTTGTCCCTATGCAGAGATTAGTTTGGTCTGGTCAACAGGCAGAGTAGGCGGTTTTTACCTGGGAGGGTCTATGTTTTGCTCAGAGATGGAAGACCTGCAAGACAGCCAAGAGCATACAACGGGGAAGTAACTCATTATTTGAGCAACCATACCAGAAATCCTCAGGGTGAAAACTGAAACCATTGGTTTGATATTTTTATAAGAGGATTTATATTTTGGGTTCAGGGGTCCGCTTTGATGCAGGAAACAAAGTCTGGCAGGAGTATCTTGGTGAATTTTCTTCATGACTGGTGAACACTGGTGAACAGAGAGTGAGGGAGAAAAGAATTTGGAAGCATAAATGTGATAATGACTGTGTAGCGCAGTTCATAGGAGAGGGAAGATGAAGGAAAGTATCGAAGAGAACGGGTAAGAATGTAGCTGAAAATTTGAATAATGTAAGTGAGACGCCTGGTGACTGTCGACAATCGGAGAAAAGCTAATAAATGGACTTGTATTACTCGGCGAGATGATGGCGATGGAGGTGGCTGGGCAACGCAGAGCGAATAAAGATACAAAGTGGAGAAAGGTACCTGGGAGGCATACTGTCTTTGGTGCAAAGATGCAACAGCTGTGACGGCGAATAGTGTGGGAGAGAAACGAGCAAGAAGGGCACCAGAAGAATCGGGTAATGGCAGATCAAGCGGATTGAAACTGCAGGTGAAGACCATGACGTCACGATGGTTTTACAAAAGGTGGAAAGTGAAAGAGCAGAACAGCCTGAAAGGTACACAGAAAATGCCTGTGGCAAGCACTATGTAAAGCGGGAGATTAGGGCACGGACCGAAAGGACAGGTGAGACATAACTGGTCAGATCTTTTTACTACAGATGAAACACGAAGAAGACGGAGAAGAAAGAGACACAGGGACAGGCAAACCGGTAGATGACCACAAGGCATAAGAAATGAATGCCCATAGGAGTTGGGCAATGGAACTAAAGAGCTGAGTGCCTGCAGGCAATCGTACAAGTGGGTGCATCTGATGGACGCTAATTGGGACACCGCCAAATGGAATGATCCACAGAGGAATCGCGGAGCGAGCAAGAAAATGTAGTGGTGGCGACAAGATAATGAATGTGGCTGTAAGAGAAGCAGCGTTTAGAATGGCGAGTTTTAGTATGGGAGCTAGTCATGGGTGCGGGTGGGAAGGGAGCTTAATGGCACTAAGCAAGAGAATGGAGAACGATAGAAGACTTGACAAAACGATAGGTAATGGGGCACAAGAAGGCGGTCAGTGGGCTTTATGAGCATAGGTTGATACCAGGTGGATGGAGGCTACGGGCCCGCCATAACGACGTGGGTGGAAAAAGAAATAAGTACTCCCAATTGCTCTGGGAAGTCGTTGCAGCCGGCCTCCATGCCCGACGTGCGTCTGATAAAGAGGTGGATCTGACCAAGCCTAGCGCCGTTGGGAATGGCATTAATGTTCATCGATAGGTTTGCATGTGGGGCGTAATTCAACTATGAAAGTAAAAGGTCCGCTGTCCGTGACCGGGTAGCAAGGGGTCTCGGAAGGGGGAACTGCTTTTTTTGAACGACCTTACAGCAGCGTTATCCAGGCTCGTATGCCAACTTTGAGGGTGGTTTGAACATAAAAGGAGAGCTGGAAAAGGAAACACATAAGGAAGGCAGTCAGGGTGTGCCGCCGCTCTGGATTGCCGGTTAGTGGAGGCAAATGTAAACCAATAAGGGATAAAGCATAGGGGTGACGGGGTTACGGGAGAAGGGGAAGTAGTGTGTAGGAAAATAATGGTATTTCACCTCGGTTTACTCAATACGAGGATGACCACAGCCAGTCAAACGTAGAGAATTCAGTCGGATAGACACAATTGGCTATCGTTGGTTGTGTCCTCAATTGGAGGAAGCAAGGCCTCTGAATGAGCTGGCCTTAGAAGTCGAGGCACCCCTTGTATGATATATCCTTAGCTACGCACATATTAGACAACCGAAATGCATTGGTGACGATGAGTTGTGGGGCGAGTGCCGATGAAAATCGGGACTTGGTTTGTGAGCTCGAAGGTTGATGGGCAGCTTGTTGCAGAACTCGGAGTAGATGAGAAGGGAAAGCTGTGGCCTCATGGCCGATTTGACTATACTAAAAGGGACAGTTAAAGGCCTGTGCCTAAAAGTCTAGGAGGTTTCACGGAAGAAGCTTACTGGGTTCAAGGAAAAAGACAGGTTAAAGGGCAGATTATGCAAGAAGACCGGGTTTAGTCTCAAGCGGCGGAGCCAGAGTGGGTCACGGTAGGCTTGTAAGAATACAGCGGCCTATTTTTTACACTTACTTATAAACGCGAGGACCTGGTTATGTATTCCTACGACTAAACCTCTGCCCAGTGAGTGAGTGACTCGTAAAACACGAACCCAGAACCCAAGTCGAGTAGGGCTAGTAGGTGAACTACTTGTACTTCAGAGAATAATCATTGCAATTACAAGCAACAAGCTTCTGCATAGGAGATTCACTGAATTACTGTGACACCGACCCCGAAGTTCTCACGCAGTATTGTTGCCTCAAACACAGTTCAGCCGCGATTCTTCCCACATAGTTGATTCCCGACCCCTGTGCTCGTTCGTACGCCTCAGCGTTGAAAGTGAAGCACCTGTGGAGCACGAGCTGCTCTCCGTGACCTACGCTCTGTACTTCACTCGAGATGCTCGTCTGACTTAATCATGTTGCGGACTTCTCGTCTTAGATTTCCACCGCTGGTTTGTACTATCACTGTCCGCGAGGCTATGCTTGAATGGCCCCGCATACTCTGTCATGGAAGAGACTAAAGAACGTAAAGGGACCACTTGCCGTTCGAGCGTACCATACATTTCGCCTTTTCCTTTCTTTCTCTTTCTTATTCTTTTCGTCCCTTTTTCCTCCTCCCTAGCACCACCAGTGCAGAAGTAATCTAGTTTCCGTTGGTCTAGCGCAGCATGGAAAACTGAACGTTTCCTTCGAATCACGGATTCGGTAACTTTCTTCCGTTCCGAGGCCTAGCGTTTTCTTCCGCCTCCGCTTGCAAATTAAGAACAGGTGAATGCGTGCAATATGTTCCACGTCTACGCAAAGGCTATCTGTCTCCGCTGCCCAAATCAGCCCCAGAGAACGTTTTGTAGGCAGCGCGGCGCTTCCTAACGCGATTATGGGCACTTCCCGTTTTGAATCGGGAAACTTATTCGGCTGGTTTTGTTTGTTTGACATCCATTTATAGAGCAGAAGCTGGGCTCTCGACAGCAGTTCGGAAATCTGTTGCACAAACTCTGCCGCTTCTCTGCCATTTGGTAAAGTCTTCAGGCAGTGGCCTAAGTAGACATTCCTATGTATCGCAAGTTTGGTGGAATCTATGTACATTGGTCGAAAAATATTTCCATTCCGTCGTAGAGCGAAGTTTGCACAGAATGGAGAACTGTTTCCGAGTGAGTGAGACTCCATCAGTCATTCCACTGATGGCTAACGGCAGTCTTTGTCTACCCACCACAAGAAGCAGAATGCGCCCCTGCCCGATATCGGCGGCTAAACTTGCATGAGCTTCTCTTCGATACCGGCTGCAACCGCGACGGCTTTCCATCGAAACCTCAACAACATCCCAACTACATTGGAGTAAAATCCAGCCCCTGATACAACTCACCATTTAGCGGCTGTACGTGGAATTTTGCGGGCGCAGTAGAAACCAATCCGCACTTTACCTGGCTTCACCTTGTTTAGAACCGGATGTTGAGGTAGATACCTTTGCTGGTCTTTGCCATCGGTTGGTGGGTCGTCTGGGACTAACTCAAGGTATATATATATATATATATATATATATATATATATATATGTCACGCAATTACTTGCTAATAGTGTGTGGGACTGGTGAATATTCGTCTAGCTGGCTGTCCAAGTGCAAGTTGGTCGGATGACCTGGGTTTGTGCGTGAAAGGTGGAGTCCAAAGGACAGCCAGCCAAACGAATAACCCAAAGTGTCCATTACCAATGTGATGTCAGATGATTTGAATGTAGCTCTTCGCCAGTACAGGAGTATCAAAGGAAGATGGTGTCCTCCAGCGGGGTTCCTCGGGTTCATTAGGGGTGAGCTCTGCTGTTGCCGCCACCATCGTGTTATGTGTGCTGCAAGCCTCTACGTATTCTTCTCCCCAAGAAATTTGGTCTGATGATACTGACTACTGTTCTTTAAGCTGCTGTTTCACATCCAGCAACAATTTCGCCAGTTTTCCATTTCATTTTGAACCCCAAGAAGCTCCTTCGAACTTCTGATTTCTTGCTTCTTTTGTTCTAACTCTAGCTCTCGTCGTCCCTGTCTTACCCTAGTCTGAGCCCCCAGCAGGTTTGAACGATCCAAGCTAACTAGTAAACTAGAGCTACCCCCTGGAACCATGATGTGAAACAGGGTCAGAAAAGACCCGCCCGTCATTGTTGACCGCGTTTTTGGACTGGCTGCTGGTCAGCGACCTCTTCGCAGCATCTAACTGAGAGACTCGAAGAGTTGGATAGATTGTGAACCGAACCCGGACGAAATCAGTCGGTAGTGGTTTTCTAAAAGTCTTGAAGTGGTTCACGGATGCGAGGCTTGGGCTCAAGTGTTCCCGGTTCTCGTGTGTATCTTCTTTCCTCCAGTGCTACCGAGCTGGAATGGCAAAACTTGACAGCAACGGCAACCGTTTTCAAAAACGTGACGTGAGAATAGAAGTAAATGTTTCCCGTGTAGCATATGGGTCAGAAAACATGAATGTGGAAACATCAATATATAACTAGATTTTTGTTTCAAAATTTTTACACGGAAGAATGATTTGTATACACATTCGTAAGAGCTAGGATAAAGTATCTATTTAGAACCGAGTACAAGTACACGTATAAAGGATTGGAGACGAGACGTGAAAATGTGGGGGAGAATAATCTACGCGAGGGCGATCAGAGAACTGGCTGGCATTGGCAATAGTCCTAGCCAGTAGTCTTGTCTGGCCTTAAATGTCCCTTCTGAGGAGGCATTCGCCACCTCATCTGGAGGGCTGTTCCACACAGGTATTATCCGGGACGAGAAGAAACGTTGTCCAATGAAAGTTCGTGGACGGGGTTTGAAGAGGGTCTTCGTGTGTCCTAGCAGGGTCTGCAAGTTCGGACGAGTGGAAGACTGACCCACTAGGCCCGTTAAGATTAGATCGCACGTTAAGATTGGGTCTCCCCTAAGTTATTAAACGGACCGGCTAGGGGGTAAAATGTAAGCCATGTAACATTTTGTTCGCTTTCCGCTGAATCCGCTCCAGGATATTCCCGCCTCTGACGAGGCCAGTGTGTACTATCTGGCTGCTGTACTATAAGAGGTCGAATAAAGGTTCCGTGAAGAAGATGGAATTCTTCCTTGTAGATCACCGGAAAAGTTCGTCTAATAAGGTTTGAGACCCGGAAGGCAGTTTTACTAACTTTCTCTTGGTGGGAGGAGAATGAGAGATTACTGAGCAGTCAGAAGCCAAGGATCTTGTAATAATGCATCATTCGGATTTATGCCTTCCCACTTATCTTGAAGAGGTGGGCCGAAGCGCTGGCAAATGACACGCTTGCACATTTGTCATCATTTATTGGGAGGCCCCAGTCAGTTGACCAACGTTTTACCGGGTCAGTGGCTGACTGCACAGCACTTGCACCCGTGTCCCAGATTGCGACGTCATCTGCGTGCATCGTTATGCTAACCGGAACCACATCACGGAGGTGGTCGATGTTAATGAGGAATAGGAGAGGACCGAAGACAGAGCCCTGGAGGACTCCTATATTGGTGGGTGCAGACTGAGACCGAGACCTATACACACGAACCGAGAAAGTTTGGTTTTTTAAAAAGCTGTCAATCAGGAACAGTAGGCTACCGGAGATGCCACATATCCCGAGTTCTTGCAGAAGCGAAATATGCGGGACACTATAGAAGGCTCTGGCGAAATCAATGAATGTGGTATGGGATATCTTTCCATCATCGTGGGTTAATATCAGGCTGTCCATAGAGGTCAGCGTATTGTTGATGCATGACATGCCAGAAAGGAAGCCACGTTGCGCTGGAGACAGTAAACTGTTGTCGCGCAAGTGTGTTAACATATTACGTTTTACGACGCTCTCGAAGACTTTGCTGGAGAGACTGTTAAGGCTCATTGTCCTATGACTCACCGGTGGGTGTCGACCTCCCTTCTTATAAATTGTGACGATCACGGCATGATTCGAGGAATTTGGGAACCTTCTGTTGTCTATGCACTGTTGAAAGAGCGTAGAGTATGATGTTGCAAGAATGAAGGTGGATTCTTTAACAATGCGAGGATGAGCTCCTTTTGGTCCCATCCAGCTGAACGGGTTAATTTTGTTAAGCCCCTTTTCCACTTTAACATGAGACACCATGAAGAGCTCCAACGGGGAGACTGGCTGGTTTGGCTGAAGAGATGGGTGTCTACACGCTAGCACTATTTTTGTGCTGAAAACCGACATGAAATGAGAACAGAAAACTTCTGCCACGTTGGAAAGGGAGGTGGCAAGCGAGCTATCAGAAGGCAACAGCGCGGTCGCTGTGAGCCCTGGATCACGATTGTAGCGCAGTTTTTTACGAAAAAAATGGGCGGTTAGTACGCGCCTGGTCCAAGATTGCTTTCTGTAGATTCTTGAAGTGTTCCCTAAACTTGGACTTGCGAAGATTACGGATGCATCTGAAAGCTGTTGCATTCGCCTGAAGGGGTGTGCCTCGGTATTTGGCGAACAGCTGAGAGCGTTTGTCGAGCAAGCGTCTCACTGATAATGGCAGATGTGCCTTACATTTAGGGATCTGCTGGATTCTAGGCGCATTTTGAATATCTGCCTTCAAAACACAAGGCTGTAGTAGCCTGTTGCACTTCCCATGTCTATATTGTCCGATATGTCGCTTAGTTCGCTTCTGATGTAGGACCTCTTCATTTGGAAACCCATTCACTTGGCGAACGAGCTAGTCCCTATGGGGAAAATATAGCTGGCCACTTCAGTATATAGTCGAAAGGGAGGGCTGCGTGATCGCTTTTACCCAGCGGGGGCAGAAGATTGACAGCATCTACGCTGTGTCTGGATTTGATCACTATCAGATCTAGAAGTGATGATCTTTGACCCGTTATAAACCCGGTGTGACAGGCCACATGCTGCTCCCAGGATTGCTGGACCAGCAGATCTAATAATGCTCTGTCATAATGGCTGTCAGTGCTAAGGCTTTCACAGTCCATTCCGGGGCGTTGAAGTCCCCCATTAGAAGGAGGCGACTGAAAGAATGAGACGTTTTGAGGGTTCTTAAAAGCTCTGCCAACAAACGTGAATCTGCTTGTGACGAAGAAGGGGAGCGGTAAATGACACCCAGAAGTAAAGTATTGGAGGGGAAGAAGTGAAAAATTACCCACAAGGGGTCCATCATGGATGGTGAGATATATCGAGGGAAGACGCCCGGGAATAGGACGTTTCTAAAGTAGGGAGCTACTCTACCAGCTCGTCTTCCTCCTGAGTCATGACGGAAAAAGGAGTAACCAGGTGTTCTTACTTCATCATTTGGGTAGTCTGGTGTGAGCCAGGTCTCTGTGATAGCAATGATGTGGGGTTTCGTGCTTGTTGCTAATTGTCCCAACTCCAGCATTTTGTTCGGTAGACTGAGACAGTTTGTATGCAGGATTTTCAGTCCCTGTCCACTAGAAACAGAAGAAATTCAAATAGGAAGGGATTAGTCGTCTGCAGAGGAGGTGTCCCCATAAAGGCCCGTGCAGATGTAAGGGGCGGTGGGGGCATAAGCGGGGGTGCCTGCTGTACCCTGTTCAGCGGGTAAGAGGGTAGTTTCCCTCTTGTGAACGCAGTTGAGATGCACCCGCGCTAAGATGGCTGTGTTGAGGGAATTTATGACTGTGTGAGCCATGTGGAGGGGAGTGAAGCCCAATAAATGGTTTCCGTTTCTTATCGGCCACAGATAAGAATGGGACTGGGATGACCCAAGAATACCTTCCTGTTGGCCGGTTTTAAACATTGGTTGGGACTGCGGCTTTTTCTGAGGCGCTGTTCGTATTTCCTTCCTCTGTTTTTAAAATTCAGGTTGACGTGGATAGTTGCTTCAGGATCATTCTTACTTTCACCAAGACTATTCGTATTCAGTGAGCTGAAGGCCACTGGCTTTGACAGGGGGTTGGGACACTTGGATAGACCGTAGTGTCTGCAGCGAAGTCGGATTAATGTGGCCCCCTGGAGTCCGGTTGGCCTGCCGTTTTGGGTCTAGTTGGACAGACCACTGGAGACACTTGCGATTTGGGGTCCGCCATTACGGAGGGGGTAGTCCGCGGCTCTGTTACCTGACGGAAGCGCACCCAGGGACCTTTCAACCATCGTTTTTTGAGTGATCAGTTTGGTTGCCGGTTCCTCAGAGGAGAATTCCAGGATCAGCCAGAAGAATTTAGCAGGGTGCGGAGGCAACTCTCTGAACGTTCTGATTACGTCTAGGGCTAGGTGATTTAAATTTGCACCGCTTTGAGCTCTTCTCCACATAATTACTCGTTGAGCCCTGGCGTTCGAAGCTTGCAACTTCCTCGGGGTATCTAAAATTAGTTGTTCTGCTACCGCTATATCCTGGTTAGCAGCTTATATGGGAGTAGTGGTTTTGATTGACCGACTAACTTCCTCTGCCCCAAGGACCACTCTCCTTGCCCTCAGCTCTTCCACATCCACGGCCTCTGGAGAGTCCTTTGTAGTGCTACCAATGTGACACTGTGATTATAAAGAATAATAAGTTTGTTTATTTGAACAATTACCGAATTTAATGGCTCCACCTGCACCGCCTAGGTACACTTTTCGCGAGCCTTTGCTTTCCTTCAACGCACACCTTCTCCCGCTCCAGCC
Source organism: Fasciola hepatica (assembly GCA_948099385.1). Classification (NCBI taxonomy): domain Eukaryota; kingdom Metazoa; phylum Platyhelminthes; class Trematoda; order Plagiorchiida; family Fasciolidae; genus Fasciola; species Fasciola hepatica. The sequence continues at coordinate 19,792,045 of CANUEZ040000058.1, read as the reverse complement.
TTTTGGGTTCTGCTATTTTGCGCGTCGCTAGACTTGTTGTTATTGGTGAAGTTTCCACTAATGAGTCTGGGGAAATAACTTACAAACAGCTTTACAAGATATTCCGATAACCTAAAATGAATCAGGTTTTATTCTGAACAATAAAATCTGAGGTCAGCAACTGGCTTACGAATCCGCTTCTATCAAAGTCCGTCGAAATATCGCCTAAATCGACTGCCAATGGCCTCATTCACCGGGTGGCAAGTCGGGTTCAACCTACAAGCACTAAACGCTCCCGACATTCCACCTCCTCGGTGCTTTGTTCAGTACCACTGGTCGATATACACAGTGAAGCCGGTAACAAATATAATGCTCTTCAGCAAAACTTATCGTCCTAAGAGAAGCAGCTACGATCCATGAATGATGCTTTGACCATGCTGCTGCCACTCGCATAAATTGTCGACCCCTCAAAACATCCTAACACTGAAAGTCTATTGTCAGCTAGCCGTTTTCTGGACTCAGTTGCGTCCGGAGTCCATAGAAGGATAAAAATTCCAAAAATGCAGTAGTTTTTATTGTCCTAGATCGCTTGCCTCTTTTCTCGGTCAGACAGTCATTGCTCGTGGCATGTGGTATGTCACACCACCAGTGCTACTGCAAAAGACTCAGAAAAGGTCACATCGAAACACGTGCCCACTATTGTTCCAATTCCTAGAATAGAGCGCCGCCATGGAATTCGTTAGAAAGACAGAGTCCATCGCAAAGTCCGCATCATTTAAAAACATAAAATTGCTCCTGACAAAGCCCCGCTGCAGAGGGAGGTCCTTAGAACGAATGCTGACAACCAAGTACACCCACCACTCTCTGATCCAGTACCAAGAACACCCCCCCCCCGTGAGAAATTTTCCACTTCAATAACTCGTCCTCACTCCTGCTGACCAGTGCAACAGCTCGAAATGTGGACCCAGATTTGTCCCGTTCACCTGCAACACCTCAATGTCCCTCTAAAAGGCTCCATAATGCACCTCAGTCTCCAGCACTGTCTACCCATAGACGGGTAGCGCAACCCTTCCTCTCAGCCAGCAGCCATTCACGCCCTGGTCTATCTGCAAAACGAGCCAACAAATAGCCAGATTCCAACAGGTCACTCCGACCAGCCGGATGCAGCTTTGTCTCCTAGTGCTTCGGTCACAACGTCACCCTCGTCACCTGTTGCTCCTAATGGCCAAGGCCTCCCTGAGCTGACATGGTCACGCTCCCATCTTCGATCGACAATCGACCTATGACCTCTCGCGCTCCACCTTACCGGCCTATTACCCATCCGCGTCCTCCACCACGGCTTTACATGAGAAATCGCGCAGCTCACTCTAGCGCTGGCCCGCCGGCGCATTCATTTGGTCCCCCGGAGATCCGCGTGCCCAACTGTTACATCCCACGTCCGCAAACTCAGATACCACCGTCATCACGTCCACAGGCGCAGTATCACATCACGAATTTTTCACTTAGTGTACCTCGTTATTCGTCAGCTCTATCGAACCTCAATCACGCAAGATGACTTACCAGCATGGTTGCCAACCGATATGACAACATATGGTTCGAGCTTGACTCTTTCCCGCCTTATGGTATACCCTCATTTTACCCCTCCGCAACTTCAACATCCCCTGATCCTTCACCACCCAACATCGCAGTATGCTACTCTGACCCCACGGCACACTTTGCCAACTGGCCCTTTTTACCAAAGCCTGTTTCATCAGCAGCTGTTTCGCTACCTCTCCACCCGCTCACACTTTTTCCGTGGGGCCTTGTGAGATGCCTGCTGCTTCAAAAAACCTTATCCGAAACGTCATACGTGTCACATTCAAATCCCACTTAACCTGCCATTCGTCATTCTTCTCACAAGACCGCTATCAAACCATAGTTTCTCCTCCAGCACTGCTTCACCCCCCGTGCTGACCCCCCAGCATCCTTAATAACCCTCTTCCGATTTATACGTGACTTGCCCCAAAGGTCCCACCTAGGGTCACCGTGCCCCCTCCACATCCATTGTCCCGCGTTACAATAATACCTCAGCATCCAGTGGTAACCTTTACTGGACTTCATGAGTGTTTAGCCCAATATACAATCTGCGGCGATAAAGATAGGGCAGTCCAAACGGAAGCAGCACCTGACATACAGTCCTTCTACATGGGTGACCCACCCATAGATCATCACCCTCCCACGCACACATGGGCCAACAAATCTACCGACGACTCGAAGCCTCTCACATAAATGCTTTCCGTAGCACTATTTAACTCCCATTTCATCTTGAACAAGCTTTCCGCTACAAAAAGACTGACTGTGGTCCACAGCTTCGACATCATCCTGATCACTGAAACTTGGCTCACCGAGCATACACACTCTGACCTAATATCACTGATCGGTCATCAAACTTTCAGAACTCAACGAATCCACCACTGAGGTGGAGGTTGCTTAGGGTATGTCAAGTGCAGCCTATCTTCCATCCTAACGGAAAATACCGTGCTAACAAATCTTGAAGATTCTATATGGTTTTCAGTTTATTTATCTCAGATGACTATAGTTTTAGGTTGTATATATCTACCCCCTGCAAAGACACTTCCGTATTTAACCCCATCATTGGTGGATTTCATTATATCGCTGACCTGCCATTTGGAGGTAAACTTATAGCAGGAGAATTCAATCCCCCGGGCATAAACTTGTCCCCTTTACTGCCCTTCGCAAATATTCGCAATTCACTTCAAGCATTTGCCTGGGTTAGTGGGCCCAACATGTAAAACAGCCTTCCAGGAGGAAACATTCTCGACCTGGTATTTGCCCTGGGTCTCAAAGCCTTTTCTGCCTCAGCACTAAACGGCTACACAGGTAGAGACCATAAAATGGTCAATTGCAGATTTCAGGTTGAGCCACTTACTGATAGCCTACCATGTAACGGTCCTTACCGTCACGTAAAATGGACCATATTCCCTCTCAACTTCGCTCCAGAAACCGGGACGAGTTATTCTTAACGGCAAATCCCCAGTACGCCGCCGACCTTTTCTGCCCAAGTTTACACTCCTGCATCGAAAACATATCGCACCCCTACTATCCATCCAGGCCAGCAGGTCACAATATAACCAAGCTACAGCAGAAACACGACAAGCTTCGACGGCAGTACCAACGAAATGGAGACTTTTCTACAGTCAGGGGAATTTCTCACGGAGGGGGGTGTTCTTGGCACTGGATCAGAGAGTGGTGGGTGTACTTGGTTGTCAGCATTTGTTCTAAGGACCTCCCTCTGCAGCGGGGCTTTGTCAGGAGCAATTTTATGTTTTTAAATGATGCGGACTTTGCGATGGACTCTGTCTTTCTAACGAATTCCATGGCGGCGCTCTATTCTAGGAATTGGAACAATAGTGGGCACGTGTTTCGATGTGACCTTTTCTGAGTCTTTTGCAGTAGCACTGGTGGTGTGACATACCACATGCCACGAGCAATGACTGTCTGACCGAGAAAAGAGGCAAGCGATCTAGGACAATAAAAACTACTGCATTTTTGGAATTTTTATCCTTCTATGGACTCCGGACGCAACTGAGTCCAGAAAACGGCTAGCTGACAATAGACTTTCAGTGTTAGGATGTTTTGAGGGGTCGACAATTTATGCGAGTGGCAGCAGCATGGTCAAAGCATCATTCATGGATCGTAGCTGCTTCTCTTAGGACGATAAGTTTTGCTGAAGAGCATTATATTTGTTACCGGCTTCACTGTGTATATCGACCAGTGGTACTGAACAAAGCACCGAGGAGGTGGAATGTCGGGAGCGTTTAGTGCTTGTAGGTTGAACCCGACTTGCCACCCGGTGAATGAGGCCATTGGCAGTCGATTTAGGCGATATTTCGACGGACTTTGATAGAAGCGGATTCGTAAGCCAGTTGCTGACCTCAGATTTTATTGTTCAGAATAAAACCTGATTCATTTTAGGTTATCGGAATATCTTGTAAAGCTGTTTGTAAGTTATTTCCCCAGACTCATTAGTGGAAACTTCACCAATAACAACAAGTCTAGCGACGCGCAAAATAGCAGAACCCAAAAGGCTGGAGCGGGAGAAGGTGTGCGTTGAAGGAAAGCAAAGGCTCGCGAAAAGTGTACCTAGGCGGTGCAGGTGGAGCCATTAAATTCGGTAATTGTTCAAATAAACAAACTTATTATTCTTTATAATCACAGTGTCACATTGGTAGCACTACAAAGGACTCTCCAGAGGCCGTGAATGTGGAAGAGCTGAGGGCAAGGAGAGTGGTCCTTGGGGCAGAGGAAGTTAGTCGGTCAATCAAAACCACTACTCTCATTTAAGCTGCTAACCAGGATACAGCATAACGATGCACGCAGATGACGTCGCAATCTGGGACACGGGTGCAAGTGCTGTGCAGTCAGCCACTGACCCGGTAAAACGTTGGTCAACTGACTGGGGCCTCCCAATAAATGATGACAAATGTGCAAGCGTGTCATTTGCCAGCGCTTCGGCCCACCTCTTCAAGATAAGTGGGAAGGCATAAATCCGAATGATGCATTATTACAAGATCCTTGGCTTCTGACTGCTCAGTAATCTCTCATTCTCCTCCCACCAAGAGAAAGTTAGTAAAACTGCCTTCCGGGTCTCAAACCTTATTAGACGAACTTTTCCGGTGATCTACAAGGAAGAATTCCATCTTCTTCACGGAACCTTTATTCGACCTCTTATAGTACAGCAGCCAGATAGTACACACTGGCCTCGTCAGAGGCGGGAATATCCTGGAGCGGATTCAGCGGAAAGCGAACAAAATGTTACATGGCTTACATTTTACCCCCTAGCCGGTCCGTTTAATAACTTAGGGGAGACCCAATCTTAACGTGCGATCTAATCTTAACGGGCCTAGTGGGTCAGTCTTCCACTCGTCCGAACTTGCAGACCCTGCTAGGACACACGAAGACCCTCTTCAAACCCCGTCCACGAACTTTCATTGGACAACGTTTCTTCTCGTCCCGGATAATACCTGTGTGGAACAGCCCTCCAGATGAGGTGGCGAATGCCTCCTCAGAAGGGACATTTAAGGCCAGACAAGACTACTGGCTAGGACTATTGCCAATGCCAGCCAGTTCTCTGATCGCCCTCGCGTAGATTATTCTCCCCCACATTTTCACGTCTCGTCTCCAATCCTTTATACGTGTACTTGTACTCGGTTCTAAATAGATACTTTATCCTAGCTCTTACGAATGTGTATACAAATCATTCTTCCGTGTAAAAATTTTGAAACAAAAATCTAGTTATATATTGATGTTTCCACATTCATGTTTTCTGACCCATATGCTACACGGGAAACATTTACTTCTATTCTCACGTCACGTTTTTGAAAACGGTTGCCGTTGCTGTCAAGTTTTGCCATTCCAGCTCGGTAGCACTGGAGGAAAGAAGATACACACGAGAACCGGGAACACTTGAGCCCAAGCCTCGCATCCGTGAACCACTTCAAGACTTTTAGAAAACCACTACCGACTGATTTCGTCCGGGTTCGGTTCACAATCTATCCAACTCTTCGAGTCTCTCAGTTAGATGCTGCGAAGAGGTCGCTGACCAGCAGCCAGTCCAAAAACGCGGTCAACAATGACGGGCGGGTCTTTTCTGACCCTGTTTCACATCATGGTTCCAGGGGGTAGCTCTAGTTTACTAGTTAGCTTGGATCGTTCAAACCTGCTGGGGGCTCAGACTAGGGTAAGACAGGGACGACGAGAGCTAGAGTTAGAACAAAAGAAGCAAGAAATCAGAAGTTCGAAGGAGCTTCTTGGGGTTCAAAATGAAATGGAAAACTGGCGAAATTGTTGCTGGATGTGAAACAGCAGCTTAAAGAACAGTAGTCAGTATCATCAGACCAAATTTCTTGGGGAGAAGAATACGTAGAGGCTTGCAGCACACATAACACGATGGTGGCGGCAACAGCAGAGCTCACCCCTAATGAACCCGAGGAACCCCGCTGGAGGACACCATCTTCCTTTGATACTCCTGTACTGGCGAAGAGCTACATTCAAATCATCTGACATCACATTGGTAATGGACACTTTGGGTTATTCGTTTGGCTGGCTGTCCTTTGGACTCCACCTTTCACGCACAAACCCAGGTCATCCGACCAACTTGCACTTGGACAGCCAGCTAGACGAATATTCACCAGTCCCACACACTATTAGCAAGTAATTGCGTGACATATATATATATATATATATATATATATATATATACCTTGAGTTAGTCCCAGACGACCCACCAACCGATGGCAAAGACCAGCAAAGGTATCTACCTCAACATCCGGTTCTAAACAAGGTGAAGCCAGGTAAAGTGCGGATTGGTTTCTACTGCGCCCGCAAAATTCCACGTACAGCCGCTAAATGGTGAGTTGTATCAGGGGCTGGATTTTACTCCAATGTAGTTGGGATGTTGTTGAGGTTTCGATGGAAAGCCGTCGCGGTTGCAGCCGGTATCGAAGAGAAGCTCATGCAAGTTTAGCCGCCGATATCGGGCAGGGGCGCATTCTGCTTCTTGTGGTGGGTAGACAAAGACTGCCGTTAGCCATCAGTGGAATGACTGATGGAGTCTCACTCACTCGGAAACAGTTCTCCATTCTGTGCAAACTTCGCTCTACGACGGAATGGAAATATTTTTCGACCAATGTACATAGATTCCACCAAACTTGCGATACATAGGAATGTCTACTTAGGCCACTGCCTGAAGACTTTACCAAATGGCAGAGAAGCGGCAGAGTTTGTGCAACAGATTTCCGAACTGCTGTCGAGAGCCCAGCTTCTGCTCTATAAATGGATGTCAAACAAACAAAACCAGCCGAATAAGTTTCCCGATTCAAAACGGGAAGTGCCCATAATCGCGTTAGGAAGCGCCGCGCTGCCTACAAAACGTTCTCTGGGGCTGATTTGGGCAGCGGAGACAGATAGCCTTTGCGTAGACGTGGAACATATTGCACGCATTCACCTGTTCTTAATTTGCAAGCGGAGGCGGAAGAAAACGCTAGGCCTCGGAACGGAAGAAAGTTACCGAATCCGTGATTCGAAGGAAACGTTCAGTTTTCCATGCTGCGCTAGACCAACGGAAACTAGATTACTTCTGCACTGGTGGTGCTAGGGAGGAGGAAAAAGGGACGAAAAGAATAAGAAAGAGAAAGAAAGGAAAAGGCGAAATGTATGGTACGCTCGAACGGCAAGTGGTCCCTTTACGTTCTTTAGTCTCTTCCATGACAGAGTATGCGGGGCCATTCAAGCATAGCCTCGCGGACAGTGATAGTACAAACCAGCGGTGGAAATCTAAGACGAGAAGTCCGCAACATGATTAAGTCAGACGAGCATCTCGAGTGAAGTACAGAGCGTAGGTCACGGAGAGCAGCTCGTGCTCCACAGGTGCTTCACTTTCAACGCTGAGGCGTACGAACGAGCACAGGGGTCGGGAATCAACTATGTGGGGAGAATCGCGGCTGAACTGTGTTTGAGGCAACAATACTGCGTGAGAACTTCGGGGTCGGTGTCACAGTAATTCAGTGAATCTCCTATGCAGAAGCTTGTTGCTTGTAATTGCAATGATTATTCTCTGAAGTACAAGTAGTTCACCTACTAGCCCTACTCGACTTGGGTTCTGGGTTCGTGTTTTACGAGTCACTCACTCACTGGGCAGAGGTTTAGTCGTAGGAATACATAACCAGGTCCTCGCGTTTATAAGTAAGTGTAAAAAATAGGCCGCTGTATTCTTACAAGCCTACCGTGACCCACTCTGGCTCCGCCGCTTGAGACTAAACCCGGTCTTCTTGCATAATCTGCCCTTTAACCTGTCTTTTTCCTTGAACCCAGTAAGCTTCTTCCGTGAAACCTCCTAGACTTTTAGGCACAGGCCTTTAACTGTCCCTTTTAGTATAGTCAAATCGGCCATGAGGCCACAGCTTTCCCTTCTCATCTACTCCGAGTTCTGCAACAAGCTGCCCATCAACCTTCGAGCTCACAAACCAAGTCCCGATTTTCATCGGCACTCGCCCCACAACTCATCGTCACCAATGCATTTCGGTTGTCTAATATGTGCGTAGCTAAGGATATATCATACAAGGGGTGCCTCGACTTCTAAGGCCAGCTCATTCAGAGGCCTTGCTTCCTCCAATTGAGGACACAACCAACGATAGCCAATTGTGTCTATCCGACTGAATTCTCTACGTTTGACTGGCTGTGGTCATCCTCGTATTGAGTAAACCGAGGTGAAATACCATTATTTTCCTACACACTACTTCCCCTTCTCCCGTAACCCCGTCACCCCTATGCTTTATCCCTTATTGGTTTACATTTGCCTCCACTAACCGGCAATCCAGAGCGGCGGCACACCCTGACTGCCTTCCTTATGTGTTTCCTTTTCCAGCTCTCCTTTTATGTTCAAACCACCCTCAAAGTTGGCATACGAGCCTGGATAACGCTGCTGTAAGGTCGTTCAAAAAAAGCAGTTCCCCCTTCCGAGACCCCTTGCTACCCGGTCACGGACAGCGGACCTTTTACTTTCATAGTTGAATTACGCCCCACATGCAAACCTATCGATGAACATTAATGCCATTCCCAACGGCGCTAGGCTTGGTCAGATCCACCTCTTTATCAGACGCACGTCGGGCATGGAGGCCGGCTGCAACGACTTCCCAGAGCAATTGGGAGTACTTATTTCTTTTTCCACCCACGTCGTTATGGCGGGCCCGTAGCCTCCATCCACCTGGTATCAACCTATGCTCATAAAGCCCACTGACCGCCTTCTTGTGCCCCATTACCTATCGTTTTGTCAAGTCTTCTATCGTTCTCCATTCTCTTGCTTAGTGCCATTAAGCTCCCTTCCCACCCGCACCCATGACTAGCTCCCATACTAAAACTCGCCATTCTAAACGCTGCTTCTCTTACAGCCACATTCATTATCTTGTCGCCACCACTACATTTTCTTGCTCGCTCCGCGATTCCTCTGTGGATCATTCCATTTGGCGGTGTCCCAATTAGCGTCCATCAGATGCACCCACTTGTACGATTGCCTGCAGGCACTCAGCTCTTTAGTTCCATTGCCCAACTCCTATGGGCATTCATTTCTTATGCCTTGTGGTCATCTACCGGTTTGCCTGTCCCTGTGTCTCTTTCTTCTCCGTCTTCTTCGTGTTTCATCTGTAGTAAAAAGATCTGACCAGTTATGTCTCACCTGTCCTTTCGGTCCGTGCCCTAATCTCCCGCTTTACATAGTGCTTGCCACAGGCATTTTCTGTGTACCTTTCAGGCTGTTCTGCTCTTTCACTTTCCACCTTTTGTAAAACCATCGTGACGTCATGGTCTTCACCTGCAGTTTCAATCCGCTTGATCTGCCATTACCCGATTCTTCTGGTGCCCTTCTTGCTCGTTTCTCTCCCACACTATTCGCCGTCACAGCTGTTGCATCTTTGCACCAAAGACAGTATGCCTCCCAGGTACCTTTCTCCACTTTGTATCTTTATTCGCTCTGCGTTGCCCAGCCACCTCCATCGCCATCATCTCGCCGAGTAATACAAGTCCATTTATTAGCTTTTCTCCGATTGTCGACAGTCACCAGGCGTCTCACTTACATTATTCAAATTTTCAGCTACATTCTTACCCGTTCTCTTCGATACTTTCCTTCATCTTCCCTCTCCTATGAACTGCGCTACACAGTCATTATCACATTTATGCTTCCAAATTCTTTTCTCCCTCACTCTCTGTTCACCAGTGTTCACCAGTCATGAAGAAAATTCACCAAGATACTCCTGCCAGACTTTGTTTCCTGCATCAAAGCGGACCCCTGAACCCAAAATATAAATCCTCTTATAAAAATATCAAACCAATGGTTTCAGTTTTCACCCTGAGGATTTCTGGTATGGTTGCTCAAATAATGAGTTACTTCCCCGTTGTATGCTCTTGGCTGTCTTGCAGGTCTTCCATCTCTGAGCAAAACATAGACCCTCCCAGGTAAAAACCGCCTACTCTGCCTGTTGACCAGACCAAACTAATCTCTGCATAGGGACAAAAAATGAGTAAACTTCCTCCGGGCATACGACCCACACCTTGCCTCTGACCGGTTGTACATCGGTCCCATGCTTACATTGACTGAGCTTTCAGCAACACAAACAAGAGGAAAATCATGCAAATCAGCTCTTAAAAGGACGTTGATCGGATCTCTTCCCGAGGCACAACGTCCATACACCACAGTGGAGGACCTTTATATTATTCCTTTTCCGTGAAAGTGGACCATTTCATGACTCCACAGCTTACGGCTTCGTAACTCATACCCCATCTAAATCAACATTTTTGAGAAGACTGGTAAAAGAACAACTAGATAGTTACCTCTATACCAGAATTTTATCCGTACTGTCCACCACAATCTCCTCTAACGGCCTTTTTATGCTACTTGCCATTTTGGCTTTTGCAATCTCACCACCGATAGAGGGACAAGGGTGAGTCTCTACGGGCTATTTTTTGATGAGGTGAAAGTTTCTGAGCTAATTCCTCACATCATCTTGCCCTCTAAACTCTGTGCGCATGGGGTCTACAGCTAGCTGGATGCATTGTCCAATTCATGTTTGTCGAACCTATCATATATAATCTCCATAGGAGGCCACGGATCACGATTAGCTTCTGTCACCGGTGTGGAGAAGGACGGCGCTCTAGGTCCATTGTAGTTTCCATTCCATATTGACGACATATTTCTTGCCGTTCACCATGGCGCTCGCTTCGTTTGTGGCAACGACGACAAACGTGTTTATGACTTCCAACCTTATAATATTCAGACCCCCATTCAGAATATATCCAATGGCCTAAGACTTCAAAACCGTTGACGTCAAACCTGGGAAATGGAGTTCCCCGGCAGCGAAAATTCCCACATGACCCCGGTACGTCGGGTGTCACCAGGATCCTGCTCATTCACGACCTGCCCATTTTTTATCAGCAGTCAGGTCAAGACCCTCATCTACATCATTCGCGTGGCCCAACCATTTTAGTACTTTCCGCTCCAGGTTGCCAGGACGAGAAAAACCACAGGTCTCATTACTGAGATTTTCCGAAAACACTACAGCCAACGGGTCACCAACAGCTCCCAGGCCAGGCCTCTTGAAGAAATCCAATAGCGTTTCTGTGGAATCATTTCAGTAAACAGTTAGTGGGATGTCTCTCCCGTTTCTGCTACAACGATCAATTCATTCCGCTCACTCTTGAACTACCTGAGGCTGCGCCGCATGAAACTCAGCCTAAACTTTTTGTTCAGTTTAAACCATTGCCCTGTAATTTATATACTGATATTGTTCAGTTTACAGTCACAACTTATCCTACGCCATTGCTGGCTGCAGACCAGAAACATGAAACAATTTTCTAGCCCAAGCTTTCTCATTCTTGGTGTTTTCCACTAGCATCAGATAAATAGGCGACGCCGGATCCCAAGACATTGAGTTCCGGGGCTCGTTATTTGCTTCTTGATTCTGCTACTCCCTTCTCACCCACCCTGGCCTCTTACCCTTGGCTTTTTTTTCCTAGCCTTAATTTTTTTCCTAACCGTCTCGCTCTAAAACTTACTATTTCAATTGACCAACTTACTACGGCCACTCGTTGGCCTCAGTTCCTCCTCAAACGTTTTCTTATTCGACTACCGGTCTGTGTAGCCCTTGGTTCTGAACCTACTACCAAGGTACTACTATTGATAGACGAGGGTGGCCTAGAAGAACCGGGCCTCCGGATTGGCTGGGAGAAGGTGAGCGATAACAACGACGTATACCACGGATGGAGTTGGTTCAAGGGCAAACTACTAAAAGATAATAGAGACTGTTGCCCTGCTCCAAAGAGCCAAACGGAGGGAGTCGCCAACTTGTTGGACGAGCCGAAAGAAAAATGCTTTAGAGCAGAAACAAAAAACATCAAAAAACAACTTCCGAAGGCTACCGTCCCATTCTATTGCTCAAGGCAGCGAGAACTAAATTAAGCAGATACAGGGACGGTGCAGGAACAACCACGAGGAACTTATTACGCGAGCGTCGAAATCTATTCCAGAGTATATTAGAACTACCTCCAGTCTAGCGCAGCATTGGGGGAAGCTGTAGATAGTTTCGGGGACCCACAGTAAGAGCAGACCACGAGCAGGCGGGAAAATGCAGTGAACTTGGTGGAATTTACTCTGCAAGTATAAGGAAAGGATCTGATTGTTCAAGAGCTATCAGTGACTGGAGGCTGTGAGACGCCTTTAAGCAATTTGTCACTGTTCATTGCTTATCGTCACTGTTCACTGCTTCATTGGTCACCAAAAAAAACAACGTCCGGTGCTGACATATCTTTCAGTAGTCCTCCAGTGGGCAGCGAAGTAATAAGTAACTACCTGCACTCTTCATCGGTCCATCCGATCGCATCCGCAATGCTGTTGCATCGAGTGTTCGGGCTCTGTAAATCACTGCGTTCCCTCCACGATTGAATGTCTTCAATACACTTCCCACGCTGCATCGCCGCTCCGTTCCCATCATTTGTTACACCTGTCAAATTGGTCATTAGAAATGTGACACTCACCGTCTACTTACTATACCATCACTTTTATCGAGACCTTTGATCTTCCAGATGTTACATTCGTGTTATATTACCGAAACTGACCCCGTATGCAGCCTCTAAATCACGCCACTATCTGCACCGGCTCATACATTTTATTTCTATATTCGTTGATCCACGGCCGCTTCCCGCGATATACCTGGGCAGTTTTATTGATCTGTCATTTTTGCACGGTACATACCACACAGCATTCATCTATTGACGTACACTTATCTGTGGATTACTTTACCTATCCTCTCGCAGAACTGAACACCTGTATAATGGATGTAACCACACGGTCAACATTGATTAGTCTTCCACTTCCGCTTTGACATTTCATACCAACCCTACATTAAGTTAACAACTTGCCGCACGCTCACCTGTTTTCTTCCAGCCGTTCCCTGCCACCATCACTCTGGTAGTATCTCTCCCAAGAAATACGCAGATTGTTTGCCACATATATGATTCCTCCAGTATACAGCCACCACTTTCTATACTACCATCTTTGCAGACTGAAATATTTCCATGTTAATACTTCTTGACATACCTGTCGTAAAGTGAATATTTCACCGAACGATTCGACGAGATTTCTATCCATATGTCTCTCATATTCTGTAGCGCACCAAAAACATTTCCTTTGAATATGTTCGAATTTTCACTAGTGGTAATTATTTCATATACCACTTATGCATGTACTCCAGACCAACTGACATCATTCGACCTTGATCTTCAAATTTGCCGGGCATTAATACAGTTTTAGTTCACTGTAACACTCTCTCTGATACTCTGCATGCACTTGTTGTACCCTTTTGTGAATTGTCATTCCGGCATCACTATAATCATCTGATCATGCATTCTAGCATGCTTCGGGCGCATCCGAAATATACAATTATTATTATAAATTATAATTTGAAACGTATCCCGAGATCAGAACGGGATTATCCGCGAAATTCTATGATTCTAGATTATCAAGTAAACAATGGTATAAAACAGATAAAAACCTCAAGTATGCAATCGCAAGGACTCGGGAAACGTGAACCAACTTGCGGCGTGCGAGAATAAAGCACGTGCATCAGGCAGGTCCAAAATAGTATATGACAGAGTGGCGCGCTAAACGCGAACAAACAAACATTGGTCCATGAAAGCATACAGTGCGCAAAGAAACACGCAAATATTGTGCATGAGCGAGTGATGTCAAGGAAACATGAAATTGCAGTGTTTCTGGGGGGATTTTCCACAACCGGTCGTTAAAGATGTGGAGACTTCTTGGGGCGCGGGACGAGGAAATCAAGGCAGAAGAATTACCGAACAGCCCGAAACGAGTCGACGAATGTGAGGCAGCCAGTCTAAGTGACGTCCACCAGGCGATGCCGATGCCACTAGGGCTGATCCGGACTCCCAGAACAGAATGTATGGTGGAAATACGAAGGTTACCGTAATTCAGTGAAACCTATGAACGGTGACCTGTAGAAACCGTGTACACCCCAAGCATACAAGCATACGCCTGCCGCCTATATTGTTCAGGAAACCCCGTCCATATAATTCAGCCGAAATGCGACTCCAGAGGTGGACCTTTTGTTGTTCGAGTATCTTACTGTGATTGTCTCACAAGCATTCCGGATTTTATTAAAGGGGCAGTTCAAAGCCCCTGAAACAAACTGGGGGAGCCTGTGGCCTTCCACTGACGCCCGCTGTAGTATGAAATTAATCAGGCTGATGTACTGCATACCACTCTTTCAGCTAGTCAACCAGCCCACCGGTTTGAGAAAAGAGCAAAATCCGAGGGTACTTCGCCTGATATCCACCAGACACCCAAAGGATGTAAGTGGACTGGAGTACAACACCCCTTTTGGAGGAAGCCATCATGTGATCATCATGTTTCTAACTCAAGGGGCTTCCGCAGGGTGCCAAATAGGATTTGAAGGAACCTTTGGAGTTTAGGCACCATTGTGGTCAGGGAAGTAGCAGGTCGGGCTGACTAGGGTGGCCACTGTCAGGCGGAGGAAGACGGATAGACCTCTATCAGGAACCACCTTCTCAGGATAACTGACGATTTTGCCCCACTCGGATGCGCCGAAAGGCTGGGCAAACCACTTTGGTGGGTGAGCCGATCTACCAAGGTGCAGCTGGATAATTGCAAAGGATGGCATCGTTACCAGTCAACAAGTGGACACCAGAGTTTGCTGCAATGTATGAGAGCCAGTGAGCTTGCCACTGAGGTGCAACAAGAATGTCGGTCGAGAAGCGGAGTGGAGCCAGCGCGTGGAGAGAAGCCATGTCCCTAGGCTTCTTATAGCCACCTCCAGTCTAAAGCTACAGCCAGGTTCACGGTGAAACGCTTCTTCAGACAAAACCGGTCCAGTCAGCAGGAGCTTACGGGAAAGCGCTGACTCTACAGAATCTCTCCGAAAGAGTGCAAGACACCGGAAGACGGCACGAGACCACCGTACCTCAGCAGACGATCACAATGAGTGGAGTCGTCATTGGCAATCGAGAAGATAGGCTAGCTCCGGGCAGGCTGGATAGCAACAAGGCTGCAGGGTGGGTGGTGCTCAGCCCAAGGTCCCAAAAGCGCTGACCAATACACTAACTAAATGGCCCACACTGCTGTTCAGTGCATCTCTAGGCTCCGAGGTGCCACTAGCAGACCGGAAGGGGGCGAAGCTTGTCCCCATTCACAAAGGAGGTAAATGGGTGGAGGTTTCCAACTACCTTCCGGTAGGCTTACTACGGATTTCACTCAAAGCACCGTAGAGACGGGTTAGCGGCCGACTGAATACTAACAAACGAAACGGGTTTATTAAAGGAAGATCCTGTCACACTGACCAGCTATCAATTTTCTGTGAGGTGACTCGGAGATAGAAACGGAGGGAAAGAGTGTAGGCGCACCTTTGATTCAGTAAACCACGGTTTCTTGCTGGGAGAACTGAAGCCTTTTGGAGCACCTCCTAGATTTTGAGGTGGATCCAGGGTTACCTGAGTGGCATAGCCTTCTTCGCACAGGTCGAGGGCATCAGGACCACACTTGTTCTGGCATGCAGTGGGGTGAAGCTGGTTTCCGCGCTGGGACCTTTGTTGTTTCTGGTATGCGTAAACGTTCTGGCAACTAAACTGGACTTCCCGTGGTTCCTACTCGCAGATGAAGCCAAACTGGTAGGTGGGCCGAACTCAAGTGAACCACAGACTGACGTAAACACAGTTCATGCGGGGGCTGAAAAGTGGGAGTTACCACGGAATGCAGCCAAATGCATAAGCTTGCTCTCAGGCAGGGAGGGCAACGAGCCAGATATGCAAGGCTGTCGATTCCAGCGACGACTGAATCCTCTACTTTGGTAAAAGACCTAGGTCTGCTTGCGCATGAGAGCTTCAAATCCACCAAGCAGTGTACCTCAGCAGCTTCCGGGCCAAACAGGTGGTCTTTCATCTCGGGAAGATCGATGTCTAGGAGAGATGGAGCAGTTCTTCCCGTATAAGGGGAGACTTGCACAAGCATGGGCTCTGGGCCTAGCGAACGACGAAAAGCACTGGAAGATGTTTCAAGGAGGTCCACTCGAATGATAAGCCGGATGCAAGGGGAGCCGTACGAGCCAAGACTAAAAGCCCTAAACCTATTCCGCCTTGATTACCGTAGGCTAACGGGAGACCCCATAGAGTGCTACAAGTTACACTGGAAAGCCACTACTACTGAAAGACCTTTACTTACTTGCCTTTACAACCTTGCATTCAGGAGACACCCGCACAACTGAACAAACCAGGAGCAATCGAGAGCAAAGGGGCATGTTTCTTTTTCATAATGTCAAAAGTAAGTGCAACAAGTTGTCTCCACACGTTGTGACAGCAACCTCGGCAGTAGCTTCTAAGCACAAACTGGATACGTGCTGGAAAATAGGAACTCCTCGACTATTACTAACCACCGCTAGTGGCTGTCTTTATTATTCTTATCATCCTTCCTTTTCCCCCTCCCGGACTAATTATCGTTTACTGCATCTCGTGACGCCAGTGTTTCTTCACTGTGTCTATCTCTTTCACAGACCCCACATCATTCTTCTCATCATCAGTCCATACAAGATTCTTCACATTATTCGAGGACTCGGAGTGTCTCAGACGAGGAGAGCAGTGAGCCTTGGGGCCGAACTTATATTTGCGCAAGATTGCAGTTTCCGAGGGTGGCCTGTGCCTTTTCCCCTTCCCTCAGCAGCTACGATTACAGAATTATATCGGGTTTCTGGATGCCACAGGACGGTGTGGATTCCTTGACCTCACAGTGGAAGAAACTGAACGTTCACTAGCCCACTCTGCGTGTCCTGTGACCTGACCCGACCCGGTCTTATCTTGGAGGAACCACGAGCTAGGCAGTTCAAAGCACCGTTAAACAAGGATGTACTGCCTAAAGACTTTCTCGTATCGACCCCTTACCAGTTCATAAGCATCGAGAAGGTAACACTTACCAGCTACAGGCCGAAAAACCTGACATCGGCCGTGCTTGAAACCCTTGAGAGAGCACCACTAGATAGTGCAGGAAGTCGCTCAGAGAGAAGCAGCCTGGTGACTGCCGACCTGCTTGAATTCCAGTGCAGGTGTTCTTGCCTCTCCGACCGAATATGTTTCTTGGAAGGGGCAGCCTGTTCAAAGGATAGAAGGGGACAGATGAAAATCTGCTATCTGGGTTTTCAGGGGTCTCTCGATTGGGTCAGACGCAGGCTGCTGAAGCAACAGTGGAATGGCTCCAGCCCACGGCTAATACACAAAAGTGAACTGTACTGAGCCTGAAGGAGAGGGGTTTCCGAGTGTGAGTAAGGGAATGCTCATCGGACAACGGTAGTTTGCATGGCGACTTCCCGCAGGGTCTTTTCTGGAACCCCATTGTTCCTGATGCACACTGATGGCCTTGAAGACGGGCGGGAAACCTCGTGCCTCCCGATCGTGGACGAGATCAAGAGGGTAGGAGCACCAGATGACGTGGAAGTTGTGCCTGATATAAACAAAGTTCACCATCGGTCACAGGCATGGGATCTTCCCCTCAATCTCAGCCAACGTCAGCATCTCGTCAGGGGGGAAGAACCGCGGTTCATGCAATATATGTGACCACCAGGCAGCCGTGAGGCACTAACTTAGGTCATAGAAGCCCGGGATCTAGAAGTGACGGTAGGCAATGGCCTTGGGCCAGGTCTCCAAAGTCAGAAAGTGAAGCAAAAACATGTGGAGCCCTGAACCCTCTATATAGAGTGAACAGCAATGGGAAACCGTGGGTCTTGTAGCAGATGCATAAAACCTTCGTGAGATCCCACCTGGAAAATTGTGTTCAAGTGGCGAGGCCAAACTTGGTGAGGAGCACCAAGGCTATCCATCAACTAAGACGGCGTTTTGCTTGAGGGCCAGCAGAATACCGGCACTTGTGCAATCAAA
Organism: Fasciola hepatica; assembly: GCA_948099385.1. Lineage (NCBI taxonomy): Eukaryota > Metazoa > Platyhelminthes > Trematoda > Plagiorchiida > Fasciolidae > Fasciola > Fasciola hepatica. The sequence goes on along the minus strand of CANUEZ040000058.1, from coordinate 19,774,063 downwards.
AGAGATTAGATCACCTGGTTTATTTCCTTTGGAAAGAAGAAATAGGGGTAACCCCATGTTTGCCTTCAGCATGCTAAAATCATTCACACAAGCACGGGGTCAGAGAAGCACCCTAATTGAGCTACCAGGGAATGGCTCCCTAAAAGGGCATTCACAGACAATATAGAGAAAACAAATTCTGACTTAAATCAGAAGTCCTTCTTTGGCTGTCAGGACCGCTTATTATTTGTACGGGGCCCCGGGGAATGAATAACCGCGAGCACAATAGGTGAGTTCCGGAGGAGGCTAGATAATAAGTGGATGGCTGTATCTGAAGAAATATGATAAGAAGTCTGTACCACCGATTTTGCTAGATAACCGGCCTGTTCCTTTTACTTCAACTCCTCGAGGAGCCCTTGTACGGTATCAGCCACCCCCTGCTGTTGTTGTTTTATCAAGGAGAAAGGCCGCTAAAAATGGGCTACTAGCGGCTGCGATCTGGAAATATTTTGAGGCGAACAAGGGCTAGAGGCCCAACCTTAACCTCCCCAGACTACATCAAGTACTAAAGAAGTCTCATCTCTTCCAATTCTGGCAACACCGGTGGATCCTCGAAGCTCACCGGTGCTTGGATCTGGACACTCATGCATCCTGCCTTTAAGTCCTGGAAAAGAAATGAATCAAATTGCTCTCCCGGGTAAAAAGATGTAGGAACACGCTGTCCCGTGATCATACACAACTTCACAACATAAAACCCATTAGCATCCAACTTTCTAGGTGTTTCAAAACTAGTTAAATTCCCGATGAAAATATAACAACCGTTGGTTTCAGTGTTGCTTTGCAGTTGGTTCCATAGCACGATAAAAGGTTTTTGAAAATAAACTTTTCAATAAGTCAATTATTTTGATTTCAGCTTACTTTCCGCTGCTATTTCACTATCTACTCATTTGCTGATTGGTTTTTTGTGCCTTTTCTTTTCCTTCTTTTCTACTCCACTCTTTTTTTCTTTTCTTTCTCAAGCTTACCACTCCGACGATCCATTCAGTAAATGCACCAAGAAACTGCAAAATCTCGAATAACATTACCGCGAAAGCCATCGCGGCCTTTCCAGAAGGAAGCAAATGAGCAGCAACAAAGAAGCAGACGCTCAACGAGCTACTTGTCCTGATATCCGGCATCACTCTACGCTGGCAAAAATCGCAAACAACCATATACTGCTTGTACCTGCGGTTAAGCCGCAGCACGGCTGAGAACTTACAACGACTTCTCCATGACGTGAGGGTTTCCTGCATGGAAATCGAAGGTAGTGGGAAGTTGCAAACTCAGTTTCTTTATATAACTGGAAAAAAATGTTCCGCCTGTGAATCGTACGAAGAAACAAAAATACAAATAGCTGCACGAAATTTTCAGTCCGAAAAAGAAAAGGGCGACTACCTGGAAAACCGACCATTTGCACTTCGAACAGGAGAACAGATGTACGTCGAAGGCTTGGCGAAGTAGATAATAAGTAAAAAGCGAAAACCAGGCAATTGTGAGCCAATGTGCTGATTTGTCTGTGCCAGTGTGGCTGCTGAGCCCACCGTTAGAAGCTCTCATTCTCACCTAGGCCACTCTACCTTCCTATCCATTCCGCAGTAGAGTGACTTCCCTAGGTTCTCAGATGCTACCCTCCCAAGTTTCTTCCAGATTTCGTTTGTAGCTGTTATCTCTGGCAGACCGGTTAAGAGCTTAGTTACAAGTTCGTCCAAAGACTGGAATTAACAGACTACTCCGAAGGTACTTGGAAAGTCCCATAGCGGGGTGTGAATCCCATGCGGAAAAGTGCGTTGTTCGTTGGATGTCCGAGAGGGTGTTCGCTGGACATTTGCTCAAGTCGGCTTCACCGGGCTCACAGCAAGGCAACAAAGAAGGCTCTATTTACCTAAGAGAATAGCCGCATGCTAAGGGTGCATACCACGAGAGGAAACTGTCCCGAAAACTGCCCGCCAAGGGTATTGAGCCAGACAAGGATTCCAAACTCAGCACCGGCTTCTGCTTGCAGATCCGTGAACCCAGTGGTAGTGCTGACCTGGGCGGCGAGAGCATGAGGGACATCTTCTTTCTGACGCCGGCGATTAGACCGCCCTCCGCTTATCGTAAAGCTATAGGGGTGAAACTGATGCAACCGGCGACATGTAAAACCCTCAGAGGTACGATTGAATGGGAGATAATCCAGTTGGCAGACCTCATCCAGGACCAGTCCACGAAAGTGGAGCAAGCCAGGCTACAACCTTCATCCTTAGCCGAAGCCGTCAAAGGGACCCAGGTCCACTCCAAGATAGCAGCAGGGCAGAATAGGAATATAGTTAAAGAGGGTTTGGCTGGGCCTTTCTTCAGGGAGACACGTCAATGAAATCAGAGCTTAAAACAACGAGTAGCGGACGTTCTAGGACAAGATTAAGCGCCAAAGCAGACACTTGTTAAGGGCATTACTGCCGGGTGTATAGCGACCTGAAAGGCCGACCCTAGTCGAGTTTGGCAGCCCTAGGTATCCGGATGCGGTGCTGGCTTTGCGGGTCAGATCAACCGGAACACCAGAGGGAGCATACCAACTGAATCAGATAAGTGATCATCATAGCGGGCCTATACTACTTGATGAGACACTGTTGTGCTTACGCCGTCGTGATTAGCGGTAACAGCAAGCCCAACAGGTATGCTTTGTCCGTGTCGTAACTGATTTCTTTGGCGGTCCACGATACCCCGCACAATCAAGATGGTCCGGTGTCATCGAGTAGCCTAGCATTCCTAGTACTGTGACTGACACCAACAGCAGAGCATAAGAACCAGCGGAACCGAAGGAGCCCGGTGATTTTAAGAATCCATTGGAAATAGCAGCGAGCAGGAGCACTAAGTCAACACACCTGGAAAACCCGGATGTGACGAAACGGGAGGAAGAGGCCGGGGGTAAAGTGTTAAAATGTAGCACCACAACCAAGTAAGTTGCTGGACAAAGGTGACACACAATGGATGCAGCGAAATGCGAGCAGCACAGGGAATGATTGGCGGGCGCCAGGAGTGGAATCCAGCGGTACGGACTGCATGGCCATCACTGAGTTGTGGCTGAGAGAAGGGGAGATAGAAAGTCCAGCTTGTCTGGCACAATTTGTGCGCACAGAGCTGATAGAGGTAGTGGAAGAATGAAAGGAGGAGTGCCAGTGCTTGTATGGAGCAAGTAACTTACTTGTAAGCAGAGCAGTGTTACACTCTCAATATGCAGGCTGTCTCAGTGCGAATGAAATTTTGGTCACGACTGGTGGCACTGACGGCATCTAAGGGGTATTTCATCGATTCCTGGGGACGATGAAGGTGTGCTGACTTATCCAGTGACGGCAACCAGGAATGCAGCGCAAGGCCTGATACTGGGGTCTGCAAACCCCCGAAGATTGGCTGGCACTTGACCTGGTCACCTGCGGGGTCTTTTCGGCAATACCTGCCAGATCAAGTTGGGGATGTGGCTCTCGTGCATCACATTCACCAGGCCACTCGGTCAAGAGAGGGCCAAACCCCGGGGCAAAAGGACATCGTCATCGCCAAGATTTTCGCAAAAGCAAGCATGATGAGAACAGTGGTTTTGCTTGGTAAAACCTACCACGGGATCACAAAGTTCCAGGTCTTGGGCGACAGAGAACAAGACACCAGACAAACAGCGAAGACTCTTCAGGTGGCTGGATTAGTATAGGTTGCTGTCAATTGCTGTATCTTTATCATGGGGCCACCAAGGAACGGTGAATGAAGTGTGGTCAGGGGTTAAAACTAGCCTGCTTTGGTTAGCAGCAGGAATAGCTCTTACACACAGGGTCCGTAGGCGAAGACTGCCACCTTGCTGAAAACGCGTTAGGACGCGGGCTCTGGGGGGGAGAAGTGGGCACTGCTGAGGTATCAGAAAACCAAGGGGCAAAGACTGTACCTGGAATACCAGAAAATGAGCGAGCTGTTTCGTGAAAGGCAGAAGAGAGGCGAACTGGCATAAAAAATCGGTGTGGCTAGGGCGGCCAAAATTACCCAAAGAGGTCCTTTAATTACCTTCGGGCTGAAGCGAACGTTCGGGTAAACCTTGTAGGTTTGGAGATGAGGAACGGAAACCAGGCGGAGCAAGATGAACAGGCGGCCGAAATTTTCCGAGAGTGCTTCGAAGGGGTCTACAGGATTGACGTGGCAGTACCTCCATCGAATCTAGGATGATCTGGGACTGCTCCAACGGAAGAAATGGTAATAGCCTCGAAAGATGTACGGTTTGTATTAGAAGCCCTCGACAAGAAGGAAACCCCCGAACCAGATGGAATCCACCCAGCCATTTACAACTTTTGGCTCGTACATTGGTGGTGCCCTTGTTCACACTGCTCAACAAACCTTCAAGGAGGGCTGAGCTAACGAGTGAACGGCAAATTGCGGAAGTCGTGCCAACTCACAAGGGAAGTTCAAAGGACCAGATGATGAACCACCGGTCTGTCAGCCTGCCACCAGTAGTACGGAAGGTTATGAAAAAATAATCTGAAATGCTTTGGTAAGTCACCTTGAGGAAAAGAACCAAATAGCCGATGAACAGCATGGCTTTAGGAAGGGCCAACCCTGAACCGGTGGGATACAGTATGAGCCCGGACAACTCGGAACGACAGGCCCAGAAATGCGATGTCACGGGCCTAGGCAAGGTTGTTTCAAGAGACCCAAAACCCTCGGTACGAATTCCGTGGGCTACCAGTAAGACAGATATGGCCATGCACAGGCTGGCCAAGATGTTCATATCAAGAGGCCCTAGGGTGCTGCTGCCACTATATACTACCCTTGTCCGGCCCAATTTAAAGTGTGTAGTCCAAGCCTGGACTCCGCTGTTCGTGAGGGATATCATCTTTCTGGAATAATTTCAGGGAAGGTTCATGAGAAATGTATTGGGGCTACCAGGGCTGCAGTACGGGAAAAGGCTACCAGAAGTGAAATAGATCCTCCTGAAGCGCAGGAAAGCGCGGAGAAAACTGATCTAAAGCATAAAACAACTAAATGAGTTGTCGGCTATGACAAAGCTGCTGTTTACCCCCGACTCAAACTCCGCTCTCCGTTGGCTCCGGAGGGAACTAATCAGGCCGAGGGACAAAGAAACCATCAGAGCCCAGTCATTTGCCCACACTATAATTAACAACTGGAATAAACTCCCTCAGGGGTAGGGGAAGCGAATACTGTGACGGTGTCCAAGAGGAGGCTGAAAGCTGCGTGGACACGCCATACCGGACCACCCGTGGGTCGGCAAATTGAGCCTAGCAGCAGTATTTTAGTCCCTTCTACCAGTCTTCTTTTTTCCTTCTGCTTCTGATCTAGTTCTTCTCTTCTATAACGACCGACTGTAGAAAATCCCCCCAGAAACACTGCAATTTCATGTTTCCTTGACATCACTCGCTCATGCACAATATTTGCGTGTTTATTTGCGCACTGTATGTTTTCATGGACCAATGTTCGTTTGTTCGCGTCCAGCGCGCTACTCTGTCATATATTATTTTGCACCTGCCTGATGCACGTGCTTTATTCTCGCACGCCGCAGGTTGGTTCACGTTTTCCGAGTCCTTGCGATTGCATATTTGAGGCTTTTATCTGTTTTATACCATTGTTTACTTTATAATCTAGAATCATAGAATTTCGCGGATAATCCCGTTCTGATCTCGGGATACGTTTCAAATTGGGCTACGAATTGCTCAAAGACGTCCTCCAGTACCCAGTTGATCAATATGGGGCGGGAAGATACAAACCTGTCAAGAAAAGCACCGAAGCAATTGGAAATCAGGCAGAAAATAAAACGGCAAGTCAATGGAGAGGTTTTGGGTACTTTTGATTTTTTAGTTACTGCCAGGTCACCCGTTCTTCTCAGTGCTAGCTCGTGTACTAATGTGGGTGATACGGATTGCAAGAAGGTTGATCGATTCAGACTGAAGATATTAGACCTAGAACATTAACTGTTGTCGGCTAGGTAGCAGACCCAGGAAGCAGAAGAGAAGTGTAGACAGAACGAGGGCGAGCAAAAGGTAAACGAAAACGACCTTTCCGACATATCAGGACAAATAAAAATAGGCAACTCTGCGCCAGCCGTCGAATACAAAACATCGACGCAGCTAGCAATCGATTTGCCAAGAATAGAAATGACAGTTTTTGAAAGGACGATCTGACCGCTTCTGCAAGTTCATCAGGCAGTTCGGAACTTTCGTCAAAAACAAGAAAACCGACCACGAGCAGAGGTTCCTCCGTCTGATTCACTACTATGGAGGCCGAGCATGAGAAGTTATCGATGGGTATAACATACACGACCCTGAACGAGTCTACACACGAGCAAGGAAGATTTTGATGGACATGTTTAGCCAGCCATCCAAGGTAGCTCACAATCTAATAGAGGGTGTGATGTTGGAGGTCAAAATGACAAGGGGGGAGGTCTGTGCAATGTCCTCACTAGTAATCAAGGTACAGAACTGTTCAATAGCCCTTGACCATTTAGGCTACAGGGCTGGCCGCGACGCAGTGCATACTTTGGAGGGTGTAGTCCGCTCACTCTGTCCCGGGCTACTTTGTTGGTGGGCGGAGGAGGCGGAATGTATAATTCGGAGTGACCGTGGGGCTAACTTCAAGGATTTAACCGAGTCCTTACACAGGCAGACCAAAATAGCCAACAGCAGATTCGGTCGGCTCATCCGGGGTAGCAACCGGGTAAACAAACCCGGCACTAACCAGGCTCAAGACACCTAATAATAATAATACTACTAATAATAATATCGGTTTATTTGGAAGACGCCCTAGACATGCCGTTTGCATAATCTTATTGATACATGTGATAGAAGGGATAGATATAATTCATGAAAATGTGGAAATTTGCATGAGAAAGTAGGATAAAATGGCTCAGAAGGGCGTATGGAGTTGGATGAAAATAGGATAAATGTATGCACACCATAGAGATCGTAGGAAGTTTAAATGAATTCAAGGACGGATTTAAATGAACGTCCAGTGAGTTTGAAAGTCAGGGTCCGATGAAGAGTATGACTGGTCCGGGTGGAGACATCTAAGGGCCGACTGACAAACATGATAAGGGTTATTAATCGTTATAAGGAACTGCAGTGGCGAGGGACGATGGAGAAAAAAGTGAGGTGCGCTACATTGGATTAGGTATCAATGAAGCATTGGTACCCCGCAGTGGATGGTCGGAGAACGGGGCGCAAAACTCATCGTAAAACAAGAAGCAAGCAGCACAAGACGTAGAGAGTGGATCAGATGATAAGAACAATTTAGAAGAATTGGATACGGCAGACGTGAGGCGCGGATGTGGAAGGGATGGATGCATATCATGACCGTCGGCGGGATGATAGCAAGAAAAATGGCCGGTGAGGAACTGCAAGATGTAGAGCGCGTGCACATGTACAAATATGCGCAAGTATATATATATATATATATATATATATATATATATATATATATATATAAGTTATAGGAGGAGCAGGAGCAATAACAATAGGGTCCCGGAAAGAAGTTATCAGTCATCGGGAGGGGTAGGTGCGGTTAGATCAAATGGTTGTGGAATTACCTTTGGAATATCGTGGTGAATTATCTTCGTGACAGGTGCACGTGGCGGTCCAACAGTGAGAAAAAAGGAATGGGGTAGCGCAGAAGTGATGAAAACTGTGAGGAGCAGTTCATGAAAGAGTGAAGATGAAGGATAGGGTCGAAGAGAACAGGTAACAATGGATCTTATTATCTGATCAGTGCAGGTGCGACGTGTGGTGCCGTGCTAGACGAATCGGGTAGTGGCAGGTCAAACGATTCGGAACTGTAGAAGAACATCATGACGTAAAGTTGTCTTTACAATCGGTGGAACATGGAAAAGCAAACCACACTGAAAGGCATACAGATAAATGCCTGTAGCGAGCAATAAACGAACCAAGGGATAAAAGCAATGACTGAGGAAACACAGGTAAGACATGACCAGTCGGATCATTTTACTGCAGATAAAACACGAAGGAGGCGGAGAAGGAAGCATGAGGCCCTAAGATAAGTGAAACAGTAATAGAACAAAAAGGCCAAGGAACTGAAAGCGCGACCGAGTTGCGGCAATAGAGCTGAAGAGCTCTGTGCCGGCAGACAATTGAACAGGTGGATACTAATCGGGACACTGGAAGGAACCACAGAAGTATCGCGGGGCCAAGAGAGGAAAATATAGTGGTGGTGATTAGATAATAAATGCGACCGTAAAAGATGCGAAGTTTGGAGCGGCAAGTTCTAGTATATGGACTGGTCATGGGTGCGGGTGTGATTGGCGCATAATGGCATGGGGCATGAGGAGGGAGAACAAAGAAGGATTTAACAGAACGACAGGTATAAGAATGCTATCAATGGGCATTCTGAGCAGAGAATAATACCAAGCGCCAAGAGAATAGAAGCCAGCAGTGACGGCTGGTGGAAAAATAGATATTGGCGAGCGTTGGCAGAGAAGAGTGGTTAGGACGATAGTGACTCAATGCAATGAAAGTTAATGTAGAGAGAGGTGATAGGAGGGAGGACAGAACGGGTAAGTGTGCATACCGTGGTAGAGCGACAAAAATAGGAAGTGGTAACAGATGATAAGAGCTATAGGTGAACAAAGTGTGGCGGCAAAAGGATGAGGAACATGCCATTTTCAACCGACAGCTTTGGATTCGGTAGTCCGAGAAAAGTTAGAGCGTGCGATTCGCAACCAGTGCTAGTGGGTGGGACTGGCCGTGCGCTGGACACCGAGCCTGAAAAACACTTCGTGAAGTGAACACAGGAGATGTGATCCACCAGTCTCATTGCGCTCGCGCGCTTTTCTCCCCAGAGAATTTCATGAACCACGAGAAGCACCAAGTTTGGAGAACGAGTAAGTCAAGCGATAAGTTGCACAGAGTCACGGATATTCATTGGGGAGGAAGGAGTACATTATTTTTATATCGTCGGCAAAGAGGAAATGAGTGCCGTGTCGAATAGAAGAGAAAATGTCATTGATATAAATAAGGAATAGTAATGAGCCTAGGACACTGACTTGGATGACGCCGCTAGTAATTGGTTTGGCGGAAGATAAACAGCCGTCAACGGGCACAGCTTGTGATCTGTGAGAGAGATAAGAGGATAGCCAGGAGAGGAGAGGGTCAGTAATACCGAGAGATCGGATTTTGGCCAACAGATGAATATGGGGAACACGGTCAAAAGCCTTAAACATGTCGAGGTACAGGACGATTACAGAGTTGCCGGCGTCGGCAGCAGACGATAGGACATTGAGAAAGTCAGGCTGGCAGGAAGAGCAGAAAAGGGAGTACAATTACTCATGTTGACCAGGGTTCAGCAGGTTGTTGGGTAAGAGGTACTGAACAATGTGTCTTTTGATAATTCTCTCCATGATTTTGCAAACCATTCTGGCGTGGTATTGGGCCGATAGTTATCTGGGTCGTGTAGTGCACCATTTTTGAAGCGCGGAATTATAACAGAGAATTTTCATTGAGGTGGGACGAACCTGTGAAGCATGGAGATGGTATATACATTAGGTAACAAAAAAGGGAGGTCAGGACCACCGAAAAGGAAGAGGGCCGGTGGGAGATCATCTGGTCCTGGTTTCGAGGAAAGTATAACAAAGGAAACTGTTTTTCAATTTCTAGATGGGCGAAGGGAATCGACGAAAGGGAGGCAGAGGTGCAGGGATGGAATGTGGGGGGGGGGGAGAGAACACCAGGAAAGTTTATAAAGGAGGAGAAGAAATGCTCATTGAAGGCTTCGGAAATAGATACTAGGGTGTTAGCTGTAGATGAGCCACAGATGAAGAATTTGGGCGAGGTATGGTTGGAGTGATTGGACCTTTTGCTAAGCAAGTCGGATAGGCAGCCAAATCCGTTTGGGTGGGCTAGGGCAATGGCTTCCTCCCATCTCAAATGCCAATCGGCCATGGAAAGCAGCTTCAGTTGTAGCCGGTTTATGCGCAGAAGAATTGTAAAGTCGCGTGATCTAGCGAAGGTAAGTTGCAGCTTAGACAGCTCACGTCCTAAAAGTAACAGGCGTGAGCTGCTGGACTTGGAGCTTGGATCGGCACCTGGGTTATCGGTACTTAAGCAGTGTATGAGGTTGGAGCAGAGAGGGTTCGCGACGGTGAGGGGACCGGAGGAAATAAAAAATGTGTCCCAGTTGAGGGAGCTGATTATCACTGGCACTAAAGGCCAGTTACAGGAACGATAGGAAGTCGGAACAGAGGGAGAGGATCGCATCGGATGGAAACAGCTGAAGCAGCTGAACTTGCACCCGACAATGCGGCGGTCACTACCCGGGAAGTGATCAGTAATCTGGGTGGTGATATCAGGAACGTCAATGGAGAATACTAGGTCCAAGACGTTGTTCTCCCCAGTAGGGCAAGAGATATGTTGGGTCTATCCACCAAAAAGAACACTGTAAAGGAAGGTGGAGAGGGCGGGGGGCTAGTATAACAGGACCAGCAAATTGGAGGAAGGTTAAAGGCACCCGCTATAATTTTCGCACAGGCAAGATAGTCAAGCCCGGCATTAAAGGCATCCACGGCGGAGTCAACGTTTGCAGGCTCCAGACCCGGGAGGACGTAGAAGCAGCTGAGGAGGAGGTTCTGGCCGGAGGCGTGAATAGATAGCCGTAACGAATCCTCAATAAGGAGAAGAGGGGGTGGTCAATAACACTAGCGTAGATGGTACATTTGGCAAAGGCTAAACAGCCTCCTCCTAGACTGGACTGGCTGGTGTCCGAGAAGCGTTGCTACCCAACTATGCGAACAAGGTCAGGCGAGGCTTCGTCTGACGGCCAGAATTCAGTTACCGGTATGATTGCAGCCTTCGAGGTAAATGACAGAGATCGCAGATGCGATATTTTCCTAGTTATTGATCGGGCCTTAATAAGAACTAGTAGGAAGGAGTTCACTGTCAATGTGCGTAAAGCTTGGATGCCAGGTGCAAGACTACTGGAATCAATGTGGTGATAGGAGTTGGGTTTCAGTGGGGATATAGGGCCAGTAGAAGAGAGAGGGTGGGCAATGTTGGATGGGGGACGGAAATTAGGCAAAGCGTTATCACGGGGTGCAGCCGATCGCGTTTATCACTTACATTATGGAAGATATCTCCCGTAGTTTGTAGTTGTTACTACTTGCCCATATACCGGAGTGAGACGGCGCCCATGACATCCACGCTCAAGCACACACAAGCACACAGCGAATGCACGACCGCTATCCCGACAACAACACCCATGTTACCACTTTACACCCGCCATCAATCAGCCGTTCTCAAAGACACTGCAGAGTAACACCGCGCCGGTGTGGCCACCGGATCAAGCGCGACCGTGATTAAAATTTTGACGTCGGGAGTATCAAGTACGCGCACTGACGGCGGGGTCTGGGTAAGTAGGGAGAATCAGTACCCTTATTCCAAATCTTTGACTCTGCTAAGATTCGGGGGGATTTCGGTGGGCGGTGGGAAGACCGGCTGAGGAAGATCCCCCCAGAAACACTGCGATTTCATGTTTCCTTGACATCACTCGCTCATGCACAATATTTGCGTGTCTTTATGCGCTGTACATTTTCATGGACCAATGTTTGTTTGTTCGCGTCCAGCGCGCTACTCCGTCATATCCTATTTTGGACCTGCCTGATGCATGTGCTCTTTTTTCGCACGCCGCAAGTTGGTTCACGTTTCCCGAGTCCCTGTGATTGAATAATTGAGGTTTGTATCTGTTTTATTTCATTTTTCGCTTGATACTCTAGTATCTTAGAGTTTCACTGATAATGGCGTTCTGATTTTGGGATGCGTTTCAAATTGGGCTATTTATTGCCCAAAGGCGTCTTACACTCTCCCTCCTACTCATTCCTTTTCAGTCTATCTTAGTTCCCCCACTGGATGCTTCTTGATCGCCTTAGACCTTGCTTTTCCATACTTTTTCTAGAGAGCTGATAGCTTGAGGCCTCAACTTTTGCAGTAAGAGCAAACCTCGCTGGTTTCCTGAGCTTACCTTATGGAGAAGTCACTGTTTGCTATTCTCTCTGTCGACGATCCCAATGTGTGCCGTGCCACCAGCTCCTGAAAGAGAGAGGACCCCAGAAAGTCGAAGCGAGGTGAGACCCGGAGGATTGCAGGTACAGGAAACTGGACCACCCGTGGCATTGGCAGCCAGTCCTGTACTCTGGTCTGGTCTGGTCTGAATGCTTGCATCCCTATTTCACCGAAGGCAAGAAAAGCTTCTCCATTTAGACAGTCTGTAATCAAGCTGCTCCAGAAGGAGTGTTTACTCACACAGGTGCACGTATCTGGACACAATTTGGGCTCGAGCCTACCATCCTTCCAGAATCCTGTCCCATTCTCTCTTGTGTGGTGTGCAAGAATCATCTCTCTCTATCGGATGTAGCTTGAGTCCGATCTGCAAAACATAAACTATAATTGTACGTAAGCCCATGGATCAGTAAGCTCGTTGTTGTAATCCTACTCCTACATTGTTCAAACAGAAATATGGCCGCCAACAGCCCAATCACCACACCTGTGCGGCCTTGGTTATTCTTCCAAAAAAGAAGGTGGTTGGCTTGGAGTTAGTGTAACGTCTCGGGACGTGAATGGTTGGATGGTAAATGAGCAAAACTCGTGAAAGTGGACTTTATGCTTTCTAACTCCTCCCCTCGAAAGAAGGGGACTTCAAGGGGAAGTCACAGAAAAGTTTAGGGTATTGAAAGATTGTTTTACCATTCAGCCGGGTAGTCGTCATTTTGCTTTTTTGTACGAATCCTCATCTATTTACTATCACCTTCGTAAAGAGACTTGTGTAATACATCCGGAAACTTTCAAACAGCACCATCCGCAGAAACTGCCTGCAGTTTTTAGCTGAACAACTGATACATAATAAGTTCTGCCGATATTGACCTCCCGTGGCTAACACTTTCTTCCCTCCTAAGGCCTACATATATTGGCCATACTCTACACTTAATCCCTTGCTTCCGTATAGCTCTCTTACCCCCGCACATTGCCACATCTTATCCGATTGGCCACCCACATCCTTACCACCACAGATATGCCTACATCTCCTCCCAGCGGACCCAAAATCACTGTCGGCAACCGCCGTCGCAAGACCGCTAAACTGCAAAACTCACTGGATAACTGTTCAGTCTCTGTGGTAGATATACTTGGACATGCTAATAGACAAACTACGGAAATGAGCAAAAATCTGAGCAGTCTTCCCTCTCGCAGTGACTCCGCTGATCGTATTATCGGTCAACTAATGCCTATGGCATTCTTGCTTGATCCAGCCGCACACCATACCCCAACCAATCTACTACTGGCCACGAAGTTTGGGGACACAATTGCCCCGGAAATCTTCAGACGGATAAAAAAGGCAAACAATGCGATTATGTTCAATATCCCAGACCGAATACCTCTCTCAGCTGCTAAAAATATGATCTTAGGCGCTTGCAACCTTGACTCACAACCGTGCCACTGTGTTAGACTCCGCAAAACTTCCCTGCGCACCACCTGTCCACTGCTGTTCCAGTTTGCAAATGAAGTTGCCGCCAAGATTTTTATCAGCCGGCAATCATTAGTCGTAGCCAAAACCGGCTTCAAGCGCGCCAAGATATTTTCTGACAAGACCCCACTGCAAAGAGAGGTGCACAAGAGTCACTCCCAGAATAGTAACCCCGGTGTTAGTGCGACCAACAGTCCACCCCGAAACTCCGGTGCACCTATCACTGGCCATCACCCGATGTTGCCATCTATTGCAGAACACAATTCAACCGTAGATTTAGACAGTACGCCAATTTCCTCACCTTACGAGCCACCTGGCAAACGCCCCAATATTCAGAACAGCCCAAGCAAACCTCTAAACTGGAACAAGCGCCCCATCATCCACAAAACTGATGAAGGTCCCTCCAACTCATTCACCCGCGAGCTCATGTTCTCCACAAGCCTAGATGATCCCATTCCTACTACTAGCCCCATGTCGGGTTATTCAACCATACCTAAAATCCACTGCACCATCAACCCACCTCCGTCCACACTCATGCATCCTGTTACCTCTGGCATTTTCGATAACTCAACCAGGCCCCTAAGCCCACCCGCTGCACTCACCTATTCGCCACCAGAATGTATCTGGCTACCACCTGGGCCACCACCGCTGATTAGCCCGTCAGTGCAGATCGACCCTCAGAAATTAACACTTTGTCGCCAGTAGAACAAGGCCCATCAACAAAATGCACATAAAAACCATAAGAAAGTTTCTCAGTTGAGCGAAACTTTACCAGCTTCTTATAAGGCTGTGGATCCTGCTTTTCCATCTCGGCTAACTGCCTTATCATTCCCACCCTACTTTCACCCACCTTATCCCCCCCAATCACTGCTCCATTACATTACTATCCGCCACACCAACTAATCTACAACTCTACCGCTACCCAGTCACTCCCTGGGAACCATCTCTGTGCCCCACCTAGCTACCCACTCCCCCAAGATCCATCTACGTCTCTTGGCCTAGTACTGCCATCCGTCCGTGGCCGCTTTTTTTCCTGCCGGCCCCCTCCGAGAATATTCCCCGCATTCAAACTACTCTCCCAAACAGCACCTCCCCATCCCTTTTTCCTTACACTGTCCCCCTCCAGGCTTCAACTCCTTAAACCCGTGGAACAACTGAGGTCCTCCCCCCATCCTTGCCCTATATAGGCGACCACACCGTACCCTACAAACAACTACCATGTAACCCACCTGCCAACCCCCCTCCCAGCCCAGTCACTACTCCCCCTAGAGACACCCTCCTGGCTGACAACCCGGCTGCCGGAAGCATACCCGGCCCCAATAGTCTTCCGCTACCCTCACACGGAACTTTAGCGCCTTGTTATCTCAAAGATATAGGCAGAGTTTCCCTCCTACTGTTGAATTCCCGTTCGCTGTTGAACAAAAGTAACCACTTGAGGAAACGCGTACTTGCTTCTAGCTTTGACATTGTTCTGGTTAAAGGAACATGGTTAGCCGACCACACCCCAATTGACTTTGTCTCGTTGGTAGACTCTAACTCCTTTCGAGTAAGCAGAGTGAACCGCCAAGGCGGTGGTTGTCTTGCATACATCAAACATAGATTTACTACCACCCTCCTGCGCCACCCAGTGCTTGACTGTATTCCCGACTATTTTGGCTCTCCATCCTAATTCCTGGAAACGTGTTGCATATTGGATGCGTCTACCGCGCACCTACCCCTAGCTACTCTGATTTTCCGCATGTCCTTGGGGCTTTCGAGTACATTTGTACTCCATCCTTAGGTCCGAAGATCATAACAGGAGACTTCAACACTCCGGGTATTTGTTGGAATGCAATGACTGCCCCCTCCCATTTATCCAATTTCCTTCTGGGCACCTATCATGCAAGATGGACACAGTATGTCTCCACGCCAACAAGGCACAACAATATCCTCGGTTTGGTGTTCACTCATGGCCTCCGTGACGTGAAAGTCTCCGTCACACAAAACCTTCCCGGTTGTGACCACAAAATGGTCATATGTCACTTCAAAGTTACACAAGAATCATGCCTACCTGAAGTTATCGAAATCAAAAACCAAAACACCTACAGACTGACTAACTGGGCCCAGTTGGCTACCTCCATCCGGGGCATTGACTGGCCTGACTTCTTCTTCACGTCTGATCCGCAAAAGGCAGCCAATGTGTTCTATGTCAAGTTGCTTTCCTCCATAAATTGCCTTACCTCAACCGTTAGACATATTAGAGCCAAGACTACTAAAATTGACAGACTTCGACAAAAAATTTGTAAGCTCCAGAACTCTTTCCCCAGGAATCGAGACTTCTCTTTGATACTCAGAATAAGCCGACTCTGCCGCGATCTCTGTGCAGTAACCGAGAATAAACTCAGAAAGCAAGAACGGACTGCTGTACAGCAGCCTCATAGTGTGAAGCTTCTTCCTAGACTGCTAAAATCTCGCAAATCGCGCAGCAATGGAAACAATATCCAATTCCTTATCCAAAATGACACCCACCTTGTCTCGCCAGAAGATATGGCTGAAGCTTTCAACTGCTATTCCGCCTCACCTCGTATTACGGACACTAACCCTCCACCATTCTGCTATCCGATGCTCACACAATACGAGATATCAACCATAACATTTACCACGGCCAACATCGAGAAATTCCTGGCCAACACGAAACCCTCCCATCACCCAGGGCCTGACGACCTTCCACCTGTCCTACTTTGATCTGGAGGACCTGACCTAGTGCTCCTATTGCTGAACCTCTTTACACTATCCATGTCGTCGTGAGTCTACCCGGCTCAATGAAAAGCGTCCTGTATAATTCCAAAACACAAAAGTGGGCCTTTGCATGATCCGGGAAACTATCGCCCCATAAACCACACTTCTATTGTTTCCAGGCTCATGGAGAGGATAGAAAAGGACCAGCTTGCAAATTTCCTGACTTCTCGGAATCTCATCAACCCAGCTCAGCATGGGTTTCTAAAGTCCCGTTTGTGCCTCACGTGCCAGATGGACTTCCTCAGTTTAATCACTTCTAAAGCTGACAGCAGCAAGTCAATTATCGTCATCTTTCTCGATATGACTAAAGCTTTTGACCGTGCATCTCACGCCCGTCTACTGCCAAAAATTAAATCCTACGGAGTCGCTGACCCCCTTCTATGTTGGCTATCATCTTAACTCTCTGAACGTTCTCAAACCGTCATCGTCAATGGAACATCCTCTCGGCCCAAACGAATTACTAGCGGGGTCGTACAGGGTAGCGTTTTAGGTCCTCTCTTATTTCTTATATACATGAATGACGTCTTCCAAGTAGTGCGTCGTGGCACAACATTCCTCTTTGCTGACGACATAAAACTAGTGTATACTTTTGAGGCAAACTCCCTGCACTCAGCTGTCAGTGATACTCTTTCAGACTTGAAGTCCATTGACGAATGGTGTACTCGATGGCTGATGAAGTTTTCGGCAGCTAAGAGCTCCCTTCTTTCTTACAAATGCAACGTTCCACCTGGCTCCCTTAAAATAAACGGTCTGCCGATACCCACTATGTGGTAAGAGATCTGGGCCTGCATTATTTATGTTCCTTCAACTTTCATGAACAAGCGTTGACCCAAATTGGCAAGGCGAGAAGGATGATTGCACTTATCCTCAGGACATACCGTACTCAGGGGAGTAAGCTCCTGATATGCAAGACTCACGCCAGGTTGCTACTGGAATACTGCCCCCTAGTCTCTACTCTGATGCAAAAGGCCGACCGGGTCAACATAGAGGAAGTGCAACGCTCCTTCACCAAAAGCTTACTGGCCACCTCTCTCAACCTTAACTACAGAGCCAGGTGCGAACTACTCCGGCTTTAGCCACTATGATTACGTCGTATCAAGCTCAGTCTCTCATTTCCCTTCAACCTCCTGCATTCGAAAGTCCACTCATTTGATTACCCACTCGGTTTCTCTGGTGAGACTCCTTACTTCCTCCGTCACAGGCAATTCACCATTACAACCCCCCAATCTAGACTCTCGATCAAATCTAGATATTTCTCGCTTATCTACTCCAGCCTCTGAAATAAGCCTCCTGACTCACTGCGATCGCGTCGCACGCTGATACAATTTAAAGGAGCAATATGCACAATTCTAGACGCATCTTCCGTAATTAGCATGACCCTTGATAACATTAACATAGACCAAGCATCTGAAGATGGCACTGATTATTAGACCACAATGTGACACAGTCTTTTGCGTTCGACCGCTTTCTCATGACCTGTCCGATGATCGCATCCAAGTACAGATATATATATATATATATATATATGGAATAAACTCCCGCTTAACATCCGCGAGAGTCTCTCAATTTCCCAGTTTAGAGGCTCGCTGGATCACTCCTTGACTGTCCCCAATGTGATCCTTCTTACCAGCCAGACCGTCACCGAAGAGGTGGCCTACGAAAGCGGGTTTGATTACTAGGATTACTTCACTAGAACTTTCATCTCTCACCCGATGACAAAAGCCAGGGCAACCATTCTCTTTTACTTTATACTGCACACAATCTATACTACTGTAGCCACAGTTTGCTGACTTTCATAACTATACCTAGTTTAATGCTTGCCGGTTCTCCTAATTATCGACTATGTTTGTGTTCTATTGCCAACCAGTCTAAGTTTCTTAGGCTTAGATGTCCCTGCAGAAAGTAGGTATGTGGCTTTGGACCTTAGGACACCGAGTTCCGCTGCTTACCACCTTACCTGATCTTCTCACTCTTTTCCCGTTCATTTTGGCTACCACCACTCGCCTGGGTTTTATGTCCGGCCTCATTTCGCCTTTCTTAATCGTCCCATTCCAGAACCTCATCCCAGAAGCCCACCCGCTAGTACCTACTTGATGGCCTTTCCTCTCGTCTCACCCCTGTGTCTACCATCCACCAACTTCTATCATATTCCCTCCTATGCTCCACACTATTCCCCATCAGCAGTGCCAAAATGATCCACATCAGCTGGCCCGGAATGGTCTCTGATGGTCTTAGGCATGGTCTGGCGCTGTATGAGACTGACACACGTATGCTAGCTTGTGCTTCACAACGCTCGTTGTCCTACTGCGTGCGTTTTCACAGTCCCACTCTGTATTTTTAAAGCCCATGCTGGCGAAACCCCTGATGTCAACGGCACTCATACCATAGCGTCGTTTGAACGTGGGGAAAACAGACCACCCCCAGCAGTTGCGAAAAAAAGACAAATACGCATAAAATTACGATCGGGCGGAGGGGCTATGGAAAAATCCTATATGGGCTCAACCATCCCTCTGTTAGGAAACAAAAAAAATGAAAACGAACAGTGGAAACAAAAAAAAGATCTCGTGAGATCGATTCGATCAACAAATGCCACTGACATCGGGCTGTGAAGGAATTGGGCAACCCTCATCTATCAGTATGTCGCCCATCAGCCCAGACCTGATCCTGCGAAAGGGGAACTCCACATCGCCCTTTTTCGATCTACAAGCTTTTGGTTTTCACGCACAAGACTGACTGGGGTGACAGCGCACTGGACTCCCTACATACGCTTACCCCCCCCCCCCCCGCTCAAAGTTTCAACCACCCCATACCCCCCATAAGCGCACCTAGCATGCATGTCGACGTCAAATACAATCGCTACCGTACCCCTGACTTTCAACCCATTGACCTGGACAGCGTATCGACGTACCTGACGAATAACTACAACCGCGGTGAAGCCCCAAAAATGTAAAAGAAAAAAAATAAATAAATAATAGAGAGATAAGAACACAGTGGAAGCCGGTCACCTTTTCCATCTGTACCCCTTCATCTTCCGTCATCTTTCGCAGAAAGCGGCCTTCTCGAAGTCCTAGCATCCAAGCCACGCTTATGTTTGCAACCCTACCTAACAGTAGCCACAGCCCCCTGCCAACTACAATCACTACTGCAGCCTGGACTTTAAGCCCACTGACATGGATAACATATGGTAGCATATTGGTAACACTACAGAGGCAACGGATGACCAACACCGGCCTCACTCAAGTCTACAAAAAATGAACACGGAGAACCGTTCATATTTTCCATTCCCCACTGACTATCTCTCCTCACTTTTATAACAAATATGGTATTCATGCATCCATCAAGTCATGAGGTTTCCCTGCTCACATTGAAGTTTAATCTCAGTAGGTTGGCACTACCGAGTAGGAGCACGGATGAACCCAAGTCCACGTTTCTCTGCATAATAACAACTTTCCCTAACACATTACCACCGATGCCCTAGTGGTTCTTCCCGAAGTCTTACTTAATGCTCTTCACAACCTCTAATTGCGTGCAAGCCATTTACCCTTTGAAATGCAGACGCAGCAGCCCACCCGCTTGACGCTATCTTGCTAGCCTGTAGTAGTACTTATCAACCCCCTGCAACCCGACGTTACTTAAGCTCTCGAATTAAAACCCAGATCAGAGTATAAAATATGCCACTGACGGTTCACATAAACCCAACCAGCTCATTACTAACTGTCGCTATTTATTATCATAACTAACAGCCGGAACCACGTCCAGACTGCTAACATCATTTGTTTCAGGTTTGACGTCGCCCACTCCCGGGCTCTACTTTCGGTGACCAGTGACCACACTTTGACCTGTACCGACAGAGACCTAAATGGCACCTTTTATACCAAACGGGATTGCAGTTGAGCCACACGACTTTATCACTCCCAACTGCTACGTAAGTGCCGCGCGGTTTGAATTCATAGTGCTCTCGTCTTTGAGTTGAGTTTTTGAATAGTTTTGTGAATTAACCCAGTTTAATTCACAATACTGAGCGTATCATAATTGCATTTAAGGTGCGCTTTATCCGGAGAATATTTTTATTCTCCTTGTAGCACTGCCGAGTAGTGTTCGGTGTTTTTTTGAGGCGATCTTTTCTCGCTTCTAGTCTTTCTTTTTGTTTTTGCTTTTTGTGTTAGCGGGATTTACCTGCTATTGTCAGAGTGCGTATTTTGTGTTTGGGTAAAGAGCACTTGAGTTGTATTTTCCCTCGTTTTTGCGGTTTTCGGTATGACACGCGTTTCCGACCCGTGTCTAGCACCCAAGTGCGGAAAACGAGTGGTTAACGGTATAGAATGCGAGATATGCAAGAGATGGGCCCACCCAAGGTGTTCAGGGATAGCAAAGGACATTTATGTCCTTTATAAACAGAACCCATGGGCTGAATGGGTCTGTGCCCCCTGCAAGGAGGCGGCCAGTCTGGCCTTTAAACTGCAGGACCAACGTCCATCAAGTAGTACCTCGATTGTAAGCCCCAAACCACCGCAAGCAGGTTGTAGTAAGTCGTTTGCGGAAGTAGTATCAACACCCGAGAGGACGATCATCCGAGCGAATGAACCAGTTCCGAAGGCTTGCCAGGCGGTCGTTGCCTCCACTCCTTTGAAGCAGACCGACGAGGGCCAGTGGACGGAGCAGAAGCCGAGAAGGGAGAGGCAGGTCAAAAAGAAGGGAGACTGTAATAGAGCGAAAGATGGGTTGGCTAGGGTGGATGACCCTGCTCTTCTGGTATTAGAAAACAAGGTGAAGGACCTGCAGAGGCAGGTCTTGTCGATGGGCAGGGTCTCAAGCCACAGGCTTCTGATCCTAAACCAGGAAGAACCCTTTATAAGGGAATCGAAGGCCAGGAGGGACATTGACAGGAGGAGGGTCTGCGACATACTGCGAATCGCAGGTGTTCCGTACCCTCCTACTCTAAGAAGGGTGCACAGAGTGGGGACATGGAAGTCACCACTGGGGAACAAAGGCGAACTTCGTGCGAGACCAATACTGGTGGAGTTCGCTGACGAGGCTACCCGGGATAGACTGCTGGCGAGGGCAGCGGTAGTAGCTCAGATTACAAAGGGCAGATACCAGATAGTGCCGGACGAACATAGGGTAAGGCCTGGTGGTCTAGCCCCAAGAGGTATCCTTGCTCGACCAGCCAGGGCGCTGGTGAGAAATATAAAAGTTCAGCGGAATGCCGTACTCGGCTCTCAGGCCCCGACCCCGGCAATAGTAAAGAAGCCACGTGCGGGGTCGCTAATAGTTGTAATCGAAGATGCGCTGGAAGACGAAAATTGGCAGTGCTGCCCGAAGATAGATGACAGCCTGATCCCTGCCAGGCTGGATGTTGTGGCCACTCCTATAGAGATGGATTGGGAGTCGTCAGAAATTCTGGACCATCAGCCGGCTTCATGCACCCCAGTGGGGACATCGGAAGCAAAAAACGTGCCATCATCTCAGGCGTTGCGCCTGAGAAACAGTCAGGAATGAATGAAAATAGACACCTAGGCGACGGAGCAAACGCGGTGGTGTTATATACTAACGCGTGTAGTATTAGAAACAAATGGGCGGAACTTGCCAAAACCGCTGACGAACAGAAAGCATCAATAGTTGCCGTCACGGAAACGTGGCTTTCTGAAGAAGACCATGTGCCAGGCCTAATAAGTAACAGTTTTGCAGCCTACAGGCAGGATCGGGAACAAGATTGCCTTGGTGGTGGAGTAGCCATCCTCGTTAGGTCAGGTGCAAACCACCTTGAGTCCCAGACCAAGATGTGCACTCGCAATATCCAGCTATGCGCCGTTACGATCATCCTTCCAGGCAGAAGGGTTAACGTCGTCTGTGTCTACAGGGCACCAAGCACAAACCACGAAGAGGACGTTTGCTTGCTGCGGACTTTGACTGAACTAGTTAAGGACGCACAAAAGACCCTCATAGTGGGTGACTTCAATCTTCCGCACATCGACTGGGTGGCTGAGGTCTGCGTGCCGGGATCGGAGGAGCAAAGCTACTTAGAATGGCTGCATGACAATGCGTTGCATCAGCATATTAGGGAGAATACCAGATATAGGACTGGATGCGTTCCATCCCTGCTGGATCTAGCTATAACGAACTTCCCCAACGATGTGGCTGGACTGCATTATTATGCACCGCTGGGAAAGAGTGACCACGTGTGTGTCAAAATAGTTCTATGCATGCGGCAACCGAAGGTACCCTCAAGGCTGATTAGGAATTTCGGTAGTATGGACATAGATAGGCTTCGTAATAGGGCGATGGGTTTGACCTGGGACGCACCAGAGGAGGCTACTGTGGAGGAGCGCTGGCAGGCCATAAAAGGATCCCTGACTGCCCTACAGGAAGAGTTCGCACCCCTAAAACGAAGGAGTGGGGAGGGCAAGCCCATGTGGTGGAAGGCTGCAATAGCCAAGGCCATCAGACGTAGAAACCGCTATTGGAACCAGTACAAAGCTTCCGGCAGCCAGCTAGCCTGGAATCGCTATACGAAGCTGAGAAACGAGACTGTAAGCCTTTTGAGAACTTCTAAACGGGAGTTTGAGCTGAAATTGGCCCAGTCTGTAAGACAACAGCCGAAGAAGTTCTACAGCTATGTACAATCTAAAGGCTCAACAAGAAATGCCGTAGGTCCGCTATCCACTAGAGAATATGGTATTGTCACTGACGACCAGGGCAAAGCAGACGCCCTGGGGGAATACTTTGGTAGTGTACATAGGATAGATAGTGGGGTACTAGTAGATCTGGCGCTGATACATCCTCCTCAGTTAAACGAGCTAGATCTTTCAGAGGAATGCGTGCGTAAGTACCTACAGGAGTTAAACAGCCACAAGTCAGCGGGCCCAGATGGCATTCATCCAGCTATCATCAAGCCGTTGGCGGATATCATAGCTCCATCGGTATGCAGATTGTATAGATCCACGTTGGACCAGGGAAAGCTGCCTCAGGACTGGAAAGTCGCGGCAGTCGTGGCAATACATAAGAGTGGGCCTAAGTCGGATGTGCAGAACTACAGGCCGGTAAGCCTAACTAGCATTCTCTGTAAAGTTCTCGAGAAGATCATCCGTGCCCATATCTGCCAGCACTTACTGCAGCACTCCATGCTAAGCCCGGCGCAGCATGGATTCCTGAAAAATAGATCTTGCCTGACCAATCTCCTGTGCTTCTTAGATGAAGTAACTCGACGACTGGACGAAGGTAAGCATGTTGAGGTATGTTACCTCGACTTTAGCAAGGCGTTCGACTCCGTTAATCATCGTCTTTTGCTATGCAAGATGGAGACTTTCGGGATAGGTGGGCCAGTATATAGGTGGCTGGAGGACTTCCTCTCCCACAGGACGCTTTATGTCAAAGTGGGGGACAGGTGCTCCAGTTTGGTGAACGTCACCAGTGGTGTACCTCAGGGATCCGTCCTAGGCCCGGTCCTATTCTTGTTATTTATTAATGACCTAGCATCCACTCTTCAATCGCCCAGCTTTATTTTTGCGGATGATGTGAAGATTGTTGGATCTAAGGGTAGGGCGGACTTGGGCAGGGAAATAGGCACCGTCCTAAACTGGGCATACAAATGGGACTTACCTCTAAACGCTCAAAAAAGCCATTTGTTGTCAAGGGCAACAGAGAGCCTAACTGTCGCTCATGATCAAGGGCTGTTCACCGTAGAGGCAGCCAGTAGGGTTAAAGACCTGGGGATCATCATGAAAAGTGACTTCAAATGGTCGGAGCAGTGCAACGCGGCTGCGCATAAGGCTCGTGGGGAGCTCTTTAGACTGCGATCGGCTTTGTCTTGCCGGAAGCCGGAGGTATTCGTACCTATTTACATGGCTATAGTACGACCTCACTTAGAAGGCAGTGTGCAGGCTTGGTCACCCTTCTACAAAAAGGATGCCGCCTGCCTAGAGAAAGTCCAACGTCTCGCCACGCGGATGGTTGAAGGGCAAAGGGGTAAGACTTACGAGCAGAGACTCTGTGACCTGAATCTCTTCTCGTTGGAAAGGAGGAGAAGTCGAGGAGATCTCATAGAAACGTTCAAGGTAATGAAGGGCTTTTCTGGCCTCAGACCAGATAGTCTATTCCAATTGGCCGTAGACTCCAGAACAAGGGGACACGAAAAGAAGTTGATAAAAGCCCGATCTAGGTTGATGGCAAGATCGCACTTCTTCAGCAACAGGGTTGTGAACAGTTGGAACGGTCTGCCTGGTGAAATGGTAGATCTGCAGACAGTCCAATCCTTCAAATGTGCCCTTGATCGCAAGTGGTACGAGATCTTTCCTTGTAGTGAGCCTTAAGAATATCAACTAGATGGACGACGGGAAGCACTGTGGTCCTTCTGAAGTATGTTTTAGCAGACTTTTTCCCTCATTGCATACTGTCTCAGTGAACGCTCACGATGCATAATGTCTCTCGCAGTTGATGTGCGATGAGGTTTTCCGTTTCCCTCTCATTTTTAGCGGGGATTCGACGAAATACACTCGGCAGTGGTGGGTGCATAACTGGTGTGCATACCATCGAAGGAATTCTGGACGCTCGATTGGCCGTGGCCATTACCTGTCCTGTGCAGACTGAACTGAACTGAACTGAACTGCTTACCAGTAGATTGATAGACGTCTCCTAACGCAACACCTCTACTACTGAGGCTTCACAACTAACAGTTCGAAAGCAACCTTCTACTGAATGACTGACACTTCCCTTACCCCGCCTGATGAACCATACCCACGAGATGCTGCACGTCACCTTGGTACCATGTGAAACAATGCAATAACAGAGCCAGAATACGCAACACAGGAATCTTTTACTCATTAAAATTCGATACGCTATCCCAACGCTAGTCCACTCATCCCCCCATCCGTGGTTCTCAATTATGACGCCGAATATCACTGAGAATCAATAAGACAATATATTTTTGGTCAGCGTAACAGAACAATAAGGCCCGAGCCTACGCGGGGGTTATTCACTCAGTTTTCTCTTGCAAAATTTCATTTTACTTTCGATCGGCATCCCGCTTGAAATTGACTCCTCACCAATCCAAGGCCTTCAGGTTGCGCTCCGTTTTTTCTGAATGATACGGGTTATTGATCCTGAACCTAAACTCACCTTTTATATGGATTGCTGTTTCCTCCACACTCATCGTTTTCTGGACCACTCCCACAAAGTTTGCTCATGTCTCCCTGTTTCTTGACGCACTCCGTTTCTTATAACCGGGAATATTCATCATCGTCTTCATAGAGAGCCGTTCTCTTCATACTTACCAAAGTTCACGAGTGTACTCCCATTCATTTCTTTCATCTCTCCATATTCATAACTTATTCCGTGCATAGAACCCCAATAGGCCTCCGTTATCCACAGCTTGCACTATTATGGTTTATAATGCATACTTAGCGATATATTTTCACGATATATTTTGTATTTCCACGGGCCACCACCAACCGACTCGAATTCGAAACCAGACCGTATTTGCCACCTAAACCATTATCACCTCGGTCGATTCAAACTATCTGTAGCTATATTGTTTTGCTTCTGACGTTTTCGACTCTCCTTCTTGAAATTACTGTATAGTTCATTGTTTTGAGTAACGTTGTACACCATGATCATGCGCTCGCGCGTGCGTCTCGACCATGATCGATAAATATACCATCATATCATATCATATCATATCATATCATACTCCATGTATGTATGGCTCCTTCAAAGTCTCATCTTTTCTGTCTCCCACCCTTTGGCAACAGAATGGGCATTAGCTCGACACTCCTTGATATCCTTTTACCTACGTTGCCTTTTTTCACACCAGGTCCTACCACATATACTTTTCCACCACCTCTGCGATTTTGAACTGGAAAATCCAGCCTCATTCATCTCATTCAGCGTGGTTCACTAAATGAACTCAACACCCAGTTATAACTTCACCAATTCTGCCCCCGCCTTGTCCCTCAGCTAAGTTTCTTCTCTTGTTCCATGCAGAAATTAGTCTTTTCTTCCGCTGAATGACTACCCTAGGTGAAATACTAACTTTCCCATTGAAGGTTTTAGCCCCTGCTTAAGCTTTTCACTTTCAATCTCACTTTTCTTAGCCTCAATTTGTCTTAGGGATCCGCTACATCGATGAGCCGGTGCTTAATCTCTGTTCTTCTTTCCGTTAACTGTTGATCTTTAGCTGAGCTATACTCAGACTGCGTTTCTTTATCTCATTTCCCTTTTCAGTGATCCTCAATGCCGGTCGACCACCTCGGGCACTACACTGACCACCTTTCTGGCTGGTGCACCTGGATGATAATGCTGTATGTCCGTCTATCGATAGCCGTTCCCGGTGGCTCTGTTCCCCAAGTTCCCCCAACGTGTCCAGTTGGTCCTGGACTAGATACCCTTATCGTGGTTGCTCAGCTCTCTGTACGACCATCATTAAAAGCTCACGCCAGTCCCAGAGGAGCGGAGTGCGGACAGACCCCCGCTTTGGCCGGCGCACATCGGGCGTGCAGGCTGTCTGCAACGATGTGCGAGCGCAATTAGGCTGGTGGATCACACCTCCTGCATTCACTCCACGAAGTGTTTTTCAGGTTCGGTGTCCAGCGCACGGTCAGCCCCACCCACTAGCGGCGGTTGCGGATTGCATGCTCCAATTCTCCTCGCCCTACCGAATTTATCACTGTCCGTTGCCGACCGCATGTGCCTACCATTCTTCCGCTACGTTTCGCTCATCTATCGTTCTTTTCAGCGCTCTTATCACTTCCCTTCCGCGTCGTTCTACCCCTGTATGCACACAAATCCTTTCTGTTTTTGTTCTCATCGTGTTTCACAGTGACAACCTTCACTGAATGACGTCACTCTCGCCCTATTCATTTTACTCTGCTTAAGCCCGAAATATGTTCTTTTCCATCCATTTCGCCCCTGTCGGCTCCTAATCAGCATTCACTTGGTACATCTGTATGCCTATAAAGCTGATTGATTGCATACCTCGATGGCTACCATTCTGCGATATCCTTTTTTCCATTTTATGCCCCCCGGACACATCCGTAACCATTACCAATCCCCATATAACAACAAGTCGTTCCAACTTTCGCATTTTTTACAACCAAATCTATTATCTTTTTACCACCTCCATAGTTTCCATGTCTGAATCTGCAATTCCTCAGTGGATCGTCCCCTTGGGCAGTGAACCGATTGGCAACTTCTGGCTCAATCTCTTGGTGCAATGGCCCGTACTTCCATTCGCTCCTCGTTCTCCAGCTATTTTCCAGGCCATCTTCTTGCTGCATAATGTAGGTCCATTCATTCACGTTTCACCTATGTTTGACCGTCACCAAATGCCACACCTGCAACTATCACACTGTTAGGTTTACTCTTACCTGTTTTCGTCGATCCTTTCCTTCATATTCCCTCGCTTATGAGCTTCTGCTCACAACCATCGCTTCTGGGCTTCCAAAGTTGGTTCCCTTTTGCCGTTGATCCTCCATGTTCACCTTTCATAAGAAAATTCATCAGGGTTTATCCAAGTTAATTCCACTCCATTTGACTCAACCCCACATGTCTCGTCCAATCACTGCTACTTCCGTTTTCCGCCTCTTCACTGCTATTGGCTCCTGCTCCGATATATTTACATATGTATTTTTTATCCACATATTTTCTCTGCCTCCTTCAGTTCTTCGCAGGCCAGTTCCTTTGCCTCCATGCCACCGCCCCTCATGACATGCGTCCAATTTTTCTACAACTGTGCCTCACAGCTACCGTATCTCGATCATTCCGGAGCAGTGAGACCATCGGACTCACTCTTTGGGTCTTGCATTGCCAGCCCCCTGTCTTCAACTTGACACCGTCCATTTATTGTAATAACGCATGGTTCATGGCTACTTAGTCCCCAGCTATACAACTCCATTTTTTGTTCTTCTTTTCTTCTCTCCTTTTTTCCTTTTTCCTTCATCGTTTCTCGTAGCGATAGTTTCTCATGTCGATTTTCAGTCCTCCTCCTGTACAACTCCTAGGTTCCGTCCTCCCCCACTCGGCTCTGCCGGCAGCTCCATCTGACCTTGACCCCCAAATTCACCAAGTCCACTTCTTAATCCGTCTCCGGGTTCACTTTAACTCCCTACAGTACTCCCCAGTGTGCATGCATTTATCTCCCTCTCATCTTTCTTCACTTTCTTCTTAACCCCCCCCCATTGTGCTACGTATTTCTAAATTTTCATGAATGTTTCCCGTCAGTTTGTCGCCTGTAAAATTTTGATCATGCGCAAGGCATGCTTCGGGCGTCTCTGAAAGAAACTAATAATAGTATTATTATTTTACGTGACTTAAGCTTCCCTTACAAGAGGATACCAGCAGAGTCAGAGATAAGTTCGAGCTAGGGTGATATCCAGGTTGCACCTCTCTAGAGGTGGAGTAGGAAACAATAGGAACAGGCTGCTTGGTGGACAGCTGGAACTGCAGACCGTACAGTCCTTCAAAGGGATCCTGGGTCGTGGGTAAAATGGGTACTGCGCACAGGGCCAGCGAGTTGAAGGGTGTATGTACATGTTAGATAACTACAGTCACGAATCGAATGATGCCCCGCTAGCAGACAGAAAACCAAAGTCCAGTCACAAAGATCTTTATGCGAACCTGCAGAGCAAAGGTTACGAATCAGGAAACGATCAAGACGGACCCACTAGAGGGTGTTCCTTATAGGTGGACGGACCAGGAATCGCCTGGTTCGGAGTGATAAAGCTGAGCTTGCACACGGGGGGGTTATAATGATGACGATTGCCGGAAATGAATGTATTGTGATTACCCAACCTCCCCTCCAGAAGAATGAGGGGATGTCACCGAAATCTTAGGTAGTGACAGTTTTTTTCTCCCGTAGAAAGTGACACAGTTGAGAAAAAGATAAAAAGGGCCGAAACGAACGGCTGTGCCAAAAACGGGATGTGGTAAACCAATAACCTATTATGAGTCGAAGATTCAGTGAAAAGACCGGGAATGATACGTGTAATCATCTGCGGGGTTGATTTCTCGCCCGATAGTTTCCCCGATATTAAATATGGGTAAATATGTTCTTCCTTGAGTTGAGTGTGCAGGGCCGTCGCAGCGAGTTTCCTGCCCATGAAATAATAGTCAGGTTCGCGGGACGAAATCTTCACGTGTTTGCAGACGGTGGGATAAGAGTGGCTTTTTCTTCTTCGCGCCGCTTTCTCTGTCGTAGAATGATAGTTATTTGACAAAAGAATCACTACCCGCGAAAGAAACTCAAGGGGCGAAATGGAAAGCAAAAACAAGTGCGTGAGTGACCGTTTTGAGCGTCTTGAAGTGCACACTTAGCTAGAAAAACCTTAGCAGTGGTTTTTTTTTCTTGGAAGAGCATAACGATAAAAATAAAATCCCACCAACCATTAGGCATAGCAGACGGGCCCGTGTTGGGACTCCGATCTGAGTTCGCGCCTCCTGTTTTCTTAGATATGAGTGTTGGCGAGTTTACTGGTGATAAAACGGAAGTAGATTATCAATGGAGGAGGTTGTCTGACCGTCTTAGTTTGGTCCATCATGCTGACAAATAAATGCTTCCAAAGGGTCCAGAGAAACGAATTGCGCAGTAGCTGGAGTCTACCTAGTTGCATACCGCCGGAGAAATTCCGGACGCTTGGTTGACCATGGCAGTTATCTGTCCTAAGCAAATGTTACCTAATTGAACGAGACAGATTCTACGAAACGTACAGGTCTCCACCCGACCAGGCTGCAACAGTCTCCTTGTACCGGGATCTCGTGGTTTGTTGGATCCGTGCTTGCTGATGCTATATCCCCGAGTGCAAGCATGACAGCAGGTGCTCGACATGGTTGAGCTGAATCCAATAACTTCTCTATTTCCCTGAAGGCCGGCATTATTGTAGGTTGGAAAACCATTCCCCATTTGCCCCAAAATCCGATGATATAAGGCATTTTCTCCATTCTAGAACTTGAAGAGGGACATATTGGGGAGCCCAAAGCTAATACGGTGTACTTTATCTACCCAGGAAAAAGTGTGTGTACATGCACAGCTGCCTAGACATGTACACTAGTGGGCTCTGTCCTCCAGTTGATACCGCTTGCAGTCGCGCGCATGCTGAGTAAGGCTTTGGGTTAAGACAGAATAGTTAAATGTCTGCAAATGTTGTAGAGTGACCACTTCCCCCGGGCGACCGAAGGGAACATCCAGACAATGGCTCGAATCGTTGTTCGATTTACCGAACAATCAATTTCACCCCTTTCGGCTAGAGCCTCGTAAACTCAAAGCAGAGCGTAGCTCAAGTCTTTGTAGGATCCTAACTCTAAACAAGACTGTCCCACAAATTCGACGGTAATATATGGGAGTTAGAATATGGGTACATAACAGTAGTACCTTTGGCAGTGGGCTTTAGTCAATATCCAGCCAAAGGGTACTCAATATCAGGACAAAAACCTGTACAAAGAGAGAACTAATAACTAGAAAGAATAAAAAGATGGTACCAGTCCTGAAGTCTAGGCCAAAGGAATATATTCTCGGTGCTTATTTAGGAACAGCAAATAATCTCCTGAGCTCAGAGCCGGAAAATCAACGTGAAAGAGCCGAGTGTCCACGATCCTTCCAAGTAAGTGAGAAAGTGAAACTAAACCACAATAATACAAGCTACCCTGAGTTGCTGTGGCTCACTACTACACAAAGTGTCCTCAAAGTTATCTCAGCAAGGAAGCACGATTAAGGAAAAAAGTAAACGCATCGATCTTCCAAAGGATGATGACCTTCAAGCAGTATCAGCAAGAGTAAGGTGAGATAGAATAGTCCAAAACCCGTAAAGAAAATACATGCAGGTAACAAGTGAGGAATCTTCCTTCGTTCACGATGTTGCTTCCGGGATCAGATGCGTTAGCTAGGCCATTTTCAGGTCAGGCGAACCCGATATTCTAGTTCTACTGTCAAACGTATTTAAACCGTTTGTGCAGTATAGGTTGTATTCTGGCTAAAGAAAGACCTCAGCTATCATTCTGATTCATAAATAGGGATCAAAGAAAGCCATTGCCAGCTCTAGACTTGTCAGCCACACTCCAGTTTTCTGAAGGGTCATTGAAAGGCTCATTACACCTGGGCTCATTACTTATCTTCTCAGGCATAATCTGATAAATGCAGCCTGGCAAGCTTTTCTAAGACTCTGTTTACGTTCTACTTGAACAATCAACTTTTTTTAATCCCACGACGACAGCTGCTAACTAAGGCAATTGGACCGTTATGACTTTCCTCGACATAACCAAAGCTTTAGATCGAAATTCCCACTCTCAGCTCTTAGCCAAAGTAAAAACTGGTGGCATCGTAACGGCCTATTTTCATGATTTTCTTGTCTGCCTTCACGCTATCAAATGATAGACGTAAATGGTACAGTGTTGCTACCGAAAACAGCGAATAGTAGGGCCGTTCAAGATAGCGTTCTAGGACCAGTACTATTAACAACAGTTTATCTCGGATATATTTGAAGCATGTTGCAATGCAAGATCAAACAATACAGTTGAGCGCCGAGTCAGAGATTAAGGAGGATTGTTCAATTATGTGCCTGTCATTAAATGTAAGAGAAAGCATTCAAGTCCAATTTTGTGGGACCGCCAGAGAATTTGAAACTCAAGGTCAGGTGGTCGAGCCGGCCGAAGGTAGGGTGTAATTATTCGGCCAAGGTGTGGATTTGATGAGGAGCAGTAAAGATTCACACAATCCTACGAATGGAAAACTGTCCTGCCAGAGAACCCTAATGGATTGGAGGATACATGGTTACCATGAAAAAGAAACATTCCCGAAGGAGTCGTAATCAAGCAATGGACCTCTGCAATGCACGACAAGGGTCACGATGTAAAACAAGACTGAGAAAAAAGGTGGCACTACGCGTAAAGGACAAAATATCAATCGGGGATTACAGTTGTGAAGTTGAGTGACCGTATATCGGTTGAGCCAGTTGTATAGCAAACGGATAACATACTGGACTGTGGTTGCCAAATTGACGGTGAAAGAAGTGGGCGTGCAGAAACATGTAGACTTTGAACGGATTGTTTGCTTTCAGAAAAAATGAATGTAATGCATCACGTGGAACTGGAGCTAGCTGCGCTACTTCAGGCCTCTGTTTTCCCCAGGTTAAGTTTGGTTTCCATGTTTATAAAGCTTATAACCGTCTGTCATTTAGCTCGAAAGGCTTAGGAAAAATACCCTAAATTTTTACGTAGCATTACACTCTGGAAAAATTCAGCTCATTTACCAATAATCTTTCCGCCTTCTCCATATTATCTCCCGAAATACTTGTGAAAGCTCCTAAGGTCCTCCGTAAACATGCCAAGGTCCCGGCTGCAAATCGGAAAACTCGTACTGTCAGGCTTAGAACGACCAGGAACACTCAACTTCAGTCTGCACCCAGTCCACGCCCAGTACCTCTCGTTGACGTTTATGGCCTAGTCAACAAGAAGACTAACGAAGTAGAGGTAAGAGTGGCGGACCTGCATAACCGGATCCAGTCCGTCGATGATATTCTATCGAAGATATCCCCTATATCTAGCATAATGGAACCAGCCGCTGTAGTTGGTGGCCAAAGCCTAGACATGGCAAGCAGTTTCTTGGACTCAGTTGTGACCGAATTTCATAAGTTTATAGCCAACTCTAAAAACGCGATAGTTTTCAACATCCCTGAGAGACCGCCCATGCCGTCAACCAAACTCGCCATACTGAATGCTTGCAACATGGCACACCACGGGTGCTATTGCACTCGGCTGCTCAAAAACTCAACGCGAAGACTGTCCTTTGGATTTCAAATTTGCCGACGAAATAACAGTTTAAAAAATCACAACCGGTTGGCAAATCATTGCTAACGCCACCCCGTTCAATGGAATCAGAATATTGCCGGATAAAAAGCCTCCCCAAAGAGAGGTTTTTTGATTGCTAAAAAGTACCCTAACCTTACCAACGCAGCCCATGGCTGAAATGCCAGTCGCCGCGTCCTCTTGCTGCCTGTCGAGCCACCCTCCAAAACAAAATCACTCAGTTTCCTGAGCTACGCTAGTTGACCTAGACCTGACCACCACCCCATCTCCAGCACATCCCCTTAGTAAACGGCCCTGCCTTCTGACGTCAGCCTCCGCTCCCACGAATGGCAATGATATTCATGCTGAACCCACTATTAGCCCAGAGCCACCAAAGTCCCTTGCATCCAGGCCTGCTGCCGCTTATGCCAACCTACAGTTCACCGTCTCACCACCGAAAAAGACTCAGAGTAATTCCGTTGCCAACGGCCCGCTCTGCCCTAACTCATGTTCCACAGTCTTGCGGACAAAAATCGTTCATAAAAGCCATGATCTACTATATAGCCAAACGTCCCACCAGCCGACAGAATTTCGTGTCCCCTACAGCTTTTAGCTACCCCGGCTACTCCCGTATTCTCCCCGTCCCCGGCGAGTCTTCTCAGAGCCCCATCTAGAACCCCCACCAAGCACTCCAAGTACACCCCAAATAATCCATACTTGTTGGCGAGCAGGACACAACCCTGCATCACCCTAAAGCAGCCAACCCCGCCTCGCTGTATTAGCGTGGTACCTCGGCTAATCGACAAGGTCCTCCCAACTCCACTTTATAATACAGGCGAAAAAGGCTGCCGAGTAGTGCGACATGACGCGCCGGAACCAAACATACCATATTCCCCAAGTATGCCGAAACAATGTCCCATTCATCTGGCTCAGTGCCAGCATCTTCCGCTAAACCTCCTTAACCAATTTCTCTCTCCTCCAATGATACGAATAAGTAACCCCAGTTGAATTATAACCAACGGCCTCGATTGTCTACCTCCACGCTCTTTCCTGAACACAGGATGGGCGAACCCAACGAACTACAGTTATTTCGTTGGTCCTGGTCGAGCCATAACTACCCGCCCCCTGTCCTGTTGAGCCCAGTCGGCACTACTTTCAACCATCTCACTCGCCGTTACCTATTACCTCAGCATCTAACCCACACCTGGTTACTTTAACCACCCCGGAAATCTCACCTCCGCAAACGACTATTTTTTTCTTGACAGCACCCCCTCCCAACCCAACCTCACCCGTTCTTCACACTGCCGGCTTCCCAATTCTAACCGCCGTTTGGACTCCATCGCTTATATACATGACAATCCTGACGTTATGAGTCCACTTAATGATGCTCACTATCGCGGTAGTGTTAGCCACCAACACCCGCCGATGGTTGTTCCTACTCCACGCCATGACGATGCAGTTGCACTTACAGTGCTCTTCATTAATGCTCGCTCATTACTGAATAAGACCCATACTCTCCGTAATATAGTACTATCTTTTGACCTCGACATCATTGTCATAACCGAAACCCGGCTAAATGATCTTGTCCCATTGGACCAAATTTATTTTGCTGGTTATGAAACATTCATAAAAACCGTCGTCGTCATGGAGGAGGCTGTCTAATCCACGTTAAAAATACGTGCCTACCATTCCTCTTTCTGATCCAACACTGGACGCAATTCAGACTCAATATGGGTAACGGTTCTTCTGGCAAACCCTCCACTCCATATCGGCTTCGTTTATCGACCACCCAATTCAAACATCATGGACCTCGCCCACGTAGTCAACTCATAACCACTTTGCAATATTACCCTCTTCGTCAAAACTCATTGCTGGCGATTTCAATGCACTTAATATCTGCTGGGACACCATGTCATCACTGTCACACTTCACGAGCTTCCTTTCGACCATACGCGCAGAACGCTGGGTCCAGCACGTAATGACACCAACCAGAGGAAACAGCATACCTGACCTGATACTTACCATTGGCCTATCGGATGTGATAACAACCACCCCCAACCTCTTTCCAGGCAGTGACCATAGAATGGTATGTTGCAGGTTCACAGCCGGACCCATAGACTCCATATGTAGCCCGTCTCAACAGCCCCTACACAAGATCAACGGGATGGACCCCAAGCCCAGGCTTCGATCCCTCAAATGAGATGACTACTTCCTGCAGCACGACCCTCAGCTCGCCAGTGACGTACTCTACTATAAACTACATAGTTGCTTGTCGGCAGTCACCAGCATCAGGACCAGCCACTCTCAAGTCCGCAGCTCTTACCAAATAAGGCTGCAAAATAAACATGCAAAACTGCAGCAGATCTATAATGAAACCAGAGACTTCTCCATACTATTGCGACGCCACTCTCTCTGTAACCATCAGTCATCGGACTAATAAACAGCTGAGAAAGCAGGAGCTTTCGGCCTCGGATTCTTTTGATAGATCTTACCGATTGTCCCAACAGTTAAAGAGCAGAAGTCAGAGCGGGCCTCCAGGGATACCCTATTTAATTTCAGGGGAAAACATGCAAATTAAATCTGCAGCGGGAATCGCTGAGGCGCTCGATACCTTCTTCTCAGAATCCATGACCAATGACGCCACTTCAAGTCCACCACCCGTACCCCTCATCACCGAGCAAGTTCTCTCTGACATTGAATTCAGTTTGAACGACGTGGCCCACCTACTGCCGCGTGTTGAACCCTCCTCCCGCACTGGTTATGAGGGCATCCGCCCAGCACTCTTTGATCTTGGTGGAACTGACGTCGCTGCTATCTTTATGAATCTCTATAACTTATCCTTTAAACATGGCATTTTTCCATCCCAGTGGAAAACTTCAACCGTTATTCCTACCCACAAAAAGGTCCAGTGCATGACCCTTCAAATTATCGTCCTACTACCCATACCTCTTCAGCTTCCAGAATGATGGAGCGTTTGATTAAACGGCGGATGTCCGATTATCTCATTTCCCATAACTTCATTCATAGCTGTCAATATGGCTTCCTTAAGCCAATTTCTTGTAGCGCATGCCAGTTTGATTTCTTCAACCTACTGACCATGGCAGCTGACGACGGAAAATCTATGATCATCATCTACCTCGATATGGTTAAGGTATTTGACCGAGTTCCTCACTCCCGGTTGTTAACAAAACTCCGGGCCTACGGTATCCATGACCCGCTTTTATCATGGACCGTTTCCTACCTTTCGGACCGAACCCAGGTTGTATATGCTAATGGTCATCTATCGCAATCGGCGCCCGTCACTAGTGGAGCCATACAAGGAAGTGTACTTGGTCCGCTATTTTTCTTATTCTATTTTGACGACATTTTTTCGATTGTCCAGCAAGGCACACCTTTCCTCTTCGCCGGTGACGTCAAAACCGCTTATGAGTTCCGCCATCAAGGTTTGATCACAACGCTGTCCGAAATAGATAATGATGTTGAGAAACTTGATCAATGGTGCACTTCATGGCAGATGTGCTTCTCGATATCCAAGAGCTTCTACACAACCCACAGATGTCAAGTCCCTCCCGGAACTCTGCAAATGAACCAAGTGCCCGTGGTCCCAAGCTCATCAGTGAAGGACCTTGGGCTTCGATACACTAACAAGCTAAAGTTCTCGGGACATGTCTCATTTCAGATGGCCAGGGCCAGACAGATAATAGGCCTAGCTCTCAGATCATTCAAAACGAAACAATATTCTCCTTACGTACCAATCCCATCTTAAATCCCACCTCAAATATTGTCCTATAATCTTCTCTGGAATGTCTAAATCAGATATAACACGTCTTGAGAATGCCCGGCGTACCCTCACCAAGAAGCTCATAGGATACTCCTCTCTACTGAGCTATAGAGAGAGATTAACTCTACTAAAACTTGATCCCGTATGGCTTAGACAATTTAGGCTTAACTTGTGTTTTTTATATAGACGTATTCATCGTTACGCGTTCACTTCTACCAAATCTATACAGTTTTCTCTACTCTTTTCCTACCCTCTGTGCCACAGAGACTTCAGTCTGACCATCTCACAGTCCAGGCTGGCAACAAGATCCAACTTCCTTCTCATTAAATATTCAAAGCTTTCGAATAAGCTACCCCTGATTATTCGCAAATGTGCGTCAATAACCCAGTTAAGCCATGCCCTAAAATTACCACTTACGGTTAGTCATATTTTATCTTTGACTAAAGCCAGTATATCTGAGGGTCGAGCCTATGAGGAAGGCATCGAACTTTAGAACCCTAGCTTTCGTCTCCCCTCCCGCTCCCTGCTATCCGTCGAGCTGGCCTTCGAAAACGGGTTCCACTACCAGGATCATGGCACCACATCCCAAACCTACCATTTCCTGTCTAAAGAAAAGCGCTAGACTTACCACTTATTATCACTTTTTTACGTATACCGCACGCAGCTCATATTGCCGCAGGGTAAAGTTTTGCCGTTTAAGACCTTATTTAGTTAGATGCCTGCCGGTTCTCGCTACTCACCCACGCCCACCTGTTGTCACCTAACCCCTATGCAACCCTGCCTTGTCTAATTCACTAGCCGGCCTTCACAACTATGCATAGACACTTACTGCCTCCCCTGCTTTATAGTACTAGGGCAGCCATATAGAACAAATTTCCTCCAGCCCAAGGTTTTAGCCACTGATGCTTTCCTCTGGCATGAAATGGTTCAGTGGTGCTTGATCCTGGGACGTTAAGTTCCACAGCCCACTAATTCACTCCTTGATCATTCGACTCGTCTCTTATTTATTCTAGCTTACGCTCCCCTCAGACTCCTCGCCCGGCCGTAATTTGCTTTCCTTAATCATCCCGGTTGAAAATATTTCATCCTATACTTCCATCTCATAATGATTACCTTTTGGTTTCAGTTTCTTTCTTCTATATTTCCCGACATGAACTCTAGTATGTGTCACCAAAATTTATGAATCCATCACTAACTTAGACTGCTATCCTCTCTTTGTTTGCGCAATAACATCTACTGGAGCAGCCTAACTCAACCGCACCAGAAAGGCCTATAGCAGTTTTAGGCACGGTCCGGCGCTGTACGAGACTGAAACACATATTCAGGCGCGTACATTGCAACACTCGTTGTCCTACTTCGCGTGTTTGCTTAGCCCCTCCCTGTATTTTCTCAGCCCATGCAAGCGAAACCCCTGATGTCAACGGTACCTTCACCATAGCTGAGTCCAGACTTGAGAAAAACAGACCACCCCCAGCAGTTGCAAAAAAAATTACATATACGCGGAAAATAACGGTCGGGCTGAGGGGACATGGAAAGTCACTACATGAGCTCAACCACCCCTCTGTTCAAAAAAAACCACAAAAAGAAAATTGGAGAACAAAAATGACCTGCTGGGATCGATTTGATCTATAAATAGCACTAATATCGGGCTGTGAAGGAAATAGGAAACCTCCAATCGTGGGTGTCTTCCACCAGCTCAGACCTGACCCTGCGAAGAGGGAAACCCCACACGCATGACATGCTTTTGGTTCCTACTCACGAGACTGGGTGTGGTGATAGCGAACTGGTCTCTCCACATGTGCCTACTTACCTCCCGCTCTAATTTTCAACCACCTCGTACCCTCTCATGTAAGCCTGGCATGTTTGTTGACGTCAGCTACAAAACTGCCGTGGCTCTGGACAACAAGTCGATACGTCAGACGACAGACACGTCTAATCAAAGCGCCAATTATATCCATGTAGATATTATTGTATATATAAACGAACATGTAAAAAAGTAAAGAGCCTGTATTTTTGCCTATTTATTTACTTTTCCTCCTTTTTTTAAGAAAGCGGCTTTCCCCTTGTCCTAAAATCCAGCCCACTCTCCAGTTCACAGCCTCACTTAACAGCAACCTGCAGCATTGGACCTGTAGATCTCTCACGATATAATTTGTCATACATCCTCTGGATCTATCGCATAAACTTGCCATTCGGGTTCTTCGTAGCCCCCAGACCCTATGGTCCAAATGCACCTTCACGGCTTTATTAACCCCTAAAGATAAGACTTCCCGGTGGACGGCCGAATCGGCGATCAATAAACGTGCCTAGCAATGCAAGCCCAGTTAGCCCTCACGAATGCCGAATCACAATACCAACGACTCCTCAGTTCACTAAAACCATTGTGCATCATTTCCAACCTCCGTACTCTTATCTGTTGTTTTGCTCACGCTAACCCCCAGCTGGAACATCTATCAGACTGCGATACTCCCGTTTTCAAATTCAGAACCACCCGGCCATCACGGTGACTGGCCGTAATATATCGTGCAGACAGCTTAACATTTCTCTGCCCGTCTACAACAGCACCAAAATCCGGCTACCGCGGATACGATCTAGCGACCGGGTTTAACCCACAAGAAGTCCTGGTATTGCTGCATATGCCCTTCTGAGGCTTACTGAAGAATTCTGACTACAAGACCCTACCGATGTTGGAGCTGCCGTGCGAGGACCCCGAATTAAATAGTGATCGGTCCAGTTTCGCCGATGCCCTCCTCCTTCTCGTGATGAAACAGCAAACAAAATTCGCGGCCAACCCTCGCCCAAATGCCCAACACGGACATGGAAAAGCCACAGAAAACTCAACAAAATGATGTATTCGCCAATTTACTGGCGTAGACCATTGCAAAGTTTTTACCCTCTTCTTGCCTAATTTTGTTCCCCACGGACACGGAATTCCGACCGCTGAGTAGTCCTTCCTGGAACTTCATTCATCTTCCACCAGCGGTGAACTGTCGACACCAGATGACACACACTGCTTCTCACGGAAATTGTCTCGCCTCTTCAGTGGGTGCCATTCCTTTTCATATCCACAAATCTATGAAAATTAGTATTCCTCTGCGAACCTTCATGAAATTCTTCCCCGCCTCTTTTGTCTCAACACCAATTACCTTTTCAAATGAACATGACCATGCATTACTGAACATTTTCTCGCATAGTTCTTGGGAATATTGTATTTCCTGCTTCCTAAGCCAATGTCCGTCTGAACATTTCTTACATCCGGCGGACTCATTACTATTGCCGCAGATGACTCGAAATCAATTCGCACTCGCCTCGTATTCTCTTGTCGCTTTGCTTCATTTAAACTCTTCCCAGCGTTAGTCCATTGCTGCTGCGATGTGCGAATTTCCCTTTGAAATTCGTGAGTTTTCCATCTCATTAAGTGGCATCGTCAACTGTGATCATGCTTACATGCGTGCCTCTCGACCATGGCCTAGAAATATACCATTATATTTATGCTTGGTGCTTAGCTACGGTAGTGGCAGAAACTCGGCTCGCAAGAGAACTGATCAATTAAGTGACAAGTGAGTATTTGCATACCGATATCCCTTAGAGAAAGGCCACATATGCTGAAAAGAGTGC
Source organism: Fasciola hepatica (assembly GCA_948099385.1). Taxonomy (NCBI): domain Eukaryota; kingdom Metazoa; phylum Platyhelminthes; class Trematoda; order Plagiorchiida; family Fasciolidae; genus Fasciola; species Fasciola hepatica. The sequence continues at coordinate 19,733,619 of CANUEZ040000058.1, read as the reverse complement.
ACCAAGGATGGGAAGTGTCTGGGACGATATATCGGAATAGAGCACCGGAAGGGAAATACCCAAAACAACTGATGGATAGATTTGCAAACTTCGGGAGCTGAATGTGAGCGGAGTGTATGATGAACCAAATGGACTACACACCTGGGCTGTGTTTTTCAAAGTGATCGTGGAGGAAGTGGCCGAACAGAAACATGTAGACTTTCAGAAGACGGAAATATAAAACACCAACATGAAAGTAGGGAATGGCTGAAGATCGATGTAAGGCGCTCAACTACATCGGTAGAAAAGAAACAGCTGGCAAAAGTGATGGAGCGACTGGTAGGAGACTGCCAGTTTATGTTCCTCACAGAAGGTGGACCACTTGACGGGAGCAGAACAGAACTCTGAGGTACAAGAGCTTATCAAATGTGCACATGTGGGACACCATACCTTAAAAGATGAGGATATAGCGGCGCAACAGTCCCAATTGGGCGAACATCGGAACTTACAGAAAAGGCAATCAAGCATAGAATCATGGGATATTTGGAATCTCTGGAGATTTATTTCGCAGTGGCATACACAGTTTGAAGATTGTGGTACGGAAGTAAATGACAACAGTGCGTTAGTTTTCGAGTATAACGGTAAAAGTGGCAAAAATGTCTGAGCCTTATCTAGGGGAATGGTTTAGTTTACGAATAAGACTGGTGAACAGTTCAGCACGAAACTGCTGGGAAGTAGACCGGGAACAACGAGCCAAATGTGTTGACGGTTTTTAAGTGCGCGATAATTATTCACCAAAGAAAGTACATTTTGGTGGGCACACGGAGTGGTAGGTTATGATGGCAAACTTGGAATCGAGCTCGATGTGTTCTTTTTGTTTGGTTTTTATAATCCTTAACCAGAGCTAGTGGGGGGCTGACCCTGCTCTGGACACTCAACCTGAAAACCACCTTAAGGAGAGGAGGCAGGAGGTGCGATCTTCTTACGTAGTTGCGCCCACACATCGTTGCAGACGTCCTGCACTTCCGAAGTGCACCGGCCAAATCGGTGGGCCTGACTGCTCCCGGCGCCGGTGGGATTCGCTCGGGTGATGTCGGTTGAGATCACTCAGTCGTGGAAATGGAGTGGTCTACGAGACTGCGAGGGTTCCTGGAGAACAGGGTTAATGAGTGGGCGGGTATCAGAGTTTAGGCCAGAAGTGTGAGCCGGTTAGTTCGCCGGTATTATCTCCAGATCATTCCAAGACATCAAAAGGGAGGTGAGCGCCGGCTGGTGTCTGGAAACAAGAATAGGGAGACGCAGTCCGGGATGCTCTCAGCCGAGGATCAGCTGTCAGTGGTGAAAAGAAAAATCTATTAATTAAGACACAGACTACTCCGGGAGAAACGGAAGTTATGAGCCATTGAGAGTGAATGAGAATACAAGATAGTAACCAAAACTAGGAATAAGGATGATTATTTGGAGGTGAATGGTGGTCACCGGAACTGGATTGTGTTGGAACGCTAGAGCAAAACAAGGGAGCGAAGTGGGGTCAGTTCGGACCGAGTAAAGCGAATTAAGTACGATGGAGATAGATAAGAGACGTTAGAGCACGTGAATTAGGGAGAATCTAACAAGAGCAGTGTCGGTGATGTAATTTATTCTAAGGGATACCAATAGGCTGGCGATGGAGAAAGCATATGGAGTAGGTGATGTCGACGTTGCAAAGGATGTTACCCGGTCATGTTTTCTTGGTCTATTCGAAAACCTGGGTTACCCTCATAAGCTTATTCCAAAGGGGTGCACTTATGGGTTACTAGCTGTACTTTGGCAACATCTAAATATTTAGTAAGGACAACTTTGATTCGGTCTAGTGCCCGGCAGGTCCGAACGTCTCCATGCAGTCTGTTCTGGGGAATAGACGGTGATGAGAAACCTTCATCTTAGTTTTGTCCTGGAGTATGGAACTTTAGTAGTATGATTTCGGTTACGAAGAAGGTAAGGTGCGTCTTGAGCGAGACATAGATCAGTGATGGACTTATGCGCTCTAGAACGTAAGAGATTGATTAAAAGATAAAGATTGAGTTTCTTACGTCGTAGCCACAGGAATGCAATTCTTAGTTGCTCACGCCTCTCATTGTATTTCAACTGAGGTGATGAGCCGAGGAAGTGCTTGGTGAAGGTTCGCTGAACTCATTCGGTGGCAAGTCTATCACATTTGCGCATACGGGTGTATACCTGAGGGCAGTACTCAAAGCTGCAGCCTGGCGTGGGATTTAAAGATCAGAAGCCGGCTGTCGCGCATTCTAAAAGTGCTGCAGATGGAGGCTATGGTTCTCTTAGTCTTGGCCACCTGGTAGGTGGCTTGTTCTTGAAAGGTGAACTTGCAGAAATACTTTAGGCCGAGATCTCGTACTAGCGGAGCAATAGGAATGCACGAGCCTTGAAAGGCGAGGGATTCATGAGGAATTTGACTTTTATACGTGAGAATGGCACTCTTGGTAGCGGAAATACTCATTTTCTAAGTGCTGCACCATATGTCAAGAGTGTTTAGGTCGTCAGCTATATAGTTGGGGGTAAAGGCCAGCGTATGGGGTTCAAAGGACCATACAACTTTGATATCATCGGCGAACAAAAACGCAGTGCTATGGCGTATTACTTCGGGTACGTCGGTAGTGTAGAGAAGATATAGTGGGCCTAACACTCTTCCCTGAATAGCACCACTTGTGCCTGGCCGGGGTGATGGGAGGTAACCCTCTATGTTTGCTGCTTGCGATCTCATGCTAAGATAGGATGAAACCAAAAAAGAGTAGGTCTGTTACACCGTAAGGTTTTACCTTGGTCAGCAACTGAACATGAGGCGCGTGATCAAAAGCTTTCGCCATATCAAGGAAGATAACGATAAATACCTTTTCAGAGTCAGCTGACTTTGTGGTTAGTTTGGGAAAATCAAGTTGGCAGGTCAGACACAACCTAGACTTTACGAAGCTGTGTTGGTGGTTAGTTGAAAACCACGGGTGAGGACAAAATGGGAAATCTTATCTTTAACTACTCGTTCCATTATCCTGGATATGATGGAAGTGTGGTCTATGGAGAGGTAATAAGCAGGGTCATGTTAGGCAGCCTTTGTAAGAAACGGGATGATAACGGAAGTTCTCCACTGGGATGGGAAAATGCTTTGTGACATTGACAGGTTATATAAGTTCAGCATAAGCATCACAATTTCCGGGCCTCTAAGACAAAACGGAGCTGGAGGGGTACCATCGGATCCAGGGCGAGCCAGGAGCCGGGTGGTACATAACAGCCTTCTGACTTCGTTGACTGAGAATACCAAGGTTGACAAGGTATCGGCGGTCAAGGAGGTGAGATCCTGGGTTGGACTACTGTGGTCTGTAATGAAGGTAGAGCTGAAAAAACCAATAAACGTCTCAGCAACTGACTGCAGCGAGCTAATATAAATGTTATCTGATAGGAGCAAATATGGTATTTTGGTGCTCTTCCTAAGGTATGCGAACGATATATCCGACGTAATCCATCGCGAAATTCCTTCTCCCTTTGCTGATGACTTAAGAATATTGCATGCCTTCCACATCCGTTATTTGAGCACAAGCATCACTGACAAGCTGCAGGATCCCAATTCCACGATCACTTAGATGGCTACTTACCCAATGAAGTTTTCTGCTGAAAAAGTAGTATTTTGCCTTGTAAATATTTTGCCCTGCCAGGACTGCTTGCTATAGATGGTCAAATAATTGAAAACCCTTCATCAAAAATGATTTGGGTATTCAGCTCCCTTGCTCGTTTAACTTCTCGTAACAAACAGCTATCCAAGTTTCGAGAGCCCGAAGTTTCATTGGATTACCACATAGAACACTCTTGTTGTAAGAAAGTAAACCCAATGTCTATAAAACTCATGTTTGACCATTTTTGGAGCAAAGATCAATAGTATATTCCAAAAAGCGATGCTGTGACCGAATATTTACTGAGAAAATACAAGGGTCATTCACAAAGCAACTAATAGGTTATTCTGTAAATCTGAACTACATTCAAGGCGACCATCATTTACATCCAGACCATCCTTGGCTAAGAAGGCAAAAAATAAGTCAACCTTTCCTCCATAACCTCAATAAACATTGGACTTGCGGCTCATCACCACAACTCAGAATACCCACAGACTTCCGGTACCCATTACAACAAATCGGTTGCTCGGCGGCTGTTCCACTTTAGTAGACTAGTTTTGGATTCAGTTTCTTTATAGCTAAGTACTCCGGACTTTGGAATAAAATGCCGTTGGAGATTCGTTCACCTGACCACCCATCGACGCTTAAAAAGGTAGACGAATTCTTTGTGGTGATAAAAGCGCTCCATATTGTCAGCCCTAAAATCAGGGAAGATAAGGATTACGAAATCGGTCCGGCCTTTTGATGCACTTTACGCCACTAACCAAAAGATAACCACTGGCACATTTCCTGACTGCCACTTTCCTTTCGATGTTCTTTTCAGATCCGTTCCGTCGTCTGAATTTACGTAAACTTCGACTGCCAAAGAATTTCCGAGTTATCCTGCAGCTCATGATCAGCAAAATTTCCTCCCTCCCGGTTGGTGCTTACCAGGTTACTGGCATCTGGAACCATATATCTGTGAGAATTGGGCGACTTCAGAAGGGCTTTACAAAAGGATCACTTGCTTCATCCCCCTAATCAACATCCAAAACTTGTTCGGGATATACCGCTGATACCTTCCTTATCACGTCCCATACCTCAAATAATTTGTGCCCACCGGCATTCAACCCTCTATGCAGTTTGATGGCAAAAATGCCGGTAACAAACCAAGCAAATATACCTTCCTGTTTATTGTCGTTCCGTTGATATAACATGACACAAAATGTCCGCGATGTATAGTAAGCTGTTACCCATTAGCATCTTCCAAAATGATTACCATATAAAAGCGGTACAGCTTTTGATAAACAGTTCAGTTTTAAAGAATCCAGTGAGCACTTCTTGAATCCTCCCATAAAGTCCCGCCGGAAGTTTTGCAGTGTGATTTCATTGCATGCTCCGCAGGAACAGAAATCGGCAGTCCAGAGGAGAACATCAAACCAGTCTTATTGCACATTTGTTTTCTTACCCGTTTTTGGACTGATATGCTTTTGACTTTATTTATTCTAAAACCAATCGAGGATCACGATTTTCTTAGCCCCGCCTTATTCCCAGGTCACTTCCAGCATTTTTGCTGATTTTTTCGGATTATTCGGCTTTCCCGTCGACTGACCTCCGTTCTGTTCACTTTCTTCTAATAAACATGACACTAAATTTTGCCGGGTAAATTGTACCGAATTTACCTTAACCGACGGCAAATCCGATTTAACTGTTCATTTTACTCTGCTCTGCCAAATTATGGGATAATTTTGTTCGCCCTTTATGTATGTGTGACCTGTAAGCTCTGATCATAAATATTGCATATCTCTCGTCCGATCGCGAGTAACAAACCGTAAACATTACCTTTAGCACCAGAACTGAGTGAAACGATCTAAGTAATAGGATTCCTCAGCCACGTACCGAAGATACTTGGCTTGTGGTCTGTGAAGGTGGTGAGTTGCGTGAATTCCAGCACTTGTCGGAAGTGACGGATAGCCAGGACCACTCCAAAGGGCTTTTCGCTGAATGTACTATACTCGGATTCAGCCCGCTGCAGAAGTTTGGAGAGGAACGCTATAGGTTGCCATGTGCTTCGTGCTTGCGGTTGTAGAACAGCACAAAGGACCAAGTCTGAGGCAACTGTTGATGGTGCCATGGGAGGGCCTGGTAGGTCATACGCAACGGCAGACATGCTGGAGATAGCCTGTTTCAGTTCGGCAAAAGCAAAAGGCGCTTCCTCGGTAAATTCGAATTTTATGGTCTTAACGCACGGTAAACGTGTGAGAGGTAGCATTGGCTGCGCACACTTGTGGCTAAAACGCCAAAACTATGGAGAGTTTTGAAAGGCAAAGATTTAGGATGCCCGAGAATCGCCTGCACTCCATCTTTCATGGATGAAACTCCTGCAGCCGGTATCTTGTGATCAAGGAAAGTAACTTTTTGTCAACCGGATGAACATCTCGCAGAAATGCCAGTTACCCGGCGTTGAGACAAAGACTTGGAAGGTGCTTTTAAACGCATAAACAATGGCCGCAAGATATTGTGCTAGCTACTGGAATATCATCTAAGTAGGTATGAAACTCTTTCTAACATTGTCAGATCTGATCTATAAATCTCTGGAATGTTTGTTCCACATTGCGAGATCGAATAAAACTCGGAAGAACTCAAGCACGCAAAGAGGTGTGATTACAGCTGCCCTTGATACATCGCTAGGATTAACGGAAATGTGATTGTACGAGTGGATAAAATCTACGCGACCGAAAGTTTTGCAACCACCTTAACTTGTTGTGAGTTCCAGGATGTGCTGAAGTCGGTACCTGTCGGGGGTGGATCTACTGCCTACTACCTTGTAAATGCCACAAGGTAGCCAATCTTCAGCGGCACTTCAGAAACCACATAAATTGAAGAAGCTTACAGACTTGCAGATGGTCTCGCCTACCGAGATTCAACACGTGCTGAAATTCGGTCTTTTTTATTTTTAGCTCGTCTGGAGCTAGGCACCTGCAACGGCACTAAACTGGTAGACCGAGCTGCAACCATGTTTTGTTTTACTTCGGTCGACACCTGAGGTAACAGATTTATGGGGTGAAATATTCCAAGAAACTTGTTCGGGAGCCCCTGGCAGTTTTCTGTAGCGATAGGAAAGAGGAGGACTGGAATTAGTGATGGCTCTATTGACGGCTTGCCACCAGCTGAAGCCTTGGTTATCTCTATCGGGAGAAGAAATCCGGGCGGCTCAGCATTGGGGTTGAAAAGTCGAAGAATGACGACGCCAGTGATCAAACGATAGTCAGTAATACTTAACTGAGGCTCAGAGTGAATGAAAGTTTACCGTAAGTTTTTATATGTCTTATTAGCTGCCACGAGCTCGAAGTTTAACTGACTGAAGCGGTCTGCAAACAAGGTCACATAGTGCTTACCTGTGCTCCGGTGTCTGCCGAAAAGAGTGTTTCGGGTGCTTTGTGGGTAATAAAAAATAGATGATTATGGGCGGTTGTCGCCCTCATTGGTCAGCTTACGCATTTGGCTCGCGCTGAGATTGCTACGCGCAAGGCTCAGGACGTTTTTTGATTCACCACAGTGGCTGCGGTGGTGCCAACACACTCCAGCTTCTGGGGGACCTTGTTGTCTTACACGGTGGGAGCTGAATTATCTGCGAGACACGGAATTCGATCGCGATGCACTGAGAGCGTTAACCTGGGAGGACAGCAACTTCACCTACTCAGCTCCACGCCCCTTGGTGTTCTTATGGTCTGCATCAGGGTCCCCAGCTACGAGCTGGAGGGAGGGTAAGGCCTGTGCCTGGACCCGGGCAGCGGCTTCCGCTGATTTATATAACGTTGATTTGTTCACTGAAACAGTTAAAATAGCCTGGAAGTTATTGAGAAGTGCTTTTATCCAAAGCAAGCGTAAAGTTGTTTCATCCACCATGGGGGTAGGGAAAGGTCCCCGCACAAAACGTAGGAATTGCGTCGACGTTTGGGTTCCATGATCATCGAGCTTAATGCTTGACACCAGTTGCTCTAGCCGATGCTCTGGTAACGTGTCAAGTCACCCCAGTACGGCGTCCCGCAGTGCATCTTACGGGAGTGGGTTGTATACGATGTCGCCGACTACTAAAGCCGGATTCGATGTGGTGTGCCTCACCAGATGTGTGAACTTGGTAGACTGATCAATTATGCAAGCCCTTCGAAGATGTGTTGCTACTTGAGCCAGCCAGAACTCTGGATCCATGGGTAAAACTCGGTAAGCCTCATGTGTGTTGAGGAAAGACAGAACTGTCCCACGTCTAGTCTTGAACTGGTCTTGCAGTACTACACGGGTTTGAGGGTGCGAGCCTAATCGTTCCGGTTCCTAAAGGAATCTTTAATCGTCTGTTGGATTTATCGGGCCGAAACTAGAGTAAGGTGGAGGAAAGGGACAAGGGCGGCTACCAAAACAATATATAGCTCCAGGTGGAGTCTCAATATGAGCGGTGCCCGGGGAGGAATGGGGGAGAGACATTTATAGAGGTAAAGCGGGGTGGAAATGCAATACATGATATCTTTTGAGCTTTTTACGGAAAAAGAATTAGTAAAGACCAAGGTAGAGGTTCAGATTTTGCTTGGAGATAATCTTGCTCTGCCAAAAAACAAAATTTCTCGAACAGCGTTTCGCAGAGCATTAGCCCTGAAGCTGGAAAAGCTAATTCGTAGAGTGGTACGTGGTCTCGGTTAAAAACCTTTCTGCATTGATCACAGAGGGAGGAGGCTGGAAAGACGGAGAAGCGTTCATTTTGACCTGATTCAAGCAGGCAAAGCATCAAAAGCAAGTCATCCATGCGCCTTGGGTCAAGGAGGATAAAGGATAAGGAGTGAGAAACGGACGGGATAAGGTAGAGGGTACAGACCCAATACTCCCTTTGTGGAAGCCTTCTGAACCATTTCTAGGGTCTCACGATCTTTAGCAGGGCCGGAGAGTACTATCTGGCCACAGCACTCCGGCAGAGGACGGAAGTACGTACCGAAAATAAGGGAAATCATCCCGAGAGATGCGCAAGAAGGATCTTCGAATCATATTTAGGACTCGAGAGGCAGACTAGTTCGCTAGTTGGTGGTGATGGGAGAGGGACAGATAAAAATCTAACCAGGAACTGAGCGCCCTGTGACAGTCAACCCTAGGCAATATGGTTGCTCAGTTAATGGAGAAAGTATGACCAGTCTCTCTGCCGAAGGACGTGCTCACTCATTCGTTATCCTTAACTGGTAGGTTCCAATTCTCGGACCAGCGTTTCGTTCCATCAACTCCTACTTGCAGGTGATCAACGCTTCAGTTCCAGGTTACATTGTTTGCATGCATGACAGTGTTTCCCGGAAGGGCTGTCGAAAGGCCATTTGTGTAAATGAAAAATAGAAGGGACCCAACAATGGTCCTTGTGCAGCACCAGTTTCTACTGGGGAAGGTTGAGAGAAAAAGCTCCCCACACTAACCACAGAGGTGTGGTCGGTGAGGAAGCTGCATAAGATGACCAACATGGAGCCCGTAAACCCGAGCTTGCAGCTTATAGGGAAGAGAGGCGTGTGGGACCTTGTCGAAGGCCTCAGCAAAATCACTGAACACATCGTGTAACGGCTAGCCATTAGCTAGGCTTTGTCAGATTATCAATGTTAGTATGTATTGGAAAGGCATGATCTGCCGGGAAGCAACACATCGGGACGGGAAGAGGTTCCCATTTGTATCCTGGTTGGGATGAACCGGGCTCTTTAGAAAGCACTCGGAAAATTTTGTTGGTGATGCCATTCATACAAACAGGTCTATTGCCGGAAGCGAGAATTCAGTTCAGCCTAGTTCATTTCGCACAGGACGGGTAATGGCCACGGCCAGTCGAGCGTCCAGAGTTCTCTCCGTGGTATGCACCCCAGTTATGCACCCACTACTGCCGAGCGCATTTCATCGGATGCCCCTAAGAATCAGAGGGGAACGGAAATCCTCGTCGCGCATCAACTGCGGGTGATAATATGCATCGTGAGTGCACACTGAGACTGTATGCAATTAACTAAAAAGCGGAATAAAACACACCTCAGAGGGACCACAGAGCTACTCGTCACTCATTCGGAAAGTAAACTCAAAGCTCACTGCAGGAAAATATCTGGTGCAACTTGCGATCTAGGGCATTTTTGAGGGGCTGAACGGTCAGCAGGCTTATCACTCCTCCAGGCAGAAGTCTCCACTGTTCACTTCTCTGTTGCTGAAGAAGTGCGATCCAATCATCAACCTAGCTCGAAAGCTAAATAGCTTCCTCTCGTGTTCTTCCGTTCAGGAATTTAAAGCTACCAGGAATAGACCGTCCGGCCCAGGGCAGGGAAAGCCATTCATTACCTTGAACGTTTCTATCAGATGTCTACTACCCTTCTTGTAGATGGGTGCGATTGCTGCGTTTTCGAACTGCTAGGGGAAACTCCATAGTCAAAGCATCGCAGAGAAAGAGGTGCCTGTGGATCTGCTAATTTGTCAACCGCCCCCGCGAAAAAGCGGGGGTAAATAAGAGCAGATCCCAAGGAGCAATATTGGTTGAGCCGACGGAAACCTCGTGTCTCTGCACACATGGAAATGGTGAATTGAATAAGAGAAATGGCCAATTATTTTGGGAGCATGGTAGGGTGAGACGATACGGGCACTGAGCTGAAAGCTGTGCAGAGGTGGCATCTGAAGGCCTAGGCAGCAAGGCCGTGCGCGAAGCGTGGCTCAGGGATCTCGCTGTCTGATGCTTGACGGACTTACCAAGACGGAATCTTTCGTGCCACCTAAGCTGAACAGACAACAGCAGGCCCGAACTTTCTCCTACCGTACAGTGGTCTAATTTCCACGTCGCCGGCCATACCAGACGCAAGATACTGTCGAGGTTTGTATTTTGAAACCTCTCTCTTTTTTCCATTGCCCTTTATCCGGTGAAATATCTTCCAGCCCACCAGTGACATTCAAATGACTATAAAATCAAAAGATTCAGGAACTTTTCGGCTTTGGCCTTGTACCCATGTACTGCTTCAAAATCTCAAGCCCTGGCACCGAATTGACCTGATCTGAACCTGCGATACACCGCGAGGTTGGACTGCGTGGAAGACACTGAGAGGGTAATAGCATACAAACCCGAAAGAAACAGAAAAACGAAACACCCAGCAGAAAGAAGTCACACCGAGGTAACGAAGAAAGGAGCTGTTAACAATAAACGAGTATGTCCAGCGACAAAAACCTCAACAAGGCGAGCCGGCTTGTCGCGGCAAACCAATCAGTCGTTCTCCTTGGCACTGAAAGATCTCATTCCGAAATCATTCTTACTAGTCATCTTCGGCTTAACCGGACTACTCATATTGCCCCTCTTCTTTTGGTTAGACCGGCAACATAGAAAAGCTAGCCAGTAAAAAACCCGCAACCTGTAGAACATCAAACCGAACAGACAGGGTAGATGAACTGTGTGGAAGGCCTCGGTGTTCTGATAGAAATACGTCGGCAGGCACCTAGGGAATTCAACGTGGTACCTGTCAAACATGGTTCCACATGAAGCGCTCGAGATTAGGCAAGAAGTACTACCGGCTGTACTATGAGTATGATAAACTTAGCTGGACATACCCGGGATGCAAAAAGTTAATTAGGTGAGATAATAAAACCGGCAGGGAGGCAGAGGTTGCCAGGAAAAATAGAAACATAAACCCTTAGAAGAGCAGATGGCACCAATTAGGGACAGCAATGGACATGAAGCATCACCCGCACACCCAAAGGACACCTGGGCAAAGTCGGGACAGCAAGCAGCTGCTGCGAGGCCGACTCGCGACATAGTGGAAGGATTGGGAGTCCTAAATGAGCAAGTAATTAAGTTAGAGAGGACACGGCTAATATCACTAAAATTCTGACTACGTCGACGAAAAATTGTGATATTGCCCTGGGAAGGAACCGAAGTGTTGTAGTTCACGGATTTCCGAAACCGTTCATGGAAGCTGGAAAGCAGAGGGACAGATCAATGACGTACCATCCGCTCAACTTGCTCCGAGCGGTCGAAATCCGTGGGCAGGTAGCCGCGAAAAGAGTTATGAGACTGGGGACGTGGAACGAGGAGACTGACTCTAAAGAGCGCGAACCATGATCTATGCTTGTTGAGTTTACCAACCCTCGTCAAGGGAAGCCTTCTAAGCTGCAGCCGGACACATCGGGTAGATCTCAAGGGGAGAAATAAATGTGGTGCCCGGCGATAAAGCGGCCGCATTCAGCCAGGGAAGGGTGGAAAAACAGAATCTCCGGACTTAAACATGGCCTTCCTAAGGTCTCCGAGAGAAAATGCAAGCAAGATAAAGGAGCTAAGCACCACGGAGTCCATGGTCAGAGTGGAGAAAGTGTAGCCCAGTCCCGTTACTAGAGGAACGGACCGTCGCAACTCCAAGACAGCAGAATCAAGACAGCTGAATCACCGAAACTCCAGGGACGCTGATCCTCAAAGCAACCCAAGAGGTAGACAGGGAGCTAATCGACAGCAGCTCTAGAAACCCAACCGTGGTACGAACAAACAGGCTCTCGAATGCTAAACCTCAGCATCTGCCGCTCTGTTCTAGGAGAGGCAGGAAAGTAGAGGGAGGTGTTGTAATGCTAGTGGCCTACAACAATGCTGCACGTATGGGTTACAAATGGTCGAGCTCAAAGCTAGGACACAGGAAGTAGGTGTGGTGGTAGCTACTACAACGAGGCTACGACCCATAGGAAGCGACAGTGGGCTGATCCCAGACTTCGGCTCGGGCCTTAGAGTGGATAGGCTGGACGGTCGGGCCGGAGGTGGTATTATCGTTCCCCTAGAGGATCAGTGTGAAAGCTTTGAGAGCAAACGACTTGTTATGCCGAATGTAAAAGTGGTAGAGGTTGAAATAGCTACGGGCGGAAGGAAGGCGTCGGTTGTTTGCACCTACTGAATCTCAAGAAGGGAAGGTGCTAAGGACAGCGACCTGCTTGATTTCCTCACAACGGTTGCCAACACCGGATGGAAGTAAATCGTTACGGGTGATTTCAACTTGCCCGAAATGGATTGGATCTCGGAAACCGCTCCAGAGGGCACATTCGTGGAAAGATTACTCCACCTTACCCACAGGAAAGCTCTTGCCCAACAAGTTAACCAAATGGAAAGATGGAGGTTTGGTCAGTCACCGTCAGTCCATGATCTGGTAATGACCAGAGCCCCAAATAATAATAATAATAATAATAATAATAATAATATTGGTTTATTTCGGAGACTCCTGAAGCTCTCCATGTGCATGATCTTGTTGGTACAGGTCATGGAATGGACAGATATAATTCATGAAAATGTGGAGACTCTCACGAAAATAAAGGATGAAAGGCTCAGAAGGGGGAATAAAGTGGGATAAGAATGGGATAAATGTATGCACACCATAGAGATTGTGGTGAGTTTAAATGAACTCAAGGACGGATTTGAACGGAGGCCCAGTGAGTTAGAAAGTCAAGGTCCGGGTGGTTACATCAGAGGGCCGACTGATAAAGATGAGAAAGGTTAGTAATCATTGTAAGGAACTGCAGTAGCGAGGGACGGTGGAGAAAAAAGTGAGGTGCACTGCAGTGGATTAGATGTCAATGAAGCATTGCTACTCTGCAGTGCATTGTCGGCGGACAGGGCACAAAACTCATCGTAAAACAGGCAGCGAGTAATACAAGATGTAGAGGGTTGATCAGATGAAAAAACGATTTAGAAGGGTTGGATACGGTAGATGTTAGGCACAGACGTAGAATTGATGGATGCATATGATGACGGTCGTTGGGATGATAGAAAGAGAAATGGTCGGTGAGGAATTGTAAAATACAAAGCGAGTGCACATATACATATATGCGCAAGTTTATATATACATAAATCTATATATGTGTATATACATATATATGTATAAATATAAGAGAATCAGGAGCGATAACAGTGGGGTCCTTGGAAGAAATTATCAGTCATTGGGAGCGGTAGGTAAGGTTATATCAAATGGTTGTAGGTTACCTTTGGAATATCGTGGTGAATTATCTTCATGACAGGTGCACATGGCAGCCCAGCGGAGAGAAAAATAGAATGCAGAAGCACAGAAGTGATGAAGACTGTAAGGAGCAGTTCATGGAAGAGTGAAGATGAAAGACAGGATCAAGGAAAACAGGTAAGAATGGGTCTAATTATTTGATCAATGCAGGCGCGACATGTGGTGGCGGACCAGAGGAATCGGGTAGAGACAGGCCAAACGATTTGGAACTGTGAAAGAACACCATGACGTAACGTTGTCATTACAATGGTGGAACATGGAAAAGCAGACCAAACTGAAAGGCACACAGGAAGTGCCTGTAGCCAAACTGGGGATATCTGAAAACCGTCAGGCACGCATGGAGGGGGCTAGAAATTGATATGGGGAAGGGTGGTAGTGGAAGACGGTGGAGAAAAAAGAGGGATCCATTGCTAGGGAGCATATAGTAATAAGCCTGTGCTACATCGCAGTAGATAGTCAGCGAACAGGGCACAAAACTCATCGTAAGACAGGTAGCGAACGTTGGAATAAGTAAAGGGTAGTACGGATGGCAAGAATGATCTGTAGGGATTTGATATGGTAAATATAAGGTGCAGATGTAGAAAGAGTGGACGCCTATCATGAGTGTCAGCGGGAAGGTAGCTTGATAACTAGCCGGCAAAAAAGTGCAGGATGCAGTGCAGATGAGTGTATACATACGTTTGTATGTATGTATGAGTATATATATATGTATGTATATATATAAGTACACCAATAGATGTGCGAGGAACAGGAGCAAAGAGCAATGGAGTACTGAGAGAAAAAACTATCGGTGATTGGAAGATTGAGATAGGATTGAACCAAAGTGTGCGGGATAGACTTGGGACATTTCAGGCGAAGATTTTCATGATGGGATAAAATAGTGGATCAACAGATAGAGAAGACCGAAGAAGCACAAAAGTGATGCCGGCCGTGAAGAGCAGATCATAAACGAAGGAAGATGAAGGATAGGATTGAAGAGATCAGGTAAGAATGGATCTAATTATTTGATCAATGCAGGTGCGAAATGTGGTGACGGACCAGAGGAATCGGGCAGTGACAGATCAAACGTTTTGGAACTGTAAAAGAACATCATGACGTAAAGTTGTCTTTACAATCGGTGGAACATGGAAAAGCGGACCACACTGGAAGGCACAGAAAAATGTCAGTAGCGAGCAACAAACGGATCAAGGGATGAAAGCAATGACTGAGAAGACAGGTAAAAAAATGATCAATCGGATCATTTTACTGCAGATGAAACACGGATGAAGCGGAGAAGGAAGCGGGACGCTCCGAGATAAATGAACCAGTAATAGACCAAAAATACCAAAAAACAATAATGCTAAACGGAGTTGGGGCAATGGACCCGGAGAGCTGTGTGCCGGCAGACAATTGAACAGGTGGATACTAATCGGGACACTGGAAGGAACCACAGAAGTATCGCGGGGCCAAGAGAGGAAAATATGGTGGTGGTGATTAGATAATAAATGCGACCGTAAAAGATGCGAAGTTTGGAGCGGCAAGTTCTAATATGTGGACTGGTCATGGGTGCGGGTGTGATTGGCGCATAATGGCATGGGGCATGAGGAGGGAGAACAAGGAAGGATTTAACAGAACGAGAGGTATAAGAATGCTATCAATGGGCATTCTGAGCAGAGAATAATACCAAGCGCCAAGGGAATAGAAGCCAGCAGTGACGGCTGGTGGAAAAATAGATATTGGCGAGCGTTGGCAGAGAAGAGTGGTTAGGACGATAGTGACTCAATGCAATGAAAGTTAATGTAGAGAGAGGTGATAGGAGGGAGGACAGAACGGGTAAGTGTGCATACCGTGGTAGAGCGACAAAAATAGGAAGTGGTAACAGATGATAAGGCTATAGGTGAACAAAGTGTGGCGGCAAAAGGATGAGGAGCATGCCATTTTCAACCGACAGCTTTGGATTCGGTAGTCCGAGAAAAGTTAGAGCGTGCGATTCGCAACCAGTGCTAGTGGGTGGGACTGGCCGTGCGCTGGACAACCGACCTGAAAAACACTTCGTGAAGTGACCTAGATCACCTAGAAGTCGGGGAGCTCATAGGAACGGGTGATCATGACATACTCCAGTTTGGGCTAGACCTTCGGGGAGTAGGTGCGCCCGATAAACTCAGAAGAAAGTTCTCAAAGGCAGACGAGCATAGCTTGGTGGAACTGGCCCTCCGGATAGATTGGGTTGTGGTGAGCGATGACTACAACGTACAACACCAAGGGAGTTGGATCAAGAGAAGACTGTTGGAAATAACGGAGGCTTTCGCTTTACTAAGAAGAGTCAAAAGAAACGGATTGCCACCGTGGTGGAGGATCCGACTGAGAAGGGTCCTAAAAAAGAGGCAAATAGCATTCAAAGAGTACAGAAGTACCAGCTGCTACCGGGCCTCCCTACAGTCCAAAGCAGCGAGAACTGGACTATCTCAGATGCGAAATCAGTGTCGGAACCACTTCGAGGAAAGTATTGCCCGGAAAGCCGAAAGCAATCTGAAAGCACACTACTACTACGTTCAAACCAAGGCAGCACTTAAGGAAGCCGCAGGTGGGGTCACGAACTCACAGGGAACGCGGGCAATATGCGGGCAATATGCGGGCACGAAAATGCAGAGACCCAGTTGGAGTTCTTTCAGAGAGTATAGAAACAAGACCAGGTTGCTCAAGGCTACTCGCGACCAGGGGTAGTGAGGTACCGGAAAAGCAGGACATAGGAGTCAAAGCACGAGAGGTGTTGAACAGCCTGAAGCAGCCAAACGTATCCATGGCTGCAACGCCGGATGAAATCCACCCAGTGATACTGAGGCCACTAGCGTCCATCCTGACTGAAACACTGGCTAAGCTGTTCAAAGCATCACCAGACAAGAGTTCAATACCTAAAGACTGGCTTGTACCGAGCATCACACCAGTTTGTAAAAGTGAAGAAAGAGACACGTGTACCAGTTTCATGTCGAATAACCTAAAGTCAGTGGTGCCTAAAACTCTCGAGAGAATACTACGAGACAGAATAGCGAGGTATTTTGCTAGGAAAAAGCTGGTGACCGCCAGCCAGCATGGGTTGTCGAACAAGCGCCCTTGCCTCTCCAACTTATAAGTTTCTTGGATGAGATAAACAGCCGAGTGGATTGAGGAAAGCTGGTGAAAGTCCGTCATCTGGATTCTCAAAAGGCCTTTGATTCGGTTAACCACAGACTGCTTGAAGCAAAGGTGGGATCATTTCAACTTACGGCAGAAATACAGAGGTGAATTGTACGAAGCCTGAGGGAGAGAGTTTTCCGAGTGAATGTGGAAGGCTGCTTGTCGGACAAGGGGGAGACAGCATGGTGGCTTTCCTTAAAGGCCAACCCTGGGACCACAGTCGTTCCTGAAAAACAATAACGGTCTGGCAGACGGGTCTGAAAACCCGTGCTTCCCGTTTGCATATGATTTCAAGGTGGTAGGAGCACCAGATGACTCGGTGATTCACTGTGATCTAGACAGGGTGTACAAGTGGTCAGTGTTGTGGGATCTTTCCCTCAGCCTGAGCAAACGCCAACATCCCACCAAGGAGGAAGGATCACGGCCCACACGATATATGGGGCCACCAGACAATCGGGAGGCGCCAGCTCAGGCCGTAGAAGCCCGGGACCTAGGGGGGATGGTAAGCGCTAGCCTCAAGCCGAGTCACCAGTTCCAGAAAGCAAAGCAGAAAGCACGTAGAGCCCAGCTATATTTCAGGAAGGTGGTCAGCCCTAAAAAGCCGATGGTCTTGTTGCAATTGTAAAAGGCTTTTGTGAGAATTCATCCGGAGAAATGTGTCCGAGCGTGGAGGCCATATTCGCTGAGGGACATCAAGGCTCTCGAGTAGCTTCAACGGTGACTCACGTGATGGCTCGGAAAATACAGACATTTATGCTACGGACAGAAGATGGAGCAACCAGGGTTATTTTCTCTAGAAAGAAGAAGACAAGGTGAACTCATAGTTAATTTTAAAATACTAAAAGGATTCGCAGAGGCACAAGATCAGAGAGGGGCCCTATTTGAAGTGCGAGGGAAAGGCTGCCTAAGAGGGCATGTACTGACAATTAGGGAGGGAAGAACTTTGGCTCGCACCAGATGTCAGTCTTTTTCAGTTGGGGTCTCTAATGGCTGGAATGCGATAAGGGCCAGCAAGTAGAGGTGACTATCTACGTTCATGCTTTTACCACGTTTATTCTTGAACTGAAAGCTGACTGCTAAGGGCGGTGGCCACTTGACCGTTGCCATTGAGCACGCTCTCACTCACGCTCCCAAATACACTCTAACCACCATCTATCTCAAATCGCCTTCTCGTGATCACCGGTCGTGAAGAATACCGTTCTGGCTAGCATATTCTTACTGTGCCGAGCACTAGAGTATAGTGCAAGTGGTCCCCGCAGTACAAAGAACCAAAGCACGCGTTTACAAAGGAAACCACGAAGTAAGGTCTAACCAGCCTTACAAGTAACGTGTCTGATTTCAAAAGGAGATTAGAAAAGGTATGGATGACTGTGTTTGGAGAGGCATGACCAGGAGTATACTACCGCCTTTTGCAGGCAACTGACTCGCCACTTTCCATTCAACCCTGTGGGGACCCTTATCTAGTGCCTATAGAAGACTTTCGACAGCAGCTGGAGAAAGTGTCTCCTATTTGGTCTAACAGCGCAATACCAACGTTATCCCCTCTATCGGACGAATAGAGAAGACGCATGTTAATCTACAGATGCAAGGTGTATTCTATATATCGTGGCACCGAAACAGTACCGATGCAAGAGATACACCGAACGGAAAACGAAGCGAAATGCAACGGCTGTGCAGAAAGCGAACCGCGCGCGTGCAATCGGCGACCGACCGAAGGTGAAAGTGATTTAAAACGAGGTCGACGGAAACCCCGGAAAAGTCAGTCCAGTAAAACGTATGGAACCGGAGAACACTATGAGGTCGATGTCAAACGTCGGAAAAGACTGTAGAGAAAATAGATCCAAAATGGTGTCCAGAAAACAGTCATTTTCTCAGAACGATCGAGGCCACTACAGCAGCCCCCTGCTAGAAAGCACGGAAGGCTTTCGAAAAATGTCAGGGAGGAGAAGGCATACAAACGATATTCGTGCGGCTGAATGCATGCAAAGTATGTGAATGTAGCTGTGCTGTAGGATGTCGACGGGTAAAATCCGTGGTATGCAGGAACCGTAAGATGATGGCTGAGCGTGAACCAGATTCGTTGCCAATGACATCGGTTGCATGAATCGTCACCCGGGTGTTCCACACCAATAACGTCCAGCGTCGGTTAACCGCTGACCAGTATGATATCCGGAAGCCAAATCGGTAAGTTCGTCAACCACAGGGAACAAAAGCAACAGGGCCGATCCAGAATGCAGACGTTGGCGCCAAAATTCTCCAGATTTCGTGGGACCAGCAAAGCGTACCATATGGCGAGGTGCCGTGAAACGAAAAGAAACGAAAAACTGGTGTAGCAGCCGCAATGGACTTGACTAGAATACAGTAATAACTATGAGGTATGTTAAATCGTGTCGAAACGATAAACACGAAAGTTATTACTGCGAAGTGCAGTGGTTAAGATCGTGTTTGACCTAGTTGCGAAAACGTGACGGGCAAACGATCTCCCTACCGGAACGTGATATGAGAGACTCATTCACGGACAGGTGTGTAGACGTGCTCTGCCGACTTAAAGGTGAGACGATAGCCCTATTCGAAGTCGTAGCAGTACCAACTGGGTGCTGCCTGAACGTGAGACGATAGCCTCATTCGAAGTTGTAGCAGGCAACGCTAACTTCAGACCTTGACGTGACACAGAAGTGTCGTCAACAGGTAGTGCAGGGTTAACATCGAATCTCATGTCAGCGGGCGACACGCTGTCATCAACGTACGCGGCCCTGAGACGATCGATGCTAATCGTATCGAAGCGACCGTATCGATCTACCTTGAAGGTCTTACTGTGACGAGAAATCACGCGAAATGGACCTTCGTAAGGCTGTCGTAATGGTTTCCGTACCGAATCAACACGAATAAATACATGCAAACAAGGTTCGAGTTCGGTCGGAACAAAAGCCTGTCGTCGCTGCATTCGAGTCTGCGCCGGAGCGAGATTTTGCATGTACTTAAACAAACGGTGAAAGCAGGTCTGTACGGCAAGTGAGTCTGTACTCCGTGGCGTACAGAATTCCCCAGGCAGTCGTAATGTCTTGCCGTAGACAAATTCTGCGGCGGAACATTGGATATCCGCCTTCATGCAAGCCCTGATACCAAGCAGAACTAGCGGTAACGTTTCGTACCAGTCGGGGCTCTCGTGTGCTCTAAGAGCCGCTTTGAGTTGGCGATGAAAACGTTCGACTAAACCATTCGATGCCGGATGGTACGCAGTCGTGCGAATGCGTTCCGTACCCAGCATGTGAGGCAATGAAAAGAACAGTGCGGACTCAAATTGTTGCCCTCGATCGGTAGTGATTGTGGAAGGACAACCAAATGAAGCTATCCATCGTTCTATCAGATGTCGAGCCACTGATTCGGCCGTGACGATAGAGATGGGAATAGCCTCGGGCCACCTCGTAAATCTATCGATGCACGGTAGTAAATTGGCATACCCATGTGATGGGGCCAATGGACCCACAATGTCTACGTGGATGTGATCGAAGCGAGTATCAGGCGTAGCAAAAGTGCCGATAGGCGAAGCTACGTTTCTATGCACTTTAGATCATTGACACTGTAGACACTGTTTTGTCCACATGCGAACATCTTTATTCATGGACGGCCAGACGTGTCGTGCAGCTATTAATCGGAGACTGGCTGCGATGCCTGAATGTGAGAGTCCATATAGGGTACCGAACACGAGACGTCGATATGTAGAGGGTACGACTGGTCGAGGTAGGCCAGTAGACATGTCGCAGAGTATAGTCCCAGCACTGGTGGCCAGAGGTACGGACTGACACTGTAGCGACGATGACCGAGCGACTTCCGTACATGGGTAATCATTTGCCTGTGCAGCCATGGTAGGGATGTCTGAAACCGGAGACTTAATAGCACTAGGCGAAATACGCGACAAAGCATCTGCAACGCAGTTCCACTCACCGTTAACGTGTTGTGGGTCAGCCGTGAGCTGACAAATATAGTCTAAATGTCTGACTTATCGTGGAGAGTAACGATCAGACTTAGCATGCAATGCATACGTCAGAGGCTTATGGTCTGTAAAGAGGATGAAATATTGACCCTCGACTGCATGGTGAAAGTGCTTAAAGGCATTATATGCAGCCAGCAGTTCGCGAACAAAAGCACTATATTTGGTTTCCGTGGGATTGAGGCGTCGAGAGTAGAACTCTGATGGCTGCCAGATCCCAGAAACAGACTGTTGCAGAACCGCTCCGATGGCAAAGTCGGACGCATCCCCCGCTATGCTTAGCGTGGCAGACGGAACTGGGTGCATTAGGAGCGTGGGCTGAGCTAATGTGGCTTTAATCTCCAAGAAAGCTACTCGTGCGGCATCCGCAAGCGACAACTTAAGTGGGTTGCCACGAAGTAAGTCGGTTAATGGAAGCCAACTTTCGGCAGTATAGGGCATGAAAGGACGATAAAATGCCTTAAGCTCCTTGATTGGGGACGAAACGGCGTAATCTAGAATAGAGCGCACTTTATTCTCGCAAGGCCTAATACCCTCTCGAGTGATCTTGTGGCCGAGGAACACAAGTTCCGGTTTGCCAAGTTCACATTTATCAGGATTGATTACTATTCGATGTTAGGACAAACGTTGAAATAGTAGCGTCAAATGTTGGAAATGCTCACCTACGCTCGATGATGCATCCAGCAAGTCATCGATATAGACTTGAACAAATTCCAAGTCTCGTGTAATGCTATCGATAAACCTCCGGAATGTCTGGGCGGCATTTCGCAAACCAAAAGGCATACGGCGGAACTCAAACAAGACAGAAGGAGTCGTGGCAGCTGCTTTCTCGACTTCTTCATCGGCTACTGGGATTTGGTGATAGGCTCGCACCAAATCGATCTTAGAAGATACAGTCGTGCCGTGAAGTGATGCCGTGATGTCGTGTATGTGGGGTATCGGATAACTATCGTAACGGGTAACCGAATTTAGTGCCCGATAGTCTTGAAGTCTTGAAGTCTTGAAGTACTACACGGGTTCGAGGCTTTGAGCCCAATTGTCCCGGTTCTTTAGGAAATCTTTGATCTTCTGTCGGATTCACCGAGCTGAAACGAGAGTAAAAAGAAGCGGGGGAGGGCGGGGGTGGCAGCGAAAACAAGATACATATAACCTCATTCAGTGTCACACTGTGGACAGTGCCTTAAGCTGAGTGGGGGTGCGGCATTCATGAACATATATGCGATAAAAGACAACTATTTTGTTTGTTTTTTTGACAAAGGGAATTATTGGGAGAGACCCAGGTGTAGGTCTAGCTTTTTCTTGAAGATAGTTTTGTTCTGCGAGAGAACAATATCTTCCGGAAGTGCATTCCACATGGTAATAACCCTATAGCTAAAAAAGGTAATCTTTAGTGAAGTGCGTGGCCTCGGTTTGAAAACTTTTCTGCTGTGACCACGGAGAGAGGAGGCTGGACAGACGGAGAAGAAGCAATCGCTTTGACCTGTTTCAAAAAGGTGAAACATCAAAAACAGATCACCTCTTACGCGTCTTACGTCAAGGGGATAGAGGTTGAGGAGTGAGAGGCGGACGGGATAAGGTAGATGGGATAGACCACTTACTGCCTTGGTGGAGGCCCGCTGAACCCTTTCTAGGATCTCACGGTCTCGGACAAGACCAGAGTGCACTATCTGACTACCGTACTCCAGCAGAGGTCGGATATAAGTGCCGAAAATTATGGGGAAATCATCCTTAAATATGCGCGGGAAGGACCTTCGAATCATGTTTAGAACTCGAAAGGCAGACTTGCTCGCAAGTTCGTGATGATGAGAGACGGATAAGTTACAATCTAACCAGAAACCGAGCACCTTGTGCCGGTCAACTCTTGGCAGAGTGGCTGCTCCATTAATGGAAAACGTGTGACCAGTCTCTCTGCCGAAAGACATGCTCACGCATTTGTCATCATTAACTGGGAGGTTCCAATCCTCGGACCAGCATTTTGTTTCATAAACTGCAATTTGCAGGTCTTCAACGCTTGAACTCCAGAGGGTTACATCATCTGCGTACATGGCAATGTTCGCAGGGAGGGGTGTCGGTAGATCGTTTATATAGATCAGGAAAAGAAGAGGACCTAAGACCGACCCTTGGGGGACCCCAGTCACCACATGGTCGCCAGCTAACGCCATCTTTCTTAAGAACCATGTGCAGAGGTGAGGCCCATGGACTGTGAGAAGGACGAACAATACCTTGAAAAAGTAAAGTGTCAAACTCACGTTTGGCGACAGCCAATTTGTCCGGTGCCAGTCGGCGGGGTCGTGCCGTGATTGGTGGTCCGTTAGTGACAATGTGGTGTGCCACAAGATAGGTCACTCTCTCTATCTCTTCAAGTGGTTTAGTCAATATGGGGAATTTATTGAATAAAGAATGAAAATCATGAGGAATGTTGATAAACAATATTGTGATTCGGTGGACATCCGTTCGAGCTGTGAGACCCGGGCTTAAAAGCAACTGCAGACAAAGTGAGGTCTGTGTCGAGCTGCGTCCTATCATCTGACATGGTTACGTTGCGGTAATATATCGTAATATCGTAATATATATCGTGCAACAAAAAGAGGACGTGAAATAGCGAAAAATCACAGACTCACCGGGCAGGCGAATAATCTAGGAAGGTTCTGGAGGTTTCAGGCTCAACAATATAGAAGATGTTCGACAGCATCCGGTGAAAGTGTCTCCTATTTGGTCTAACAGCGTAATACCAACATTATCCCCTCTATCGGACGAATAGAGAAGACGCATGTCGGTTTACAGATGCAAGGTGTATGTATAGTCCAGCCACCGGAACGTTCGAGCGACGAGTAGCAACCAATTTCGACACAACTCAAAACAAAGTCGATTCCAAATAGCTACGGTACTATATACAACAAATTAATTAATTTAACAATTATCAAACCTCAATAGTGTCCCTTTTGGGCTCTTTTGCTCCAAATTGGACAACAAATCAACAACTGCAACTGGGTTGCAGCAAAAGGTTAGATACAGAAGATGAGATTACCAAATACAGTCACAACGAAATTCAAGCTGAGCGACTCTCGCTCGAGGAAACAGTAGGAGTCCGGTTTGTGACAAAGACTTAGAGAAATAAAACAAACAACCAGAATTCCAGCAGAGATAGTTCATACGAATGATAAATGTCGTTTGTAACATGGATGCTAATGCATGGAACGGGGTTTGCTGAACTCCTTTACAGTGTATTCTATATATCGTGGCACCGAAACAGTACCGATGCAAGAGATACACCGAACGGAAAACGAAGCGAAATGCAACGGCTGTGCAGAAAGCGAACCGCGCGCGTGCAATTGGCGACCGACCGAAGGTGAAAGTGATTTAAAACGAGGTCGACGGAAACCCCGGAAAAGTCAGTCCAGTAAAACGTATGGAACCGGAGAACACTATGAGGTCGATGTCAAACGTCGGAAAAGACTGTAGAGAAAATAGATCCAAAATGGTGTCCAGAAAACAGTCATTTTCTCAGAACGATCGAGGTTACTACATGCCTTCCACCCCTTACTGTGCTATCCTCAATACCGGGAAGGCTGACCGTGGGGTGCGTGTGACTAACGGCTGTGATCTGAAAATTTGTTGACGAGGAACGGTGTCTGAGATCTAACCTCAATCCTCGCTGATTATAGCCAAGAATTGAAGATGAGTAGCCTCTTCCAACAGTCGAATCACCGGGGGATGCAAGAAGCTCACCCGTGCAAGAATCTGCACATTCAGGCATCCCGCAACGGCAGCGTGTGCGTGACCTTCGGGTCGCCTGTGCTGTCCAAGCGAGATTTCCAACGCAAAATCGTTTTGGCTGGAATGGCTAAACCAAACCTTGAAGTATACCGCGCTCAAAAAACCCTACCAGTGTCTATATCTGGATAGGTGGGCACCTGCTGCCGGCTTGAACCCAGTGACAAGATCTACGAAAATGCGCCGACAACACAACTACCTGGACACACGACTGGCTCCAGCCACACAAAGTCCTGTGCAAACTGAATTGAAAAAAGTCCTGGAACCGAGTTGAATCGATCTGACCTTCGGTTGTGCGTCTACGCTCTCTCGAGTGTAACCAATGGAGGCGACTTACAAACGGCTCAGCTCGGAAGTCGAGAAAGTACAAGGGTTGCAAAAGGAAATACAGAAATGTTTCCAAGCACACAGACAACTCTCTGCTCAGCTGTCAGAAAACGAAAACGTTAAAGAAGATCTTGCCCACTTAAATGAGTCAAATGCCGTATTTAAGTTAGTGGGTCCTGTCCTGTTGAAACAAGATCTTTCTGAGGCAAAAGAAACAGTAAATAAGAGGATATCTTTCATCAATGCTGAACTGTAAGCTTCTAGCGCCTCGCGATAGTTTTTTTACAGGAAAAGGCAAGATGATCGTATAAAAGAACTGGAAAAACAACAGGAAGGATGCAGAGAACAAATAACGAAATTACAACAGCGGCTACAGCAAGAACAAACGAAGGCTGCGCTCAAGGCGTAAAAGGTCTTCCTTAATTCTAATAAATCTCCCAGAACGCTGTCTTGCATTTTCATATATTCCCGCGTATAAATGCAGTTAGTACTACTAGAATGCAACCAAGCCGTAGCTCAGTTTAGTCTTGCTCGGATGCTGCTTTTACCCCAACTTCATAAGCTGCAATGGGTGGGAATACTATATTTGGCATGTTTTATATCACAATAACTGACAGCGCAGATAATCACAATCTAACCAGTTACCAAATTTTGATCAGCTGTGCTGCATGGTGGTCTATGGACATACCTTCTTCAGATTTTTCATCTGAAATGGTCTCATGGTGGCGTTCGTAAACACAACTGTCGCAGCTTCACTGAGGTACTTATTATTGATCTCACGTCGTTTCTACACTATTTGTCATACGGCCAGCCTACAGCAATGTGTTAGTCCACACGCGAACCCGAATGATTTACATTTTTCATTCAATGCTTGAACATGAATGCATCGAAAAAGGGCGTACTCCGTGACCTCGGGGACCCACTGCACTTTTAGGAATGATTGCAACCCGGCCCGATACTTGGGATGAAGAGCCATCAGTGACGGTCGAGTGGTTTACAGCGTTTGATTGCCGCCTCGGAGGTCGGAGGTTTGAATCCTTTTGACCACCGGTTACTTTGATGGTAGACAATAATCCACTGTCACCGGGCCCGATACCCCATCTGGCATATTGGGATCTTATGTGGTCCTTTGCCGTCCCATATCTCAGGGCCTGGTTGCCGTTATCCCTGTTGGTTCAGTGGTCTATGGGATACACACCCTTTCCACTGCGCTCATGTGCATGCATGTAATGAGAATACAGGATGACCGTAAGTCCAGCGTGTTATCGATTCGGGCAACGGCATGACCAGTGACGGCGTGGATCGAACCCCACCGACGATTTCAAAAAATCAAAGATGCGAGCCGTTTTCTTAGTATACATGCATCTAGTTCATGTCTTCGTTTGTCTTCAGTTTTCACGATAAGGCGCAGTGGGACACTTCCCGTATGAACCTCGTCTCTAAATGCTGCAAACTGTAGGCCTCAGGAGAGGAACCCCAGCATCCAGCTTCAACTTGGAATTTTTTTGTTGTTGCTCTTCCACCACGTCACCTGGCAATGAGTTCCATAAGTTAGTCGCCCTTCTGGGCAGACGGCAGACCAACGGTAGTCCGATCGACTGCAGCTTCTTGAGTCTCAAGGAATTTTTCTCATGCATCCGTCCTCCTGAAAAAGGAGTTCTGCTTACAGTTCTGACCCTATCTCGACCTGGATTATCCGCCGGATGCAAATCAGGTCTCCTCTTACCCTTCGACAAGCCTTTGTAAACAACCCTGTTGCATAAAACCGTACGTGCAGTCGTAGTTCGACAACGAGACGGCTAGCTGCTCTCTGCACTCTCTCCAGCTTCTGCAACTCAGTGGCTGTGCACAGGAAAGCAGCAGTTCCACCAGCCCTCAGTCATGGACGGACGTGGACGGTGTAAAGTAGCCGGAAGGCATTGTAGGATAGCCTCCCAACTGTAATGCGATCAGGTAAGATTGTGAAATTGCGACAGGTACGAAGATACGAAAATTCGAAAAGGAACAATGCCGAGTGACTTAGGCTTTATTCATTTGAATATCCTCTATACGCTTAAGTGTAAAAAAGCAAGGGATAAAATTTGCCGAAGGCAAAGCAGGTTATTTCAATAATACTCATTGAGTCGGCGAATACATAACATTCTCCCTGGCCAGAGAAATCCCGGTTGATTAGTGTCCAAAATTGAGTGAATGGGTGGAGTTTATATGTAAAGTAAATCTACTTCATAAGCAATAAGGACGTGCACACTATTGTTTGATGGCGGTAAAAGCTGTCAACACCAATTGATGTCCACAGTTTCTGTAGTAGCTCCTGGTTGTTCATCAATAGGTGCATTAACGATATCAGTTTCGGGCTGTGGCATTGTGGTACTTAGTGGCGTTAGGTGTCGAAAGGAAACTGTTCTCTCGTCCGTCGCGATGACGAATATGTGCGTATTGAGGATTACGCTCAATGAAATCGACCTCCTCTACCAAAGGATCATACTTCGCTTCTCGGCAGTTGTTACGTAATAACACTGGTCCGGAAGATCTGGGCCATTTAGGTAATGAGATTCCTGAAGACAGCTTCCGGATGGACGTAAACATTCTTTCATGTGGAGTAGGACTCGTGGCGATGTAGTACATCCAAAAGGACCCATTCCCACAGTATGGTTGCTAAACTTTTGGACTGTAAAGCTAACTTGATAGTCTTCCATAGTACTTCATTCATTCGTTCCACCTGACCAATAAATTATGGGTCGTACACCGTAGTTCTGCCAGACACCACACCTTTTTCGTCGGGAAATCGAGCTCTTCGGACAAACGCAAGACCACGATCGGAGTGAATGCAAGGCATACCCAAGATGGGAAACAAGTTAATCAGACAGGAAATGACTTTTGATGAGTTCACACTCGTGCGAAAAAGAAAACGTGAGTATTCATTGATAATAAGGTACTTGTTGTGAGTGGATGAAGGTAAAGAACCTTTAAAGTCTGTTGAGTCCCGCATGCATGTGTGGTTTTTACCAGTCTGTTTCCCATTGGTTTATGAAAACGGGGTCTGAATTCGGCACATACGCGACACTGTCTTCCCACAGTCTTTACTTGACCGACCGAAAACGGTTGATTTTTCGCACGAACGAAACGGTTTAGGCGTACTACGTTAGGGTGGCAGAGGTTGTCATGGCGTAGCATAAGATCATCGGTGTCAAACGCCGTTAAACAGTAGCTCCGCGAGAGTGTATCCGCAGCTTTGTTCTCTAAACCAGGTCGATATACAACGTCAAGAAAATGGAGACATCTCAGTCCGCCAGCCTCATCTTTTGTCATTCCTGATCTTCCCTCTCGCCGTAATCGAATATACGCGAAGCCGACCGTTGATCAATGAAAAGCTTAAAGTGATTGCCGAGAAGATAACGTTTCCACTTCCTAACGCCCTCTATCACGCATATGCTTCTTTCCCGATTGCAGAACTGCGGCGTTCGTTTAGCGATGGGGTTCCAGAGGAGAGTGCAGCAGGTCGTCCGTATTGGTTGAGCGTTGCGGCGGTAGCGACCTCAGAAGCATCAATCTCTAAGGTTAGTGGAGAGTACACGTCCACGGTGGTTACAGTAGCCTAGAATAAATCCAACTCTAGGTTCTTAAATGCCTTGATTAAAACCGGTGATAATGGAGGTATCCGACCGATGACACGAGGATGAATCTTGTCGGAAAAGTGTGAGATCCAATGAGGGTAGTAGGCAAACATTCCAACCACTCATTGTTACTCTTTGAGATCAGCGGGTGGCGCCAATGCCATAAGGGGTCTGAAGCTGTCTGGGTCCGGTTTGATTATCCCCAAGGAGACGTCACAACCGAGTAACTGCGCTTTGTTGGTAGCGAAGATGCATTTGTTTTGGTTCAGTTTGAGCCGTATTTGTCTGCAACAGTGAGAACTGTTTCCAGATTTCTACCGTGCTCTTTGGCTTCTGTACGGAAAACCCTTACGTTATAAACGTGGACATAAGCTCTCCAAGGCATTCGTCTCGAATAATCACATCAATGACACACTGAAAACAGGCAACTTCATTAGTGATGAAATGCGTCGGACTTAATGCAAGTTACCTCACACTGCGAAGGCAGTATGGATCTCGTTTTCGCGAATTGGGAACTGATGGTATGCGCTCTCCAGATCCAGCATGCGGTGCAACATATTTGAATATTTTCTCTATCATATCATCTATCCGAGGCATAGGCTAATCGTCGAAACTGATAAGGCGATATATGGTCCGACTATGGTCAATAACCATGCGCTTTTAGTCTCTCATTGGTTGTGGCTAATACTCGAGCTCGTATAGGGATCGTGAAGGTTCAACTAAGTTCTCTTGTAGTAACCTTTAAACTTCGCTCGAATAGAATTTTCACCCTCCGCAGAATGTCTTCTGGATTTGGTAGCTATTGGCCTGATTGTATCCGATAAGTGTCCAGAAATAGGAGATTGGGTTGTAGAAACTGTAGTGCCACATAAAGAGAATGGTGCTTTCTTTCCTTTGAACGGTATTTGAACACTCCCATGTAGTCCTATAAAATCATGACCGAGTAGCACAGCGGCGCACAAATCGAGTAAGATTGATAAACGGATCCATGGATGGAGATTTCTTTAGTGCCTGAGAGATACGTAGCAATGACCACGAGTGCTGCTTGTGACGCGTGTGGATGCCAGTACGCTTTCCCTAACAGAGTTTTCAAGCGACTGTTTGTTACGAGCGACAACGGACTTTGGAGCATAGCTTTCAGAGCTGACCGTCTCGATCAGTGCGTTTAGTGGTACTCTATTGACAAAGACATCAGTGACTGTTTTAACGGAAGTTTGAGAGCGATAGTAGTGGTAATGGGTGAGAGGGTAGAGGCGATCATTGACGCTGAGTATTTTGACTCCGATAGGTCGACAGACTGGTAATGTCCTCCTTTTCCACAAGATTTACAGTTGACGTCCCATGCTGGGCACGTGTACCTGGGGTGTCAATTTGAGCCCCAGAAGAAACATTCAATTAGCTGATGCCACAGTAGCTGCCTCTTCTGAAGTGCCGCAATCCTTACAGGATAACCCAGTGGTAGTGGACGCTCCACATGGCTCTGGGACAGTTGCCGAATGGTAAGACTTAGCTCGATTTTGAGTCAGTTCTAAGGCCCTCGGTTGTTCATGACCGAATTTGAGATCAAGAATTTGGTGTCCCCGAAGACATTGATGAATGGAGTTACACTGCGTCATAACAATAAATACATCCCTCAAGGCACTATCGAGATGTTCTGCTGTCACGGATTTAGAGTTACAGTCCTTGTTCAGAAGCCGAACCCTCTGCCAAAAGTGATGAAAGGTTTCTTCATGATTTTGTTTACAAGAGTCCAGTAGATGACGAGCAAACACCTCATTTTGGGTTGAACTTACAGAGACTGAAGTGCTTCAAAAGCTGAATCATAATCAGGACGATCCGAAATGAATTAGTACGCTGATGGCGAGATGTAGTTGGTTAACGTTCTCAGTTTATTTAGATTATGCAGTGAAATTGAACCGATAAAGTTAGCAAATGATCATATCCAACGAGCCCATGCGCCTGCAGCAGTTGACGAGTTTGGGTCTTCGGAAAACCGAATAGGCGGAAGAAAATGGTCTAATACCTTTCAGATGATTAAATTGAAATGTGATCAGGTACGGATATACAGTTGCAACAGGTACGGCAATACAAGGTCTGACACAGAAGTTATTCTCGTGGGGGAGGAGGGGGGAGTCGATCGTTGTCGCCATCTTCGAGAAGGGCTCGCGCATTGACCGCGTCAACCGTAGGAGTATAGTCATAATCCAGATAGCGTTTATTATTCTTTGCAGGTTTTAAAACACGCGTGATGTGCGCACTCGCAAGGTATAGGCTAGGTTCCGTACTGGTCGTGGATGCATCGACCAAAGCTCTACCCTCCGACAGCTGTTAGAGCACCGTTACGATTTCCAAGGCCAACGATTATTGAGTTCCTAGACATTCATGGCCTTCAACTCCGCCGATAGGTCTACATTGTCCCACTGTTTGTTGAGGAATGGTGTACCCGAGAAGTATGTGCCGGCCATCGAATAGTTGTACCGTCATACCTCAGACCGGGTTCGGGCTTATGACCAGCTTTCGCCACCCCTTGTCGTTTCTAGTGGAGTACGACAAGGTCACTCTATATTCCCGATTATTTTCAGCCTTGCTATAGGGGATGTTTAACAGAACTTTTTGACTGGCCTCGCAAACGGTAGAATTGAATTCCCAGGGAATAGATTTTTTCGAATTAAAGTATGCCGATGATATCGCCTTGCTGAGCGATGGTGCACAGGCGATTCAACACTCACCGGATCGCTTGGCGACTGAGGTATCCGGATACAGTATCTGCTTTGCACCTTCAAAGTGCAGGGTACTTCTTCAAGATTGGTAGAAGCTTGTGCCTGCATTTATCCTTTGTGGTGATCAGTTAGAGGTAGGTACTAGGTTCAAGTACCTCGGGAGCTTGATTACAATCGGGTGACGATGTTGGAGAGCAGATCACGAGAGCAAGAGTAGCCTTCGCGAACCTGCGTGACCTGTGGCGCCGACATGCCTTCCGGATTTTCCTCAAGGGAAGCGTATACAATGCCACAGTTCAGTGTCCTTCACGGTTGAGAGGCTTGACCCTCCGCTTTAATGTTTGGCGGTGGAGTCTCGAACTCTGGCGGGGCATTTCCAAACACAGTTCATCTAACCTCCGGTGTCAGCTTCACACTGATATTTCGGTACTCTTCCCGTGTTCTGTTTCGATAGGTCCACATACTAAAGCGAAAGTCCAAGTCTTAAGACATCACAAAGCGCCAAGTTCCGATGACCTTCTCTAATCCTGTTCAAATATAGTGAAATACAGCTTATTAGAGGATTTCACTTTTTTCTAAGGTTTGAAATTCTGAGTAGGCCCCCTTCTCGTTGGGGACTCGACTGTTTTCCCCATCTTCAAGAAGAGCCCGCGCAGTGCACCGACCATAGGAGTGTACGCCTAATCTCAGTAGCGTCTTGCATGCATCAATTAAATCCTCACTCGGCGAAAAAATACTAGTGCACCGTTATATTTGCATCATATGCTTGTTCATGATTGCAATGGAAAGAATATACGGCAACCAGACCGTAAGGCCCGGAGTGGAGAACCACAAGATCCCGATAGATCGGATGCGATGACGTGATGGACAGTAGATTACTATCTATCACCACCCGACAGCTGCTAGAGCATCGTTACGTTTCTAGAGGCCAGCGATTATCGTTTCTACACATTCGCTTGGTCTTCGACTGAGTCGATAGAACTGCACTATGGAACAGTTTGTCGAGAAATGAAGTACCTGAGAATTGTGTCGGTCGAGTTAGGGCCTACGGCCAGCGGAGCACGATATGATTGCCGTATGTCCCCATTTTTTCAACTTTTCCGTACAGGATGTCCATTAAGCAGTAGAGTCGAACCCATTCCAAGGAACATAAATTTCGAATTAGAATACGATATTATCATCTTGCTGGGTAATAACGCACAGGTAGTGCAACACATTTTGGACCGCTTGGCGATCGAGGTGTCCAGATATTGTATATACTTTGCACCTTCCAAATGCAAAATGCTTTTACAGGACTGGCAGGAGCCTGTGCCCGCAATCACCCTTTATGGTGATCAGTTACGGGGGGCTACAGAGGCTAGCAACTTCGACGCGGCTGATGTCAGACAGTTGGAGTAAACGTTGCAAGCTCCCTTCTTGTATATTGGAATGACGTGCACAGTCTCAGCTTGGTGGAACGCTTCCGTGAACTCAGATCTAGTAGAAGAGACTGGTTAGCTCCAGAAGGAGTAACACACAGCCATCCTTGGAGTGGGTCCCAGGGAGATCATCTGATCTACGGGACTTGTCGCACTTAAGGAGTTGGTGTGCATGAGCGATATCCCCTTGGGCGGGGCGGTACAGACTGCCCCCGGAGAAGGAGCTGGGTCGAAGAGACGAATGTATAAAGACACTGGCCCTGAAGGCCAGGAATCAAAAATTGTTGGCGATTTCAACTTCAATGCTTGAGAGTATTTTTCAGCAGCATGTCTGTTTTGTGTTGGCTACTTAGTAAAACCGGTTTGATTGTGAAAGCAAGAACTGACGAACGAAATTGGATCACATGGGACCATGGACAACAAATATCTTAATAACTAGATACTATCCCTCAACTGGGTGAGATAAAGTTGCAACATCTCGATAGAGTCTGGTTGGTTCAATATCATCAAAAAAATATTCGCACTGACCCATGGTCAGTGCTGTGAGGTGGAAACGACTGCATTCATCCTTATAATATTCCGGTTATCTTGCAAAGTTCCTCAATAGGTGTGAGGCTCCCGAACTTCTGATAATGGGATGGCTGGGGATCTTAGGAGTTAACAAAGGACTGCTGGGGATATACGGAAGACCATTCAATCTAATGATATGCCTAGAGGGTCGGACAATTGTATGTGATTGAAAAGCATTACTAAATGATGAAGTGAGTAAAATGTGCATTATAAGGGGCCGCTTACTAGGTGGTTAGGGCGAGGGAGACAAATTATAGTCAAAGGCTACACCCAAAACTTTGCATCTCGTATCAGTAGGACTGCATGTCAAATTAGGAGTGACTGGGGATGTCGAAGGCTTACTGTTCCTATTTTATTAAGTTTTTATTTTGCAGCGGCTTGAGAGTTTCCATTTGAAGTAGAGTCTTATCTTCAGATACTTCAGTTGTTTTATAGCAAGAGACCATTGTCGTTATTCGTTGCTTAGTAAAAACTCCTCAGTTATGGCCTCATTTTAAACTTAAACATAATCGGACATTTGCTATGCTGCTTCCTCACGTAATCTCATGCAAATGCATAGGATATTTGCCATTCCACAAGCATTCCGTAAAGTATCCCTGATATGAGCAAAGGGGGCATGATATGGGATGTTCAAAACGTTTACGCCTTGGGCAACCGAATCAATGAAGTGATTTACTGCATTTAAACTCTTTGTAGAAAGATTCTTGGTTAGATCCATGATGTTCATGAGGGGGCTTTATTTTGTGAGAATCTGGTCAAGTGAATCAAGGCGGTCATGGGCATCAGATACTTTTTCTATTGTCTGGGCCTTCTTACTAGTCTGACCGGAGGTGTCTAATAGCACCACAGCAATGGCCGAGTGAGGTAGAAGGCGGGTCAATATTTTTACTGCCACAGACTGCAGGGCAGATAATCTTAGCTTTTGAGCGTTGAATCATACCTCGACGCTTATTCAGTGTAAGGGGAGTCAGTTAAAGATCGAAAAATGGTTCTCAGAAATAGTGAGTGGACAACACGGTATGCCTAATAAGTCGTTTACATAACAGTTGGCAGAGATTATCGACAAATGGGTGAATGCGAATAAAAGCATTCACGAGGTTCTGACAGCCAACAACGTAATCAGATCTAATAGGTGCGGACTAATTTCTGAGGCTAAATCCAGAGAGAATAATCGGTGAGACAAGGCAACCTGGAATCCACGTCACAGATGCCATAATAATTTTATAGACTGAATAAACTGGCTAACATTGAAGATGAAATAAGGGCAAGTTCAGTTGGCACCCTTGGTGGCAACTCATTTGGACCACTGGTTTCATCACGATTACACGTGATTAGCTCCCCATATATTTCCGAGAATCAAATCACTTATAGGCGTGTTTTATGCAGTCTCCGTTTGACGTCAGTTTAAAGCGTAGAACCCCTAATCTAGGTGACATATCGAGTGAGTTCGCTGACTCGCCCAACCATCTTTCAACATCCACGAATGGTTACAGGTGAGTAGTGCGCGTGCCTGCGCCGGACTTGATTTCTGGCTTTGAGGCTTTCGCACTATTTCGCCTACTAACAGGCATCCAAGTAGCAAGTTTCGAAATTCGACCTTCTGTGGGTGTACTCAGTATATTTGTCCATTCTGTACTTGATGGGGAAACCTTGCTTCCATGATCATTGTCTTTATCAGTAATGATTTAAGAAACAAAAAGAATTGCCAACAGCTGTTCACAAAAGAGGATTCGTGGAAATGGGTGGTGCAGTAAGAGGAGGACGAATTTGTCCGGCCGCCAGTATCTCAACTATATATTGAGTGGAATTACCGTGCGCGACAGAATTAGAGATTGTATGAAGTGTAAGTAAAGTTCATGAAAACCCTTCGACCAGTGGTTTTACAGCAAGGCAGCTAGGAGGAACCGAGAGGTTGAATCTGTTGGAAGGCGGCGTCCAGTGTGGCGCCAGAGCAGCCTTTTACTCCAGACGGTTATAAGGTTCACACGCCTCCCCTGAGAAACGTTGCAGTCGCGAATTCGTGCTCAAATGGATCTTTCATCTAAGTTCACCAGTAATGGGGCTCATCAGGTTTGGCCTTTTCAGCTTGCTCATGGAAATGGTGCTATCCTTGTGTGAGAATAACGGCATCGCCCTTTTTCATACGGTAAACTGTCTGACCTAGAATACGCGGACGATGCCGTGCGTCTGAGGGAAGATCCAGATAGGTAGTCAGTATTCCTAAATTGCCCGGAAACCGTGTATCAACGGACAGAATGCGCATTATGCCTTCAAAAGGTAGAAAGCCGATGAGCAGCGACAGCCGTCTTCGTTCATGTTTTTACCACGTTTATTGTTTAACTGAAAACTGGCTGCCAAACGCGGCGGCCATTTGACCATCGCTCTTGTGCACGCTCTCAAATACATACTAACCACTAGCTCTCCTAAACGCCTTCTCGTCCTCACGGGTCGTGGGGAATATCGTTTTGGCTAACGTATTCCTACAATGCCGAGCACCAGAGTAACGTTCAAGTGGTCCACGTAGTACGAAGGATCACAGAACATGTTTAACAAGGAAACCGTGAAGTAAGGTCTAGCGAACCTACAATTGGTGAGCCTGACATAATCTTCAGGCCACGTGAGTCTCCTTGTTTTGTACCGTTCGAGGTCCCGTCTGCGTACGTTTTTGAGCGTGTTATTATTTCCCTTTATGTTGACGTTTTTGGTTAGTTTTCCAAATCGTTCTTCCTCATCATACATTTTCTGGTGTCCAGTTAGTCGTGATTGTTTTTTTTTGATTGTTTTGCCACGTTGGTCGTTGATTTCTCTTTCCGTCTTTATCCGATAAATTAATCACTGTTAAGTCTACTGAGCGGAAGCTTTGCCCAGAGCCCACCGTTTGGACGATCACACTGCACGTACCGGCATTCACGCTTGCTGATTCAGAACTCTGGTTCACGCTGGTCGAGTTAGAATTCGAAAACTGCCGTATAACCAGCGACGCCAGCGGTTTCAGGTGAGTAGCAGGCCGCCTTTCACCGGGGGTCATAATACAAGTAAGGGACGTAATAATCTCCCGAAGCTACGTGGCTTTGAAGAAGGTTTTCATAGCCCGCACGACCAACGCATGCAACAAACTCAAAGCGTTGAGCTTGGAAGTAGGAAGCTCTCTGAACTGCTGCGTGAGATGCAGCGCTTGAGAGGACCAACAGTAGGCGAGGACCCGCTCTTAAGGGAACTTTGGCTGCAGCGTTTGCCGCACAACATTCCAGCTTCACTAAGTGCCACGCGTAAATGCTCGCTAGAGGAAACTGCAGCAATAGCCGATGACACTATGTCGCGATACAACCCTGCTGTCGCTGGAGTAACCAGATCTTCCGTCACAACGGTGTCTGCCTTGCCAAAATCTAACGATCTCGCTTCAATTTTGCCTAGAATTGATTCGAGCGTGAAACGCCTAGCAGTGAGTAGAAGTGGATCACAGGAGCGGTACCGCGCACGCTCACCTAGGCGCTATAGTCCTTCAATACGACATTTAGGCCTTTCAGAAGAAGGGTATTCTAAATACCACAATCGCTTCGGTGAGGGAGCCAAACGTTGCAAACTAGGGTGTACGTTTCCCGGTGCTCATCAGGGAAACCAAACCCCCGACCCGTGGTGGCGACCCACGAAGCCGGGTATCAGACCAACAGTCGACTTTTGAACGTAAGGGACATCATTTCAAATAACCTATTCCTTGTAGACACCGGTACCAAAGTGAGTGTCATCCCCCGATCGAAAGGCGACAATAACACACCGCAGGCCCAAACACTACGCGCTGCCAATGGCACGGCCATCCCAACATTTGACCAGCGGTCGCTTACCTTAAACTTAGGTTCGAAGCGTAACTTTCGTTGGGTGTTTATCATCGCCGACGTCCCGTACCCAATTCTAGGCGTTGACTTCCTGCAACACTTTGACTTATTGGTTGGTGTACGGCGCTGTAGGGTGATGGATCATCACACTTCTCTCGCTGTTACTGGTTACAATTCGCGGGTGAATCACATCACGCCTGTGTACGTTCATCCACAGACTCACCAACCTTATAGCGACCTTGTCGCCGTCCACCCGGCCATGTTTCGGACCCCTCCCGGCAGTGACCACTAATGTCACTCACCATATCGACACTAAGGGACCCCAGTGTTCAGTAGACCACGTTGGTTAGCACCAGACAAGCTCCGTGTTGCACACGCCGAATTTGAACACACGCTAGAGCCCGGTATAATACACCTTTCTAGTAGCCCTTGGGCTTCCCTTCTTCATACGGTTCCTAAATCTAGCGGCGATTGGCGACCCTGTGGTGAGCACAGGGCACACAACGAAGTCGCCACCCATGATAGATACACGAATTCCCATATACAGGACCTGACTTCGTCTTTATCAGGTTGCCATGTGTTGAGCCGTATCGACTCATTTGGTGCGTATAACCAGATCCTGGTAGCAGAGGCCGATATCCCTAAAACCTATGTCACTAAGCCGGTCTGATATCACCTTCATAGGAAGATGCATTTCATCCTCAGGTATCTGCCCGATGAAGTTTCCGCTATTCGCGACTATCCTGAACCCACATCTTTTCGCCATTTACGTCAGTTTGCGGGCCTGGTGAGTTTTTACCGCCGGTTCATTCCTCTCTGTGCGGAAACGATGAATCCCCGAAAGTTCGTGTTTCCCCACACGCCACAAACTGCATTTGCCTCAGTCAAGGAGGCTATCGCCAAAATAGCGCTCATCACTCAACCCAACCCTTTGGCTCTTATTTCGGTATTGACCGATGCGTCAGACACAGCGGTTCGAACATTAATGCAACAGTTCGTAGACGACTCTTGACAACCTCTAGCATTCTGCAAACGCTTACAACCGGCTGGATCTAGGTAAAGAACACTCGCAAGAGGGTTACTAACCATCTATTTGGGCATCCGTCATTTTTGACACGTATTCGAAGATCGTTCGTTCACGATGTTTACAGATCACAAGCCTTTGGTTTACGCGTTGAAGTCGGCCTCCGATCGACACTCACCACTTGGACTTATCTCACTTTACTGTGAACATACGACATGGCTCTGCGGTACTCAATGCCGTCGCCGACACCTTATCACGCGTACATCGACTGAGTCTATCACCAACGCTTAACGTCGACTTGGACGCAATGGTACACGCCCAAACTACGGACCCTGACATCGATTAACTTCGACAAAACGGTCCCCTGAACTTGACGACAGTACCTATCCCAACTTCCCAGAATACCATCGTTTGCGATATGTCACAGGGTCGCCCAGGCCGGTGGTTTTTGCTGCCCACCGTTATCCTACTTTCCTGACACTTCATAAGCTGGCTCATCCAGGTGTGACTGTCTCGGTGAAACTGATAACCGAGCGTTTTGTTTGGCACAGTGTCAGACGAGATATCCGTCAGTGGATCCGTGCTTATCTGCAGTGCCAACGTCTTAAAATCCATAGGGACACTAAGGCGGCATTAGCCAGGTTCCCGGAACCCGAAACACGTTTCCATTATGTGCACGTCGACCTAGTAGGACCACTTCCACCTTCGCTTGGGCAAGTCTACATACTCACATGCGTGGATCGTTTTACTCGTTGGCCGCAGGCCAATCCCATCCCTCGTACCACGTCGGAAGAGTCCACGAAAGCTTATCCGGCCGGCTGGACTAGTCACTTCGGTAGCCGGTGATAGTGACAACCGATCGTGGTTCACATTTTGACGGCGCTTTTGGCAGTTTACTCACCACGCTCGGTTGCCAACACATTAGGACGACAGCCTACCACCCTCAGGCCAACGGTATGATTGAGCGTTTCCACCGGCAGTTAGAAGCCGCCCTTCCGGCAAACGGTAACTCACTTTGGAGTGAATCACTACCATCACCACTCTTAAGCCTGCGTAGTACCGTTAAGGAGGAATTGCACACAACATCGGACGTGCTGATATATGGCTGTACACTTCGCCTGCCTGGAGAGTTGGTAGCCTCCTCACCAACCGAATTTCGACTACGGTGACTATGCTCACCGCCTTACGCAGAACATGCGAGTGCTCAAGGCCAGCCCGCTGGGCGAACAAAAGCCCACAAGTTACGTTCTAGCTGCGTTAGAAACCGCCACCACGTTTTGCTTCGCGTTGATGGTCTTCAATCACCGCTACAACCGCCATACACTGGCCCGATTCGTGTGGTAAAACGCAGAGCAAAAACGTTTGCCACAGAAATCAGCGGGCGACATGACACCGTATATATTGGCCGCCTCAAACCTGCCGTCATGGAGCGCGAGCCGCCCGGTCAACTTGCACCTGCTCAAGCCGCTCAGTCACCCGCATCAAGCGAGTTATTACTCGCATCATCCACAATTACGTCTAGTTAGAACACGGAAATTAGCCCATCAAAATCTTCAACCGTACTCGCAACGCGAAGTAGCCGTCATGGTCGCGAACTACGAAATTTCCGTCCGTTTCGCTGATTTCGTGACGATTATTACAACCGATTGTTAGCATTAAGTTAGGAAATTCGCCACGGAATTACCAATCAACAGGCTCGAGGAATTACAATCGGTAGTTATAATTTCATTTTCTTCTGGTTTCCTAGCGACTACAGCAACACCAGACACCGTTCGTGTGTTGTTATAACGGTCCAACATCCTATTGATGGTTGGCAGATTTTGATAATGTTTTGAGGTGATCCAAATGTGAAAAGTCTTTGGCCTCGGCGGGGCCGAGGCCAAAGACTTTTCACATTTGGTCCAACATCCGCCGGCACCCTCGGGCGCTACTTCCTTTCAGTTTGCCTTGCCCCTTTTAGACGGATTCGCAGTCACATTGGCTTCATCCGTAGCCTCGCTGACTCCCGTGTACGTTCAAAGAGCCAACCACTCACTAGACAATTGGTCAGCGTGGCACTGGAGCTAACAACTGGACGCCCTTTTGGATCAAACTGACGCGGCATCTTCAGGCTCGCGAGCGTAAAAGACTCGTGGGCGATGAAACACCATTGAACCGGCGCACATCGGACCTCGGGTCGTGGACAATACCGTTCTGGTTCACGTATTCCTACAGTGCCGAGCACTAGAGTAACGTTCAGGTGGTCCACGTAGTACGAAGGACTGATTTACACGTTTAATGAGGAAATCGCGAAGTGAGGTTTAGCGACCTTACGGGTACATAAATGAGTTGGCCCCGAACCAAAACTTGTCCTTTGGTGTAGTATGTAGGTTTTGCTATCGAGGAATCTGTATTTCACTAGGTGACTGGATATCGGGTGAAGTGTCATCGCGCGTAATAAGAAATGTCTTTTGTCAGTTCGAACTAACTGTGCAGCCGGCGTGACATGCGATCGCCTGTCAATGGCCGGATGCACGCCACGGTCACTAGATTTATTCTGCTTTACAGATCAGAAGCACAACATTACCTGTACAGTGTTCCCACTACATTTCAGCAATAATGCAGCCGTATTCGAATGCAATTAGGGTTTCTCTTCCCCTTCGTGTTTGGTTACTCATAAATAGCACATACGCGCATCGCGATACGCAGTTATTCGTAACGCATTTCCTGCTTTTAGTGTATTATATTGGTTCAAACTCGCGGTTTACGATGCTTATAGCATGAAAGGTTTTCGTATTCATTCATAACTTTGCCTCCTAAAGGGTTTAAATTTATACTATAAGGTAATCTTTCTGAACCTCTCACTTGTAGTGTTCACGGGAAGTGTATCCACTCCGAAAGGGATGGATTTTTATGTATGCTACTGAAAACGATAGCAGTAGTTGGTTTTTGACATCCGGCGAAAAAAACACGCCGGATTGTCCGTTTGAGCTGATGATGACCGATGCCGAGATCTGCTAATTGTGCTTCAAAAATGGTTTATTTTACCACCGAGTGATTGCAGAATGCTACTGACGTTCTCCTAAGCAATTGTGATATATCAACCAACATGAACACGTCTATCGATAATAAACTGGTCAATTTTGAGGCGCCTTGGTTGGAAACCCCCCAGTAAAACCATAATTTAAGTGGAATTTGCTCGGTGGTATGTCACTTATTGACACAGTGCTTATCGTTAACTTGTTCGCGGTTCAATCACGTATATTCACATGGGTCTCCTGAATTTAGCGGACCCCATTTCATTGTAACAATCACTAACAGTTCATTGATTGCGGTGGTTTCTATTTATCAG
Source organism: Fasciola hepatica (assembly GCA_948099385.1). Lineage (NCBI taxonomy): Eukaryota > Metazoa > Platyhelminthes > Trematoda > Plagiorchiida > Fasciolidae > Fasciola > Fasciola hepatica. Next base: position 19,692,225 of record CANUEZ040000058.1, on the reverse strand, counting down.
TAGCAAACTCGAATATCAAAACAATCATCAGGATTGAAAACTATGAATAACAGTATCATTTGAGCTGTTAGTTTGTGCAAATACAAGTGTCACTTTTTCTGTCACAGCCATGCACTCCACCATTGGCTACCACACATTAGTGGTATCACCGGCTTTAATGCCGGGTTCGTCCATTCATGTTGGCATATGCTCTGAGTTGCTCCACAGATTCAGCCTATTTATACTCGAGTATAAGTAACTCCCTTTCGTACTGCAACTACAGTTTAATTCATCTTTGTGACCGATTCATTGATGCGTGCCGGGGAAAGTTTGTTGATTTAGTAACTGCACCGCAACCGAATGGCGCTTCAGTTTCGTTCAGCCTCTCGCTTGGTGGACGGTTTTTCTTTTCTGCGCCGTCCTAATTTTCGCAAAGCTTCTCTCCTTTGTTCTTGGTTTCTCGCCTGGCTGAAGGTCTTTTTCCGCTGTACATTTGTGTTTATTGTACTGTTTTAGAACAATGAATTTTCGACAAACACGGTTATTAGATTGAAATTTGTTCTGTTGACTGTGACCGTGTTTTGCCCGTATCGTTCGTAGAGCTAGTGAGACGAATTTTCCACTAGATCGGCAACTCAAGAACTTGGAACAGCGAAATATCACTGGTTTGATTCCGGCTCGTGGCGTTGGACTTCTGGATGTGAAAAACGCAAGTGGGTTTTCTATCATATAAGATTTGGGCTCCTTGTGTCAGTGATACACTAGATGAATATATATGCAAACGTGCTCGTTGGTCTCGCCGCGGAAGTGCCAAGATGTTAGCACTGAGTGAACTTAGACAAACCAGACAATTGTATGCACTCAGTTCTAATCGCCTGATACAGACTGGCGTGACCCACCATCCTCAGGACTAAAACAGCACGAAAGACGGACCAGCGTCTCTTGTTGTCCCGTTAATATTTCCAGATAAGTTAGTACAGCAGTAACGGGACTACACTGGTTCAGGCCGTGCAAATCCACTCCTGATGTATTTGCTTGGCTCGCAAAACCCATCCATCAGCGTGAATGGAAACAAGTGTTTCAATAGATTTGGTATTTCGTCGAAGCACTTGAAAATGTGATGGCAGACAAGGACAACGAAACGATAATAACCGGGAAAAAAACAAAAGAAAGTTTCGGTGAAATGAGATCAGCAGTGAATAGAAGTAGATGCGGTAGTATCTATCGCAATTGGGAAGACATGGATGAGAGAAACCGGGTTAGGTGATCGAAAGACAACGAATTCGAACAAATAGCTAAGGTAACATTCCACTAAGTATGTATATATTCGAGGTTGAAAACATGGCACTGGAACGGGAAATCGATAGTTCATGGCGGAGGATTTTTTCAGACCATATTTGTGCTCCGAGTCCCGTTTGTTAGACAGAACGGCTCATCCTGTACGACAACATCATTATAAGGACAGCTTTTCAAATGGGCCGCGATTTCTGCACCTGCTGGTGACCAACGCCACTCAGAAATTTCGTCCGTCCGATGAGGTAAAGACCAGACGAATCCATCGATTTCCCATTTTGGTCTGAAGCCCCCTGAATAGACAACACGTTGCCAACGCGGAGTTACAACCATCCGCTCCCGAAGCAGAGGACCGAGCATCACATGCAATCGGTCTGATACCTGGCTCAAACAAAACAAACTGACGTCGTCGAGAAACTGACTTAAATAGCATACAATCTCGGTTGGAACTGTGTTCAAACTTGCCGGCTCGATGTAGTTTGCACCACAAGGGCGTGTATCCCCGTCGGAAACACCAGATGGTAATGCTCCTGACGGGCCTGATTGGTTCTTGTTGAATCGGACAGAAAAGCGGTCCAGTTGCGGGTGATATAATATTTGGTGATTCTCAGCATGTGGAAGCATACGCGTGGCAACAAACTGACAACCGAGGCGATAAAGAGGACATCGCAGCTCGATCGAATCATTTAAAGGGATAAGAAAATCCGAGTGGAAGCGATAGTGCGAGTTGGCCTCTGTGCGTGGAACAAGCCTGGCGCATGAACACTGGGCGAAATATGGAAGAAACCAAAAATGGCTCATGTATCTGGCTACTACGACGAAGTTTCGTGATAAAAATTTCCGGGTTCATTGAGAAGCTTGGTTACTCTTGCCTGCTGAAAAGGATTTTATAGTAGTCCAGTGTTTGATGCAGGCAGGATAAGAAGCGCTGTAAAGAGTGCTCCGGATAAAAAAAAATCGAAAAGTAATGTCTTATTCAAGGAGGGACTACAAAAATGCAATCATATTCTAGCTACTTTGGTGATGTTCCGTAAACAGGTAAACATCCGTCATTAACTCAACGAACTATGTTGATTAAATCAACAGCCATCTGCGTGGAGCCCTGAAGTATTACTATCCATCCTTGCAGAGCTGTAATTTCCCTTTAAAAACCTCCTTCGTTTGCCTAATGTTATTATACTCATTATCCATTGAGGTGGGATCAACCTTCGTTGTTTTCGTTCAATTTATATAACTTCAGTACACTTCACTTGATGTCTCAATTACCATTTATTTAATATGGCAATCTAGTGAAGTGTCGAATCAAATATAGGCGAAGACCGCACGAAAACTTAAATAACTACGCGCTCGTTGCCATTTCTGATCGACCGAAACACCGTCATCAGATTTGGAGAGTTGATTTGACACTTCACTGGATTTGCCAGACTTCGTTTCGGTTAGCCCAGTCAGCTACGTTTTGGCAGTGAAAAGCACAAATTATTGAATAAAACTCCCAGAAAGCGTCATGTGATATGATGTCAATACTGCCAAGATGAGTTAGATATCGTGTGAGAAATTGCGGTGTATATAGAGAAAGTGAACCGGAGTTCCCTAACTTCGCGGTGCCCGTCTTTGGGTATTTTACTCAGTCCTTCTCGTAAAACCATAAGACAAAAAGACATGAGATAACTGTCGACCAAGATAAATCAGATAAAACTGTGAGCGCTCTAGAAAAAATCAATCAGATTCATTTTCAGAGCGTACAGTTCAGTTGGACACACGGTGGCGTGCTAAGTTGGTTCAGTTTTCTAGCGTTAGTGAACTCATTGAGTCTCCCGGTACTGTGACAAAAGGAAGAGCATAATCTTTCTCGATGAGTTTTTAGTAAAAGAATAGCGGGTTTCCAACTGCTATGTCCCAGTCGGAGGAGTACAAACCAAACACAACAAAGCATAACTAAACCCAAAATTCAAATCGGTTGCCTAACATTACTACATCCGAACCCAGATTCGAAAAATGGTAGGGGGACACCAAAACACAATCCATTGACGTATTCTTCGTGCAAAGGTTAGGTTAATGGGTGATTAACAAAATTAGTATGAATTCCGCGGCATACGCTCGTTCCTTGACAGAAAAACGGACACCATGTCTACAATGCGGACGAAAGAAGGTTAGCGAAAACGAACACGACTTCTGTACAAGCGAATGAACGCCAACAGAGATATGGCTATCCATGTCTGAAATAGTCTAACTCGTTCAACAAAACCCCTAAAAATGGATGTTGTTGTCTAATCAAAACAATCGTGGAGCAAACTTTTCGCAATGGGGATACTAAGCACATCTCTAACTTTGCTATACTACTGCTCGAACTGTTAAGAAAATCTTGTAGTTCATTCCCAGTCTTGAACTACGAACGCACATCATGCGACATTCAGTACTGTTGTTCTGGAACTAGACTGGGGCGGTTTCGAAGATCAGAAAAATATCAAAGTGAAAAAGGGGATAGGATGCAATTCCGACGGGCAACATGCGTGGCGAACTCCGAAATATTCCACCGCAAACTCGAACTCGGTTGTTCCTTAGTAGGTTAAATTAATTTCTTGGGAACCCTCTTCAATAAGAGAGCACTAGTTGACTGAATCAAGAGTTGATCTCGAATAAACAACCAGTGAAGGCGGGCCTAAATACCTTACCCCAAGTGGAGATCTGGTTGATAAAGCCCTGACCAGGCTTAAACCTGAAGCGATTCCCACGCGTATTACACATGGGCACAAAACAGTCGGCACAGAATGATCTCGGCTAACAAATTTAGCGTGACGTTAATAAGACCAATACCTCTGTGGTTTGCACACGAGGATCGAGCACACGGTCACCGATTCACACAAGCTCTTGGAAACTGCCTTCCTTATTCATGCCAAATTCAATACCAAAGCCATGACTCCATCCTCAAAGATGGATGGAGATAGTCCACACAGCCAGGGTTGTCGTCATTACAGCGAACTTACAACTTCCATGACAGATTAGAATCTGCGCTTGGAGTTGTTCTCACTGCTTCACAAACACGGACCGAATAAACTGGTCGTCGAAACGCTCCGTACGAGGTCCAGGACGGCGTTTCTGAGAGGAAATCACCGAGTCAACAGTATTCGTCACTGCTATATCCACGCTCAGTTTACGCGGGCTGTTACACTTAATTAGATACATAAGTTGCGACTGTTTCCGATCACAGTAGTTTTCCTCATCTCCATACACCTCACAATCTAACACTGATCGCCGTTTTTTCTCTTGGGAATATAATCTGTTCGTGTGTGATTGTGCTTAGGACACGGGAAGATGAGCTTTGGGGTGGCAGATGCTATCCCCTAACAAAGTATACGCAGTCAACCGTAATGACAGTGATTTCCTGTTCATAATAATTATTGAATAGCTTATGCGAAAAGACAAAGTTGATCCGGGTAGAGTTTTATCGTTACATCGCTCACTTTCTTCTAATGCATCTTCAGTGTGGAACAGATAAAGGTTCTACGCACGCGCACCTACTATTTATTTATATCAAAAATCCGTCAATAAAAAACAAGTTATCTTTCCAGCAACTTGAACCGGTTCCGAGACAAAATTAGTTTACAACATATACAATTTTAATTTGGAAATTAGATCGATAAACACTTGAGGTTAAATTGAGGATTAAATTAAATCATTTCAGTGACATACGGAAACTAATCTCGTGACGAAGGTTTTCCCAGAACTATAAGAATAACAACCTTTTTTCATAAATAATACTATACTTTAAATGGTACCGTTGTTTTTATACATCTCCGAACGCTTGTTTGCATTGATCTGGTAGCTTTTCAGCATTAACTGGAATCAGTTCCTATAGGCGCACAGAACAGAACTTCCGACGATTGACTTTCTATAGCCTTCATTAGAAGTTTTCCCCAGTGCTTTTTTAAATCCATTTTCATAGTCCAGTTCGAGGAGGATATGTTTGAAAATATTCATTATATGGCAATATCATAAACTCAGAACTATTGGATTGGCTAAGTTTAAAGTCAGCATGAGAAACCGAGTACGGTATCGAGGATCTGTGCGATACCGCTCGAAGTATTTGAGTTGTTCTCGTTGGAACTAAAGACGAACATCTGAATCCCCTGCTAGTTGTCCTCGTCTGGCAGACGAGGTCAGTGTCAGTGCTTGTTCGTCATTTCTGTATAAGCCCCGACAGGATAACGACCAACTCTACAGAAACTTGTCTCAATCATCGTGATCGTCTCTGACAATTCTGATACCCAAATTGGATGCCTGAACGAGGCGGAAAGACAAGCGAGATTCGTTCACCGTTAAAGTCGACCGAAACAGTAATGAGGACCGATTGATCCAATCGTGCTCTGATCACCGACTGTTTCTAGTAAAAACGATCTTCTCGCACAAAAAATGGCACCAACTTACCTGGCGTCCCACTACACAAATCAACGAAATTGCTGTCAGTTACCACTGGCGTGGATTGATTCAAGACTATCGCTCGTTTTCTTCCACGTCTGTCGACAATGATCGCATTCAAATTCGCCCTCATTTTTCACCTGTCTTGCCGGAAGGCGAACCAAAGTCGAACCAAACCGTCCTGTAGCACGACTGCCACTAGGCGGTAACCATCGATCCGATTTCGTGACGGAATACTCCAATACTTCACCGTCAATGCAGTCAAACGCTCAGGATCCAGAAAATACGTCAAGGAGGTCGAGGCTGTTATTGCTACACAAGGCTTCAAAACTAAACACACCAAAACGATATATGCATTCTCAGTTGCACTCTTAGGTGAGCGCAGATTGACTCCCGCGGATGCCGTACATGATGGTACAAGGATGCAGATATTGATTCGATGTCAGGAGGGAGGTTCATAGTAAATTAGGCTAGCTTAGACGGAATAAGACAGCTAAATAGGACTGGCCATCTTCATCTGCTTTTAGAGGAGGTAGCCGTCTACGTATCAGAGTTGATAACAGTCTTTGACTTGAAAAAGATGAAGAGGAAAGATCCTAAGAAATGGAATGAGTCGGTGGTCGTGCCAAATTATAGAGCGAAGGGTCCTCTGGTGAAAACCATATAGGAATCGGATTGCTTAGTATCTCATTTAGACTACTCACTGGTATTAATTTTTGTCGTTTACCTAATACCCGCAAACTGTGCTCACGTGACAGCCAATTTGGCATTAGAACCAATCGATGTTCTGTTAAACATCTTCACTCAAACAGATTTTAGTCATCTTCAGTAAGTCCATCGCCTGAGTTTTCTGATTTCAAATCGGTTTTTAACTCATACGATCGCAGTTCTCCTCTAATGGTGTGCCAGGGAAATTTATTTCCATCACAGAATCTCTGGACAAGAAGTGCATAAACCGAGTTCTAGCTTGCGGCAGCCTTTCAACCGAGCTCACGAGAGGTGCCATATGGCAGGGTTAACAGTTTCCTACTCTTCGTTCAACGACCTCGTTCGTTTTTAGCGTTTACGGAACATTCGTTGTTCTGTCAAAGGCCAAATGAAAACAGTGCAGCAGTTAGACCAGGTATAGAATCGCTGAAGCATGCACGTACGAAAAAACCACAGAAGCGGGTAAAAGAACACGAATGAGAAGCACAGGAAAAACGAAAACACCTCCCTGTGAACTCTTCTTCAAAGAATGATCTATACGATTGATTTTGCGGATGGTTTCGAAAAAATCAGGCAAAAGAATACAGGTTTTTCACTGAGATATCAACAGCATTGCGTCAATTACATTTTGCAATACTGAATTGCAGTGCACCATGAGACAGCCGGGAACCAAGCAATTCAAATACATTACATGGATGCATAAAAACACTCATCCGTGGAAGCCACGAGAATGTGAGCAAAGATGATGGTAGGATGCGGCCCTAGGATAATATTAAAAACTAAAAAGGACTAAAGACATAGTAAAAGTTACTAATAATCGCCAAAGTAGAAGTGCGGAAAAAGGAAATGGCGAGTATCAATGGGTTTGACCAAAGGTTACCTGTCGCATACTTATGGGTGAGTCAAACGGAGGCCACCGCTTCTTTAATATGCTCTTTTCAGAAAATAAGATTCATTAAGGACACACTTAGGATATTCCACCTTTGAACCGTTGCTTCTTGATGTACGGCAGTTACCAGTTTTCGCATAATCAGATCGTAATCTCTCCTATTACAGCAAAACGGGTGCAGTCACGTACTTTTCCCGAGGCAGTCTAGTGTATTTGTGATCACAGACATATATATATATATATATATATATATATATATATATATATATATATATATATATGTGTGTGTGTGTGTATGTGTTCACTAGGATCTAATTAGAATTGTCTGGAGTGTGAATGGATACTCTCCATTGAAGAGCCCACAAATGAATCACAACTGTGATTTTTCGTAGTTATTCGTGTCTGGTTCACTGTTAACCAAACAAACAACGAGATTGCATGTGCAAGCGCTCATACTGATAGCCAGTAGTATGCAAACGTGTGGTCAAAATTCTCCCGTAAGCACACGACCGGTTTCGCGGTTGTTGCCGCTCATCAGGTATGCGTACTCAGTACTCGTCGTTGTTCGTTGGGTTAGCAGTGACCCAAACGCGAATAACTATCAGAAACCACAGCTGTGATTCATTTGTGGACTCCTCAATGAAGAGTACCCGTTCACACTCCAGTGAACATATAACATCGGAATGTACAAGTATGAAGATGAGTGGGAAGAGGAGTACCAGGTACGCATACCGCAAAACCAGTCGTGTGCTTACGGGGAAATTTTGTCCACACGTTTACATGCTACTTACTGTCAACATATATATATATATATATATATATATATATATATATATATATATATTTCACAGTTGTCCGGTTTCAGACTGTGCCCAACAAAACATGGTACAATCGGGGAGGGGGAAGGGGTAGATAGTCTGAGTCCATGATTTGTTTGTGGGCACGATACTGCCAAGTAGCCCTAGCCAAAGTAGGTGGTTTTCTCAGGGATCCACAACCGGATACTTTAGCTAGCCCAAGCTTAACCCGAAAGGAAGCGGGACAAAACGTGGGGTCCGTAACCCACTGGGGGCCGGTGACTGATTGCTCGGTTCATTCGCCCTTCGGATAATCACAAATACAATGATCTAAATGGTATCAGAAGTGATGAAAAGCAACGCATGGTTTCTTATGGCGGTCACTGACAAATGTGACAGCGGAACATTCACCTTGAGGTGCATAAAACATTTGATAGATTTGACTGATATTCCCCTTAGCAGAACAGATTTTCTGCGGGAACAGTCCATTTTAGGGGGGAGACCAGCGATGCGAAGTGGTACGAGAACCTTTTACTTTGAAGCAGTGAAGAAAACTGAAACATTCCATGGATAAGTACCAGGGTTAACCGATGCAACGATCTTGGATACTATGAAGAAGTTAGTGATAGGTCCTCGTTATCAAATGGTGTAACTTGGAACAGTTTCTGAGGTAAATTTGGGGTGCTGCCGACATACAATCCAATCACGGGTTTATCTCATACTGAGATATGCGAGTGTGAAATCAATGACCTCACAAGAATGGATGAATATATGGGCATCCCGTAGTTCCTCGGCCCGAAAGTCAGATACAGTTAACTATGCGACTGACTAATACATAAAGAGCTAGAGCTCCGCCAATCCCATATTCCTTGTGGAAATCCATGCACCGCTTGTATCTGACGGTGGTTTTATCTTCCACAGGCGCGTACAAATTGGTCATGATACAGAATACAGTACCCAGTTGAACGAAACGAATATAAGAGAACTTACGCGTGCACCATCGGTTTTGCATAGTACCGGAGTGAGAGGTTGCTCCACGAACTTGTTCGAAACTGTCGGATCGGTCGACCAGGTTGTGGATGGTGTGGCCCAAATATGCTTACCTGATAGCATAGGCAAATTGGTTTTTAAACCAAAGTTTAAAAATCGACTGATTTGGTTTGGAAATTTTTCTGTAAAAAGTTAATCATTCCCGTAGTACATTACTTAAAGTTGCATCAGAGACCTTGTGCTGTCGGGCAAGATGGATGGGAAACATGCCACAATCTGAGATTCAGCAACTAAGGCAGCTACTCCCAAACTAAGCATTAGAAGCTGTTTTAAAGAAAGCCGAGTGCTCAAGTATAGCGATGATTGGGCAGAAGAGGTATCGGGTACGCATGCCTGATGAGCAGCAACAACCGCAAAACCGGTCGTGCGCTGCCGGGGGAATTTCGTCTTGTCATCCAGATACAACACTACTAATTTCGAAAAACCGAGTAAGCCCGAGATCACCCCTCAAGATGAAGGCAACGATGTTTCCTTACAGATCATTACCACATCGGTTATTTACCGAGAGGACAAAAGCTGTCTACTTCTAAGACTCAAAATTCCACCTGAACAATTCTGTTTTTTGTACACCTTTGTTTATCTAACGTAAGCTTTTCACATTCAGAGCGGGATAACCACTCGGCTCCAGAGACTGGAAGAAGGTTAAATGTCAGGACACACGCTGGCAAACAAGCTAATTTTCTGTGCCTAACTGCAGATTAGGTAAAATCCTTTTCGCACATAACGGAATTGCAAAGGACGAAGAGGCGCAAGTAACTCAACGACGCCATAGCAACAAATCAAATATATGCTAAGTGTATTGGAGGGTGAATACTCAGCAGCTACATAATCACTTCCAATTACAAAGTAATGGTACATGCCGCGAGTGATTCATGATGTCAAATCAGCATCGAGTTTAGTTCTGCAGCTGGTGAGGAGATGGGCGAGATATGATACTGTAAGACTTTAGTGCGAGACAAGTGTTTACAGCGGGATCGTGTGCACGACGTAGAAATACATTTACTGATATCGGGGTAAAGGGGCTGTGATTGGTCGGTTAGTATTCTACGATAGCTTCGTACATGAACTGTGTTGCTGGTACATTGAAAAGTGGGTTAGTTGGTTGCAGGGTATACCACTGCCCGTAGATAAATATCTCAGAGACCGAACAATTGGTTTTAGGCTTTTAGGGGAATATTACAAGGAAGGCGTAGAGCGAGTGACGTAGAGCGCAGGCGTGAACAAATGCCGGATGAGGTGAAGGGGAGTGCCAAGGAACTCGAGTCGTAAAACAAAAAGCGAGTCGTCCTATTCGATGAGTATTATGGCGTTGAATCCATACTTGGGACCATGTGTCGTCGTTCCGAAGGTTAGTCGCGTTAACCGACGAACCGACTTTGGAGGAAGCGCCGTGTGACTCTCCGTTCATGCACGCTCCATACGATTCAAACAAGTCGTCTTATCTTGAGGAAGACTGTGGTGACATGTTTAGACCAGAAGTGGTTACGGTTGCTGACAACACGGAGGCTTTTCACTGACTGTTCATGAACGGCAGGGCGACAGAATCCATTTGTTAAGACAAAAAACATCGGAATAAAGGGAAGGATTTGTTCACAGGTTGTGGTTGGAGGACTGATTAGCAAGTTCAGTACCACCTATCTGCAGAAGAGACTGAGTAAACTGACAGAAGTACGGCGTGCCAAAGATCACATCATCAGCATATTTGATAAGTATAGAATCATTGTACATAGGCATAGCAGAGCACGAAAACAGAGATTAGAGAGCGTCCTGTGAAAAACGTTTTGTGGACAGAAGCATGAAGGAAGTTTCATCCCAAAATCGCGTACACTGTAGTCAATCAGAAAAGTAGTTGGGCAGCAAGTGTACGTCGTTTGACTGAATTTCGCTACCAGCGAGGTTCCGTAATAGCTTCAATCTGTCTACATAGTTGAATGCATCGCTGTAGTCAAATAAAAAACCCTAATCGCGATAAATATCTGATCAAGTGACAAAAAAACGGAATGTGTGGCGAAAGAGAGGGAGTCAGGAGTTGAACGTGAACGACCGTAGGCAAATTGGTTAGAGTCAGATACAATAAGCTGGAGTGATATCCTTTGCAATATTATTCTTTTAAACAGAAGTGTATGCTACCGGGTGAATCTTATTTGTTTCGTTATTGCGTACCGATGCAATGGAGATCACTCTCCACCAGTCGGCGATGGTCCTATAGATTAGGAAGCGATTAAAAAGGTCGGGCATGATAGGGGATAGTGTTGCCGCACATCTTTTAATACAGCTGGTGACAGCCCAGCGCCTACTGCGTGCCCAATAAATCGTGGTACAATCGGAGTCACGCGAGAAAGAATGACGGTAAATTCTATATTGAGTCAACTGCACTATCCTCCAGACGTGCATTAATAAGGGTGTGTGGTTCTAACCTCAAATAAGCAAAGTACAATGTCTACGCGTGTTATGTATGAGATCATTAAAGGTATAAAATTCAGGATATTTTTGTGATATATAATCCTTCTGAAGATCTCAACGCAAGAGCACATGATCAGCAGTATACGCACATTTTACTAAAGTGTTCTAAAGGATCTGAACAGGATTAAGATACGAACAATTAGGTTCGGAATGCGAATATTCGAAACAGGAGGCCCGACTTCCTTAGGTAGTTTCAGTACACGGATGCATTACTACCCTGGAATGATAATCATAATAACCTTTTTACTTACTTTCCTTAGTATAAACATTTTGGGAGGAGCCACTCGAAAGGTTTGGGGACGGATAGGCAGCGATATGTAGTGGTCAGGCTGTACGCAGCCATATTGATGCTTGATTAATATAAGTGTGGGGGCACATTGATACACTTATGAAGCTGGGCTCATGTAGTTTGTGATTTCAGACCGATTTTTCAATGAGTATCTTTTCAAATTTTGATTTGTGCACCAAGTCAAACATCGTCGGACCCTATGATACAACGTGTAGTGAAGTCAGATAATCTGGTGTGTGGTACCACTGGGGAACAAAACTGCATAGATTATGAAACGAATGAACACCAAAAAAAAACTTGTAAGTTTTACATCCCTGTACAAGTGCATAACTCACTCGAGCCTGAGGATACCGGCGCCATTCCGCATTCCGGCAAAGGAGGAGCTGGTGAAATTGGCGGAACGAACGGACTTATACTCCTTCCTTGGCAAGGTTCCACATATCGCACGGTAGGTTTCTCTTCGTGACTGGTCATCGGAAAAGAAAAAGCAGAGTACGGACCAATCAACCATCGCGAGGAAAAATGACCATTAGAGCCCGTTTCCACACTTCAAATCCGAAGTTTCGCATCAGAAAAAGCAGAAGCAAGTAAGTGGTCAACGAGTATCACCAGAAAGAGCACACAAGTCTTAGTACTAGTGTAACTTAATTCCTTTTCTACGGAATCAGATGGAATGTCTTCCGGTGTCGAACCTAGCGATAAAATGACGCGCTAAGTCTCGGATAAAACAATGATAGCCAAGATTGTCTGGGGGATACGGTATTATTGATAAGAATAAACTGGTTCGTGTGGTCTGAGTCAGGACAGTCGTGGAAGCGCTTTCAAATATGAGTGCGTTCTTTAAACAGGAGGGCAATCAAATTGTTTTATTCAATTTATTAACTTATTTCTGAATAACTGTGCGCATCTTTTTGTCGTCCAGTAATATCTTTTTCAGGTGACCGGCATCCCCCGACAGACGATGTCGCCGAAGATCCAGGAACTTTGGAGTTCCAGCCGGAACCCACGAATTGCTTCAAAAATCCCAAGAACAACAAACCCGCATCCATTCCCATTGCTTACCATGTTTGACATTATTGTTTCAACAGACTTTAGAATCGAAGCTCCTTTTGCGGGCGATCTTTTAGGAGGGGGCCTCTATAGCGGTCAACCAAACACCCCCCCCCCTGTCTACCGCTTGTTTTACTGTACGTTCCTCTCACGCGGCAACCACTAGCGCCACCTCTCACACGCTTACTCGGCGCAAGCCAGCGTGCGATCTTTATATCTAGGTCCAGTGAGAATACACACGGTTGACACTCCACGGTCCTTCCTCGTTGATCTCCTTGACGAACGTGATCGTAGAAGCTGAGGGAGTGTCCCTTCCAACAGTAAACATTCGGACGAAGATGCGCCCAGTGGGCAGTCGCACGGAGCTCCCAAGGGCAGAGCCAATTCAAACGGGAGATGGATGTTCACAAATTCGGAACAATGATAAGTGTGTGTGTGTGTGTGTGTGTGTGTGTGTGTGTGTGTTGGTCAGATAGGATGGTCGATAGATGTCAAAAACGGTGAACTAGCATGTAAAGCAAAGACCGTACAGGAATACGAAGCAATAGGGAGGGTGGGGTTGGTCACATGCAAACTTATACGGTTGAAGCTGTTAGGTAAGCGATGTGAGTGCGTGTCTACTTAACCCTCGAGGAGGGCAGATCAAACCAATGGGCCCGAACCAGGTCCAAGAAACGGTGTCTAAATGTCTACCGGACAGGTTGTGTGATCGATAAGATCGGTGTGAGCCAAGCCATGCGTAAAATCCATAACTGAAGAAAAAAGGGTGAATGTCAACGGGATCAAACCTGGCCAGTGTTGTGTAGATGCAGAGACGAAAGAAAACACATGATTCTGCGAAACTGAATCAACAATAACTGCTCAGAGAAGAGTACTGCAGATAGTAGATCGACAAGCAGGTTAGAACTTGGACAGTGTCCTTAAATCGACAACCGAATTCCTCCACAGTGGTAACCTAGCGTGAAAACTTCTGTTTTCGTTTGAATTTACAACCAAATGCGACCCACGCTAGTAAATTTTGGTTGCGGGTTCGTGGACTGCGATTCAGGCATTAGCTGAACGAATTTGCCACCTAAATAATGTTGGAAAAAAGATGGCTATATCTGGAATCTTCTGACAGAGACAAAGATGAACTGAAATATAAGGTAGACTATAAGCTAACGGTAGTCAAACTATAAACGTTGCGTATCCGGGCTTCTCACTCACTGTCACTAGTCGAATTTCAGCTTAGACAGCTCATAAGCGGTAGTATTACCTGTGATGGTATGGTTTGGCACACCGTTGGATAGACGGTTCAGTCTCACTGGCAGACAGTTCGTCAGCAACGGCCCCTACCGGGTCCACGAAAGCACGAGCGACGGGATAGACGATCGATGGCGTGAATCAGTAGACGAGACGAATCCTGCCAGCGACATTTAGGCCTCAAGGCGTGGTCGCGCACAGTAGTCGGACCAATGCGCTGTGTGCAACGAGTGACTAATCACAGAGGGTTTGTATGTACGGTGAGAAATCCCGCGAGTTCGCACGCACTACCGGAGTTAGACAAGGCTGTCCTCTCTCATCGGTGGTGTTCGACTAAGCTATTGATTGGACAATGCGACAGGCAGTACACGACTACCCTGACGTTCAGCTTAACCAGGAAATATACATCTCGGACCTGAAGTTTGCGGATGATACTGTCGTGCTAGGAGACTCTCCCGCTGAACTACAACCAATCCTCGACCGAATCAACTCCGTCCCGAGGTCCATAGGACTTGAAGTAAATTCGACCAAAACAAAAGCTTTCAAAACCCATCTAGGTCCGACAATTCAACAACTGTTGACCAATGACCAACCAGTCGAATACGTCCCTTTATTTAAATACCTAGGCTCAACATTGCCACCGAACGGCCGGGCAAAAGATGAAGTGATATTAAGGATCGACAGCGCCAGGAGAGCTTTCCTTCAGCTAAGACAAACGTTGTGGACTCGCAGGAAAATCAGCTTAAGAACCAAAGTTCGTGTTTACCGTACCGCCATTCAGCCAGTACTTATCCATGGCTGCGAAACCCGGCCATTACGAGCTGAGGATACCAGAAGGCTGGAGGGTTTCAACCATTGGTGCATGCGGCAAATCCTCAAAGTCAAGTGGCGCGACAGGGTGTCTAACGACGAGGTAAGGAGACGATGCTCTGATATCGATGCGCTCTCCGTCCTCCTTCAACGTCGGCCATACGCTTCGGCGACCTGAGTCAGAGAACCAAGCAAACACTCTGCCCCACTCCTTGCCCTGGTTGGCGTTGTCGCCTTGGTGGGCAGCTCAAAACGTGGACCAGTACAAAAGAGAAAGACGTAGAGCTTCTAGGCCCTCGGTTGGCCTGTGGATCCCGGCGATGGAAAAAGAACTGGATCAGGATCTGTACGGAGCTCGCCTCGGCCCGCCGCGCGTGGTCAGCCATGGTCCGTGATATCCATGGAGCCGACTAGTCCTCTCGTGGGAAATAGTCGCGTAAGAGCAAAAGTAAGTGCAACGAGTGGGTACATGAACTGACTGCCCATATATTCTGCTTTTTACAAGTAAAACGAGACAGTTCGCAAGCAGAACTGGGTTCCCACTAGCTAGCGGGACAATTTAAAACACTAACCTTCTTGGAATATTGTACAGCTGTTGCAAGAAGAGTGAAAATACTACACTGCCAAAGCTAGAGAGCTATAGAAAGGCTGGAACGAGGGCGGACAGCGCAGTGCTCTGTGATGACAGACGATGCGTAACCAAATGATAGATTTGGTTTCAGCCGAATCAAGTGGATCGTTATCAGAAACTGAACGATGAGTGGAAACCAAACAAAAAAACCTGAAATGCGAAAAAGTTCGACGATTGATGAGAATGACAACCGATTACCTGAGTCATCTTCACTTATTATCAGTACTGAGTTTATGTGGTCTACGACTACTGCAACAGGCCAGAATACTGATTAGCTTTGCCTACTGAATAGTAATCGAGTGGCTGTATATTCGGTTCTTTCTACTCCGCAAGTATGACAAGAACCCATCAAATACTCGCCAATATAATTCAGCTACAGAAACCGAAAATAAATGCGATATCGCAGACACTCACCGATTTGGAAGGAAACAGGGAACTGCGCAAAAGACAACGCTTGCAGGGCAAATTTGAAGGTGATCCCGCAGTTTTTCACGTTCCACTCGGAGATCGCATCCTGATTCTCGATTTATGCATTGTATCAAAGCTTTAGAGCAAACTTCTTCCAGATGATCATCAACTTTACAGTAGTGCATACTAGCACCACAGGCGTTTGGACAGTGAACAAAAGGACATCCGTCAACAGGAACGCGACAGTCACGCATTATACAAGCATTACAGTGTGTTTCACAGTTAACTGGTTCACCCATTGGGATTTATTATGAAATCTGGTTCATCGACTTCATCCACGAAAAATCATGTCTTCACGAAAAAAAACCCAGTCCCACCCGTGGTATAGACGTATGTATGGTGACTGCAGAACTGACTGAAAACAGAACAGACAAAAATTTCGAATAAACCCACTTAATCTAAGGAGACTTCAATAAAAACGAACATAAAATGTGACTGTTCTTTTGAGTTACAACCGGGGAATGATCAGCCCCGCAGGACGCAACGACCATGAACAGATGGTGTTAGTGAACTGATCAAGGAGGCGAACGGATAACCGCTTCAGGCTCAGAAAAGGTGTCCGGAACGTTGGGCGAAACTTTCGAAGGGAACCATAGATGGCCTTCATCTATAACAGGGATGATGAGTAGCACGAAAAACACTTCCGGCTGCAAACGCAGGTAGCAATTCTCTATCAGAGATCACGGTTCTACGCAAAAAAGTCATATTTGACGAAAAAAGGATACCGGGCCGGATGGGTTGCCTCCGCCTGTTTTCAACGATAACGACTTGAATTTGACGTCCGAGTTAACGAAGCTCCTTTGTTTGATTTTTGTAAAGGAATAAGCCCCCAGGGATGTGTGAATTGGTAGTCATTCCAATTTATTAGAAAAGTAACAGGTTCATCTGTGAAAACTAAAAACGAATAACTCCGGTCAGCGTCACATCTCAACTGTTCGCCGGTAATGTCCGTTACCGCACGCTAACAGCGCTCCCGCAGGAATCAAGCTGCGCCTAGACCTGATCGAAGTTGTGTTGGCGCATATTCACTCTTCGATCAATTTGAGAACATGGGCACACCTGTTGTAGACCACCGTTTTCTGGTTTTCATGATCCGAAATCACCTTTGGTCATGCATGACATATTTCACCGGTCAATATTTCCACTTTCTGTGTCATTCACCGATTAACTTTATTCCTAACGAATCCTCAAAAACCGCCACTAATTTCCGTGTTTCTTTCGATTCCGTAGTCACTCTAGAGCATACCACGAACAGACGAGATGCTCTAGGAGCACATTATGTTCCACGGGTCTTATTATCCGACAACTAGAGCACACGTCTGTGCCGACGGCGAAGAGTCTCCAGACCTACGCTCGACTCCTGCAGTCATCGAAGCTCCAATAACCAACAGCGTCATAAATTGGACAACGCATGACGCTGTCACAGACCACCAAAAAATCCAACTCAGACAAGTTTTGGATTGCGGACCTGGAATAGGCTTAAAACAATATTATTCCAGGGGATGAGACTGAAACTCTGCAGCCGATCCTGAGTTGTATTGAGTGTGAGGCCAAGGCAAACAGTCTTGAGATGAATACTACGAAAACTAAGACCTTACCGACTTCCCCAGACTAAGCACGCCCGACATACGGTAGCGGCGCAAAGCTAGAACTGCCTCAAGAATTTTATATATCTCATACCTATCACAAAGAAAAACGCCCAAGCCAAGGACGAGATCACAGTTTGTTTACTGCACAAGGAGTGCGTCCGTATATATATATATATATATATATATATATATATATATATATATATATATATATATATATATATATATATATATATCGGCTTGATAACAAGCACGGTATCAAAGCGACAACGACAGAAAAAAATTACAAAGTTTGAGATTAGATGCAAGCAAGTACGAGCAATTTTTTTAGTATTTTCAAAGTACACGTTCTGTAATTTTTTTTGTTTTTCCAATTGTTTATGGGGAACGGAAGGCCAACAGACAGGCTATACAGCATCAGCGCCACTGGATTGAGTTCCGGCGTACTCGAAGTCAAAACCTCTGAGCCTTGGAAGGAGTTCAACTCCACTATTTCGAAGACCAGAAAATGCATCCTGTAGAACATCCTCTATAGCAAAGCTGAAAAGGAACGGGGATACAGGGCAGCCTTGTCGTGTTCCACTAGAAACGACAAAGGGTGGCGAAAGCTGGCCATAACCCCTAACTCAACCTGATGTATGACCATACAACTCTTTGAGGAGCGATACATACTTTCCAGGCACGCCATTCCTTAACAAACAGTGCTATAGTCCAGGCCTATCGGTGGAGTCGAGGGCTGCGCCAATGTGTTGAAACACAACGATCGTTGGCCTCTGGAAGGCGTAACGGTGCTCTAACAACTATCGGAAGGTGAAGATTTGATCGATGCATCCACGAACGATACGAAACCCAGCCTGTTTCTCTCGAGTTTTCTTTTCACGTGTGTTGTACAACCTGCGAAGAATGGCAGACGCTAGCAGTTTAGACGCTATCGGAATGAGGCCTATAGCCCCATAGTTGGTGCGTTCACTGCGCGAGTCCTTCTTGAAGATGAGGACAACGATCGACTCATCCCACAAGGATGAAACCTTCTCGGAGTGACACTTTGGAGAACAAAGCTTGAAGTTCTCTAAAAAGCTTCATCCCAACATCTTTGAATAGTGCTGGGGAGAGACCATCGTAGCCCGGCGCTTTATGACGTCCCAAGGCTTGGATTTCGTTGCGGATCTTCGCCTCAGAAGGCGGATCTGTCGGTACAGACCACGAGACGTGTGCCGGAACAGCTATGGGAGAGGCTGAATCTGGAGGCCAGCTAAACTGTGCCTTTAGGTGCTCCACCCAATGTACAAGGCGTCGCTGCAGACTGTGGATAGACAAACCGTCACCTTCACAGATTGTTTCGGTCACATTCAACGGTCTCCTACTGGTGACTCAAATGAGATTAAACAGTTTGCGGGAATTTCCCACAGCGACAACATGTTCCATCTCTGATGTTTTTTGAGACCACCAGATTTTGCTATCACCACGCAGACTTCTGTTCAGTTCACGTGCCGTTGTGAGCCGTGTTGCATTATGCTCACTACCAGCCGGGATGGGCTGGCGTGCATCAAGAAGGCTTAGAGGTTCAGCAGAAATCCAGGGTGTAACGATACAATGAGTCAGGTCACAACTCACTTTGCCAGCAGAATACAAAGCATTCTTAAAAAGCGACCAATGCTGGCTGGTGTCATCTGGTGGCGTTGATCTTAGCTTTTCAGCTAGAACGTTTCGCAAAGTTGAGAGATGTTATGGTACGCGATTGAGCCAGAGCGTCCGAAAGTAAGAAGATAGGAGGCCTAGATATTAGGCTTTATTCGACAAATACAAAAGGCACGAGAGCTGAAATTCATAGAGAGCATGTGGTGAATTTATGGAACAGAAAAAGTTGTATTAAATGCACAACTGACGAGACAAGGAGTTATGTGCCACAAGAAGCAAGACGGATCAGACGGCATATCGCAGTCTAACCGCTGCTGCAAGGTACGTTTGGCACGTTCACCGAAGCACATAGACAGTTTAGTGCAGACTAACGCGTGACCGGAGTCAAGAGAAGTGCTACAGTACGACGGACAGTCTTGTATGCAAACACGATATTTGTGCCTAACTGCGACGTGATCTACCTAGGTCCACTGCTGACTCGAAGACGGTGGACGCCACGTGGCATATCGGCGATTAGAACGTCTGAGATTCGTACATGCGAGAAACACGCGATGATCTGTACACAGAGCCAACAGCCGTTCCCCGTTTACTGAACGACAGGAACTGAAGTCAAACGGGCCTCTCAAATACCACTCGTTCAAAGACAGTCGACCGACCCATGCATGTCTCTAACTGAAATCACGATATCACCCCGCTTTGCTTTACGTAGGAGGCCGTTTCACCTCTGCTGGAAGACATCTTTGATTGCATCTGGGCTGTAGTCCACTGGTGTCACGAATAAGTTTGAACAGTCTTTGACTAATACCTGAAGCAGCTGCTATTTCCATTTCTTCGGCTACCTTGACCCACCAACTTTCGCGATCTTTCTTAAGATTTCTCGTAACTACCTTGTGTAGATGTCTCCGTATCTAATTCATCTTCTTACTGTTCGAGAGCTGACGTTTTTGCTCCATTATATTCAACGACTCTTGCGAGATCCAGTGTTTTTGGTGGACATCGGATCTAGGACCACAGGCGAAACCTGATGCAAAGTGCATCGCCTGTTTGATATGAGACCAATGCTCATCTACATTACTGTTCGTCGTAGATCCTAGCTCATGTGCTAACTTCTGCTCATAACGGGTGCGTACTTCTGGATCACACAAACGTTGCACGGCTAATCGGGTTTGCGGTTTGCGACGATGACCATGGAGCTGGAGAGATAATCGCATTAAAACTAATGCATGGTCAGACTCTATGTACGTGGACCAGTAAGATCTACAGTTCTGAACAGAATTGCACCACCGGTAGCTTACAGCGATATGATCAATTTGACTCAAAGTACCTGTAGAGTTAGAGCGCCATGTCGCTGTGCGACGCGAGCTGTGTCGGAAATTTGTGCCAGACAAGAACAATCGATAGTTTGCACAAAACTGGAGAGGCCTATCCCCGTTATCTGTACGCTCAGCAGGTAAAGTACAACGCCCACCTAAACAAGCTTCTGACACACTAAGTTTGCCAACTTGTGCATTGAAGTCATCAGCTAGCACTACAATGTCAGAGCCTTTGCTCATGCGAATGACGGTGGCGAGTTCATCATAAAACTCATGTTTCTGCAAGTCTGAGCTGCAGTCCAATGGGGCGTACGCCGAGATCACAAACAAATTGCGCTTAACACAACCATCCTTTCGAACGCCGACTGACCCCTGGGGTCTCACAGCACATAAACGACTGTTAATCGGGATCCAGTCTAAGCGGGCAGCCTCAGCCTTTCCAGTCAAGACAATTCCTACACCAAGTTGACACACAGCTCTAGCCTCTTCGTCTCCTGAGGTGCGCAGAATATACCTCGATGAGATACCAGGAGCAGTTAGTTGAATTACACTGCTGGATACGCGTTTCGCTTAGGCAGCAGACATCAATCTTCAGAGAATTTATTGTGAGGGCAAGGCACGCCTGCTGACCGGCCTGCCTGAGTGTACGCACGTTGAAGGAGCCGAGATTTGGAGGCTGACGAGGCTTGAGATAGAGGAACATTCCGAACACTATTTGACAATGAACCGTTGCGAGTATCTACCGTGTTATCCGTGGGATCATTATGGATGGATAGAGGGGGCAAAGAGAGGTGGTTGGGGACAGAAGACAAAGGTTAACTAAAAGAGAGGAAACTTTGAGCAGTAGCCCACTTATCACTACCCACCCCGCTCGATGCAATGGGCAGCGCGGTCCCGATTAGCCTGCGCGACAACCGATGCAGTATGGAATTCTTTGTATTCGTACAGTTCATGGGAGATCTTGGACGGGTACTGCTAGGGTGTCCAGCCACAAAGCAGCAGAACGATTAGGGTCCTCATCCAAAGCCTTTAGTTCTAACAAGAACCTATCCGCAAGGCAGCGGAATGGCTTAGTGGAAGCCCATTTGCTTGGATCAATTATTATTCCACTGATTTTGCCGACTGAGTTGCCAGCTCAAATCAACCCTCAACCTGGAGGACCAGGAGACTGGACCTCGTCTGACCTCTACCCATCGACCTGTCAGGTGTGATTGCATCTCCGGCTTAAAGAAGCCATCCTGTATAGCTGTTTGGATCATAGAGGCGCGCAAACCATCACACCACGTCAAGGTGCAGTCTCGTCGTGATGGCCAGCGTATCCAGCTCAGAAGATTTCGTTGGCTGGGGCACGTGTTACGTATGGCCTCGGAATACCTCAGTATGGTCGGGGTGGATGTCTCAGGCTCCGAGATGGCTACTCGTCCTGAACGCCTCTCGAAATGCTCCCAAGTTACCATGCGTCTAACACAGCCTCTGCTGGAGAAGTTCTACTCACAGCCTTCTCGTGGTAGAGATGTTCATACTAAAGTGAAAGGGCAAAAGCGAATGACCAGCGCTCTCCACCGGGTTGGATGACTAATAGTCAGTCTAAGGGAGATGGCTAAACTCTGATTCCAAACCAACCATGGGTGGCGTATGAGGCGTACAACAACATGCTCACCGGCATTTGTGATGGAGAGGCGCACTGGGCACCCAGGACGTTTGGCCTCATCCGAAGGGCAAATCAACCGAGCAATCAGTCACCGGCCCCAGGGGGTACGGACCCCACGTTTTATCCCGCTGCCTTGTGGGTTAAGCTTTGGCTGGCTAAAGGCTCCGGTTGTGGATCCCTCAGAAAACCACCTACTTTAACTAGGGCAACCTGGCAGTATCGTGCCCAAAAACAAATCATGGACTCAGACCATCTACCCCTCCCCCCTCCCCGCTTGTACCATGTTTTGTTTGGTACACAGTCTGAAACCGGACAAGTGATTATATATATATATATATATATATATATATATATATATATATATATATATATATATATATATATATATATATATATATATATGGCAGACACACGCCAACCGTACCGTGCCCTGTTTTCCGTTCCTCCTAGGGAGTGGAAGAGACCACGTGGAG
Source organism: Fasciola hepatica (assembly GCA_948099385.1). Taxonomy (NCBI): domain Eukaryota; kingdom Metazoa; phylum Platyhelminthes; class Trematoda; order Plagiorchiida; family Fasciolidae; genus Fasciola; species Fasciola hepatica. The sequence continues at coordinate 19,669,476 of CANUEZ040000058.1, read as the reverse complement.
GTCAACAGATGATGTGGCAGCGAGGAATGAGGAAATGTACAGCAGACTTAGGGAAAGTAGGCGCTTCACGTCTTCATGGTTGGGGTCCAGAAGATCCATCTACCAGTTGGCTGGAGACACTGAAGGATATGGCCGCGAACCGCGAGCAGTGGCGATCGTGTTGTCACTTTCTGTCGAATCAGAATGACTGATCGATGTGCGTTTGTACAGTTAGACTGTGTATTCCGTGTGTTGGCTACTAGTGCATTCTTTCATTTTCCCACCCGTGTAGGTCCACTCCCTGTTCATCTTGTATATTCATTCTTTCTACTTCTACGTGCAATATGGTGAGAAAGGCAGTGGTCAGTGGGGCTTGTCCTGCTGATTAACGCTGTATGATGATGGTGATGGTAGTTTGCAGCTTGCGCGTTTTCACCGTCGTTGAACATCGGGATGACAACGGCCTTTTTCTACTCGGACGATAATTTTTCGTGTTAAATCGAGCCTTGAAACTGGTTGGAGAGTGGGGACGCGATAACTTCAGCTAGTTTCCATAAGACTAATGAATGAATCCCACCCAGACCATGCGACTTACGTGGACGGAGCCCTCTCAGAGCATCGACATTCTCTTCTATCGTAAACGATCGCAATATCATAGTTGTTACACTGAGGGGACTGAGACGAAGGCGACATCTCCGCGGCATAAACATCGGCACGGTGGCGTGCCAATAACGCTGCTCTATCGCACAGTCCGCAATGACTTCATCATGTAGCAGTGCAGGGATGCCTGGGAAGTGCTTGGTTCTCAGTTATGCCAACAGCTTTTTCGGTGCTGTGACGGGATCAACCGCAATTCGCTCTTCATATCTGCATCTCTTCATAGTCTTTGGCGTCGAATGCCAGTTTCGAATGTCTGTACCTGTTGTATTCCGTGCCAAGCCCGGTTTTGTTGTCGAAATTGACTTCGCAGTTTTTTGCCGAACCAAGGTTTACCTGCACAACGTAGTTGCCTGCGTGGAGGCACAAGCAAACCCACCAATGCAGCTATTTGTGATTTAAAGGAATTCCAGACTCCGTCGACTTTGTCATTAACGATTGGATCCCATGGTATGGCAACAGCAGTCTCCCATCTCAACAAAGAGTATGCGTTCGGTGTTCGAATACCGAAAATCTTCGTATATCCTCCAACCGCAGTGGTCATGTTTCTCAACCATACAGAAGCACGGGCCTGACTGCTGCAGCGCACATTCGACACTTGATAGATAAACGTATGTCATATCGATGCCACATTTGACTCCGATTGGCAAATGCCAAACCAGCCTTTGCATACGCAAAAATACCTCATTTGAAATCCAATCTCCAGGTGAAATGCAGCTGCCCAGATAACAAAGCTTATCTATCAGGTATACAGTTGCCCCAGACACTGAAAGGTTTGGTGTTGGACCAACCCAATTGTGCAGCAGCGTCTTGCACTTTGGAGGTGCAAAACGTATACCAAACATCGCTACGCAGTTACCCAAGCTGTCCATAAAAGCTCCAAACTTACCTGGATCTTTACTTAGAAGAACCATGTCATCCGTTTATTCAAGGTCTGATACCTTTTCATCCAAGAAAAGTTCAATACCACCATGCTCACATGACAAAAGTGCGGTCTCTAGGACCATATCAATCACGACGTTAAAGATAAAAGGAGAGAGAGGGCAACCCTGACGAACATCACTCTTTGTGGTGGATTCGGGTGAAAGGGCACCGTAAGCTCGAAGTTGGCTTCGGCTGTTCAAGCACTGGGACTTTACGATGGAAATGAATTCATTTGGCCCACCCTTCAACAAGAGGCAGCGCCAGAGAACTGTGAGGTCTACTGAGTCGCAGGCAGTTTTAAGATCAAGGAAAATGAGGATGAGGGGCCTATGGAAGGTGTACCTGTGTTCTAAAATTGGTCGAGGAGTGAAGATGTGACCAACACAACCTCGATCAGGTTCAAATCCAACTCGATTCTCGCGCGAGCACTGTTTGCGAGCGGTTAATCAGTGGTGGAGAATTATACCAGCAAGCAGTTTAGATGCGATGCTAACCAGACCTATTTCTCCGTGGTTTTCACAGAATGACCTGTCACCTTTATAAATCAGTACGATCAGCGATTCACGCCAACTTTTTGGAACCTTTCCCCTATCCTATACCAAAGGAGAGAGTTTTTTTTCAATTCCAATGACAATGTTGAGCCTGTCAGGGAGTCCGAAATCTCCCTGAAAACACGTCGTCGGCGAGGCTGCAGTCTGCATTCTCCCAACCCATGGACAGTGTTTTGTTAATCAACCAATAACAAGGCCCGCACATCCCACACACCAATGCAGTCATCACACATGTGTCCATGAACCAACCAGTTTATCACACGTCACTGTTCATACCGACCCCTGACAGACAACCCGCTGCCTACCCTTCACACCCAGCCGCCAACCAATCAGGCGTATGAAACACTGTGATCCGACTAAACCAACCACATCTGCACACCACGCATGGAAATCAATGACAACGCCAGGTGTGTTGATGTATTCCCTGCCTCGTGCTATGAAGTGTTGAATTTTGGTTACACTTGAGTACAGTTTCCGCACTTGTTTGTGATTAACTTCCCGTTGGGGTTTGACGATCGAGGAACCACTGAACGGGGATAATCCAGACGTCTGCGCACCGACACAACAGAGCCATCGTCTTCGAAAACAGATGGAGGCAACCCATTCGGTCCTGCAGCCTTCTGCGGTTTAAGGTAGTTCATCCCACAGAGAATCTCCGCTTTTGACAGATTGGCATCTACAGCCAGAGCTTTACCTATGATGCTACATAGCAAGCCTGTCGTGAATAAAGATCTCAAAATGCCCCGTCCAACGCCCAACGGACCAGACGACGCTCCTGAGTCTGAATTCATCATCATCATCGTACAGCGTTAATCAGCAGGACAAGCCCCACTGACCACTGCCTTTCTCACCATATTGCACGTAGAAGTAAAAAGAATGAACATACAAGATGAACAGGGAGTGGACCTACACGGGTGGGAAAATGAAAGAATGCACTAGTAGCCAACACACGGAATACACAGTCTAACTGTACAAACGCACATCGATCAGTCATTCTGATTCGACAGAAAGTGACAACACGATCGCCACTGCTCGCGGTTCGCGGCCATATCCTTCAGTGTCTCCAGCCAACTGGTAGATGGATCTTCTGGACCCCAACCATGAAGACGTGAAGCGCCTACTTTCCCTAAGTCTGCTGTACATTTCCTCATTCCTCGCTGCCACATCATCTGTTGACCTCCACGTGGTCTCTTCCACTCCCTAGGAGGAACGGAGAATAGGACGCGATACGGTAGACGTGTGTTTGACATACGTAACACGTGCCCCAACCAACGAAGTCTACTAAGTTCGATACGCTGTGACAGAACGTTCTCCGAATTAGTACCCAATACTCGATTTCTGACCTCATCATTACTTACTCCGCTATTCCACCCAATCCTAGCGATACTACGTAAATATCGGTGGTCGAAAACCTCAAGACGACGGATATCTTCAGCACACAGACTCCAAGTCTCGCAACCATACAACAAAACTGAACGCACTGCGGCACAGTACACACGACCCTTCAACTTCAGTGAAATATCAGATCGACGCCACAAGTGCTTCAGTCCAGCGTACGCCGCTCGAGCCTTGGATATCCGCGTGCTCACCTCTACTACTGTGATCCCATCCGTCGTCACGCAGCTACCGAGGTAGGTGAAGTGGTCGACAACTGACAGCACCTCCCCATCGAGCATCAAGCTCGGAATCGTTGACGTCCAGTCTTGGACGTCTGAATTAGTGGGCCGTTCGCCCCTTTGATTAGTTAACCAGGGGTTAGCTTTCGGGGACCGGTATTTCTGATTAGATGGAAAAGGTTGGGTCTGTTGCAGATCGCCGCAGCTTTTTCCATCTCCCTACACTTCGCAAACCAGCACTGCTTGCGATCGTTCCTCAGGCTACGAATCAGCTGGCGTTTAAAGCATCTCCGTGCCCCTTCATATCTGGAATCCACAGGAATTGATCTGCGAGCATTTAGCAGCGCAAGTGAGGATGCAGACATCCATCGTTTCTGTGTGCTCGGCTGTTAGACCTTGGGCAGCATCAGCAGCCTCAAATAGAGCACGTTTGATCTTTGTCCATCGCTCTTCTTGGTCCTTAGCATTTGACTGCATCGATAACCTGGCGGATAATTCTGCTTGGAAAGCAGACCGGTAGTTATCGTCCAGTAGCAGCTGCGGGGGAAGGTAGGCTTTGATGTTATTTCGGACACCGACGAGACGTAGGCTGTAACACGCGGACAAGAGCGTGACCAGTGTCTACAGACGTGGGTTAAAATGACCTAGAATCTTGAGCTGAATCGCTCCAGCAGTAACCGATAGCAATATAGTCGATCTGGGTTCAACGCTGTGAAAGTGCGGGGGGGGGGGGGGGACAGGCTAATCGGTGCCGCATCTTGTGCGAAAAATTTGTATTCCCTAGGAATAGTAGATGGTTGGTCACTGTTCGATGAGCTGGAACGCCAAATCTGCTCCTATGTCTTTCCGTCTCGTCTAAGCTTCCAACTAGCGCACTGAAATCACCAGCAACAACCAGCGTCCGTAGAGCGCACGCTGCGGATCACCGTGCCTCCAGTGGATGAGTAGTATCTTGTGGTGACTGGGGCCCAACGGTGGTAGAACATCGATTCCAGTTGTCAGAGGTTCGCGGGGAGAATGCTGAGTCAAGGATAGACGTTTGGCCCGCCTGACTCCTGGTCGGTCCTTGTACATGCTGACGTAGGGCTAGGTCACTGTTTCATGGGGGCGGCGGGGGAACCTGTGGGTGGAAGTATCGTAGGTGTTTGATGCCCAGTCAGCAAGAACCAGACGACGGTCGCCTATAGCCCATCGATGCATAGAATCGACAGTACTCTGTACCTCGACTGCCGGCGTGCAACGGATGAGCCCAAGCACCAGGTAACTACTCTTGGAGAGATTAACGCTGCACCTAAACGCCTCTCCGTACCCTTATGAATCCACATAGGTATTCAATAGGCGTACTGGGACCTAATTTTGCACGTACATTGAAATACTTCCACTTTTTGCACAATTTCTTTCTACACGAAACAGCACATTCCCGGGTAGTACGACCCCCGATTGTCGTCCGCTAGCTGTTTCTGTCAGTGCGACAGTGGGTAGCGTTATAACCAGCGCTAGGGTATCTAGCTCGTCCCGCTTGTTCAATAACTTCGGTATAACGGACAGCAACAGCTTGGTTGACACTTTCCAACCGCCTAATATCCGAAAGTTTAATACTGCTGTGCACTGAAAGCTCGCCGGCAGCAGTGGGGTTGAACGCATTTGCAGCCTAATACGCACCACATGGAAATCCCGGATAAAGAGGTGTTTCTCCTTTTTCTCCACACTCCCGAATATTCGCGCAGGTTTTACAGACTTTCTGCCTATTCTCAGAAGAAATGTCCTGGTGGAGTCGAACGGGCTCTTCTTTTGACGGTTAGACCGTCTGAGAATCCCTTCCGCTTGCTCTCATGGTCCGCCGGTTTCCGGGCTCCGAGTTCAAATGCAGCTCTGACTCCGATTTTTGCTGCTACTTCTGCCTCACCTTGCGTAAACAGGTTATTCAGGATCCGCCTGAGCTGCATCAGATTATGACCTAGTCTGTCCTAAAAGGACTATGCAGTAGCTTCCTAGATGTCGAGTGTCCGGAAGCATTGCTCGCGGAACGGTGGCACCCTTCTCGGGTCTAATGTAACCTTTTTCCACGTGTTTTGTATCATCCTGAGTATCAATCGAGAGGTTCGCCATCCGGTGTTTGACACCAAACAATGTCTCCTGTCTCGAGCGTAGAAGTGTCTATTTAGTTCTTTTTTTCTTGTTACTGTGGCGAGTAACCGCAGACAATTTAGCAGCGACCGCGGCGTGGGACATCAAAGGACTGTACACAGATCTCCACCGGTGACGTACTGGGGATCACTTGAATCCGATATCGGACTCGGTCCACCCAACCCTGAGGCTGATTCATAGCATAGTTAAAACGCGATCATATGCGAGATCACTGTCTCCCATGGAGGCTGCAAATGGGCAATTTGCAAAACTAAAAAGGAAACCTCATCAGCCGAAACCAAGTAAGTGCACCACAGGATCCTGCTTTATTCGAACAATTATTGGCTGCCTTCAACCTGCCCACTACAAACTGGAATCTTACGGAACACTACTGTAGTATGCAAGAATCATTGTCTTCCGTCGGGTTTGCTCGTGTTCGATCTACAAAATGCAAAACACAGAAAGCTCCATGAGCACAAACTCTCAGTAAAGGGCATCAACAGGATCCTGCACTTAGATTTATCGAACACTAATACGGCTGAAAGTAGCCCACTAACTACACCACCAAGCAAGCCTGGTGTGGCGCAGATCACTTCAGATCAGTTCAGTTCAGTTCAGTTCAGTCTGCACAGGACAGGTAATGGCCACGGCCAATCGAGCGTCCAGAATTCCTTCGATGGTATGCACACCAGTTATGCACCCACCACTGCCGAGTGTATTTCGTCGAATGCCCGCTAAAAATGAGAGGGAAACAGAAAACCTCATCGCACATCAACTGCGAGAGACATTATGCATCGTGAGCGTTCACTGAGACAGTATGCAATGAGGGAAAAAGTCTGCTAAAACATACTTCAGAAGGACCACAGTGCTTCCCGTCATCCATCTAGTTGATATTCTTAAGGCTCACTACAAGGAAAGATCTCGTACCACTTGCGATCAAGGGCACATTTGAAGGATTGGACTGTCTGCAGATCTACCATTTCACCAGGCAGACCGTTCCAACTGTTCACAACCCTGTTGCTGAAGAAGTGCGATCTTGCCATCAACCTAGATCTGGCTTTTATCAACTTCTTTTCGTGTCCCCTTGTTCTGGAGTCTACGGCCAATTGGAATAGACTATCTGGTCTGAGGCCAGAAAAGCCCTTCATTACCTTGAACGTTTCTATGAGATCTCCTCGACTTCTCCTCCTTTCCAACGAGAAGAGATTCAGGTCACAGAGTCTCTGCTCGTAAGTCTTACCCCTTTGCCCTTCAACCATCCGCGTGGCGAGACGTTGGACTTTCTCTAGGCAGGCGGCATCCTTTTTGTAGAAGGGTGACCAAGCCTGCACACTGCCTTCTAAGTGAGGTCGTACTATAGCCATGTAAATAGGTACGAATACCTCCGGCTTCCGGCAAGACAAAGCCGATCGCAGTCTAAAGAGCTCCCCACGAGCCTTATGCGCAGCCGCGTTGCACTGCTCCGACCATTTGAAGTCACTTTTCATGATGATCCCCAGGTCTTTAACCCTACTGGCTGCCTCTACGGTGAACAGCCCTTGATCATGAGCGACAGTTAGGCTCTCTGTTGCCCTTGACAACAAATGGCTTTTTTGAGCGTTTAGAGGTAAGTCCCATTTGTATGCCCAGTTTAGGACGGTGCCTATTTCCCTGCCCAAGTCCGCCCTACCCTTAGATCCAACAATCTTCACATCATCCGCGAAAATAAAGCTGGGCGATTGAAGAGTGGATGCTAGGTCATTAATAAATAACAAGAATAGGACCGGGCCTAGGACGGATCCCTGAGGTACACCACTGGTGACGTTCACCAAACTGGAGCACCTGTCCCCCACTTTGACATAAAGCGTCCTGTGGGAGAGGAAGTCCTCCAGCCACCTATATACTGGCCCACCTATCCCGAAAGTCTCCATCTTGCATAGCAAAAGACGATGATTAACGGAGTCGAACGCCTTGCTAAAGTCGAGGTAACATACCTCAACATGCTTACCTTCGTCCAGTCGTCGAGTTACTTCATCTAAGAAGCACAGGAGATTGGTCAGGCAAGATCTATTTTTCAGGAATCCATGCTGCGCCGGGCTTAGCATGGAGTGCTGCAGTAAGTGCTGGCAGATATGGGCACGGATGATCTTCTCGAGAACTTTACAGAGAATGCTAGTTAGGCTTACCGGCCTGTAGTTCTGCACATCCGACTTAGGCCCACTCTTATGTATTGCCACGACTGCCGCGACTTTCCAGTCCTGAGGCAGCTTTCCCTGGTCCAACGTGGATCTATACAATCTGCATACCGATGGAGCTATGATATCCGCCAACGGCTTGATGATAGCTGGATGAATGCCATCTGGGCCCGCTGACTTGTGGCTGTTTAACTCCTGTAGGTACTTACGCACGCATTCCTCTGAAAGATCTAGCTCGTTTAACTGAGGAGGATGTATCAGCGCCAGATCTACTAGTACCCCACTATCTATCCTATGTACACTACCAAAGTATTCCCCCAGGGCGTCTGCTTTGCCCTGGTCGTCAGTGACAATACCATATTCTCTAGTGGATAGCGGACCTACGGCATTTCTTGTTGAGCCTTTAGATTGTACATAGCTGTAGAACTTCTTCGGCTGTTGTCTTACAGACTGGGCCAATTTCAGCTCAAATTCCCGTTTAGAAGTTCTCAAAAGGCTTACAGTCTCGTTTCTCAGCTTCGTATAGCGATTCCAGGCTAGCTGGCTGCCGGAAGCTTTGTACTGGTTCCAATAGCGGTTTCTACGTCTGATGGCCTTGGCTATTGCAGCCTTCCACCACATGGGCTTGCCCTCCCCACTCCTTCGTTTTAGGGGTGCGAACTCTTCCTGTAGGGCAGTCAGGGATCCTTTTATGGCCTGCCAGCGCTCCTCCACAGTAGCCTCCTCTGGTGCGTCCCAGGTCAAACCCATCGCCCTATTACGAAGCCTATCTATGTCCATACTACCGAAATTCCTAATCAGCCTTGAGGGTACCTTCGGTTGCCGCATGCATAGAACTATTTTGACACACACGTGGTCACTCTTTCCCAGCGGTGCATAATAATGCAGTCCAGCCACATCGTTGGGGAAGTTCGTTATAGCTAGATCCAGCAGGGATGGAACGCATCCAGTCCTATATCTGGTATTCTCCCTAATATGCTGATGCAACGCATTGTCATGCAGCCATTCTAAGTAGCTTTGCTCCTCCGATCCCGGCACGCAGACCTCAGCCACCCAGTCGATGTGCGGAAGATTGAAGTCACCCACTATGAGGGTCTTTTGTGCGTCCTTAACTAGTTCAGTCAAAGTCCGCAGCAAGCAAACGTCCTCTTCGTGGTTTGTGCTTGGTGCCCTGTAGACACAGACGACGTTAACCCTTCTGCCTGGAAGGATGATCGTAACGGCGCATAGCTGGATATTGCGAGTGCACATCTTGGTCTGGGACTCAAGGTGGTTTGCACCTGACCTAACGAGGATGGCTACTCCACCACCAAGGCAATCTTGTTCCCGATCCTGCCTGTAGGCTGCAAAACTGTTACTTATTAGGCCTGGCACATGGTCTTCTTCAGAAAGCCACGTTTCCGTGACGGCAACTATTGATGCTTTCTGTTCGTCAGCGGTTTTGGCAAGTTCCGCCCATTTGTTTCTAATACTACACGCGTTAGTATATAACACCACCGCGTTTGCTCCGTCGCCTAGGTGTCTATTTTCATTCATTCCTGACTGTTTCTCAGGCGCAACGCCTGAGATGATGGCACGTTTTTTGCTTCCGATGTCCCCACTGGGGCGCATGAAGCCGGCTGATGGTCCAGAATTTCTGACGACTCCCAATCCATCTCTATAGGAGTGGCCACAACATCCAGCCTGGCAGGGATCAGGCTGTCATCTATCTTCGGGCAGCACTGCCAATTTTCGTCTTCCAGCGCATCTTCGATTACAACTATTAGCGACCCCGCACGTGGCTTCTTTACTATTGCCGGGGTCGGGGCCTGAGAGCCGAGTACGGCATTCCGCTGAACTTTTGGGTTTCTCACCAGCGTCCTGGCTGGTCGAGCAAGGATACCTCTTGGGGCTAGACCACCAGGCCTTACCCTATGTTCGTCCGGCACTATCTGGTATCTGCCCTTTGTAATCTGAGCTACCACCGCTGCCCTCGCCAGCAGTCTATCCCGGGTAGCCTCATCAGCGAACTCCACCAGTATTGGTCTCGCACGAAGTTCGCCTTTGTTCCCCAGTGGTGACTTCCATGTCCCCACTCTGTGCACCCTTCTTAGAGTAGGAGGGTACGGAACACCTGCGATTCGCAGTATGTCGCAGACCCTCCTCCTGTCAATGTCCCTCCTGGCCTTCGATTCCCTTATAAAGGGTTCTTCCTGGTTTAGGATCAGAAGCCTGTGGCTTGAGACCCTGCCCATCGACAAGACCTGCCTCTGCAGGTCCTTCACCTTGTTTTCTAATACCAGAAGAGCAGGGTCATCCACCCTAGCCAACCCATCTTTCGCTCTATTACAGTCTCCCTTCTTTTTGACCTGCCTCTCCCTTCTCGGCTTCTGCTCCGTCCACTGGCCCTCGTCGGTCTGCTTCAAAGGAGTGGAGGCAACGACCGCCTGGCAAGCCTTTGGAACTGGTTCATTCGCTCGGATGATCGTCCTCTCGGGTGTTGATACTACTTCCGCAAACGACTTACTACAACCTGCTTGCGGTGGTTTGGGGCTTACAATCGAGGTACTACTTGATGGACGTTGGTCCTGCAGTTTAAAGGCCAGACTGGCCGCCTCCTTGCAGGGGGCACAGACCCATTCAGCCCATGGGTTCTGTTTATAAAGGACATAAATGTCCTTTGCTATCCCTGAACACCTTGGGTGGGCCCATCTCTTGCATATCTCGCATTCTATACCGTTAACCACTCGTTTTCCGCACTTGGGTGCTAGACACGGGTCGGAAACGCGTGTCATACCGAAAACCGCAAAAACGAGGGAAAATACAACTCAAGTGCTCTTTACCCAAACACAAAATACGCACTCTGACAATAGCAGGTAAATCCCGCTAACACAAAAAGCAAAAACAAAAAGAAAGACTAGAAGCGAGAAAAGATCGCCTCAAAAAAAACACCGAACACTACTCGGCAGTGCTACAAGGAGAATAAAAATATTCTCCGGATAAAGCGCACCTTAAATGCAATTATGATACGCTCAGTATTGTGAATTAAACTGGGTTAATTCACAAAACTATTCAAAAACTCAACTCAAAGACGAGAGCACTATGAATTCAAACCGCGCGGCACTTACACGACGCTTGAACAGTTCAGTTCAGTTCAGTTTGCACAGGACTTGGTGTGGCTAGAGCCAATCGTGTGTCCAGATAGTTGTGTCGTCGGCGCGTTTCCGTAGCTCCCAACACCGCGTGATTTTCTTTTTCTGAAAGGCAGAAATTTTGTGCAGTATCAGCCCTGGCAGAGTAAGGTGGAAACAATAAGTAAATTGCATCTGACCCTAAAAGCTGCTTAACATAACTCAGGGTATACTGCCACCCAACATAGGTCTACTGCTTTCTTAAAAGCCTTCACTGTTGTGGTATTTATGACCTCTTCCGGGAGCTTATTCCAATAGGGTACCACTCTATTTGAGAAGTACTTCGCCCTAATTTGGAGCCTCGAATGTTTCCTTTGTAATCTAAGGCTATGCCCCCTTGTGCCTCTCTCGGGGATCAGAGAAAAAAGGTTTTCTCGACTTATTCCTGATAGTCCTTTCATTACCTTGAAGGTTTCTATCAAATCCCCGCGAATGCGCCGTTTTCCATCGAGAATAGGTCTAGGGCACGGAGACGCTCTGTGTAGTTAAACCCCCTTTGCCCAGCCACCATTCTAGTGGCTAGCCCTTGCACTTTCTCCAGACAGTCGATATCTTTCTGGTAGTACGGTGCCCAGGCCTGCACGCAGTACTCCATGTGCGGCCTAACTACGGCCTGATATATCGGAACGAATATCTCCGGATCTCTACACGACGTAATGGATCTAACTCGAAAGAGTTCTCTCCTGGCCGTATTGGCTGCTGAGGTGCACTGCTTTGACGGCTTAAAGCTGTTGTCCATTATAACGCCCAAGTCTTTGACCTGCGAGACCACTTGCAACGAACCCACACTATTCCCACTAGCCCCTGTATTTGTGGCCAAGCATTGACACTTGGTGAGGTTTAGTGGAAGGTCCCATTTGCGTGCCCAGTTTTGTACTGCTAGCACGTCAAGTTCTATATCTACTCCAGCTATCTCGACGTCATCGGCAAACATAAAGGTGGGGTTTGTAAGCCCACGTGCTAGGTCGTTAATGAAGATGAGGAAGAGCAGAGGGCCGAGCACCGAGCCCTGTGGAACCCCACTTGTTACACCTTCCGGTTTTGAAACATGGCTCCCCACCTTAACACTAAAGGTTCGCCCTGCTAAGAAACTACTTATCCATTGTCTTGCCTTTCCAACAATTTCCATGGACTGCAGTTTGACGTCCAGAAATCTGTGGTTCACGGAATCAAATGCCTTGCTGAAGTCCAAGTAACAGGCCGCAATCGATTGCCCTTCGTCCAGACGCTTGGTTACCTCATCGAGGAACAGCAGGAGATTCGTCAGACAGGATCGCCCTGCCACAAACCCATGCTGAGCATTTGATATGAGGTTGTGTTGAACCAAATGCCTAGAGATCTGCTTCCTGACTATTCGCTCCAGGCACTTACACAGTACCGAAGTCAAGCTCACCGGCCGGTAATTTTCCGCCTTTTGCCGGGGCCCACTCTTGTAAATGCCGACCACTGTTGCTCTCCTCCAGTCTCCCGGCACAATTCCCTCTCTAAGTGACGTTTCATACAGCTTCGTCACCGGAGCCTTCAGGACCTCGGCCAGAGGCTGAACGATTGCTGGATGAATCGCGTCTGGGCCTGCTGCTTTGTTTCTATTCAAAGTTTGCAACTCCGCGTACACTTCTTCTCCTGCAGTAATTTCGGGTATTGGAGGCGCCTGTGGACCCTCCATTCTTTCCTCCAAACTATTTTCTGGTCGATATATGCTCTTGAAGAATTCCAAGAGCATGTCAGCCTTGTCTTCGTCGTTTAGAGCTAGTCGTCCCTGTGCTCCTTCCAAAGTTGCCACGCTCTCTCTCATACGTTTGTGAGATTGCACGAAGGCGTAGAATCGCTTTGGGTTTGTGCGGACCGACGCCGCTAACCGACGCTCGAAAGCATGTTTCTCCACTCTTTGGATCTCTTGAGCCCTGTTCCTAGCTATTCCATGCCCCCTGAGTTCTGTACAGCTTGTACGCCGCCCATCGTTGCCTACGAATAACTATGGCCTTGCGGACTTTTGACTTCCACCATGGGGGTAGACTTCTACTGCTTGCCACCATCAGGGGTGCGAACTCATCTGTAAGTTCGAGTAGCCCCATCTTTATGGTCTCCCAACGTTCCTCTACGGAGGCATTTGCATGACTCGGTGTCCACTGAATTTCTTCAGCCGCCTCCTTCAGTTCACCTATGTTGATTCTCCCATAGCGCCGACGTAACACGATTTCCTTCGGCGCCTTGCTTAGTCTTATTTTGACCCTTAGGACTACATGATCACTTTTTCCAGGTGGCTCTTCCCACTTTATTTCCATAACGCCCTGATGGTGCCGCATTGTGATTAAATCAAGGAGAGACGGGTGCTGTCTACCTCTGTGTCTAGCGGCCTGCCTCATGAGCTGCATAAATGCACGTAACTGGACCCACTGCAGAAACTTGTCGCCCGTTGATCCCCTCAGTGCGATCCCGCTTTCCCAGTTAATTTCGAATAGATTGAGATCCTCTAATAAGACGAACTCCTTTGGCTGTGCCAGCACCGCATCCAGCATTTGGAAGAGCTCAACATCTTCCTCATCTGTGGCTAGTGGTGCCCTGTAGATACAGATAATGCATACTGTACGCCCATCGATCCTAATAAAGCAGGATCTAACCTGTACATAACCGGAGACTAAGTTGAACGGAGCCTCCCAATGGCCTATGTCGGTCCGTATTAGAAGTGCCACCCCGCCCCCTGCCTTCCATCTGTTCTATCCTGTCTGTAGGCAGCGTATCCCTGGAAGCGCATGTCAGTATATGGCTTTATCCAAGTTTCCGTCAATGCAACGAACTCAGACTCTGCGATCCTAGCCGTCAACTCCCCTCTTTTTCCCGGGAGACTGCAGGTGTTGGTGTACCATATTGACGGTTCCCTGGTCCTCGTTACTGATTTCATTGCTAATTTTACGGCTAGGGTACCCTCGGGAGCAATCTCCGAGGTGATGCCCCGTTTTTGCCTCTAAATGTGTCTGCGGTGCAGCATCTTGCATATCGAGTGAGACTCTGAGTGTCGTGGCTTTTTCTTTTCTACCCGTCGCCCCGGTGTCAGGCTCGACATGCACAAAGGACGTTACCCCCTTTTGAGTCGCCGTACCGATGGGCCGGAATGGTCTTGCGACCACCTTAGCCCAACTGGTTTCCTCGGCTTTTCCCTCTGATACCTCCAACTTCGCTGGGTGCACCAGAGAGGACTTCTTGGGGGTATCCTTTAGAACCGGGCTGGCTGGCTGCACGTTCTCAACACCAACCGGACTGAATGCCCAGTGAGTCCCTTTCTTTTTGATCTTTCGAACTTTCTGATCTTTGGCTTTTTGTATACCGGAGCCTGAAGCCACCTTTGGTACCTGGATTACTCCTTGGGCCTTAGGTGTTGACTTCCCAAGAGGAGTCATCTCCAGTTTCACTATATGTAGCTTCGGCCTCTTAAGATCAGGTGTGCCCGTTCTCAGCGAGACTATGGCATTAGCCGGTTTCACAAATGCTGGGCTGTCAGGTGTAACCCTAACCATTCCCTGCGTGTTGCCCTCAATTGCTCCCGCCATGGACAGCAGCATATCCCTCCAGTAGACACTGTGGAATACAACTACCAGGGGTCGTGGCGGCGCTGGTTGTGCTCCACGCCATAGTCCTATTCGATGGCACTTGACTATTGGTGTCGTGGGAGGTAGGCCAGCCATCCTAAGAACCTCAGTCACATGCCGGCGGTTTTCCTCCTTCCTGATTCTACCGTCTTTTACAATGTTCTCCATAAGGTTATGAAGTAGCAGTCTTCTACTTCTGTCTGCCATGACCTCAGTGTCACGCTTCATGCGCTGCACCTCAGCATCTAGGCGTTTGACCTGCTCCTTGAGGGATTCCACTTCCGTCAGGAGGCTTTTCCCCACGTTGGTGAATCATGCTACCTCGTTTCCTTCTTTGCCCTTTGGCTTGGGTTGCCTTTTTTATTTTTGTGCTCTGGCACCCGGTTTTCCTTTCCCTCTAGGCTATGGATCGAAACGGCTCTCTCTAGTCTTGGTTCCAGCTCCACGTTCGTGTCCCCTTTCCCTAGCTCGCCTCGAATTATACACGAGCACTCCCTTGCAAACGCAAAGCAATGGGCGCATATCCACTTGAGCGATGGGTACTTGATGTGCAGCTCGAAGTCTTTATCTTCCAGCTTGGAGCACTTTTGATGAAACCAAATGCAACACTGGTCGCATTGAATTCCCTCATCTTGCACCAGGCCCGTGCATTCCTTGTTCCCACAGCTTACTACCTGACCAATGGGATCAACCTCTGTCCCATTCATTTCGTCTCGAACACCCGTGGGACAATAACACAACTTTTGAACAGACACAAACGGTACACTAGTCTTGAAGTCATGAAGTCTTGAAGCACTACACGGAATCGAGGCTTTGAGCCCAATTGTCCCGGTTCCTGAGGAAATCTTTGATCTTCTGTCGGATTCACCGAGCTCAAACGAGAGTAAAAAGAAGCGGGGGGGGCGAGGTTGCAGCGAAAACAAGATACACAACATCATGCAGTGTCACACTGTGGACAGTGCCTTAAGCTGAATGGGTTGCGGCATTCATGAACATATATGCGATAAAGGACAAGTATTTTGTTTGTTTTTTTGACAAAGGGAATTATTGGGAGAGACCCAGGTAGATGTCTAGCTTTTTCTTGAAGATAGTTTTGTTCTGCGAGAGAACAATATCTTCCGGAAGTGCATTCCACATAGTAATAACCCTATAGCTAAAAAAGGTAATCTTTAGTGAAGTGCGTGGCCTCGGTTTGAAAACTTTTCTGCTGTGACCACGGCGAGAAGAGGCTGGACAGACGGAGAAGAAGCAATCGCTTTGACCTGTTTCAAAAAGGTGGAACATTAAAAACAGATCACCTCTTACGCGTCTTACGTCAAGGGGATAGAGGTTGAGGAGTGAGAGGCGGATGGGATAAGGTAGACGGGATAGACCCCTTACTGCCTTGGTGGAGGCCCGCTGAACTCTTTCTGGGATCTCACGGTCTCGGACAAGACCAGAGTGCACTATCTGACTACCGTACTCCAGCAGAGGTCGGATATACGTGCCGAAAATTATGGGGAAGTCATCCTTAGATATGCGCGGGAAGGACCTTCGAATCATGTTTAGGACTCGAAAGGCAGACTTGCTCGCAAGTTCGTGATGATGAGAGAAGGATAAGTTACAATCTAACCAGAAACCGAGCACCTTGTGTCGGTCAGCCCTTGGCAATGTGGTTGCTCCGTTAATGGAAAAAGTGTGACCAGTCTCTCTGCCGAAAGACATAGTCACGCATTTGTCATCATTAACTGGGAGGTTCCAATCCTCGGACCAGCGTTTTGTTTCATAAACTGAAATTTGCAAGCCTTCAACGCTTGAACTCCAGAGGGTTACATCATCTGCGCACATGGCAATGTTCGCAGGAAGGGCTGTCGGTAGATCGTTTATATAGATCAAGAAAAGAAGAGGACCTAAGACCCAACCTTGGGGGACCCCAGTTGTTACTAAGGCGGGTTGAGACAAAACATTCCCGACTTTAACCACAAGGGTGCGGTCGGTAAGGAAGCTACGTAGGATGGCCAACATGGAGCCTGTAATCCCGTATGTCTGCAGCTTATAAAGAAGAGGAGCATGGGGGACCTTATCGAAGGCCTTAGCAAAATCGATGAATACAGCGTGTGAGAGCTGACCATCATCATAGGCGTTCGTTAGACTATGACAGTAAGCATATTGGTGATGCACGATCTGCCAGGAAGAAACCCATGTTGGGACGGGGAGAGGATCTTATTTCTATGGATATGGGAAAGAATCTCACTCTTAAGAATTCCCTCAAAAATTTTGCTGGGAATGCTAGTGAGGCTTATGGGTCTGTAACTAGAAGCAAGGTGTCTACTACCCTTCTTATAGATGGGTGCGATCACTGCTTTTTTCCAGTTACGGGGGAAATCTCCATCGTCAACACATTGCTGAAAAAGCGAAGCCTAAGGAGCAGCTAATGTGTCCGCGGCTTCCTTGAGAATACGGGGGTGGATTAGGTCAGGACCCATAGAGCAATATTGGGTGTGCCGTCGGAAACCTTGAGCGACTGCACCAATGGGAATAGTGATGCTGTTAAATATAGTGGTCAGAGGTAACGGGTGCATGGTAGGGTGGAATGATCTGGGTATGGAGCTAAAAATTGTACGGAAGTAGGAGCTGAATGCCTCGGCTACTTGGCTAGGGGAAGTGATTGGAGATCCGGCACTATCTTTGGGAGCTAATGGCGTCGGAGCTGTACCCCTTAGACGGCGCATGTACTGAAAGAAAGATGCCTTATTGGTCCGTGCTCGATCAAGTACAGATCGTTGGACTGCATTCTGATAGGACCTAATCTTGTCTTTGAATATATTCCGTATGATCCTGAAGTCTTCTGCCTCACGGGCAAGGCCTGTGGCTTTATACCCAGCAAAGAGGCGTGCGCGTTCGTCTAGAATGCGCCTAATGTGGCGAGGGAGGGGTCGCTTAGCGGTCTGTGGGCGACGAATTCCGGGGACAAAATGCCTATCAGCTAAGGAGATTAACTCTCTGAGATTCTCTGCCATTTCATCCGCAGAGTTACCTGGGTTAGTTGAATTTAGCTGGGAGTTCAGTTCAGTTACAGTTACAGTTCAGTTTGTTTCAGTTTGCACAGGACAGGTAATGGCCACGGCCAATCGAGCGTCCAGAATTCCTTCGATTGTATGCACACCAGTTATGCACCCACAACTGCCGAGTGTATTTCGTCGAATCCCCGCTAAAAGTGAAAGGGAAACGGAAAACCTCATCGCAAATCAACTACACAGGACTTGGTGGGGCCAGAGCCAATCAAGTGTCCACATAGTTATATTGTCGGCGCGTTTCCGTAGCTTCCAACACTGCGTTATTTTCCTTTTCTGAAAGGCAGAAATTTCGTGCAGTATCAGCCTTGGCAGAGAAAGGTGAAAACAGTGAGTAAATTGCATCTGACTCCTAAAACTGCTTAAAATAACTCGGGGTATACTGCCACCCAACATGGGTCCACTGCTTTCTTAAAAGCCCTTACCTTCGTGGTATTTATGACCTCCTCCGGGAGCTTATTCCAATAGGGTACCACTCTATTTGAGAAGCACTTCGCCCTAATTTGGAGCCTCGAATGCTTCATTTGTAATCTGAGGCTATGCCCCCTTGTGCCTCTCTCTGGGATTGGAGAAAAAAGGTCTTCTCGATCCATACCTGACAGTTCCTCCATTACCTTGAAGGTTTCCATCAAATCCCCGCGAAAGCACCGCCTTTCCATCGAAAGCAGATCCAGGGCATGGAGACGCTCTGTGTAGCGAAGCCCCCCTTGCCCAGTCGTTGTTCTAGTGGCTAGCCCTTGCGCTTTCTCGAGACAGTCTATATCCTTCTGGTAGTCAGGTGCCCAGGCTTGCACGCAGTACTCCACATGCGGTCTAACTATGGCCTGGTATTTCGGAACGAAAATCTCCGGCTCACCACACGACATCATTGATGAAGATGATGAAGAGCAGAGGCTCGAGCACCGAGCTCTGTGGCGCCCCACTTGTTACACCTTTCGATTTCGAGACATGACTACCCACCTTAACACTAAAAGTTCGCCCTGCTGAAAAATATTTATCCATTGTCTCGCCTTACCAACAGTTCCCATGGACTGCAGCTTGACGTCCAGAAATCTGTGATTCACAGAATCAAACGCCCTGCTGAAGTCCAAGTAGCAGACTGTCGACTGCCATCGTCCAGGCGCTTGGTTACCTCATCGAGGAACGACAGGAGATTCGTCAGACAGGATCGTCCTGCCACAAATCCCTGCTGATCATTTGACATGAGGTTGTGTTGAACCAAATGCCTAGAGATCTGTTTCCCGACAATTCGCTCCAGGCACTTATACGGTACTGAAGTTAAGCTAACCGGCCGGTAATTTTCGGCCTTTTACCGGGGTCATACCTTGTAAAATTCCTACCACCGTTGCCCTTCTCCGGTCTCCCGGCACAATTCCCTCCTTAAGTGAAGGTTCACACAACCTCTCCACTGGAGCCTTCAGAACCTCTTCCAGAGGCTTAACGGCTGCTGGATGAATCACATCTGGTCCTGCTGCTTTATTTCTATACAAGATTTGCAACTTCGCGTACACTTCTTTCCCTGCAGTAAGTTCGGGCTTTGGAGGCGCCTGTGGACCCTCCATTCTTTCCTCTAAATTACTTTCGGATTGATATATGCTCTTGAAGCATGCCAAGAGCATGCCAACCTTGTCTTCGTCGCTTAGAGTCAGTCGTCCCTGCCCTCCTTCCAAAGTCGCCATACTTTCTTCAGTACGTCCGAGGGATTGCACGTAAGAATAGGACCGCTTCGGTTTTGTGCGGACCGACGCAGCTAACGACACTCGAGGGCATATTTCTCCACTCTTTGGATCGCATGAGCCCTGTTCCTAGTCATCCTAAAGCTGTTCCATTCCATATGAGTTTTGTACAGCTTGTACGCCGCCCATCGTTGCCTACGAATGACCATAGCCTTGCGGACTTTTTACCTCCATCATGGGGGTTGATTTCTACTGCTAACCACCCTCGGAGGTGCAAACTCCTCTGTAAGTTCCAGCAGCACCATCTTGATGGCATTCTCACGTTCCTCTACGGAGGCGTTTGCATGACTCGGTGTCCACTGAACTTCCTCCGCCAACCTCTTTAGTTCACTTATATTGATTCTCCCATAGTGTCGACGTAACACGATTTCCTTCGGCGTCTTGCTTAGTCTTATTTTGACCCCTAGCATTACGCGATCACTTTTGGTCAGTGGCCCTTCCCACTTCATTTCTTCAACGTCCTGATGGTGCCGCATTGTGATTAAATCAAGGAGAGACGGATGCTGTCTACCTCTGTGTCTAGCGGCCTGCCTCATGAGCTGCATAAATGCACGTAACTGGACCCACTGCAGAAACTTGTCGCCCGTTGATCCCCTCAGTGCGATCCCGCTTTCCCAGTTAATTTCGAATAGATTGAGATCCTCTAATAAGACGAACTCCTTTGGCTGTGCCAGCACCGCATCCAGCATTTGGAAGAGCTCAACATCTTCCTCATCTGTGGCTAGTGGTGCCCTGTAGATACAGATAATGCATACTGTACGCCCATCGATCCTAATAAAGCAGGATCTAACCTGTACATAACCGGAGACTAAGTTGAACGGAGCCTCCCAATGGCCTATGTCGGTCCGTATTAGAAGTGCCACCCCGCCCCCTGCCTTCCATCTGTTCTATCCTGTCTGTAGGCAGCGTATCCCTGGAAGCGCATGTCAGTATATGGCTTTATCCAAGTTTCCGTCAATGCAACGAACTCAGACTCTGCGATCCTAGCCGTCAACTCCCCTCTTTTTCCCGGGAGACTGCAGGTGTTGGTGTACCATATTGACGGTTCCCTGGTCCTCGTTACTGATTTCATTGCTAATTTTACGGCTAGGGTACCCTCGGGAGCAATCTCCGAGGTGATGCCCCGTTTTTGCCTCTAAATGTGTCTGCGGTGCAGCGTCTTGAATATCAATTGACGCTCTGAGTTACGTAACTTTTTCCCTCCCACCCGTCGCCCCGGTGTCGGGCTCAACGTGCACAGCGGACTTTCCTCCCTTTTGAGTCTTCATCCCGATGGCCCGGGATGGTCTTGCGAACACCTCAGCCTAACTGGTCTCCCCTTTCTTTCCCTCTGATATCTCAAACTTCGCTGTTCACACAGGAGAGGAATTTTTGGGCGTTTCCTTCAGAATAGGGCTGGCTGGCTGCACTTTCCCAACACCAACCGGACTGAATGCCCTGTGAGTCCCCTTCTATTTTGGTCTTTTGAACTTCCTGAACCCTGGCTTTTTTGTTTACCGGCACCTAAAGCCACCTTTGGGACCCGAATTACTCATTGGGCTTTATGTGTCGACTTCCCAAGGGGGGTCATCTCCAGTTTCGCAATATGGAGAGCACGTCGCTCCAGATCAGGTGTGCCCGTTCTCAGCGAGACTATGGCACTACTCCGTTTGACAGATGCTGGGCTGTCAGGTGCAACCGTAACTGTTCCCTGCTTGCTGCCCTCAATTGCTCCCGCCATGGACAGCAGCATATCTCTCTAACAGACACTGTGGAACACAACAGCCAAGGGTGGTGGAGGCGCTGTTTGGTTTCCACGCCATAATCCTACCAGATGGCACTTGGCTATTGGCATTGTATGAGGTAGGCCAGCCATCCTAAGAACCTCGGTCAAATGCCGGCGGTTTTCCTCCTTCCTGATTCTACCGTCTTTTAAAATGTTCTCCCTAAAGTTAGGAAGTAGCGGTCTTCCGTTTCTGTCTGCCATGACCTCAGTGTCTCGTTTCGTGCGTTGCACCCCAGCATCCAGGCTTTTAATCTGCTCATTGAGGGATTCTACTTCCATCAAGAGGCCTTTTCTACATTGGCGAAACCTGCAGCCTCTTTACTTTCTTTAACTTTTGGGTTGGGTTATCTTTTTTTAGTTTTCTGATCTGGCACACAGTTTTCCCTTCCCTCTAAGCTATGGATTGAATTTGCTCTCTCTAGTCTTGGTTCCAGCTCCACGTCCCTGTTCCCTTTTCCTAGTTTACCCCGAATTATGCGCGAGCTTCCGCTTGCGAACACGAAGCATTAGGCACACATCCAATTGAGCTATACGTACTTAGTGTGCAGCTCGAAGTCTTTCTCTTCCAGCTTGGAGCACTTTTGGTGATACCAAAGGCAACACTGGTAGCACTGAGTTCCCTCATGTTGCACCAAGTCCGCGCGTCCCTTGTTCCCACAGCTCACTGCCTGATCGATAGGATCAACATCTGTTCCAATCATTTAGGCAGTGGTGGTCGAGCTTCTCTGAAAATATATTATCGACCACCAGTAGGATGATAATACAACCTTTTAAACCAACGCAAACGGTACAAGAAAGCAAAGTGCTGCAAAATCTGCGCACTACAAAAGTTCCACAAAAGCGGTACACTACAAAAAAGACCACAAAAAATGTTACCCTGTATCAGTCGCACTGGCACTAACAGGAACACCAAAAAGACACCAAAATGCATAACCAGTTTTTGAAAAGAATAAACTCCTCGGAAGAGAATGAACTCTTCAAAAAGCAAGCTTACCGAAACAGTTATTACGATACAATAGTTTGGACGAAATGACGTGTGACATTTCACCAATCACTGCAAAAATGCAAATCGCTGGGAGCAATTCGAAAATTCAAACCACGCGGCAACTAACAAGGTCGGTTCAGTTCAGTTTGCACAGGACAGGTAATGGCCACGGCCAATCGAGCGTCCAGAATTCCTTCGATGGTATGCACACCAGTTATGCACCCACCACTGCCGAGTGTATTTCGTCGAATCCCCGCTAAAAGTGAAAGGGAAACGGAAAACCTCATCGCATATCAACTGCAAGAGACATTATGCATCGTAAGCATTCACTGAGACTGTAAGCAGTGAGCGAAAAAACCGATTAAACAGTACTCCAGAGAGACCACAATGCTACCCGTCATCCATCTGGTTGACATACTTAGAGCTCACTACAAGAAAATATCTCGTACCGCTTGCAATCCAGGGCACCTTTGAAGGATTGGAAGGTCTGTGGATCTATCATTCTACCGGGTAGACCGTTCCAACTGCGCGCTACCCTGTTAGTGAAGAAGTGTGATCTAGCTATCAACCTAGGTCGGGCTTTTATCAGCTTCTTTTCATGTCCTTTTGTTCTGTAATCTAAAATTACTTGGAACAGACTATCTGGAGTAAGGCCAGAAAAGCCCTTCATCACCTAGGACGTCTCTATAAAATCCCTCCGACGTCTCCTCCTTTCCAACGAGAAAATATTTAGATCACGGAGTCTCTGCTCGTAAGTCTTACCCCTCTGCCCTTCGACCATACGCGTGGCGAGACGGTGAACTTTCTCTAGGCGGGAGAAGCTCTTTTTTGTAGAAGGGCGACCAAGCCCGCAGGCAACCTTCTAAGTGAGGTCGTACTATAGCCATGTAAATAGGTACGAACATATCCGGCTGCCGGCAAAACAAAGCTGATCGCAATCTAAAGAGCTTACCACGAGCCTTTTGTGCAACAGGGTTGCGCTTCTTTGACCATTCGAAGTCACTGTTCGTGATGACCCCAAGGTCTTTAACTCTAACGACTATTCCTATGGTGGATAGCCCTTGATCATGGGCGCCAGTTAGGCTCTCCGTAGCTCTTGACAACAAGTGGCCCTTTTTTCAGCCTTCGGGGGTAAGCCCCGTTTGTGTGCCCAGTCCAAGAAGTACCTGTATCCCTGCCCAAGTCCACCCTACCCCCAGATCAGACAATCTTTACATAGTCCACAAAAACAAAGCTAGGCGATTGAAGAGCGGAAGCCAGGTCAATAATAAATAACAAGAATAGGACCGGGCCTAGGATGGATCCCTGAGGTACACCACCGGTGACATTCATCAAACTGGAGCAACTGTTCCCTACTTTGACATAAAACGTCCTGTGGGAGGGGAAGTCAGCCAGACACCTAAATACTGGCCCACCTATACCTAACGTCTCCATCTTGCGTAGCAAAAGATGATGACTAACGGAGTCGAATGCCTTGCTAAAGTCGAGGTAGCATACCTCAACTAGCTTACCTCCGTCTAGTCGTCCGGTTACTTCACCTAAGAAGCACAAGAGATTGGTCAAACAAGATCTATTTTTCAGAAATCCATTCTAGGCCGGACTTAACATGGAGTGCCCCAGTAAGTGCTTGCAGAAGTGGGTGTAACGACCGGTCGTGGAAAATCCCCCAAAATCCACTGCAGTTTCCATGTTTCTGCAACAACGCATACTTATTTACACCGTTGACTTGTTTTATGTGCTGTTTTGTTTTTACGGACTAAAGCTTGTTTGTTCGCGCCCAGAGCTTTGTTCTGTCATATCCTTGTTCTGGACCCGCGTGACGCACGTGTTCCTTGCTCGAACGCCGCAATTCCGTTTCTCGTTTGTTGCGTCCTTGTGATCTCATTATTGAGGTTTGTATCTTTTCGATGTCATCGCTCATTCAATAATCTAGTATCGTAGAATAACACTGATAATCGCTTTTTGATTTCAAGATCCGTTGCGAATTTGGCTACACTTTGCTCAAAAGTGTCCTACGGTGGGCACGGATGATCTCCTCAAGGACTTCACAATGGACGCTAGTAAGGCTTACCGGCCTGCACGTAGCTGTAGAATGTTTTGGCTGTTGTCTTACACACCGGGTCAGTTTGAGCTCCAATCCGCGCTTGGAAGTTCTCAGAAGACTTACACTCTAGTTTCTCAGCTTTGTAAAGTGGTTCCAGGCTAGCTGACTGCCGGAAGCTTCGTACTGGTCCAAGCTGCTGTTTCTACTTTTGATGGCCTTGGCTACTGCAGCCTTCCACCACATGGGTTTGCTCTCCCCACTCCTTCGTTTCAAGGGCGCATACTCCTGCTGTAGGACAATCAGGGATCTCTTTATGGCCTGCCTGCGCCCCTCCAGGTTAACCCCTCCATCGTGTCCCAGGCCAAACCCATTGCCCTATCACGAAGCCTAACTATGTCCACACTACCGAAATTTGTGACCAGCCTTGAGGGTACTTTGGGTTGCCGCATGCATGGGGAGCTTTCGGCACACACGTGGTCGCTCTTGCCCAGTGGTGCACTGTAATGCAGTCCAGGCACATCGTTGGTGAGGTTCGTTATTACTAGGTTCAGCAAGGATGGAATGCAACCAGTCCCATATCTGGTGTTTCCCCTAATATGCTGGTGCAACGGGTTGGCATGCAGCCATTCCAGGCAGCTTTGCTCTTCCGATCCCGGCAAGCAGACCTCAGCAGTCCGTTCGATGTGCTGAATATTGAAGTCACCCACTATGAGGGTCTTTTGTGCGTCCTTAACTAGTTCAATCAAAGTCCGCAGTAAACAAACATCCTTTTTGCGTTTTGTGCTTGATGCCCTGTAGACACCGACAACGTTTAACATTCTGCCTGGAAGGGTGGTCGCAACGTCGTACGAGTGGACATTGCGAGTGCACATCTTGGTCTGAGGCTGGAAGTGGTTTGTACCTGACCTAATGAGGGTGGCCACCATTCCACCAAGGCTATCTTGTTCTCTATCTTGCCCATAGACTGAAAACCGTTACTTATTAGGCTTGGCATATGGTCTTCTTTAGAAAGCCACTTTTCCGTAACGGCAACTATTGACGCTTTGTGCTCCCCAGCGGTTCTGGCGGGTTCCATCAATTTCTTTCTTATACTACACGCGTTGACATTTAGCACCACCGCATCTGCCCCGTCACTTATGTGCCTCTTATTATTTACTCCTGTCTGGTTCTCAGGCGCAACGCCTGAGATGATGACAAGTTTTTTGCATCCGTCGTCCTCTCTGGTGTGCATGACGCCGACTGACGGCCCAGAACTTCCGACCGCTCCCAATCCATGTCTATAGGAGTTGTCATAACATCCAGGCTGACGAGAGTCGCGCTGTCCTCCACCTTCGGGCAGTACTTCAAATTTTCATCTTCCAGCGAGTCTTAAAATACAACTTTTCCCGACCCCGCACGCTGCTTCTTTATTGCTATCGGGGCCGGAGCCTGAGATCCGAGTGAGGCACTCTGCTGATCTTGTTGGTTTCTCACCAGCTCCCTAGCTGGTCCAGCCAGGTTACCCCCGGTGCTCGACCACCAGGCCTTACTCTACGCTTGTCTGGCATAATTTTGCATTTATCCTTGGTGGTGTGAGCCACTACTGCTGCCCTCGCCAGAAGTCTATCTCGGGTGGCCTCATCAGAGAACCCCACCAGTTTTGGTCCTGCACGATGTTCGCCCTTGTACCCCAGTGGTACTTTCCATGTCCCCACTCTTGCACATTTCTTAGGGTAGTAGGGTACGGAACACCTGCAATTCGCAGTATATCGTAGACCCTCCTCCTATCTATGTCCAGCCTGGCCTTCGAGTCCATTATAAAAGGATATCGTAGAGCTAGTAGGATACTAAAGGAATTATTTGGCCGCCCATATGAGGTAATGCGATCACTCCTAGAGGGCTTAGCGAGAGGACTCAACACCAGCAGCTTGGGCTCAGGAACACTGTCGACGCTAGCCGTTAGAATGGAAAACTGCTTGATCGCTCTCGAGCAGATAAATTATACGTCCGATCTCAACTAGCTGGCCACCCTGGAACGTGTAGTTGGTGGTCTTCCACACACCCTACTGAATAAATGGTCTGAGAGAGTAGATCGGTCAAAGCAAAACGGTCGGGAACCAATGTTTAATGAGCTAACGTAATTCGTGTCCACCACGGCCAGGACCGCTTGCAGTCGCTTCGGACAACTGGGGAGCCGAGCTAAGACCACTGGCCGGGTGAATCAAGCCAATCGTAACCCAGGTCCACGTGAATCTGGATCTAGTTGGTCCACAAGCACAGTGCAGCAGGACAAAAAGCGACCTCAGACCTGCCCGATATGTGATGGGAACCACTCGATAGAGCTGAGCCAAGAGGTTTTGGCGTTAGACATACCTGCGAGATAGGCAGAAGCCCATAAAAGAGGGCAGTGCTTCATTCGTCTGAAAGGAAGCCATAGATCGGGCGACAGCAGGTCAAAAACCGTCTGCGCTATTGGAGGCTGTGGCGGTAGGCAACATCAACTACTTCATAGGGCTATGCCAGGGCGCCCGGTACCACCTAAGGCAGTGAGCGAAAATCACTGCTGAGTAACCAAGATGCAGCATAATGGCATACACCTTGGACTGCTGCCCGTAGGAATAAAGACCGGAGAAAGGGAGGTTGTCGGATATGCTTTTCTCGACAATGGATCCGACTCTACTCTCATTCGGGCCGAGGTCATACATTGTCTGTGTTCAGGTTTTCGAAACAGCCAGTTGGCAGTTAGAACTCTAGGGGGATCCAAAACAACTAACGTGGTCGGTATCGCGTTCGAATTGATCGTCCTGAATGGCACAGATTCAATCAGCACAGAGCAAGCTGTCGTTGTTGAATCACTGCCCATGCCGAAGCCCAGTTCCGATGGTGTGTACAAGAAGTGGCCTCACTTGGAGGACCTACCTATAGGAACCATAAACGAAGATGTACTACTGCTTATCGGATGTGACGTACCCGAGGCTCATTGACTTTTGGATCAGAGACGGGGCGGTTGTAAACATTCCTATGCAGTTCGCACACTGCTAGGCTGGGTGGTATTTGGTCCGACCACCTTCAAAAGTCATCAGTCCTTATCAGTGAACCGTGTGGCTCAAAGCGAATCATCACCCATAGAAGAAATACCAAGGATGTATGATGCGGAATTTGGGCACGTACAGCTACTTTACAACAGTATTTCCATGGAGGACGCGCAAGTCATGAAATTCGTGAAGTCTGATGGGCGGCACATGCAGAGGCACCACATGGTTCCTCTACAGTGAAAGAAGGATGTCGCAACAGGGCTCGGGAACCTAGAGTCTGCACAAACGAGGTTACACCGTCACACGTCGCCTGACAAACGACAAAAACCTGTGGATGTGATATACTAAAGTGATGGATCACACCATAGCCAAGGGATCCGCGATAGGGCTGCCGTTGCATTGAATGAGTTGTGACCACAGACCTCGGTGGTACCTACCATGCCACCCTGTCCTAAGCCCAAAGAAGCCTGCAAAGTTGCGTATTGTCCTGGATTGCACGGCCAAACATGAGGGGCGCTAGCTGAATGGCATGCTTTATCAAGGCCCTGATACTACGGCTGATCTTGTGGGCATACATTTGCGATTCTGCAAGTAAAAGGTGGCCGTTCCAGCGGACATAGAAAGAATGTTCATGCAAGTGAAGGTGTCCGAAATTGACAGGAGTGCTTTGCAGTTCTAATGGTGGCCACAAGGAGACCTGTCGCTAGTGCCGGAAGAATATCAGACGACGGCCCATCCCCTTGGGGCCACTTCCTCATCTTCAGCTCCGACTTCGCGTTATGCCGAGCTGCGAGGGATTTTGGGGTAGGTTATGAACCATCGGTCTTGCAAGCCGTAGAAGGCAGATTTTATGTCGATTATTGCCCTGCATCCTTTAAAACTAGCACTGAGGCTACTGCTTTTACGACAGGGATAACTGCTTTATTGATGCACGCTAGTTTCAAGCTGAGGAAATGGGCATCCAACTCACGGAAGTTTATGGCCTTATCTCCGAACCCTAATTTAAATGCCAGTTCCGTTCGACTTCCTCAGCAGAACGACACCGGTCACAGAGCACTAGGTTTTCAGTGGGATACGGTCACAGACGAACTTACATTTCAGTTCCGGTTGCTCCATAAGCCTTTACCAAGGAGAGGCATACTGTCGAACGTCAGTTCCCTGTTTGACCCACTTGGGCTAGTGGCTCTATTATGTCTTCAGGCGAAGCAGTTGTTGCAGAGGTTATGCAGGTTAAAATTAGGTTAAGATAGCCCAATCATTCCAGCAGATACGGTATAGTGGAATAACTGGGTGTCATTCATGGACCACGTCGGTAAAATAAGAGTACCGAAGAGAATAATTAAAAAGGCCCAGATAGGAACAGGATGCACTGAGTTGCATATATTCCGTGATGCTTCAGAAACCGGACACGATACAGTGGCATACGCGAGGTGAACTTCCGCGGACAGAACCCCATACTATGTGCTTCTATGTAGTAAATTGCTAGTCATACCTATCAAAACCGCTACTATTCAGAGGATGGAGTTGGCCGTGGCCGTCTTAGGCTTTCAATTGGGTGAGATGCTAAAACGAAGTTCGCGGGGTTGTTTTGACGGAGCATATTTTTGGACAGACTCGATGGCAGTCAGGAGCTACATAGAGAACACCGGTGCACGTTATAGTACCTTCATCGCTACCCGATTGGCAGTTATTCATCAGTATGCTAAAGTTATCCAATGGCGGCACGTGCGATCAGAAGATAATATTGCTGATCTAGCCTCAAGGGGAATTTCAACCGAAGAGGAACTAAGGATTTGGTTTAGAGGATCCTCGCCTTTGAATGATTATAATCCACTGGGAAATGTATTGTCGGTCCCACCGGATGGTGTGGAGACTAAGAAAGGGCCGACTTGGGTGAATACTGTCAACCTGCACACTGACATCACCTTCATATTTTCTCCATATTCTGATTGGTCCAAGTTCTTAAATGCTGTCGCTCGGCTCATCCGGTGTACTTCCTATATTCAAGTTATGTTCTCAGGGAGCTAGGGGTTGCTGAACGTGGGCGGCCTGTCCGCCGAAGACATAGAGAGGGCCAGGTTCAGAGTGATAACAATAGTTCGAAAAGATTCATTTGGAGAGCTTTTACAGCGAGAACCACTCACAGATGAGCTAAGCAAGGGTGCCTTGGGTTCCTTAAAATGCTACGCCCGATTGTATTGCGCGATCTTTTGTGTGTTGGCGGACGACTAAATTATGCTGAATATCCAGGTGCCTTTAAACATCCAGTTATTTTTCGAACAGACACCCAGTGACAGAACTCATTATCTGCCACCACCATAGCAGAGAAGGACATAGTGGCACCGCGCAAGTGCTTGCCGCAATCCGCGAGAGATACTGGATTATCAATGGAATTGGTGCTGTCAAACGGGTGATAAGACGATGTTTTGCTTGTCGTAGGCTGGTGCTGTGGCCGGTCAGCAGTTGATGGCTCCTTTTCCTCCATGTCGGGTGGAAAGAGGGCGGTATTGCTTCAGTTCGGTCAGAGCAGATTGCTTTGGTCCTATCCTTGTGTAACGAACGTTTGAGCAATGCGTAGCCAAATTCGCAACGGATCCTGAAATCAAAAGACGATTATCCGTGATATTCTACGATACTAGATTATTACACGAAAAATGACAAAAAATATATAAACCTCGATAATACGATCACAAGGACTCAACAACGAGAAACCGAATAGCAGCGTGTGAGCAAACAGCACGTGCATCACGCAGGTCCTGAACAAGGATACGGCAAAGTAGCGCTCTGGGCGCGAACAAACCACAATTGGTCCAAAAAAACAACCAGTTCGTAAAGACAAGTCAATAGTGTAGGCAAATGAGTGATGTTGGGAAAAACACTGAATCGCGAGGAAAAAAGGGGGATTTTCCACGACCGGCTGTTTCACCGCCCACCAAAATCCTCCTGGATCCTTAGCAGAGTCAAAGGTTCGGTATAAAGGTACTGATTCTTCCTGCCTGACTAGGCCCTTCTGTCAGTGCGCGTCTAATGCTCGTCGTCAACTTTCTACTACTGGTCGCACCTAACCCATTGGCTACATAGACGTGAGGCTAGTCTACATCTTCCACGAGACCAAATGACCGATGGCGGGCGTGAATGGTCACATAGATGTTGTCCTCGTAAAGGGCCGTCCGGTCCTGGATGTATGTGCTTGAGTGTGCTTGTGAGTGTGTGTGTGCCGGGGTGTACAATGAAATCACAGGTATGACTACACATCAAAGGAGGACTTTCTGCAATGTCAACAAAAGACCGTGTGGCAAGAAAACGAGTAAATGTAGCATGTGTGTGTGACCTGAGCTCCGCTACTTCCACATATGCAAGGGGCATTCGGTAACGTCAACAAAAAGCAAAACAACGAACACTGTCACATGTTTGATGGGTTTACGGGATGTAGAGTGCGCCGTGCATGCGTGTATGTATCAGGATGTACAATGGGATCGCATTCATCACCACATATCGGAAAGAACCTTCTGTAATGTCAACGAAAGGACCGCGAGCACCTTAACGTGTTTGACGGAGATTGTGTGGTATATATGGTGTTTCTTCATCCACCTCGATTACTGGTGTGACAAGGTGTACTAGGCCTCAGGGTTATCAGCTCCTCCGTCTTCGCTCTCGAGTAGGTTAATACTGCGTATGTCACGAATGAGCACTCCATTAGCTGTCTTCACCTTCACCGTTCTTAGCATTCCGTCAGTGCTTTCGATGGTTTCCGTAACTACCCCCAAAGACCAAGCGCTGAAATGTGCGCGTTCGTCGGCGATCATAACCACGTCCCCAACTTTGAATGGTCTTGTTTTGGCCAACCACTTCTGTCGAGTCTGCAAAGCCGGTAGGTACTCCCGCAGCTAGCGCCTCTAGAAAACCTTGGCAAGATAATTCGCCTGCTTCCATCAGTGGGGGTAGCTCCCACGAAGGTTTACCGGCCCTTGGAAACCCTCGTTCGACCTTAACGTCAATAAGTCGTTCGGGGTGAACGCCAGGTGGATGGGGTCGCCGCCCATTACTGGAACCAGGTGGCGGTTGTTCAGGATTCTCTGCACCTCAGTCATGACGGTGTTTAGAGTCTCGTTGTCAGGCGGCTGCTGCTCCATGATTGACAGCAATATCCGTCTGGCGGACCGGATCATGCGTTCCCATACGCCGCCTCGGTGGCTGGCCTGTGGGGGGTTGAAATGCCATCGTATGCCGTAGGCCACGGTTCGAGCCTGCAGTTCGTCCCTGTTTATGTTCTTGTGCCAACGCTGCAGTTCCCGGTGAGCGCCCATAAAGTTCGATCCATTATCTGAGCATATACCGGCCGGAACGCCTCGTCGGTTGATAAATTTCTGCAAGGCCCGTAGGAATGAATCGGTCGTCATTGAATGTGCGACTTCTAGCTGTACCACACGCGACTTCATGCACGTCATGATACACCCATTTCGTTTTCCCAGTCTCTTCCCGCACTTGGTTCACAAGGGCCCGAAATAATCTAACCCAGTGTCGCTGAACGCCCACCAGCCCGTAGTCGCCCTGCATTCTGGTAGTGGGGCCATGAGTTGTTTGCCTGCTGTGGCATTGCGTCTCCTGCATTGCACACACCGTCGGATTACGCGTTTTACAGTCTCTCGTCCTCTCAACAACCAAAGGCGCTTTCGGATGACGCCCGTCACGTGACTTTCCCCGGCATGTCCCTCCACGGCGTGGACGTGTTGAATCATTAGCTCTACGACGGGTTGTCGAGCCGGCAGCGGTATATGGCACTTTGTGTCGAAGATCGGGTGGGCGTTGGCCGGTCTACCATCCACCAGCAGCAGTCCATCAGGAAATTTGGGGTTAAGGTGCTTTAGTTCTTCTCTTAAAGATGATATTTCTTTGTTTATTGATCCCACTTCTTCCGCCCTCTCGAGTTCTCTGGCGAAAGCCTCGCGTTGTATCATTCGGAAAACATCGTATTCTGCAGCTTGTAACTCATCGGGACTTATCGGGCCGACCCGTATCCGGCCTGAGGGCCGTAGCCCTTTTCATGACTAATAAATTGCTCTTGAACCTCGCTAACCAAACTAAAGCACGAAGTGTTTTCATCCAGGAAGAAAGCCTGACCAGTCGCGATATAGTGGATGTCGCTTCGACGACGTTCGTCGATGTCACTACGCCATTAATCTCTAGTTATACTTCCCTGGGAGGTTTCAATTCTTACACGGACCAGTCCTGTTTAGGCATTTGCAGGAAGTTTGGTCCTCTCGTCCACGTGTCTAGTTGCCTGAAGTTGGTCGCACCTCGGGAGCACAGGTCGGCCGGATTATCTCCAGACCTGACATGATTCCACTGGTTCATGGCTGATTCTGCGTGGATAATCGTGAGTCGGTTATCAAAGAAAGTACTAAACCGGCTCCGGACGTTGTTGATATAGTAAAGTACTATCGTTGAATCCGTCCAGAAATTCACCGACCAAATGTAGAGATCGAAACATCTCTTCACAGCTTGCAACACTCTGACTGCCAACACGGCTGCGTTGAGTTCAAAGGGTGGGATCGAGACCGACTTCAGTGGAGCAACGCGGGTTTTAAGCGAACAGGATCCTCGTAGTATATCGTTCGTCTCCTGTGCACCGTCTTCCGTAAACCACAGCCCCATAACCGACTTCGGATGCATCGAAAAAGGCATGTAGTTCTCCAGTCCGTGTCGTATGGTCAGGAGTCAAAAAATCGTGGAATCCTTATGTCCCCTAATTTCTTCAAGGTGTTCAAAAGTTCTTCCCAGTCCAGCCGGTCCTCTTGGTCCAGTGACTGGTCCCGCTCAACTTTCTTACGGCACAGCCGCTGCAGCAAGATCTTTCCGGGTAACAGCCAGGGTGAGACGGAACCGAGCGGGTCGAACAGACTAGAGACAGCGGATAGTATGCCACGACGGGTTATTGGCAGCTCGGGAAAGTTTAGTTCGAAAACAAACTCGTCCGTCTTCGCGTCCCATTGTATTCCTAAAGTGTTCTCGGTAGGGAATGGGGAGCCGTCCGAATCACTAACTCTTTTGGCCCTGTAGTGGTACGGAATGACCTCGAGCACTTCTGGAGCGTTCGACATCCGTTTTGTTTGATGGAAGCCGCCCTCTTCCAGTAATCTCATCAGACCCCTGAACTGCTCTAGAGCTGATTCCACATCATCGAATGACCCAAGATAGTCGTCGACGTAGAAGTTCCTGCTGATGTTACCTACCACCGTCCGATGTACTACATCGCCATGTTTGTTCGCTGATTCTCGGAGGGAGCAGATCGCACAAAATGGTGAGGATATGGCTCCGAAGAGGTGGACGGTCATCCTATAATTCACCACTGCGTTGTGCTGGTCGCTCCCTTCCCACCACAGGGAACGCAACGCATCTCGTTCTCCTACCGGAATCTTC
The DNA here is from genome assembly GCA_948099385.1 of Fasciola hepatica. NCBI lineage: Eukaryota > Metazoa > Platyhelminthes > Trematoda > Plagiorchiida > Fasciolidae > Fasciola > Fasciola hepatica. The sequence goes on along the minus strand of CANUEZ040000058.1, from coordinate 19,635,674 downwards.
ACCTGATGGAACATTTCCCTAATGTCGGCAGACAAAGCCACTTTGCCCAATCTGAAACGGCCTAAAACTTCGACTAGTGGTGTGGTCCAGTCGGGCCCTTGTAGTAGGCGATCGTTTAATGACTTGCCCTGAAACTCGGCCGCACAGTCGAAAACCACGTGCAGTTTTTCGGGTTTCTTGTGGTTGATAACCGGGTGGTGAGGTAGATACCAGATACCCCTTCGGCCGTCGGTGTTGGCAAAAACCTTTTCAAAGTAGCCGAGAGCTTCATTTCGCATCATTAATTCTGCCCATCGTTCCCACAGATCCTGATTTCTAACGAAGCCTTCTTTTGGTCGTAGTAGTCGTTGGAGAACATGGTTTCTGCTATAAGCCCACGGGTCAGCAGATGAGCGCCATGGGGGTAATCTCGAACTGTTTTTTGAGGCCTCTAGTGCCTTGCCGCACGGCTTGTAAAGCGAAATGATCCCCTTGAGACAACGATGGTCTTTCGTCTCCAATGTCATGAAACTCCTTCTCATACAGCCGTTGCAGATGATACTCTATGCGGTCCGTTTCGGCGGACAAGTAATTTACGGAACCGCGTACCCCTACTGGACCATATAACATCCATCCCAGAGCCGTGCGTACGGCATAAGGTGCCTGGCGGTCGCCCACTCTCTGGTCAAGCACCCAATGCGCCTCTGGCACGTCGCAGCCGATGAGGAGATCCACTTCATCATCTTCCCAGTCTACAACGGTTACATCCTGCAGGTGGGGCCACCGAGTCAAGATTGCGTTCATCGACCTTGGTGCTCGCATGGGGAGATCCGCTAACGTGAATGCCTCCGTTGGTTCAATTTCCTCGTTAGTGTCTAGAGAGATGAGTTGCAGCCTTAATCTACCGGCAGTCATTACCTGTGTTCCGCCCACCGTGCTCACTGCCAACGATGTCGCACCTTTAGCGAGTTGGTGTTTGTCAGCAAACCGCTCTTTCACTAAAGTGGTGTCGCATCCACTATCAACGAAAGCCGACGCCTTGACTATCCCAGTCGAAGTCACCACTCCCACGGCCACTACGCCTAAACGTACCGGTTTACTGGCAGATCGTGACGTTGGACAAATTACACTGGGCTTGGTACTCGCCTCGGATATGGTTACTTTCGCCTGATGCAGCAGCCCATGGTGTCTGCCCGTGCAGCCCTCGTAACCACATCGATTCCTTGTCCTACAGGCTGCTGTCCGGTGCGTGGTGCTGAGAAAGATAAAACATGCTCCTGCCATCCTCGCCATTCCCCACCGTTCGTCTATTGTGGCGTTGCCGAAATTGGGGCATTCTGGTAGGCCATGGCCAGTACCACGGGATCTGCAATTGGGTTGCGCCGTAGCATCTCGTGAAATGACGTGTGTATTGGTCCAAGGCTGGTACTTTGGATGTTCCTGTGCAGGGGTTTGGACGTGGCTAGTACCGGGCTTGTTTACTCGGTTGCTGTCCCGGAAAAGTCGGCCAAATCTGCTGTCAGCTATCTTCGTTTGCCTGTCCAAGCATTCGGTCAGGTCTTCGAAGTTGGCTTCTCTGTCGCTTTGGCTTATCCGTTCCGCTTCTTCCGCCCACCGACCCCGCGGTTCGGGAGAGAGGTGACGGGCTATGCCTTCCAAATTATGCAATGCATCTAGGTCAGCCCCGTAACCTAAATGGTCGAGGGCTATTGAGCAGTTTTGCATCTTAATCACCAGGTCGGCCATGGTGTAGACGTCGCCCTTGGTTCTCTTTGCCTCTACCATCACGCCCTCTATTAGGTTACGGGCTACTTTGAAAGGTTGGCCAAACAAGTCCCTTAGAATCTTCCTTGCTCGGGTGTAGCCTTGTTCCGGGTCGAGCATGGTACACCCGTCGATAGCTTCTCTTGCTCGGCCTCGACAGTAGTGAGTCAAATAGAGCAGCATTTGCCGGGGTTCGGTGATCTCATTTTCGACGAACTTTTCGAAATGCTTGACAAACTTGCAGTAGTGCTCATCTCACCCGTCGAAAACCGTTAGTTCCACTCTAGGCAAATAGATCGTTGGTTTTTTATAGTCGGCGACTGGCGTGAAGTTTCCTATTTTATTTTGCCCTGAACTATCGGAAAGGTCGTAGTCGTTGGTCTTATGCCCACGCTCTTTCTGCGTACACTTCCGTTCTGCTTCCTGGGCCTGTTGCCTAGCCGATAATAGTAGTTCTAGGTCTGATATCTTCAGCCTATATAGATCGACATCCTTAAAATCCATACTTCCCTCAGTAACACATGAAATAGCACTGACAGGACTAGGCGATCTAGCATTGACTAAAGAATCATATGTACCCAAAACCTCCTCAGCGACTTGCCGTGTTACTTCCTGTCCGGATTCCACTGCTTTTGATCCTTTTCTTGCCATTTTGCGTGTTTTTCCTCGTTCAAAATTGATCTATTGAGTATTGTAACGAATGTTTGAGCAATGCGTAGCCAAATTCGCAACGGATCCCGAAATCAAAAGACGATTATCCGTGATATTCTACGATACTAGATTATTACACGAAAAATGACAAAAAATATATAAACCTCAATAATACGATCACAAGGACTCAACAACGAGAAACATCACTCATTTGCCTACACTATTGACTTGTCTTTACGAACTGGTTGTTTTTATGCACCAATTTTTGTTTGTTCGCGCCCAGAGCGCTACTTTGCCGTATCCCTGTTCAGGACCTGCGTGATGCACGTGCTGTTTGCTCACACGCTGCTATTCGGTTTCTCGTTGTTGAGTCCTTGTGATCGTATTATCGAGGTTTATATATTTTTTGTCATTTTTCGTGTAATAATCTAGTATCGTAGAATATCACGGATAATCGTCTTTTGATTTCGGGATCCGTTGCGAATTTGGCTACGCATTGCTCAAACATTCGTTACAATACTCAATAGATCAATTTTGAACGAGGAAAAACACGCAAAATGGCAAGAAAAGGATCAAAAGCAGTGGAATCCGGACAGGAAGTAACACGGCAAGTCGCTGAGGAGGTTTTGGGTACATATGATTCTTTAGTCAATGCTAGATCGCCTAGTCCTGTCAGTGCTATTTCATGTGTTACTGAGGGAAGTATGGATTTTAAGGATGTCGATCTATATAGGCTGAAGATATCAGACCTAGAACTACTATTATCGGCTAGGCAACAGGCCCAGGAAGCAGAACGGAAGTGTACGCAGAAAGAGCGTGGGCATAAGACCAACGACTACGACCTTTCCGATAGTTCAGGGCAAAATAAAATAGGAAACTTCACGCCAGTCGCCGACTATAAAAAACCAACGATCTATTTGCCTAGAGTGGAACTAACGGTTTTCGACGGGTGAGATGAGCACTACTGCAAGTTTGTCAAGCATTTCGAAAAGTTCGTCGAAAATGAGATCACCGAACCCCGGCAAATGCTGCTCTATTTGACTCACTACTGTCGAGGCCGAGCAAGAGAAGCTATCGACGGGTGTACCATGCTCGACCCGGAACAAGGCTACACCCGAGCAAGGAAGATTCTAAGGGACTTGTTTGGCCAACCTTTCAAAGTAGCCCGTAACCTAATAGAGGGCGTGATGGTAGAGGCAAAGAGAACCAAGGGCGACGTCTACACCATGGCCGACCTGGTGATTAAGATGCAAAACTGCTCAATAGCCCTCGACCATTTAGGTTACGGGGCTGACCTAGATGCATTGCATAATTTGGAAGGCATAGCCCGTCACCTCTCTCCCGAACCGCGGGGTCGGTGGGCGGAAGAAGCGGAACGGATAAGCCAAAGCGACAGAGAAGCCAACTTCGAAGACCTGACCGAATGCTTGGACAGGCAAACGAAGATAGCTGACAGCAGATTTGGCCGACTTTTCCGGGACAGCAACCGAGTAAACAAGCCCGGTACTAGCCACGTCCAAACCCCTGCACAGGAACATCCAAAGTACCAGCCTTGGACCAATACACACGTCATTTCACGAGATGCTACGGCGCAACCCAATTGCAGATCCCGTGGTACTGGCCATGGCCTACCAGAATGCCCCAATTTCGGCAACGCCACAATAGACGAACGGTGGGGAATGGCGAGGATGGCAGGAGCATGTTTTATCTTTCTCAGCACCACGCACCGGACAGCAGCCTGTAGGACAAGGAATCGATGTGGTTACGAGGGCTGCACGGGCAGACACCATGGGCTGCTGCATCAGGCGAAAGTAACCATATCCGAGGCGAGTACCAAGCCCAGTGTAATTTGTCCAACGTCACGATCTGCCAGTAAACCGGTACGTTTAGGCGTAGTGGCCGTGGGAGTGGTGACTTCGACTGGGATAGTCAAGGCGTCGGCTTTCGTTGATAGTGGATGCGACACCACTTTAGTGAAAGAGCGGTTTGCTGACAAACACCAACTCGCTAAAGGTGCGACATCGTTGGCAGTGAGCACGGTGGGCGGAACACAGGTAATGACTGCCGGTAGATTAAGGCTGCAACTCATCTCTCTAGACACTAACGAGGAAATTGAACCAACGGAGGCATTCACGTTAGCGGATCTCCCCATGCGAGCACCAAGGTCGATGAACGCAATCTTGACTCGGTGGCCCCACCTGCAGGATGTAACCGTTGTAGACTGGGAAGATGATGAAGTGGATCTCCTCATCGGCTGCGACGTGCCAGAGGCGCATTGGGTGCTTGACCAGAGAGTGGGCGACCGCCAGGCACCTTATGCCGTACGCACGGCTCTGGGATGGATGTTATATGGTCCAGTAGGGGTACGCGGTTCCGTAAATTACTTGTCCGCCGAAACGGACCGCATAGAGTATCATCTGCAACGGCTGTATGAGAAGGAGTTTCATGACATTGGAGACGAAAGACCATCGTTGTCTCAAGGGGATCATTTCGCTTTACAAGTCGTGCGGCAAGGCACTAGAGGCCTCAAAAACAGTTCGAGATTACCCCCATGGCGCTCATCTGCTGACCCGTGGGCTTATAGCAGAAACCATGTTCTCCAACGACTACTACGACCAAAAGAAGGCTTCGTTAGAAATCAGGATCTGTGGGAACGATGGGCAGAATTAATGATGCGAAATGAAGCTCTCGGCTACTTTGAAAAGGTTTTTGCCAACACCGACGGCCGAAGGGGTATCTGGTATCTACCTCACCACCCGGTTATCAACCACAAGAAACCCGAAAAACTGCACGTGGTTTTCGACTGTGCGGCCGAGTTTCAGGGCAAGTCATTAAACGATCGCCTACTACAAGGGCCCGACTGGACCACACCACTAGTCGAAGTTTTAGGCCGTTTCAGATTGGGCAAAGTGGCTTTGTCTGCCGACATTAGGGAAATGTTCCATCAGGTGAAGATTCCGGTAGGAGAACGAGATGCGTTGCGTTCCCTGTGGTGGGAAGGGAGCGACCAGCACAACGCAGTGGTGAATTATAGGATGACCGTCCACCTCTTCGGAGCCATATCCTCACCATTTTGTGCGATCTGCTCCCTCCGAGAATCAGCGAACAAACATGGCGATGTAGTACATCGGACGGTGGTAGGTAACATCAGCAGGAACTTCTACGTCGACGACTATCTTGGGTCATTCGATGATGTGGAATCAGATCTAGAGCAGTTCAGGGGTCTGATGAGATTACTGGAAGAGGGCGGCTTCCATCAAACAAAACGGATGTCGAACGCTCCAGAAGTGCTCGAGGTCATTCCGTACCACTACAGGGCCAAAAGAGTTAGTGATTCGGACGGCTCCCCATTCCCTACCGAGAACACTTTAGGAATACAATGGGACGCGAAGACGGACGAGTTTGTTTTCGAACTAAACTTTCCCGAGCTGCCAATAACCCGTCGTGGCATACTATCCGCTGTCTCTAGTCTGTTCGACCCGCTCGGTTCCGTCTCACCCTGGCTGTTACCCGGAAAGATCTTGCTGCAGCGGCTGTGCCGTAAGAAAGTTGAGCGGGACCAGTCACTGGACCAAGAGGACCGGCTGGACTGGGAAGAACTTTTGAACACCTTGAAGAAATTAGGGGACATAAGGATTCCACGATTTTTTGACTCCTGACCATACGACACGGACTGGAGAACTACATGCCTTTTTCGATGCATCCGAAGTCGGTTATGGGGCTGTGGTTTACGGAAGACGGTGCACAGGAGACGAACGATATACTACGAGGATCCTGTTCGCTTAAAACCCGCGTTGCTCCACTGAAGTCGGTCTCGATCCCACCCTTTGAACTCAACGCAGCCGTGTTGGCAGTCAGAGTGTTGCAAGCTGTGAAGAGATGTTTCGATCTCTACATTTGGTCGGTGAATTTCTGGACGGATTCAACGATAGTACTTTACTATATCAACAACGTCCGGAGCCGGTTTAGTACTTTCTTTGATAACCGACTCACGATTATCCACGCAGAATCAGCCATGAACCAGTGGAATCATGTCAGGTCTGGAGATAATCCGGCCGACCTGTGCTCCCGAGGTGCGACCAACTTCAGGCAACTAGACACGTGGACGAGAGGACCAAACTTCCTGCAAATGCCTAAACAGGACTGGTCCGTGTAAGAATTGAAACCTCCCAGGGAAGTATAACTAGAGATTAATGGCGTAGTGACATCGACGAACGTCGTCGAAGCGACATCCACTATATCGCGACTGGTCAGGCTTTCTTCCTGGATGAAAACACTTCGTGCTTTAGTTTGGTTAGCGAGGTTCAAGAGCAATTTATTAGTCATGAAAAGGGCTACGGCCCTCAGGCCGGATACGGGTCGGCCCGATAAGTCCCGATGAGTTACAAGCTGCAGAATACGATGTTTTCCGAATGATACAACGCGAGGCTTTCGCCAGAGAACTCGAGAGGGCGGAAGAAGTGGGATCAATAAACAAAGAAATATCATCTTCAAGAGAAGAACTAAAGCACCTTAACCCCAAATTTCCTGATGGACTGCTGCTGGTGGATGGTAGACCGGCCAACGCCCACCCGATCTTCGACACAAAGTGCCATATACCGCTGCCGGCTCGACAACCCGTCGTAGAGCTAATGATTCAACACGTCCACGCCGTGGAGGGACATGCCGGGGAAAGTCACGTGACGGGCGTCATCCGAAAGCGCCTTTGGTTGTTGAGAGGACGAGAGACTGTAAAACGCGTAATCCGACGGTGTGTGCAATGCAGGAGACGCAATGCCACAGCAGGCAAACAACTCATGGCCCCACTACCAGAATGCAGGGCGACTACGGGCTGGTGGGCGTTCAGCGACACTGGGTTAGATTATTTCGGGCCCTTGTGAACCAAGTGCGGGAAGAGACTGGGAAAACGAAATGGGTGTATCATGACGTGCATGAAGTCGCGTGTGGTACACCTAGAAGTCGCACATTCGATGACGACCGATTCGTTCCTACGGGCCTTGCAGAAATTTATCCACCGAAGAGGCGTACCGGCACATATATACTCAGATAATCGGTAGAACTTTGTGGCGCCCACCGAGAACCGCAGCTTTGGCTCAAGAACATAAATAAGGACGAACTGCAGGCTCGAACCGTGGCCTACGGCATACGATGGCATTTCAACCCCCCACAGGCCAGCCACCGGCTTTGCAGACTCGACAAAAGTGGCTTGTGAAATCAAGGCCATTCAAGGTTGGGGATATGGTGATGATCACAGATGAACGCGCACATTTTAGCACATGGTCCTTGGGAGTGGCTATGGAAACCATCGAAAGCACTGACGGAAAGATATGATGAGGACAGCTAACGGAGCGCTACTCCGTGACATACGAAGTATTGGCCTACTCGAGAGTGAAGGCGGAGAAATTGATAACGCTGAGGCCCAGTAGACTATTTTGCATTCGTCTTCGAGGTAAGTAAAGAAACCCCATACATGGTAGCATTCTGGACACAATGAGGTATCGGACCATCATACACCCAGACGCACACACACCTACATTGTACTCGTTATACCACCTGGTCTCCGTCAGACAAGTTACAGTGTTTATAACTTTTGGTTGAAGTTACAGACGTTTTTTCCGATGGAAGGTGATACTTGCGATTCCATTGTACATCCAGACACATACACACATACCCGTTGCGTACTATGCCCCGTAACCCCCATCAAACAAGTGACAGTGTTCGCCGTTTGTTTTTGTTGACGTTTCCGAATGTCTTTCGCATGAGTGGCTGTAGCGGCGGTTACTTCATACACACACACACTCACACAAGTACACAGCCAGTGCATGACGGCCCTTCCAAGGACAGTATCTATGTTCCTCTTTCATGCCGGCCATCGATCAGTTGTCCTCGTGGAAGATGTGGATTAGCCTGGCGTCTACGTGGCCAACGGATTAGGTGCGATCACGAGCAGAAAGTTGACGACAAGCATTAGGCACGCGCACTGACAGTAGCGCCTGGGTAAGTAGTAAGAATCAGTACGTTGTAACAAACCTTTGACTCTGCTAAGGATTCGGGAGGATTTTGGTGGGCGGTGTAACGAACGGTCGTGAAAAATCCCCCTAAAACCTTTACAGTTCCATGTTTTTCTTAACGTCATTCACTTGCCTACACTACTGACGTGTCTTTACGCACTGTTTGTTTTTATGCACCAATTGTTGTTTGTTCGCGCCCAAAGTGCTACTTTGCCGTATCCTTGTTCTGGACCTGTGTGACGCACGTGTTCCTTTCTCGCACACCGCAATTCCGTTTCTCGTTTGTTGAGTCCTTGTGATCTCATTATTGAGGTTTGTATCTTTTTGGTGTCATTGCTCATTCAATAATCTAGTATCGTAGAATATCACGGATAATCGCCTTATGAGTCCGGGATTCGTTGTGAATTTGGCTACGCACTGCTAGAACATTTTACTCTCAGCCCATGGATCCTGTTCGCAAAGGACATAGATATCTTTTACTAGTCCTGAACACTTTGGGTGAGCATACCTCTTACATATCTCGCACTCTATTCCATTTACCACACTTTTTCCGAACTTAGGTGCGAGACAAGGGTAAGAAACGCGTGTCACACCGAAATCCATCAGACGAAGGAGAAAGCAGTTCAAGAGATCTCTAACCAAACACAAAATAAACAATCTGACGCTTGTAGGTACAGCCCGTTAACACGAAAGAACAAAAATAAAAATTAAAAGCGAGGAAAGGTCGCATCAAAAAACTTCGAACACTTCTGGGCAAAACTAAAAGGAGAATAAAAATGTTATCCGGATAAAAACACCTCAAGCGCGATTCTGATAAGCTCAACAATGTAAATAAAACTAGGTTAGTCCACAAGCCTATTCAGAAACTCAATTTAAGGGCAAGAGCACTGTGAATTCAAGCCGCGCGGCACTCAACGTCAATCGGGTTCATTTTAGTTCAGTTTGCACAAGAGGAAAGTGGCCGAGACCGATCCAGCTTCCAGGTCGTTGTGTTGTCCATGGGTTTCCTTGGTTCCTAACACTGCTCGTTGAATATTTAATCTCAAATGCAGAACTTGTCAGACAGTATCACCTTCACGGACAAGTTCACTGACAAAAATACTGTGAGCTCATTACCTCACCCCCAGTTCACACAGCTAGCTCTGGGAAAGCTGTGTTTCAGAGTGAATCCAAGGCGTCCCTAAAGGTTGGTACATTCCTGCATCCAACGGCATCCTCTGACAGTCTATTCCACACAGGTAGAAACATATTTGTAAAAAATGCAGCCCGTACTTCCAGCCTTGAGTATACCATTTACAGCTTAAGACTATGTTTCCTGCTGCCGCACTCAGGGGCAGAAACGAACAAACCACCTATATCTATACCCGAAGGGGCCTTTTATGATCTTGAAAGTTTCCAATAGGTCACCTCGCCCTTTACGCCGATCTAAAGAGAATAGATTAGGATCCTCTAGACGTTGGGCGAGCAAAGCAGATCAGGTCACGGGACTTCTGGCTTTGGCCAGTGTACTTCCGGGTTCATGCACTCGAGAGCTGCAATGTTCCCACGGTGCATCAGATCAGTTCAGTTTGCACAGGACTTGGTGGGACCAGAGCCAATCAAGTGTCCACATAGTTATATTGTCGGCGCGTTTCCGTAGCTTCCAACACTGCGTTATTTTCCTTTTCTGAAAGGCAGAAATTTCGTGCAGTATCAGCCTTGGCAGAGAAAGGTGAAAACAGTGAGTAAATTGCATCTGACTCCTAAAACTGCTTAAAATAACTCGGGGTATACTGCCACCCAACATGGGTCCACTGCTTTCTTAAAAGCCCTTACCTTCGTGGTATTTATGACCTCCTCCGGGAGCTTATTCCAATAGGGTACCACTCTATTTGAGAAGCACTTCGCCCTAATTTGGAGCCTCGAATGCTTCATTTGTAATCTGAGGCTATGCCCCCTTGTGCCTCTCTCTGGGATTGGAGAAAAAAGGTCTTCTCGATCCATACCTGACAGTTCCTCCATTACCTTGAAGGTTTCCATCAAATCCCCGCGAAAGCACCGCCTTTCCATCGAAAGCAGATCCAGGGCATGGAGACGCTCTGTGTAGCGAAGCCCCCCTTGCCCAGTCGTTGTTCTAGTGGCTAGCCCTTGCGCTTTCTCGAGACAGTCTATATCCTTCTGGTAGTCAGGTGCCCAGGCTTGCACGCAGTACTCCATATGCGGTCTAACTATGGCCTGGTATTTCGGAACGAAAATCTCCGGCTCACCACACGACATCATTGATGAAGATGAGGTAGAGCAGAGGCTCGAGCACCGAGCTCTGTGGCGCCCCACTTGTTACACCTTTCGATTTCGAGACATGACTACCCACCTTAACACTAAAAGTTCGCCCTGCTGAAAAATATTTATCCATTGTCTCGCCTTACCAACAGTTCCCATGGACTGCAGCTTGACGTCCAGAAATCTGTGGTTCACAGAATCAAACGCCCTGCTGAAGTCCAAGTAGCAGACTGTCGACTGCCCTTCGTCCAGGCGCTTGGTTACCTCATCGAGGAACGACAGGAGATTCGTCAGACAGGATCGTCCTGCCACAAACCCCTGCTGATCATTTGACATGAGGTTGTGTTGAACCAAATGCCTAGAGATCTGTTTCCCGACAATTCGCTCCAGGCACTTATACGGTACTGAAGTTAAGCTAACCGGCCGGTAATTTTCGGCCTTTTACCGGGGTCATACCTTGTAAAATTCCTACCACCGTTGCCCTCCTCCGGTCTCCCGGCACAATTCCCTGCTAACTATGGTTTGGTTTATCTGAGCGAAATTCCGGCTCTTTAGGTCAGGTCTGATAAGGTCAGGTTTCTTGAAGGTTGCGCGGGAAAGTAGCCGGGCCAGTTCAATTCAGTTCAGTTCGCATAGGACAGCTAATGGCCACGGTCTAATGGGCGTCCAGAATTCGTTCGATGATATGCACACTGGGTAGGCGCCCAAAACGGCACGAATTACTTCTTCGAATGCCCGCTAAAAAATAGAAGGGAAACGCAAAACCTCGTCGCTTATCGGCTGCGTGAGTCGTTATGCGTCGTGAGCGCCCACTCAGTCATTAAGCAGCAAATGGAGAACTTCAATAAATTAACACATCACATCCGTTTGTCTAGTAAGGCTCTCAAAATTCAGTGTCAGAAATTATCTCATTATACTTGCATCTAAGTCCCCTTTGAATTCCTGGACGGTCCCCAGTTCTATTACCCCTTCCGGAAGTTTATTCCAGTAGTGAACCACCCTGTTGCTGAAGGAGTGAGATCAAGCTATCAGCCTAGATGGAATTTTCGTCAGCTTCCTCCCATGATCCCTTGTCCTCGAGTCTGTCGCCATATAGAATAGACTCTCCGGTGTTATCCCAGAAAGGCCTTTGATTACCTTAAATTTCTCTGTGGGATCCCCTCGTAGTCTGCTCTTTTCCATAGACAAAAGTCTGAAGTCCTGACATCTCTGTTCATAGGTCTTGCCTCTCTGACCCACAACCATGCGCGTTGCAAGACTTTGTACGTTCTCCGAACAGGTGGCATAAATTTTGTAGAAAAATGACCATGCCAGAACACAGTTTTCTAAAAGAGGTCTAACTACAGACATCAATGCTTTTATGAAAATCCCAGGCTACCTGTACATAAAAGATAGTCTCAACTTGTAGAGCTTGTTAGGGTAATTTTGATCGGGAGTAAGGCGTAGCCCAATTAACGAATCCCTAAGTCAGAACAAGATTGATTCGCTGATTCCACGGTACTGGATTGACAAATCATACGCATTTAAATATGCACAAACATCGACTGTACGGCTACAACGTCTAGCAACGAGGACCATAGTCCAAAAAAGGGTCAGTGTCAGGTACCACCGTCATGGCAGTCCAAAGTCGAATCAAAATTATGCCACTTCAAGTGATCAAAATATAAACAAATGTTGAAGTGTAGTGACTGGTGCATGTTGCACTTGTTCGAGGGTCAATAAGTTAAATAGCGTAGTCTCAACAATACGAGTACGTGACAACCGCTGGAGAGGACATATACACACGTACTTTACAGAGCCCATCGCGTGCCTTTTTTGCGGCTGCTGAACACTGATGGAATCACTTAAGATCAGGAATCACCAAAACTCCAAAATCTTTTGCCCTGTTTGCTGCCACTATCGTAAACGGGCCTCGGTCTCGCGTAGCCGTCAGGCTTGTCACTCTCCATGAAAACAAGTGACTCTTCCCAGCATTGGGGGTTAAGTCTCACCTCTAATCCCAGTTAAAAATGGCGAGTGGGTCTCTGCTCAGCTTCTCTCTACCCTGAGCCCCCACTAACTTCACGTCATCTGCAAAGAAGTTTGCTGACTGTAGGACCAAGGCTAAGTCATTATTAAGCAGAAGAAACAAAAGTGGCCCCAGTACCGAACCCTGCGGAACTCCACTGTAGACGTTTTCTAATTTATGGTTATTTTCACCTACACTGAGATAAAAAGTTCCACCGGTGAGGAAGTCCCCTACCCATTACTGAATCTTCCCACTTATAACCAATGACCTCAAATTGATTATTAGGAGCCGATAGTTTACCGAGTCAAATGCCCTGCTATTCTGACGAAATGGTAACCGTAAGCCACAGCTAGAGCACCCTTCACATTGCCTCACTCCCGAACTATTTCAGATCAAAGTGGTTACCAGGGTAACCATCAGCCAACTCGACGTTACTCCCGGATTACCCTACGGACTAAAGGATCTGATCAATCGCAGTGACCATGGTTTAAACCCATGCTCACGGCTGCTGATGCTATATGAGGCACCCTACATGGCTGACCGGTGATCACAATCCTATAACCGGAGCAACATTCCCTCATGAAAGTCTCATTGGATCGCAGAATGGGTTCCTGACATCAATCGTCACCTGCGACCAAGGTCTTAATGGAACAAAATACCAGCCATCTGTAGCCAACCAGAACTTGATTAATAATTCTTGTATCGCGTATACAGAAAACCTTGCCTTTACACTCTTCCAACCTCTGCTTGGTCGCAGCAATAGCGTTTCTCTCCAATAGTCTTTTTCTTCAACGGCTCCTCTTTGAAAGTCCGTCCTGCTTCCGTACACTATTCATGCCCTTCAAAAGTATACTGCACCCTTCGTGAAGTTTATGGCCTTTACGTAAATTTCCATGTGACTAAAATCATCTTTACAAAAAGGTCTATCTTATTATCACATCCGGCTCACTTGCATTTAAATCACAGGCCCCCTCAAAATAAGTCACCCAATATTGGATCAATCTTCTATATTTCGCTGGTATCTCTGACTTCACTTCGAAAATCCAATGCGGACTTCATTTTTACCGTGCCTTTAGGCAATATCACTCGACCGGTTCCTCGTTATTGATCCTGTTGGTGCACACTCTCATCTTTTTCTGGATGCCCTGGGTCATCGCAGCCAGATTTGGCTCCCATGAGGCACATTGTGCATTATTCCTGCCTCAACTCCCCGGTCACGCTGTGATGTCCAACACCTGTTGCTTCGGTGGTTCTTGCATACACTTCTCTTTAACATTCTCTAGTAACGCTTATATCAGCATTCCCAAGTTCGTCCAGCCATCCACAAAGCCTTTCCCGAATTCGAAAATGGTTTAAAGTTCCCGCATTGACCTTGTCCACTTTGGTTCACTCAAACATTGCCCAACTTTAGCGTTTTATTTCTGCTACCGTGTGCTCCTTAAATTTTCAAATTTGTAAACACTTCACATTGTAGTGTACTTCTGCATTCTCTGATCGTTCCTTATGCACGCTTCTTGACCACAGTCAAGAAATATACCGTTATGACTACTAAAGTCAAGGTAACATACTTTTACCCGTTAATCTTCATCCACTCTTAGAGTGGCTTCGTCTAGGAAGCTCAAGAGATTGGTCAAGCACTACCTGCTTTCGAAAATCCATGCTGAGCTGGGCAAACCATGGAGTTCTCTAGAAGGTGCTCGCAGACATGCGCCCAGAAGATCTTCTCTAACACTTTGCATAGGATGCAGGCCAAACTAACGGGTCTATAGTTTCCTATTTCCGAACGGCGCCCACCTTTATGTATAGCTACCACTGCAGCACTTTCACAGTCCTGTGGCTACATTCCGCGATCCGGGGTAGCCCTATAAGACGCGTATACTGGAACGGATGTAATATCAGTCAACGGCCTGGTGTTAGCGGGGTAGATATCACCTGGCCTGGTAGACTTATGGAAATCCAACTCCTCCAAGAGCTTGCGTAATCTTTCCCCCGCAAGATTCAAGTCTGTTATACCAATTGGAAGAGCCATTCGCCCAAAATTTATCAGCATACCGTTGTCTATTCTGTGCACACTAATAAAGTACCCTCACAGAGCACCTACTTTTCTCTGGTTGTCTGTTGCCACTTCATGATCATGGGTCGTCAGTGGTCCTACAGCATCTCTCAAAGAACCCTTTGAATGCGTGTAGGTACAGTACTGGTCTGGATACTTTCTGACACACTGGGTCAACTTTATTTCATACATGAGCTTAACAATTCTCAAAAGGTTCGTCGTCTCATTTCTATGCTTCGTGTATTTGATCCAAGGGTGGCGACTCCCGGAAGCCCTGAACAGAGCCGAACTGCGGTCTCTGTGTTTGATGGACTTGCTTTTTTTCGCTCCCACCACACCGGCTTGTCCTCACTCCACCCGCGCTTCGAAGGAGCAAACCCGTTTCGTAGGGTAAGTAGAGATCCTTCAATCACATGTCAGCGTTTCTTCAAACTAGTATGGTCCGCTGGGTCCCATATTAGATTGGTCGTCCTATGGCGAAGCCTGGGAATGTCCACGTTTGCAAAGCTTTCGGCCAACCTCAATGCTACTTTGGGTTGGAGCATGCAAAGGGTGATTATGCAACTAAAGTGGTCGCTCTTACCCAGCCGGAAGCAAGCCTGGTGTTCCACTACATTGACCTCATGATTCGTATTCACTAGGTCCAACAGGGACAGCATGCAAACAGTCTTGTTCCTAGTTTTTCTCCGTGTGTTGGGACGGATTATTCAAATGCAGCCATTAGAGATGTTCCTCCTTTTGAGTCCCCGGGGCGCATGCCTCAACTACCCCGTCTATGTGTGATAGGCTCAAGTCTCTAGCTAAGAGGGTCATATTACCTTCCTTATCTAGTATTGGAGTATGGCACCACTGCGCTTGGTTCGACGCCTACGGACTTTTTATTTGTTAGCTTTGGCTGGGCCAATCAAGCGTCTAGGATTCCTTCAATGGTTTGCAAGGTGATTGGAACCCACCAGTGTGGCTTGGCAAATTCCTTCCAGTTTTTTACACGATTGGATTTGTTCCTTCGGTTGGCCGGAATGAAAAGGGCGGAAAAGCTCTCTTCACCATCCAGGAGAGAGGTAACCTTGGCTTTAGCGTTCCATCACATTTAGTGTCTCAGATCGTAGGCACGGAAGCAGGATACTGAAAAGCCTGGAGTAAACCACGGTTTCCCCCTGCACCGCAGTATTCCACTTCTGTGAATGACTCGTCCCACTTAGCATCCAGCTTCCTTTTAAAACGACTCACACACATTGCGCTACCTGGTTCTTCCTTTAGTCTATTCCACATCCCAACTACTCCACCACTGAAGAAGTTCGCTCGCACATTTGGCCTAGAGCATGGCTTCTACAATTTTACACTACTTCCCCTCACTGTGATCAGTGTCCCGTTCAAATAAATGCCCTGCACCTATGCTCAATAAACCCTCCGGGGTTTCAGAAGCTTTAATAGCATCTCTTCTGAGTCTTCTTTTTCCACGTTGAAAGAGGCCTATATGCCGCAGTCGTTGTTCATACGATGTCCCATTTTGTCCCTCAACAATCCGAGTGGCTGGCTGCTGGACCTTTCCTAGGCACGGTTTGAATTGCATGAGTCGTATGTGTCTTTCATTAAATTTTCTGTCCGATTCTAAATAATCGTGTATCCGGCTTTTAATTATTGATTATTGTAAAGTTTTTAATCATAGCAAGATGGGTCCCATGCATCCCGAGGTTGCCGGGTCTCCCATTATTTCAAAGTGCAACAATATTTCTCCCGGACTTATCGAGCTTGTAAAAAGGTATTACACGATTTGGTCCGTGAAGGAGTATTGACAGCGGAAAGTTCTTTATTGTGGGCCACCTCGATTGTGACTCTCCTAAAACATGATGGCAAAACTCCCAGAATCTGTGCAAATTAAGGTATTACCTTGAACAAGTTGCTGAAAGAGTCCAGTTGAGCCACTCTCGAGCCCGACGACCCTCCTTAAATACCTCACCGTTCTTAGAAGCTTTCCGAAATTGACCTGAAGGATGCTTTTTCTAGATTCCACTTGCCGAGCTGCCCCGTGAAACAACCGAAGTCATTACACCTTTTATATTGCATCAGTATGATCTTCTGCCCCTCCGTGTTTGCGTTTCCTCCGCTTTTTTTAAAGACACTATAGATTATCTGATATCTGACCAAGTACGTGTTTTTGCATACCAAAATGACAATAATGTATACGCACCCACCAGAGATGTGCACGATGATCGTTTCCGTTTACTGCTGGACGGATTCCTGTAAAGCAACGTAGCCATCATCCCTGATAAGTGTGTGTTTCTCCACTTCCCAATTTACGTGTTCGAGTTATTTGGCTGATGCTCATGGTTTCCTCCCCAACACCAACCGTTTCGCCCCGCTATCCAATGCGCCTTCCCCCAAATCATTTGTTGAACTGTATTTTCTACCAGGTCCTCTTCAGTATTACTTTAGATTTATTCCAAATTTCGCCACTAAAACTGCACCCTAATTCAATCATCTCTCCCAACAGGGGTTCCATTGGTCTTCAGTACAAGAACAATGCTTACTTGGTTTGTTAAACTTTCTATCTGCCGACGCTGTTTGTCGTATGTTTTCCACCCAAGCATCTTTGACGGTTATTATGGGCGCGTCTCCCACCGACATTCGCTCAGTGCTAGGACAAGAGGGCATCCAGTTTGATGCATTTCTCACCGACCCAGTGCCACCGAACTTGCACATCCACAAAAGCGATGTAACGTATTGGCTGCTTATTGGACCGCTACTCGTCTGCACAGGTATTTGTCCGGCACCGGCTTTACCATTACCATCATTGGCCAAATCTTCGGCAGCCATGGTTTAGCGCTGAAGTGTTGCTTTATCTGTATACTTTTATGACATTTAGTATTGCAAAACAGTCTATCCCCCATGCGGGCTACTTGTCTCGCTACTCCATTTCCGAAGAAGCATCCGCTGCCGACCACTTGCCTGACCAGCCGCTACCTGTTGGTCGACCTGATCTAATTTGTGAAACGAAGAATTACTACCATGCCATAATATCCTGTGTTCGACATGGATGGCAAGCAAATGTTCTGCATCGATTTTCTGAATTCTACAAACGGCGCGAAGTAATTTCGGTAACCTGGGATGATATCTTGTGCTGTAGCGACAGAACCACTGTGCCCCCTACATTTTGGGCTGCGGTTTTACAAGATATGCATTCCGAACACCCAGGTATTGCGATAGTGGAATCTTTTGCCCGTCTCACATTTTGGTGGCCGGAGTTGAACGACGGTTTGTGCCGTGTTGCTAAAAACTGCCGTGACTGTCTACATAAGCTTCACACGCAACCGTCAAAATGAACGCTGTGGCCTATCTCCGTAAGGCCTGGCAACTCGTTCACGCTAATTATTATGGTCCATTTATAGACAGGTACTACGCCCTGGTTACCATTGATCTCTTCCTCCCGTTGGCCGAAGATATGGCTCAATACTTCCTCTAACTCTGAATTCACGATTACAGCCCTACGGTAGACATTAGTCAAAAAGGTGTTCCATGTGCTTTGGTTACTGACAATGGAAGCCATTCTGCGGCGAAGAAGGTGACTGGCTGGTAGAAATCGTTGGGTTGTCACCATGCGTTAACTTCACATGGACGCCCACAGTCCAATGGTGCAGTCGCAAATTGTTCGTACCTTGAAGGGTGAGATTTCATCTGTTAGTATCAGCATGTTTGACGAACTCGTCGGAGTGTTGACGGTCTTCGAATGCAATACCGTAACTCCACCCATTCGAAGACCGGACAGAGTCAAGCCGAGTTGTTTAAGAAGAGAGTATTACGTACAAACGTGTTTAGTTTGGAACCAGCTGAGGTCACCCATCATCAAGGAAATGAATAAGGGCCTTCTCGCTGTTTGTTCTCAATCAGATGGGTAAGGGTTGTGTAAGATTCTTGATTTGGATGATGGTTCTGTACGTCGTAGGAACTCAGAAGAAATTGCTTCTGGCACGTGTATTTCTGATGCTACTCCTGAATGTCCTGCTTCCAATGTTTCTGAGTCCACTCTTGAAGAGGATCATTTCAGTGCATTTGGTACCAGTCAAAAGGTGCAAGTTCGAAGGTCCGAAAGATGGCTCCATAAAAATCGGCTGAGTTACAAGAGACCGGAACTTTATTTAGGCTGTGGCAGATGAGATGACTGTTAACGACATTCCTTTCTATTGTTTTACCACATCTTCGAATGCTCGTACACAACAATGGCGCGGAGTAAAAGTTCAAATTGAGTCCCAGTTCAGCCGGTGTCCCCAGTACTTCAGAGAGCCTAGCTTGGGTCGGAGCACTTGCTACTTTCTTAGCAACAGTACTAGATCTTGAGTGCAAGTACCGATCATGACCCGAGTGTTTTCGTCAAAGGGCATACCCCATTTGTTTGTCCAGCTCACTACCTGCCTCAGGTCCCCTGCTGGTTTATCACGATCTCTTGATCCCACAAAATTTTACATTGTCTGCAAAAAATGAATCACTGTATTGATATTCCCTCCACTTAATCATTCAAGCATAGCAGGAACATTAGCAGACCCAAAATTGACCCTTTAGGTTTTCCGCTGATTACCTATACTGCCGTTGACCCGCAGGTTTCTACTCTACTACGAAACCCCTTGTTCTTCAGGAAGGCTGATGCCCACGTGTGTATCTGTCCTTCTATCTCCAAAATCTCCACTTCTCCCACCGACAGACAATTACTGACTGAATCAGAAGCCTTGCTGAGGTCTAGGCAGCAAAATTCGACCACCTAACCGTCTTCAAGCTGGTTGTTGTTTTCTTCTAGGTCTACTCAAAGCTTCGAAGATAACATTTCCCCTCAAAAACCTTGGCTGCGCTTTACAGAGCAACCTGTGTTTCAGTAAGTGCTTACATGTATGTTCCCCTTCCGGTCGCCCTGGACACTAAGGGAGAAAGCACGTGAAGTTTACGGGACGAACATTTTCTTGATCTGACCGTAAACCTCACTTGTGGATAGTCTCAATCAAAACTCACTTCCAGCCCAAAGGTAGTATACTTTGGTCAAGTGGGACACATTATAGACGGCAGACATACCACTGATGATGGAAGCCGGTGGCTGTATGACAGCTGAGTTTATATTTTCAGGCCCCGCAGACTAGTGTATGTTGAGACCTTCCAAGAATTTCTCAGTCTCCAGTTGCCCAGTTTGCAGGTTGGAAAGGAAAGGAGCTACCACTGGCGTTTAGGTCGATGTTTGTTGTCCTTCATCAGAGTATAGGCTGAGAGTGCCAGCTTTGCTCTGACCAGTGTCACAACGTTAACCTCACCCCTGAAGACCAGATATCCCTTTACTTACTACTCCAGATACCGGGTACTAACCAGGTCCCGGGAAAGGCGACGAGCCAAAAGTTCTGAGGCATGCCAAAAGACGGTAAAAGTCGATCGATTGGGTGGAGGGCATTTTGTATTGAAACAATATCTCTCGCGTTTATGATTGGGAGCGACACCGGACGCTATACCAGCCAAGGGAGCTGAACGGTAAACAGTCCGCAAGCAGAATAGTCAGAAATGTGTGTTCCAGTTGGCGGAAACCAATTGTCCTTTCTGCATGCAGACAAACAAAGCACAACTCTGTGGCACCGAACAACGTACAAACAGCTGAAAGCTGAGTGCTAATTGGATATGTTTGCCTAAAGTAATTTTTGGTCACGAATTTACACATTCAGAATTAGCCATCTCCAGAGCGCTACAACTCCTTCCCTTAGCGACGCCTTTGGCTGAACATACCAATGGAAACATTTTGGGTTTTGTTTAAGTTTTCTGGCCGGCGCTAGCTCAAAAGCCCCCCCCCTTGCCCATTGTTGGATATTTACGGCTTAGTCTCCATCCTCTCTGTACCGTAACCAGGCTTTTCATCTACCAGTGGCCTTCAACATCTGCCAGCTCTCGCCCATCTTTTCGCCTGCTCGTCGAACCGCCGGTGTCTACCAGGCTGGCCTACCTTTATTTTTGCACCCCTGAAGCGGCGCAAAACTGTCCTGCACCACCAGAAGGTTTCCTCTGATCAGCTGCCACATTTCCTCTACTTCAACTTCTTCATCGTCTGTCTCCCAGTGTGGTTCAGCAGCCCAGGTTCTGAGTTGCCCTATATTTATCCTCCCAAAATTTCTACCCAACCTTCCCACGGCTTTCACCTGCCTGAGACAAAGGGAAAACGTGGTGGTGATACGATCTATTCCGCTCAAAGATGTCAGCAAACCTATCTCGACTATGTCATCTTCATGCCCTGTGACCATTGTAACTGTTATTCCGATCCTGAGTAAATTGTAGCCCGATGAAGGAATCCCAACTTCAGAACAAGATTGATTCGTTGACTCTACGGCGCAGAATTAGGAAATTATATAGATATAAAATTATGTACAAACATCCACCGTACAGCCACAACGCTCAATAACTGGGACCGGCGTTCGGCAAAGGTCACTGTCGGGTACGGCCGTCACGGCAGTCTGAGTTCAAATCAAAAGTGTGCCATGGCACACGAGAGACAAACAAACTAATGTTTAGGCGAAGTGGTTAATGCGCGCAGTGCTTGTTTGAGGATCAGTAAGATAAGTAGCGTAGTCTCAACAATGCAGGTACGTGACAATGACCGGGGAGGGTCTCCTCACATGTATTTTGCACAGCCCACCAAATTCTCCATGAAACCGTCAACCCCCGAGGAGTACATAAGGATACCGAGTAACCCTAACCTACCTTGACCCTGAGTCCAATTCACATGTCGGTCACCACTGGCTTCATCCATAGTTAGCTAGTCGCAGACTCCCTT
Organism: Fasciola hepatica; assembly: GCA_948099385.1. Classification (NCBI taxonomy): domain Eukaryota; kingdom Metazoa; phylum Platyhelminthes; class Trematoda; order Plagiorchiida; family Fasciolidae; genus Fasciola; species Fasciola hepatica. The sequence continues at coordinate 19,614,159 of CANUEZ040000058.1, read as the reverse complement.
GCAGGTTTTCTTGAGGCTATGCTCCACACATCCATGCCTTTGAGTTCCGTCTGAAGATAATACTTCATTGTCGATACACGACAAAGGGCTTCGGTGTGGTCGGTAGGCGTAGACACTTTATAATATGTAAGGGACAATGGGCTTCTCGACTTACAGTAAAGGACGGAGCTAAATAAAGACTGAAAATTTTCGACGAAGATTCGAAGTGGCTACAAGGTGCTTGAAACATCAGGGAGTTCAACACGTGATGTGATCACTGTAGAAGTAAGTTTGGCTAAAGACTTATATCAGTTCGAACACAGATAGGTCAGTTATACAGACCGGAACTTCTGGCAATGGGAATGCATCTAAAAACGGTCAACAAGTGCTTCTTCCAAAGTTTCCTCTACTTTCCAAACAATTTCCAGTCGTGTGAATTGGAGTCTTGACAAACCGACTTCATTGTAAATCGTGAACACCGTGTCAAACAAGATGCAAATGTGCCTCAAAAACAGTGTGAGGGGTTGGGACCTACAGGAGAATGCATGGGAGATACATGAATGAATCAAGCTTCAGTTGCTATCAATGGGCTTGGTTTTGGCTTGGTCCGTCTCCTCCATGTAGCGCTGGTCGCTATCCCCCCATGCAAAAATATTTCACAGACATCTGGCAGTACTCCTCCTTTGTTTGCTCTGACCACCACCTAGCGCACGAGGCCATCGATTTCTGCAAGGCAGTTCTTGACCACTCCAATCGGCCATTCGTCTTTATGAAAGTGGCCCTCCACGATGATGACGAAATCGCCACATCTACACGATTTCTCCTTGGAGATCCAATCTTGCTGGAGCTGCAGGGTCGGAAAGTACTCCCTAATCCAACGTTTCCAGAGAGCCTGTGCCAGGTGGTTCGCTTGCTTCCATCCTGTGATACACCTTCTGCCTGGAGTTTTCGGCGTGTTTGCTCCCACATTTGGCTATAATAATAAAAGACCACTGGGAGAGAGAGCCGGTTCGCCTTGCCGGTCTGGGACGATGGGCACAATGGGTCTGGTGTTTATTATGTAATTTACTGCGGTTAGTGATGTAATTAGTACCGCGTCTTCGAGGTTTTGCTGTTAAATTAGGGCTGCGGGCATTTTTCTGGTGGACTGTATCAGCCTTTCCCAAGCGCCACTGCTATGAACGGCATAAGACGGGTTAATGAGCCGCAGTATTCCCTTTGCCACGGTCTTATTCCGTATTTTGGCTTGGCTCAGGTGATTCTACTATATCTTTCACTCCTATAAGCTCCAATGAAGTTCGAGCCTCTGTCTGAGTGTACTTTCACGGGAAAGCCTGGCCTCGCGACGAACCTTTAAAAGGCCATTAGGAGTGAATCAGTGATCACATCATGTACTGTTTCGAGGTGGGATGCCTGGATTCTGAACATGTTCAGCTCTCAGCTTAGGTTGAGTCTAGGACTGCACTGCAGATGGCCGAGACATCCAGTTTCTTGCACAGGCGGGCTCCACCGGTCCCCGGTTGCTGCTGCGGTGAAAGCGACAAGTTCCTCAGGTTTCAGCTCCTGTATCCACACATGCACTGTTCACAGTTGGCGACAGTGGACCACCAGGTGGACAGACCCGTTAGTTAGATTTAGGAGAGAGGAAGCGGAGCTAGTACACCAGCGGATGGAGCAAAAAATAAAGTTAAATGTAGTGATGGGAAGTAGGGCATGTAGACGAGGAGGGTGAGAGGAAAACGACTTATATGGACTGAAACGGCTACAGATGGGGACTAACGAGTGGGCAAGTAGAAGCAAAGCAAAGGCTGAAGTAGGGAGAGAAGCCTAAAAGGTGGAAGGAGTGGAAACCCAAGAAAACACAAGGTTTGACGAACTATCATGCAGCCGTGCATCTTTCGCATGCTTCCATGCTGTGGCACTAGTGTCAGATCAAAATAATCGACGCCAATTTTCACGAGTGGGCACCAGTTTGGTTGAACTGTCACATCTAAAAGGGGGCCACCAATTGTTTGCCTGCTACCGCATTCCGGCGACGGAAACTGAAGCAACTGCCGATGACTAGCTTGAATGTCCCCGGCCCACTGGTCACCTAAAATAGTCCAATTATATTATTTATTAGGTGGTTCAAACCCGCGTGTCCCTCTTTTTAACGTACATGATCTATCAAGCGTCCCATGATGTTGTGGCTACCAGGAACTGTTGAATAATGTTTTGTTATGTACTCCAGGTCTGAATTCGCCAACCGCCCTCCAACTGTCAGTGCCTCTTTGGCTCTCATAGAGTTTAATCTTCGGGTGCGACTGTGCAATGGCCTGCTTCTCTTGGGTTTATCTTATGTCCTAGACAACCTATGGGTCTGGAACAGGAAGGCGTCTAGTTGTAGTAGGCGCACGGCACCCAATTAGGCTTGGTTCAACTTGTCCAGTGGTATCGTTCCCACATTTAACCAATTCTATGATGGTGCCTTTCGGGAGCGTAACAGCATTCTACTTCTCGTCAAGCAGAACACGGCTTCCAACGTTTAATCCATTCGGGGAAATGGCACGGTCAGTCTATTGAGCTCAAGCTTTTCGTGGGGTTTTGTAGCCAGTATCAGCCGTTTTGTTTCAATATCTCCAGCCCAAGACCCCGGTGTTGGAAGTGTTGGCTACATCTCTTTAGATGCAGGTGGGAAGTCCGGACCCATTGCCCACATCCGCAGCCTTTCCAGTGTTCTTAGACCCCACAAGCAGAAGTCTTCCGGGTTACTGGTGGATTGCACATAGTGCCACTGATTGGTCTTAGTCGGCTCACGAATCACAATGGGTCTGTTGGCTACGAAGGCGGTAAAATGGGTGTTCGTGTTGTTTGGGTAATGCAGTACTGCGGCTGAGTCCGTCCAAAAATTTGATTCCCAGTTTATCTGACCGGAGCACCTTCTCATCGACGTCGCAGATTTCGCGACCAGTACTGCCGCAGTCAATTCTAGCCTCGAAATGGGCACGGTCTTCAGTGGAGCTGCTCTCGCCTTTGAAAATGCTATCTGACTGTGCCGCCTACTATTTTCGTCCACCCAGCAGCCGTAAGCCACTATCCCGTAGCCTACTTCTGATGCCTCCGAAAACAAGTGGAGTTGAGCATCCCGTGCAAATTTGTCCCCAGTCAAGCACAGTGGTATATTGGTGTTGACAAGCTGATCTAGGCCGTGTAACTAGTCACACCCTAGCCTGTCGCCGTCGTCCTAGAGAGGTTCATCCCAACCCATCCCTCTTTGGCACGGTGATTGCGGCAAGCACTTTCCCGGTAGCTACTGGGATGAAGCGATACCTCATGGATCATAGGGGCTTGGGACTGATAATGAAATTCCTCTCCGTGTGTCTGGTCGTTTGAGAAGGTCCAGAGTGAATATGAATTCGTCAACTTCGGGCTTCTGTAGACCCCTAGCGTGCGCTCCATTCCTTAAGAAAACCCCAAAAGCTCTCTTGCACACTAAATTTTCTCGGATCTCGGAATAACACTGATAACCTCGGGGCTGTTTGGAGTCCTCTTTGTGAGGCTGAACCCTCCTGCCTTTAAAGTAGCGATCACTTCGGTCATATATAGAATAGCAGTATTTGGGTCATCAATGGAGCGTAGAAAACCGTCTTCGTAGAAATGGTCCACTACTCTTCCCAACAGATTGCCGGAGCCGCCGAAAGGCCTGACAGTGTCTCGGAAAGCAGTTGGCCCAAAAGGGGGATGATACCGCCCGAACGGGATGAACCCACCAGGGAGGACGTAAGACGTCCCTATCTTCAACGGACATCTTCACTCGTAGAAACATTTCGAGCATATCCGCGGAGACGGCCATCTTTCCCAGACGAAAACGGTACGGAAGCTCGACTAGTGGTGTTGTCCAGTTTGGGCCCTGTAGCATATGGTTGTTGTGTGAAAAGCCTTGACTTTTTGCGGCACAATCAAAGACTACCCTAACCTTCCCCGGTTTCTTTGGGTTCACGGTCGGGTGAGGGAGTAGATGCCACCTTATATTTGCGTCGATTAGAGCCGTATCTGCTTTTTCCATATAACCCAAATCTATGTCATGTTGCATGGATCGAATATATTCTATCTTTAATTGTAGTTCTCGAATATGCCTGGTTTCGCGGAAATGTAAGCTTTTCGGAGCCATTTCTCGGCTGCGTGGCATAGTTTTCATGTGGGATCTCCACGGCAGAGGAGCTTCAAAGGATCTATGACGTACTTGGCTTCCTTGGCTACCATCTCAGTGCCAACCCATCTTCTCACGATGGGGCATTTCTACCAGTGGCTAAGTCAACAAATTTGGCTTTGTGCATCTGCTGGAATGCCTGTTTAATTTTCACCTTTTCCATAGAGTTGCACGTGACTTGGACCCATTTGCTGTACCTTCCTTTTTGCTACCATGCAAAACCCAACCGAATATAGCGCGTGTTGCATGGGGTTCTTTTGAGCTTCCTATTATTTGATCCAGGACCCAGTACGCCTCCGTTAAATCACAACCAAGCACCAGACCTATTTCGATATTCTGCTACAATGCAACCGTGATCCAGTTGATATGCGGCCGCTGAGTCCGAATCATTGTAGTGACTGAGGTGCCCTAATTGGACAATCCTCTATGGAGAATGCTTCTAGGCTCTCCGCTCTACTGTTGTTAACCAAGGAAAAGAGTTGTAGGTGCAGTTCGGTCGAGTGGATGATCTAGATGCCACCCACGGTGCTCACAGCTAAAAAAGATCGAACCCCATAATCCCGTATCTGTGCGCAAATTCCCTCCTCATCAGAGTGGTACCCGGGCCACCGTCTATGAAGTCCAAGGCTCTTATCACCCCAACTGGGGTTTCTACACCGACTGTCATTACTCCCAGGCGAGTGGGCCTAATAATGGAGCGAGACATCGAGCAGGCCACACTTGGCTTCAGAAGTTCTTCGGCATTCAGTTTCCCGGGTTTGTGCAGTAGGTAATGGTGTTTCCCATGGCATCCATCCTGACTACAACTGGGTTTCGTTCGGCACGCCGCTGCTCGATGTGAGTTATAGGGACAGACAAAGCCCAGTCTCTTATGTATTTCCCACCGTTCGTCGATGTCTACGTTGCGGAAGCGAGGGCATTTCACCATGCAATGAGACGCTCCACGAGCTTCAAAGGCCGGCAAGTTTTCATCTTCGCGGGATGGTGCGTGCGTCTGCTCACGTGTGGCTTCTTCTTGTATCCCTGGTTCAGCCCTGTGTTGTCGCAGTCTTGGGTGGCTTGCTCTTCTCAAGCACAAGCTGATCGAAACGACTGTTTGCTATCCAGGCATGACTGTCTACAAATTGCGTCAGGTCCTTAAATGTAGTTTTCACCCAAATCCACTGGTCCCCTCGGCTTCCTCAGCCCACCTACTCCATGATTCTTTGAGTAAACTGCGCACTGTTGACTCTAGTATGTTAAGTGCGTTCAGGTCCGGTGGATGGCTCGAGTGATTCAAAGGGATGCTTTAGTTTTTCATTTCTATCGCCAGATCAAACGAGGCATCGGACTCGTCTTTGGAACTTCCTGCCCCCGACAGCAATCCGCCGATCAAGTTCTGAGCTACCGAAAACGGTTGTTCAAACGGATGTTCCAGAGATGCACGAGCTCGAGTTGGTCGCTCTTTGGGATCCAGCATAGAGCACCTATCAATAGCTCCCCGGCTCTCCCTAGGCGGTAAAGTGGCGGGTGCAAGAATCTCTGCCCTGAATCATTTGCTGTTCTCCCTTCAAAGTTTTCACACTGCCTGGTAAACTTCCAATACTTTTCCGGGCCTCCATTGACTAGAGAGGGTTCTACTTTGAGCAGGTCAGTTAGGGGCGGCCAGCAAACAAAAATCTGCTTCTACCGCCCCACACCATTGCCAGGCTGAAAGGCCTCATGCACAGTGACCACAAGGATCACCTCTCGCTCCGTCTCTGAATTTGCTGTCCCCTGGCTGATTCAGCCTCTTCCTCAGCCAGCCTGAGCTGGCGTTCTTATTCTGATTTTCTGGACCTATAAATATACTCACGGCTAAATTCTATACCGGGATGAAACTCAAAGTGTCACTGACAGGACTAGTAGACCTAGCGATACCTAACAAAACTGTATCGCCAAGAATACCCCAGGGATTTGCCGAATTACTTCCTGCCCAACTTCGATTTGCTTCTACCCTCTTCTTAGCATTTTGAACTGGATTTCTCATAAAGATTCCAACTTCGGTGCTGCGAAGTCATTCCATTTGTGAGCAACGAGTGGCCCGAGTAACGAAACCCAAAGCCAGAACAAGATTGATCCGCTAATTATACGATGCCTAATTAAAAATTACGCAAGTGAAAATTGCAAGCAAACCTCAACTGTACGACCACAACTTTTCGCAGCGTGAACCAGAGTTCAGCAAAAGTCACTGTCAGATAAGACCGTCGCGGCAGTCAGGGATCAGCCCAGAAAGACTTCATGGCACATCTGAAAGAAATATAAACAAGTGTCAAATAGTGGTTGATTTGTGCTGCATTTGTTTCAGAATCAACGAGCATAGATGACATAGTCTAAATAATGCTAGTATGCGACAACGATTGGGAAGCATCTATAAAAATGTGCTTGGAGCACTCTCCCTCGCTTCCTGTTCGATTTTGTTCCAGGCTGTAAGCTTTGCCTCACCTTTACCCCTGCTATCCACACCATCAGCCCGATGTGTGCAGTAACCGGCGGGAAAGCTGCACGCCTTTCGTGACTTCCTTTTGGCTCTGTTACGGTGACAGTGATGCAGTCCGATTTGGCAATCACCTCTGCCAATTCATGCCATTCGTTTCCAAAGCTATACACGTTATTGTTTACCACGGCTGGGCTAGTCGCATCCATTTTTAAATTAATTTTCAGCCTGTAGGCATGGCAGTCGGAAACGGGTTCCGATTGCCTGCCACGTTTCCTTGTGGTTATTTGATGGTCTGGATAGTGTTCTACGTCCCACCACCACTTTTTGGGGGTTTGCGACCATTTAGGGGGATGGAAGTGCTGCTCCGTTTGGGTGGGTTGACACGCCGTTGGCGATGTTTCATAGAGTCGACATTCCCAGTAACATCTCGCTCGAGCCAACTGACCGAATTATCCGGCTATACTGTGAACCTTCCTTGGGGTTCGGTCCTCACCAGCTCCCTCTCTCCAGGGTTTGCGAACTACACCAGGGTTGTCCTAGGGGGCCGCTGCCTACCCTGCAGAAGTTCCCACGGACCTAGCCTGAAAACCGCTTTGAGTACTGTTTGCCTCCTTTGCCCCGCCGCTCGCGAGAAAGTACTTGATTGGCGCCTGCAGCCTTTTCCGCAATGTAAGGAGGCTTGGCAGGCGAGTGCAGGTAAATATTTCGGCACTACTTTGCGATTCCCGCCGAGGGCTAACTCCGCGTTTCTTCTTTAGTGTGCTCAGGTTGAAAGTCACTACATCCGGCCTATTTCTAACGACTTCCAAGTCCACCTCTTGTTTTACTATCTTTCGTTACGTATCCATCAGCTCATGTTCCAGCTTCTTAAGAGCACCACTGTTGTGGTTTTCTATAGTTGGACCTCATTTTGGGGTCCGCTGAATTATAGTTTTCATCCCTGAGGAGCCAGTATATCATCATCACCTTACCTGAACTCTCACATGCTGATAGCTTAGATTTGCATAGGGTGATGCACTTTCAACACCCTCATTTTCACCATATACTCCCCAGTCCAGCTGTATTCAGTTCGATAGAGCTTAGCCTACCGAAACCTCTACGCAGCCTCTCTGTGACCCCCGAAAGCTAGAGTCAGGGAGTAAATCTGATCAACACTTTGTTGCACTTTCCCAAGTATAGGAGGGTGCTGAGCCCATCCAATTTGCTTTCATATTTTGTGACTACCAAGTCCAGTAGAGATGTTTAGTTTCCCGCTCTGTGCTTGGTACTTTCTACTGTGCCTAAATAAGGTTCCCCCGTTGTGCCACTCGGCAGAGCGATCCTCTGCCCCAAAGTGAATACGGATTTCCGCATCTCATTTCACTCCTAAAAGTCTTAACCCCAAACAATCTCTATTGCACTTGCTCCTTCCTCCAGCGGCTTTAGTATCCGCATGAGTTCTGCCTCCTGTTCTGCTCCCGGGTCTGCATTCCTGTGGCACAGGCAATCGTTGATTTTCCGTTGGGCTCTGTAAAAATATGACATCACACAGATGCTCCTTCAGTGAACCTAACTGATTACTGTTTCCCTGTGAATCAAACTCTCCCCAATCTGCAGAAGTGCTCCACCGCCCGCGGTTCGAAGCTTCCGCCTTGTCGACAGACTAATCAGTGGTTTTTATCCTTCTGCGGGGTATGATCATTTCCGGACAGCGTTCTTTCGGATACCGCAACTATCTCGGCTCTGCAGCTTTCAGCCTTTTTCATCAATTCCGCCCATTTTCTTTTTAATGATGCAGGCAACGTTGTGTAACGCTACCGTAATCTTTTCTAGTGCGACTTCCCTGCTCTCTTTAAATTTTTGTCTCACTCCAATTGGGTCACCCAAGTGAACTCCTAGTTATTTGAATCCGGTATGAAAGACGTCACACTGTCCTCGTTTGCTTATATGACAGTCTGGTTCCCTATCCCGACTTCTTTTGTACACCCCATCGAAGTGGCCGCCTCATTTTTCTTGTCGTTTATTCGAGGGGCCTTACAGCAATCGGCCCAAGACGGCTCATGTCCCCACGTGGGCAGCTTACCCGTGCCCTGTCTCCCATGATATCCAAAGTTACAACCACCGCATGATGGCACGGCCTCCAAGGCAGTGGCCCCTTTTACCTGGGTTGTTTACCCCCGGGCCTCTGATTTCACTGCTTGCTTGGGTTTGTTCCCTGTTGGATTGTAAGCTTACTTGAGTAATTGTTGTCCTCCCTTGAGACATCCGGTACTATGCGGTATGCCCCCTAGAGTGATAAAAGACTTCATCGGCTCACGCCAGAAGCTGGTTCCTAAAGTTGAGGTCCATAAACTATGCTGCAGTCGGCTAAACTGAGGGTTTTTCCTGGCTCGGTCCCGGTTTTCTGTAAGATATCACTCTGAGCACTCTTCCTGGTCTTGTCACACAGTCTACTTCGACCAACCTAAGGAATTCACTGACCCTTCTGTGGTCCACCTCCCGCCTTAATTTCTCTCCTCTCTTTTGGAGGGCTCTTCATTGTAGGCAGTGGGTGGATTTCTGTGCCTCAAATGTACAAGATTCCTATCCGACTTCAGCTGTTATAATTCCCCTTTCAGGTCTTCATTTCCATCTTGAAGTCCCCTCTAACGTAGCTTATCTTTGCAGTACACGCTACTCACTATTACCGCGCCGGTCGCCTTCTCTCTGTCTTGCTGGGCGTCCGTTAATCAACATCAGCCCCCTTGATGTTGACATCCAGGGACGTATTTCTGCCGGCTTTTTGTCCTTTTTATTTGGTTTGATCTCTCCGACCTTCTCAAACGTTTTCCATACCACCTTAGAATAGCTGAATTTTGCAGCTTCACCGTTCCAATTCCAATACTAAATGGCCGTAAAGGGGGTTGCTGGGTGCGCAGAAAAAAAGGTGGTCCAGACAAAGCTAGGTCACCGAATGTAGTCCTCGACTCGGACTAGGGGGCTCGTCCGGTATTTCAACGGTCATAACGATTAGAAGATGAAAAGGTTTGACTGCTACGTGACCTAGACCCTTAGGCGAGGGAGAAAAATGAACACCTTAAGTGGTGGGCTACAGGAGAGCCGTGCAAATGATGAAACATAATTGTGCTTTAGGTATTTTTAAGTTCAAAGGAAGAAACTGCAGATCAAGTGGCAGCCGCTATTTGCCGTTTGCCAACTACACCCGCCATCGAACCCTCCGTAATGGCTGGCACGCGGCCGGCAGAGAGGGTTGGACGTGCTGAGACCGTGCCGTCGAATTTCTGAGGTCTCCTGGGTAAACGAGACGAGTTAGAGTACTGGGTGTTACACCATATGCCAGAGCTGGTCGCCCTGACAGAAACGTGGCTCACGGCGGATGTATTGGATTCGGAGGTGGCTATCGAGGATTATACACTATACCGTGCAGACAGAAGCCAAACCAGAGTCTACGGCGGTGTCATCTTGTTCTTCATGTTGGATATACCATCAATAAGACTGGATTCCTATTAAGACAGGGAGGATACGGTGAATCCTTATGGTGTCGTGTAAAGCCGACCACGGATGGGTATGAATCCGTTGGTGTCACCTACCGGACTCCAGCAGTGGACTCAGGAAGCATACTGTCAGGCATACGGCCACTGCCTCGTTCTGGTTGACTTTAACTGTCCAAATGTTGATTGCGTGAATCAACAGTGCCTCTCTGGTGCTGACATATTTACTCGAGAACTCGTTGCCTCTCCAAGACCTATCTCTGTGCTGGAACGTGACTCAGCCGACATGTACTCAAAGGATCATAATTACATTTTGGACTTGGGCATGTCTCCCAGAAGCTCTTATGTCGAAGAGATCTTGTTCAGGTTACCTGTTGGAGGCAGTGACCAATCGTCTCTGGTTATACGCTGGGGACGAGGAGTGCATGCGGTTCCCAGAGTAGAATATGTGCCTAATATTTGGAGCATGCACACAAGTCTGCAGGAATCTATTCATTGGTACCCTAGTGGCCCGTATGATATTGACCAGGCCTGGGAATCTATCCGAGATGGGGTACTTAATTTGTGTCGACCATTCGAACCTCCATCCCGGCATCGTCCACACGCAAAGGGGCCCCATGGTTTGATCTGTAGCTCAAAAACCTAATCCAGTGCAGAAATCGAGCATGACAACTATTTCGTGCTACCGGGGCAGGATATCGGCACTATCGAGACATTTGCAATGAATGCTTCGAACTCAAGCGGGTAAGGCGATGTGCATTTGAAGAGGAACTTGCTGTTGACTCCGTGCGTGTTCCAAAACGTTTATTTGCGTATCTGAAACGTAGAACACAGACCAAAACGGGCATCCCAGCATTGACAAAGGACTATTCGCTGGTCAAGGCGGCTGATGGCAAGGCGGATATTTTGGCGAGACACTAGGAATCCGTGTATGCACCAGAAAGTATGCCGATCCAACAGTGCAAAGCAAAGCTCCTATCATGCCTTTTCCAGAGTTCGCCGAGAAAGAGGTAGCTGAAGCGCTACGATCAGTTAAAACTCATCAGTCTCCAGGACCAGATGGTGTTCATCCCCTGGTACTAAAAGGACTGGCCGGAATATTGACCCCACCAATCACAAAACTCTCTAACTCGTCAGTTTTGGCACAACGACTACTTAAAGTGGGAACGGGCCACCGTTATCCCCTTGTTCAAAGCCGGTTCAAAGGCAGCTGCCATTAATTATCATCCTGTTTGTTTGACATCCTTGGCTGGCAAGACGTTGGAACGTCTAACTGGTTCCCGGCTCAGTGAACACGTTAGGAGTAGCGAGCTACTCTGCTCACAGTGGCAGTGATTTTGGAGGAAGCATTTGTGTATATCCAGTCTGTTGTTTGTCCATGAAGACTGGTCGGAAGCCGCGGCCACAGAGCACCCCGCGGAGGCAAACTTTAATGATTTCATCAAAGAGCTCGGTAAGGTGCCTCATGGAGGCCTGTTACTGAAACTATGGACCCTTGGTTTTGAGGCTCCAATAATTCATTGGATCGGAGACCTCCTAAGCAAAAGAACCTGTGCAATGAGAGTCGCCCAGCAGCTCTTGCGTCCCTTTAGTGCCTCCACAGTAGTTCTACAGGGTTCACTTTCAGGGTCACTGCTTCTCTTGGTGTATTTGAACAATCTGCTACCAGTTTTCTATTCATCTTCCCTCATTTAGGCAGATTACCCAAAAATCCGGAAAAAAAATCCAGTCAGATGCTGAATGCCAGGTTCTACAGGTTGGGAGCGACACTTAATACAACTTACAGGGATGGCCAATCAGCACTTCGGGTTGTGCGGAAGGTAGTGTGGTAGTGGTTGCACCAAATCTGAAGGCCAAGGTTAACACGGTAAGGCATGTGCCTCTGGTTGCAGTACAAACGGAGCGATACTTCGGTATTTTGGACAACTATCTAAGTCACCCCTTGAAGTGCTGTATGCTTCTTATGTACGTCCGCGACTGGAATACAGTAGACCCGCCACATTTCCGTGCGAGGCCACGGAAGATGAGAAGCTAGAACGAGTACAGCGGGCTGCCGCTCTCCTCGTCGTCGGATCTCGTGGGATCAGTTATGAAGTTCGTTCCCAAACTATCGGAACGGTCCCAGGGATATATCGCAGGATGCGAGGCGATCTCACTACAAGGGATACATTCTTCTCAGGGATTTTGGGCCAGAGTCGATGGCATACTTTCCTTTGCGAGCGCTCATCTGTACCCGGGGTCATTCGCGGACACTCGCGAAACAGCAGGCAGCCGGCCTGTCCGTGGTGTACCGCCTCTCAATGCGGACGGCCAGTTCATGAAAAACATGGCCAGCAGAAGCAGTGGAAAAAGAAAATGGCCACATGTCCAAGAGAAGACTGGAAGCCTTTCTGAATAGGCCGTGGCAGGACAGGTATACCTAAGTTAATGCCCCAGTATTGAAGTGACGGGGCTCAAGCGGTGGACTGCCCCACTGCCTCTAATTTTGAAGATTAGGGATTAAACAGCAGGGGCCAAGGACAGCTGTCTGCGGCACACCACTTATTAATAATAATAACGGTATATTTCTTGATCGTGGTCAAGAAAAATGCACAAGGCATGGTCAGAGAACACAGCAATTCACAGTAATGTAGGGTAATCACAGTTTTGATGTTCATGGTTTACACAATCGCAGTAATAGAACGATCAGCTTGGACGGTGTTTAAGTAAACTAAAGAGGGGAGGGTCGGCGCCGCCATTATGAATCGGTTTCAAATTAGGTACGGGGACGATGTGGTTAGCGGGATGGGCGTGGGAATACAGATAGAGATACTGAAGAAGATTAAAAGTGCAGTGTTTGCACGAACCCATAAAGCAACTAGTGTCGGATATCACAACATGAACAGGGAGTTGAGGCAAGAATAATACACGACTTCGAGTGCTGGGAAAATCCTCCTCTAATCTAGCCTGAACTTCCTCTGCAATTGATCCTCTGATGACCCATTTCTATACCGGCAAACTCAATCCCACTTTTTCCAGCCTATTTATAAAGGCCCGTGATTATCCAGTGAGGTGACTTAGGCTCTGGGGTGTCCCTTCCTGGCAGCACCCTATTCCGGATCACTACGAGGTTTATCAGGTCGGTGGGGACGTAGCATTTTTCTTCCGGTCAGATATTCCAACAGCGCAGTTAGTGGCGTTTGTCGACCCACAAGGATCTGCTGAAGTTATCTGGTGCCGCATCAGGCTTAAAAGCGGGGACTTTAGGACAGTTAGAGTTTTCTAACGGACACCTGAGGCCACCGCTCCGAATAAAAAGAACTTACTGAGGAGCTTGGCTTGCGACGGCCACGGCCTCATCCTGGGAGACTTCGGTGCCACACATATTGATTGGACATCAAGCGGGAGAGCGGCCCGGGCAGATCCTTTCTCTCAGGTGTTAACGGCAACTGTCCGAGAACTGACCTTGCACTAAGGCGTTCGGGAATCAGCGTAGGTTTATTTCACTCACGGTTCCGTTTTTAATAATAATAAAAGTGGTATATTTCTCGGCTATGGTCGAGACGCACGCGCAGGCGCATGATCATGGTGTACAGCGTTACTCAGTAAAATGGAATATTCACAACATTCTGGCATAAAAGTCAAAAGTGTTAGCTGTAGAAAACCATAGCCAGCGATAGTTTATATGGATCACTCTAATAATGGTTTCCGCGCCAACTTTGAACCGGTTTCGATTTCGCGTTGGGCGGTGGCACACCACGTGGATATCGAGTAGGTCGTGCATTCGTACTGCTAGGGGTGCAATATTAAAGAAAATGATGAAGCCATGAAAAACGGCGGTTTACCGGGTATTTGCGAACAGCGAAGTTTTGAATAGGAAGAAAAAGAGATTATATGGAAGTACACTCGGGGAAATTGATGCATGCGAAGGGAATATCGAACCATGAATCTGATGCAAACCCTGAATGTCAGTTCTACCGGGGTTCAATAAAAGGAATGAGTTATGAAACAAGGAGACATGAAACCAATTTTATGAATGTACATTTTTGTACTTTGGTGAGTGTGGAGGTAACCAAGGTCCATATGAGGGTAAGTTACACTTCAGGAACAGTAACCTGTACCATTCAGAAATGCGAAAGTACAACTGGAGGGCCCTGGAAAAGTGTAGCATCAATTTCCAGCCGGACACGAATCGAGGGAAAAGCGGGCTGTTGCAACAGATACTAAAGTGGAAAATCTCCGCAATGACTTGGGCATTATTATGCTGTTTCACTGACAAATATATACATATATGTATGTAGTTGACGCATTGAGTCTCGGTGTTATTCGGCGTCATTACTGGTAATGTACTACATTCTATGGTTATGGTTCGTCTGGCGGGGTGAGGGATGTGTCGGTCAATCAGTCCAGTGTGGCTAGATATGATGGATGTAAATGACGACCGGTATCTTAGCAGGTTGCGATTGAACTGTTACTTGTGTTAGATATAATGTTGATATCCGCCGGAGAGGTTTTGTGTTAGAAAACCCTAATTAATACGACAGGCAGTTTGGGGGTATTTTCTGACGCGTGGCTTTATTGCAGTCCCGGATGCTATGAAAGGTCCCAAGTGGGTTCCCGTCGATACGGGTCAAAGTGGCGTCTTTGGTTATCCAGTTTGGCGACTGAGATAGTGGGAGGCGATGAACCTGAAATAAATAGGGATTGCAGTGCGGACGTGGTTCCAGCTGTGGGTTAGGGTAATATATGACGACAACAGTAATGAACTGGTTAGGTTTATGTGAATGGGGCAAGCATAAAGTTCATTTAAGTGGTCAGTGGCACCTACTCCACTTTCTGGGTGGAGTAGGCTCGCTGGGGACTGAGCTATAATGCTGCGGCCTAGCAGAATTGCGTTCAACGGTCGGGCCATTTTGTATGCATTCTAAAGGATTATTGGTTCGCAAGTTGGTGTGTCAGTGTTGGGATGCTAAGAAAAACATAGAACTCTACGGTTAAGAGGATCTAGAAATGGTAACCCTCGATCTAGTTTGCTTACGCAGTCTGCAGTTCATCACCGAGGCGGTAAGGTGGGTTTGAAGGAACAATGAGAGTTAGTGGGACCGGTACCCTGCTAGCATAGCACCATATTTGTTACGGTCTCTTCCGGCATAGTGGTTACTCTATATTGAATGGTTCCTGAGGGGCCCTAAAGTGGAAGAAACTATGATGCCGTAGGTGATGACGCACCAAAGAAAATTGGTCCCGTGCCGAGAAACCTAGCCGTAAGTTCGTCTATGCACATACTCGATAGTGCTAGTGTGCTGGGATTATACTTGATTAAGAGTAAGGATATCCGATATACTGGTGTTTGCATAGCTACCGTGATATCTTTCTCGTCGTTAGCATATTGCAAAACAGGAAAACACCTATGTAGGAACTGGTTCGGAGAGCCGTGAGAGGTGGTAACGGGATGGGGCCGAATTTTCGTCAAGGAAGCAAACTCTAACGTTCTACATTCAGTGACGGTGGTAGGCGGAACTAGGACTTGCTTCGGTTAGGCAGGCAGCACGATACACATCCGTTGGCACCCAGCTCGTGCAGCTCCAAGAGTGATCCACACATTTTGGACGTTTTTATTATCTTTTTAGTTTTATCGCAGTCAGATATCTGGCTGTCAGAGAAGGTGAAGCTGCTTTTGGTGGGTGAACACGGCTCCCACGCCCCGGCCGAGACATGGACCGCGTGTACCAAGCCGCTTTGAGAATAGGTCAACCACACCAGTCAGTCCGTAGCAACGCGGCAGCCCGGAGACATGGCTCACATTTGACTTTGCTGGTAAACCTGGAAGACAAAGCAGTGGGGTATTTGTTCTCTCTTTTTTATGCCAATTTCTCACTTTTTGAGGTTTCTGTCGTCTCATCGGTGGTCAGCTCTGTGCAGGGAGACAATCACGGCCAGGAATGCTTACAGATGTGCCGCGGTAACATTTGCCTTATCCGTGAAGTCAGATCTCCAACGCGGCTTACGTAGAACAGAAAATGCAGGGGAAGAAAGAGTCAACTACAGCCTGCAATTAGTTGATAGGGTTCAAGCTCACTGAAACACCAGTTGGCACAAGGGTGGGGCACTACTTGCAGCCCTAACAACGTGATGCCCTTATACCTGAGTATTCCATGGGCCACTATATTGGCTTGCCGCAAAAAAGGTATTTGATGGTAAAAAAACTGAGATTGTTTTGCCGTCCTAGATCGTATGAATGAACCGCTGAGTTCCCTAAATGCTGCAGCGAGGAGGTCAACCCTATGCGGGTCTAACTGAGACCAGTTAGCTCAAAGCGGTTATTCAATTTATTATTACCCTATACCTACCTCAAAAGCCTGAGCCCTTAAGATATAGGGATTGTACATCCTGGTCAGCGTGTTCACCGTTAGGGCTATGCAAATTTCCTGTTTGAAAGCCACCGATGTCGGTGATAATGCCCGAATTCGTTGTGGTAGCTTGGTCAACAATGAGGCGTACCTGTTGATGAAAACGTTTGACCTGATTGCAAGCTTCGGCAAAGGGACCGAAACCAAGAACTCATTGGTACGTAAGGGATAAGTAGAAAGGGTTCTCACCTCCGGTGCCGAACTACATGATCTATTCTTCAAGATATTGTGAAAGAATAGAAGGTTATTTCTTATGCGGCGTAGCCATAAGGGATCGATTTTCAGCCGCTCACAACGTTCCATTTAATCTGGGGGCGAAGAAAAACCTAGGAGCTGTTTCGTGAATGCTCGTTTTGCGTTCTCAAAAGCCATTCGGTCTCTCTGTCGCATGTTGGAACAAATGAATGAGCCGTATTCCAGAAGAGGTCTGACATGGGACTTAAAGACTTTTGTTTACTTTCTGGCAGAATAAATGTTTAATGTATTAGCCCGATCGTACGGCGTACTTTAGCCACCTGGATGGCTGCGTGTTCCGAAAAGTCAAACGTACATGAGTAGTGTAGACCTAAGTCAAGTACCTGAGAATTATTGGGTATGAATTTGCCGTTTATACTAAATCTTCCAGTGGGGACGTGGCATTTATATGTAATAATATTACTTTTTCGGCGGAAAAACTCATTTTCCAATCATCACTCCAGGAGCTGAGAGCAAGCAGTTCCCTTTTAATGTCATTAACGGTAGAGGCCAACGTCGCGGGCTCAAAAGTGTACGCGATTTTGATATCATCCGAAAACAGGAAGGGAACTCCCCGTTGGAAAATGGTAAATATATCGTTAACGTACATTAGGAACAGTAATGGGCCCAGTACACTACCTTGTATCACCTCACTGGTTACGGGACGGGGTTCGGTCAAATTTCCGCCTATACTTACAACCTGGTCTCGGGATGTTAAATAGGACGCAAACCAAGCGAGCATCGGGTCCACGATTCCATATGTTTTGATCTTCTGTAGTAACCGGACGCGGGATACTCGGTCGAACGCCTTGGTCATGTCCAAAAAGATCACGATTGCCGATTTACCAATATTGACAGCCCCTGTGACCAGATTGGGGAAATCTGTCATGCATGTCGCACATGATCTGTTTTTTAGAAAACCATGCTGACCAGCGTTGATAAGATCATGGTTAAGAAGGTGGCGTGCCAGCCCTTCCTTGATCATTCTCTCCAAGATTCTGGACACTACTGGGGTGTGGTGCACCGGCCGATGGTTAACTGGATCTAGACGTGATCCTCTTTTGTGCATAGGTATGATAGTGGAAGTTTTCCATTGAGAAGGGAAAACACTGCACCTGAGTGACAAATTGAATATGTTTGTCAGCAACATTGGAACATCTTCGCCACCTCGACTAAAAATGGCCGGTGGTAATGCATCCGGACCTGACCTGCAGGGCAGTCTTGATCTTGCAACATGGACTGAAACCTCATCAGGGTGGAACACTACCGTTGAGAAAGTTACTGATGTCACCGGATTTAGAAAGGGGATGGATGTGGCGTCATCCGTCGTTAAAGGGGAAGCAAAGTAGGTGCTGAAAGACTCCGCTATCAAAAGAGGGTCATGCAAGCAATTATTGTTATAGTTCAAATATGGGATGTCTTGATTAGGTTGCCTGTTGCTGACCTTCATTAGCCTGGCCAGTGCTTCGACCTTGCTTGGGTTTCTTAAGGCATCTAGTTCTTGTTTTTTCTTAGAAGAATCCAAACGCAACTTATTCTTATGGGATATACGTATTATTTGGATATACGACGAGAAGTCCCTCGTCTTAGTGAATCTTCGTTTGAGTTTGACTAGGTTACCGTTAAGACGATCTAGAGAGTTCAGCTGTATGCACATGCTGGGCCCTGAGGCTGGATTGATTTTGTCGAGGCAATAATGAAGATTAGAATACAGTTGGGCAGTCCCTATCTCTAGGTCAAAAAAAACGATTCGTCTCAGTTTAGGGAACGGATAAAAGAGGGTAGACTATTCCATCAAGCACTATGGTATTGCTTATTGGTTATCGAAAGGTGTGTTTCGGCTGACTTATCAGTATGAGACAAGGGTGCAGTAAAAACACAGGATACCATCTTATGGTCACTACCGGTGAAGCGACTTAAGATTTGGGTATCTAAATTCTTGATACCAATAGTGAAGATAAGGTCTAATGTATTTCTTCCTCGAGTGGGGGAAAAAACATGCTGTACCCTAAAACCCACATGGATACACGAAAGGAAATCATGGAGTTTTGGGGGTGATATCATGGAGTGCCAGCATATTTCAGGCTCGTTGAAATCATTAGCTAGAATTTTGGCGGTTAACGGGAGGCTAAAGACATAGTTGAATGCGTCTATTATTGCTGTCAACTCGTGCATGCCCTGGTTCGGAGGACGGTAGAGACATCCTACGAGAAGTAGCTGTTGATCTTTATTGACAGTGAGTCAGACCGAGTCTGGAATGTTGTCTGGAATAGGATGATGAAACCTACTCGCCGTGAATATGTGTCTGGTATAAATGGTGCAGCAGCCTCCTCTTTGGTCAGATCTACTGTTGGAGGTGGCTTGATAGCCGAGTATGGATACTTGGTTTATTAGGATGTGATCCGTCAGCCACGTCTTGGTAACTAGTAAGATATCAGGGTGTAGGTCTAAAGCAAGCGCCCCAAGCAGGGGCAATTTTGGGAGGAGAGAGCGGACGTTAAGTAGTAAGAGCGACAAGATGTTTTTGGTTAGGTTCTCGGTAGACAGAGCCGTAATTTCATTGTGATTAGGCGATGAAGGATCGTCAAATAAGGCGTGGCTTACGATGGGTAGTCGAAGCTCGGTCCATTTTAATGGCGTTTCAGATGAAGAATTTGTGCCCGTGACTAAATGCGCCGCTGGGCTTTCAAGATGGGCGTAATCTGAAGAGCGGTCAGGGGGTTCTAATTGAAATGGCCCAATCCTGGAGGGGGTAAGGGAGGCGCGGAAGGAGCTGGGGGGATAGTGGTGGTAAGGACTTATGGAAATTTGGTGCATTTGCCCGGGGCTTGATGCTATATGCGGACTGTGGTTGAGTGAGGGATGAGAAAGAACAAACGGGAGCGGTCCGGGGGCAGGGTGGAAGTTGAAGCTTGTGCCAAGGTTGCGGACTGCGCTGAGGTAGTCCACGGAAGGTGGAAGTGGGAGACTAGGAACATTCGACAGGGAGGGTTATATGAGTCTTGGAGGACCCCCGGAGAGGTGAAATCGAATACCCCGTTTCGAGAGGTATAGGGCACGGAAGCGAAGGCATGTTGGGCCAGTGGTGGAGTGGAAGGCCTGCCGGGCACCATATTTGGTATTGAGGCTACGTTTATTATCCGTGGTGTCATGGTTGGTGGTGCTGAACTCGGGTCGAAAGCCGGCCACTGGGTCTCTGGGAGGGCTGGATATCGAGTGAGGTTGGGCGTGGGTCGGACCCTATTGTGAGTTTTCTGACAATTAGTGCGCGGCTCGAGTGGGCTGGATGCTTGTATCTTTGAGCCAGTGCCCTATGTAGGCCTAGAGTCTGCACGGTTAGGTTCAGGTTTGTGGGTGGATCGGTGCGGATGCCGCCGGGAGCCTACAGATGTTCGACAACTGCTTTCCGGTTTTACTTCGGATTGCATGGAAGAGGGGCCCTGGCAGCGAGACCTCACTCTATCTGTTTGTGCGTGATTATGGACCGGAGTGGGTCTCGCTTTTGCACTTTTTGTTGGTCCGGTAAGGTTCGTAGAAGAATTGAGAGATCTGGTAAGGGCAGGATGGACAGGCGGATGGGCCCAACCGGATGAGTTGGTGGAAGATGAAGTAGCCTGCATCCTACGAACCCGCTTACTTGGTGGAGGTGTGGCCGGTGATGGAGAGGCCTTTAATGCCCGATCTACGGTTCCATTGTTAGGGGCAGGCGAGGTAGATACGCTGCTGCTGGGAGTCAAAGTTGCATCTAGAAGTACCTGTAATCCACTGGATGTTACCTGGGGGTCCGACAAGAGTGAGCTGTCAAGGTCGACAGCACCTGAATTTGTGCGGAGCTTGCCGGGTTGAGGGAAGATGATTGCACGGCTGAGGCTAGCCTCAGCCGGGGGATGGTTTGTGAGGTATTAGTGGGAGGTACTGTTGGAATGTCTACCCTTGACGCTTCTCTTTGAAGAGGAGTCTCGTCGGCCGTAATCCTGACCGATTTATATGCTGTGTTGAGGGCAAGCGACGATTGCTTCTTGATAAAGTCTCTTGCTATTTGATTGATAGGGAATTGGAAAAGGATAGGACATGTGTGGCGTGGTGAAAGCTTGAGTAACCTTGTGCACGTGCAAGGATGGTGTTCCATGCCAGCTGCCCTGAGCAAAGTGGATTCCAGTTGTGATACTGAGGCCTTGTCCGGGATACCGAAGGCTATATCATTTTTGCTATTTGAGACGCGCTTGAAGATCTCGGTAAAACAGAATCAAGGAATTCGGTAGCAGGTTTAAGCTGCTGTTGCGTGTAGCTTGCCGCGGGGTCCGTCGTGCACAGTAGCTGAGCAAGCTTGGCAATATTGTCATCCAGGATCGAGAGTCTTGTTGAGATATCTTCAAAGTCTTGGTGAATACGAGCATTGAAGATAGTATCCTTCGCGAGGTCCACCAACGGTAAAGAGCACTGTTTCAGTTTTGTTAGCGGTTTCTTAACTCTAATCTTGGGCCGAGGTTTTTGAGTAACAGGCGTGATAAAAGTACTGGAGAAAAATCTTCAGAATTCGTGTAAAGTTTTGGGATGATTTGCCCCCAAATAACTAGCCAAGTTCCTAGAAACCTATATAACTAGCCAGCGATAACGAAGAACGTCCCGTGGAGGTGTAGCGCGGTGAAGCGATCTGGTGATTTCTCCTAGGAGCCTGGAAGTCGATAAGGTCGAACTTCTCGTTCCAGATGGAAGCCATGACTACGTGGTGCTAGAAGTTCAACGGTGCAGTGGCTCTTGCCCATCCCCTAGGCCGCGCTTTTGGCATAACTTGTATGACACGCTTTTCCAGGGCATCCCGAGAGAAGCTTCAGACGTCAACTGGTTTCTAATGGATTAAGATGTTGACTGCCGCGTGAACTAAGCTTGGGCTTTTAGTGGTGATGGTACCTTGTAAATTGTGAACGCCTTCTTCCCTCTCAACCGAAGTAGACCGCAACTAGAGAGCCCATCGCGGTTTGAGCTTCGGCTCAGAAGCCTACTCAAAAGGCGAAATCGGGCCCAGCAGCTGTTCTGATCTACAGGCAGAATTTGTAACCACTGTGCTGATCAAAAACGGACAAAGAGGACGGCTTTCGATAAGGCCCTTGCGGTCCATGCAGTGCGAGCACCCAAGCACTTTTTTGCATACCTCATGGGTAGCACCAGAGCTAAGGTAATTATCCCGGCAGTGATGGGCAACGACGAACTGGTTACAACCGATGGTGGAAAGGATGAGACATTAGCCACGAATTGTGTTGAGGTATTCTGTGGAGGAGGGCGCAAGCACTCCGATGGCGAATGGCTTGCAGCGCTTGTTACGCATGATTTTGAGAAACCACTGGCGAATAACACTCAGATCCATCAAAACCCATAGGTCACCGGGACCGGAAGACTTGCGTCAGTTGATGTTGGAGGAGTTGGCAGGCCAACTAACTACAGTTCTGACTCGGTCGTCCAATTTATCGTTGGCCTCTGGCAGCCTAGCTCAGGAGTGGAAAAAAGCAGCGGTTGTTCCGCTGTACAAGGGTGGGACAAAACCCACCCCGGCCAACTACCACCCAGCTAGTCTCGCTTCCGTAGCGGGAAAGGTCATTGAATAACTGGCCGGGGAGCTATCAGCTGTCATGCGGAGAACGGCACGGTTTTTCTGAGAAACAAATCATGTTGGCCAAACCTGCTGACAGCTCGTGAAAGTTGGTCAAGCTTCAAGGCCGACGGATATGTGACGGAGGTCATGTTTGTGGACTTTGACAAGGATTTCGATAAAGTTTCTCACTGTGGGCTGCTGCCGAACCTACAAGCCATCGGCTTCTCAGGGCCCCATGCTTCACTGGATTGAGGTGTTCTTGGTCGGGAGAACCTTTTCCATGAGGGCTGCTCAGCTCCAGTCCGCGTGGTATCCAGTCAGTAGTGGCGTGCCGCGAGGCTTCCTGCTAAGACCCTCGTCATTTCTCGTATTTGTAAACGACCAGTCACAGACCCTGTGATCCCACTGCCTTATTTTCGCCGACGACCCGAAAATCTGGGGCACCGTCGACCGACAGAGGATCGTGAGATACTACAGGAAGATCTCCGGGCTCCAGTCAATTTGTCGACCACCTGAGGTCTACCGATGAACGTGGAAAAATGCGCGGGCTTGAGGACTTGTGGCCCCAGTGGAACTCCGGGCTACTGCCTCGTGATTATAGTACCCCGTCACACGCCGGAGGAAAAGGACCTCAGAGTTGTTGCCACCAACAATCTAAGGACGAGGACACACACTGAGAGAGCGTACGCCTCAGCATGGAGGATACTTGGTTCCATTCGCCGTCCATTCGGGCCTCTGCCCCTGGACAATTTCCGACCGCTGTATGTCTCGCATGTACGTCATCGCTTGGAATATGGCGGTCCGGCTGTCGACCCTTGCACGGCGGCGAAGGTAGCCAAACTGAAGCTATTGCAACACCCTGTCACCTGCCTCGAAGCCAGACTAAGTGGATCCAGCCGTTAGGAACTCCCGGAACCTACCGGTTTGTTGTCCACCGCCTATAGAGGTCTTCGAGGTGACCTCGTCAGTGCCAGGCGAATGATCCGTTGTGGGTTGGGTCGGGACCTGAAGTCGGGATTCCTGTTCATGAATAATGACGATACCAGAGGACACGCACTGAAGCCTCGTAAAGTGTGTTCCACGGGCTTAACGACTATCTATCGATTATCGAGGAAAGTGACCAATCTCTCGAACACTCCACCGACCGAAGAGGTGTGAGGGGAAACCTGGACACTGTTTTGGAGGAACTTGGATCTTACTCCAAAGTACTATTGGCAGAGCACCGATATATGGCCAGGTCAATAGAGCAAGATGCGATGAGGCTCATACGGGACGACTTGCCACTGCCCTCTACCTGACTAAAAGCTGACCGAAATCCAAGTAGCAAGCTTCAACTTTCTCCCCGTTGTCTGGTTTTCTGGTAGACTCATCCAAGAGTGTCACGTAAGACAAGCATGACTTCCAGCGAATAAAGGCTTGCTGGTTGGGTGATATCAAGCACTGGCTTCTCAGATGCTCGATTGTGTGGTCTCGGATTAACCTTTTCATGATCTTCAATGGAATCTACGTCAGGCTATTCCCGTCGATAATTCCGGTCTTCCTTTTGCCTCTTACACGTATTAGAGTGACTGGGTGTAAGCTTGTTCTGTTTTACCTCAACTTCTTCCAGGGGTGCGTCATACGGAGGCGCTATCGGTTTGGCGAACAGGCCAGACGATGGTTCCGCTGCTGCCGGATGAATTCCATTTAATCTTGCAGCTTTGTACTACAACGGGAGCCTTAGATTCTCGTGAGCTTCGATCCCACAGACGTCCGCGTCTGGCACCTTATAGAGTGCATATCTTGTCTAAAGGATTTTTCAGAAACCCCTTAGTCCAGTCCGTATACGCTATTCACGAACTGATGTAAGTTCTCAGCTCCTTCTTGCTCCGTGTACGGCTTTGCCTGTTTTCTTCCTCAACTTTCCCTACTGCTCTTCGCAAGATGGCCTCTGGTGGCTTGCGATCACAGTATACTCCGGGATTCACTTTGATGTTCGGAGCAACCCTGACTTGTGGCTCCTCGTTTACTTTAGATGTAATCTCCAGGCCTTCCTTCCGGCCGCCTGGCACTGCATGAGGACACCGTTCCCCACTGTGCTAGCATACCTCTGCCAAGCAGCCTGCTTTTCTTGACACCCCTTTTGCCTGATCGCTTTACCGTAGTAGGGTGCTGTTCTGCTTTACTTTCTTTGAAAGGGTTAACCCATTGGTGATTTTTAACAGCGCTTCCCTGATGTGTTGCCTCTGTGCCTCCAAATAATCTTTCACACTAGGTCACCCGGCCTGGAGTGAAAGTTTCTGCAGCCTTCCTTTTTCTATCCCGGAGAAAGTTTGCATGTATTTTCAGGTACCCTCACTTCTTGGGAATTCACAGTCATTTTCAGGACACTGTAGTCATTCCTGCTAGCCGGGTTTTCTATCCCAACTTTATGGATCGCCTAGAGCCTTGGTGAATACCCAGCAAAGGTTTGGCAGTGTCCGACCACCCCTCCATCTAGTTACCCGCTTCGGTGACTGATACAGTCCTCATCTCAATATGATCTCCCGATGTCCCGCCGAAAGTTTCTCTGGGGTTGTTTTTGGTTCCTCAGTCTATTTCAGGAGGGTTAGAGCCCCTAGTGCAAGCACACGTTGCCTTGTACCTACCACTTCATCGAGGAATGAAGAAAATCCCTCATATTCCTCCTGGCGAGACCCCGGACGTCGATAGACGCGGACTATTGAGACTTCAGGTCTCATCATCAAAACAACCATCTTAGTGGCCTGCATGTTCGATGGAGCAAGCCGTCGGCCTTCATAGGTGTTATGATAATCTGCCACGAGCATAAGAACCCCGCTTCCCACATGGCCACCAACCCTAAGGAGGACGTTCTGCGTATTGTTTCGGACACAGTACACTCATGTTTCAGTCAGCTGCAACCACTTTTCAGTGAGTGCCGTGGCCTCTGCACTCTCTGCTGTAGCTCGTTGCTTTGACCATCTGTCCCTCACACCACCTGTTGTCCTGTGAGCTACGAGTGGCCTCGGCCTACCACGACTAGCCCCGGGCTCGTAGGAGAGAGAGTTTGTTTCTTGGGCATCTCGCCCGTGGGCTGTGAGCGTTTGTTGCAGAAAGGTCCTTTTTACCTCCTCGCTTCTGTTCAATTTGCCCTCGCTAGCTAGCCTAGCAGCTAGTGGCTCACCAGCCTCAACAGAAATGTGCTTCAATATCTGCGTAGTAATCTTCCTCTTACATATCACCTACATTTGGTTGGCCCAGTCATTTCCGTTCAGGTGGTGTCGTGTCAGGCTTTGGATTCACTTTAATTAACGCAGGACCTTGTGCAGCTAGAGTCAGTTGTGCGCCCAGACAGTCGTGTTACTGGTGCACTTCCGTGGCTCCCAACAGGGGGTTTTCGTGGCTGGAGCGGATGCCCACCAATCCATATATGGACACTGGCAGGTGTCCTTATTAGCACTAATAATGTTACCGTGGCCTTTGCGCTATTCGCGGAGCCTCTCATCTGTCGGGAAAAAGTAGAAGTCATGCACGCCAAAAAGAGTTGAAGGATGGGGTCAAACTTTATTTCTGTTTGTTAAAACAAGCACAGGGAACAGGAACACAGCTCAGCACAGAGGCAGACAGGGGGAAACAGTCGAAACCTAAAACGAGTTGGTTGGTGTGATTGGCTCAGAGGAAGATAGCAGAGCATTTGTACGGACAGCCCCAGTAATATTCTAAGTAAATCAAGTACATGTTCCTATGTGCTTATCACAAGAGCAATAATGAGTTTCTTAAGCCCACACCGGAAAGAAGGCTGACGGTTCGCAGGCCTTCACAAGTGGTGATAAATTTCTTTATCAACAGACTAGGATATATTATGGGAGAACATCATAGAACGGCGGGGAAACATACTGGTCCGTGAAGGAAGAAATGGCAGGTTGCAGAGAACCAAACCTTCGCAGCTGACGAATTTGGAGGGGTACACAGTGCAACCTTCCAATAAAAAGTTTTATATTTAAAAACCAGCGCCAGTTCTGCAGTGGACTTACACCAAAGTAATTCACATGGCTCTCGGTTGAAAAAGGAGTAGAGGTAATATTGGCGCTGCCTTCCAAGAAAGTGGATCACGTGAGTGGAAAATATGCACTCCTGAAACCTGGCATTGCCCAGCAAAAGATGGGACTACTCAGAAAGGTCTTGGATAGGTACAATATTTTCACGTGGCTCATCTTAGTCGGACTGCCGAGAGGCGGGCCTGGGCGTACTTAACTAGGTCGGATTGCCGGGTGGCAGTTGAGTGGTTTATGATAGTAGTGAATATGTGAAGAAAAGACAGCTCCCTGGAGAACGAAGGCAATGCTAAAGAGACGTCTGGAAACGTTTCTCCCAACCCAGGCCCAGTGGTATCTACCCGAGAAGTATTCTTCCAGCCAGCTGAGTAAACACTTGAGGCAAACGAAAGACTCCAACATTTTCAGAAGCAGGAATAGTGGTACATTGCCAAAAGCTGATGTATAATCAGGAAAAGTACACCTTACTTATATGCGTGAATCGGTGAGGGATTTTGCAATGCACTGGACTGTGCAGGCTGCTGCACCGATCGTAGAACACTGGAATTAATATGCAAATAGACACTCTTCAGCGAAACACCTGAAAGTGGCTCGAGGGCGCTAAATGACCACAAGCTCAATAGGCGTCATCCGCGACTAGGAAAATGTAGTTGAGCGGAAATTATTGGTTTCCTTTTGGCCGCCCTACCATTCTATATGGAAACCGTTGTGACAAAAAGCTAACAATCAGAAATGGAGAACAACATGAAAGAATGTTTCACAACAGTATTTGTTAGCCCAAAGAGAAATCCATTCCCGTTTTTTGAATGTTGCCGAGGGCAGGCTGCCCGGTCCAAAACTTTTGGTTAACTTGGTGGACATGAGGAGCTCGAAAACATCTCTTTCTTTTGAGACGTCTTCATTTTTTGAGGTAACTACTCAATGGAAAGCTAAGAATAGTTCGCTGAAGTGGCGAATGAATAAGAAATCAGATTGCCAACATCAACGTCGTAATAACGGAGACTCTTTATGGGAAGAAAGTAGTTTGCTTCATCCCCACGTAGCTTTGCTTTTCCTAATGAGCAGAAACTGTTGAGGGTACAGAAATTTCAGGATTGTGAGCCCGTTTTGCTTCTACAGCTGGGAAGATTTAGTATTCAAAACACCTAGGAGTTTGGACCGTGCGGTACGAG
Organism: Fasciola hepatica; assembly: GCA_948099385.1. Classification (NCBI taxonomy): domain Eukaryota; kingdom Metazoa; phylum Platyhelminthes; class Trematoda; order Plagiorchiida; family Fasciolidae; genus Fasciola; species Fasciola hepatica. The sequence continues at coordinate 19,586,644 of CANUEZ040000058.1, read as the reverse complement.
GCGGAATCCCAAATACTCCCGGATCTTGTGATTATCCTGCTATCGAAAATTGACCAGTGAGCTGGAAGGTAGTTCATCGGATAATGGGACAACGAGGAGATGAAGGCGGCTTCAGAATATATTTTTTGCTAGTATTTTGCTTCTATTGTTGCCGGTGGGCTAGAAGATAGACCACCTGGTAACGGGTAGTGGTTCAGGATGATGGCCCTGGCTGCTGTGAGAGACCCTGTTGTCGATGCCCGTACTGAATACTTCTGACGTCTGCTCTCCACCGACGAACGCACTTGGTTCGGTGGCTTAACTGGCTCGATGTTCTTTCGGCATCGTCCACAAGAACGGCTTCTCGGTGGCTGGCACGAAGGGGGTCGTGTAGGTTCGGAAACATACGGGCTTCCTTCGGGAGATCCGTGGTGAGTCGGTTACGTGTGCGTGTGTGTGCGTACTTGAATGTGTGTGGGTGGGTGTCATGGGCGGGGTCGCATGTTGGTATGAGAGTAAATAACTACAACTATCTCCTACGGGAGACGACTTTCGTAACGTCAATTAAAAACGATGAACTTCGAGCAATGCGATGTGTTTGATGAAGGCCTTGAGGCCTAAAAGTGTTTCATATACGTGCTTGTTATTGAGTGTGGTTTTATCTGGGGGTGTGAGCGAATCATAACTATGCCACACACCGGAAACGCCTCCCGTATCGTCAATGATAAACAAGGAACGCTGATCACTACGGCATCTTTGTTGGAAGCTGTAGGGCAAGGACATGTCTGATATGCGTGTGCGATTGGGTGTGGGTGTATTTGAGTACGTGAGCATGTCACAAATACTGCTACACACGGGAAGTGCCTTGACCATGCCATCGACGAATAAGGAACAGTCTACCGGGGTTCTGTGGTGTCGGTTGGTCCGTCTTCACTCCCCAGGAGGCTGATACTTCACACTTTGCTGGTTAGCATTCCTTTGGTGGTCTTCACCTCAATAGCTCTTTTCAGTTCGCCAGAGCTTCCGAAGATTTCCATGGCAAAGCCCAAAGGTCAAATGCTGAAATAAGCGTGTTTGTCGGCGGCCATCACCACATCCCCAACCTTGAATGGTCTAGCTTTGATTAGCCTCTTCCGTTGAGCTTGCAGAGCTGATAGGTACCCCAGCAGCCACTGCCTCCCAAATCATTGGCAAGATAGCTCGCCTGTTTCCCTCCACGAAGGTAGCCACTGCGAAGGTTTGTCGGCCCTTGGAAGCCCATGTCCGATCTCAACGTCAATAGGTCGTTCAGGGTAAGCGCCGGATGGGTGAGGCCACCATTTGTCACTAGAACCAGTGGGCGGTTTCTCAGACTTCTTCCGACCTCGGTCACGTTGGGGCTCAATGTTCCGTCATCTAGCGGTTGTTGCTTAATTATCGGCAGCAATATTCGCCTAGTGTGCATGATTAGGCGTTCCCACACGCCATCGCGGTGGCTGGCCTGTGGGGGCTGAAGTGTCATCATACGCCATAGAACACAGGTTCGATTCTGCAGCTCGTCCCTGTTCATGTTTTGGTGCCAACTCTGCCATTTCCGACTTCACTGAACGGTCACAAACCAGCAAACACTCTACTTCCTGGCAACGGAGCCGTGTATTGTTTGCTCGCCGCGGAGCTACCTTTCCTACAAAGTACACGGCGTCGGATTACGCGTTTTACGGTCTCTCCTCCTCACAGTGACCAAAGGCCGCTTCGGATGACGCTTTCCTGCGTGACTTCCCCCGGTATGTTTCTCTACGGCATGGATGTGTTAAGTCATTAGCTCTGCCATCGGCTGTCGAGCCGGCAGCAGTATGGGATATGTCGTGTCAAAGCTCATGTGGGAGTTGTTCAGCCTATTATCTCCCCGCAGTAATCCATTATTAAGCTTGGGGTTTGAATGATTCGGGTTGCCTTTCGGAGATGATGTCCTTTGTCGATTGGTCCAGCCTTTTCGGACCTCTCGAGTTCTCGGGAGTGAGCCTCCCGTTGCATCGCATTGAATGAATTGTGTGCTGCTGCTCGTAGTTGCTCAGGGATCACCGGACCAACTGATACACGGCTGGGGGTGCGGACCTCTTTCATGACTAGCAAATGTCTCCTGAACTTGGCCAACCGAACTAGCGACCAAAGGGCCTCCATCGAGGAGGAAAACCTGCCAACCGTGAAAAAATGAATGTCGATACGGCGACCGTGACCATCATCACTGCGCCTTTGATCCCCGGTTCAAATTCCAGATGGGGGCTTTGAGCCGGACACAGACAGTCCTGTTTAGGCATTTGCAGGAATTTTGGTCCTTCTGTCTACGTGCCCAGTTTCCGGAAGTTGGTCGCACTTCGGGAACACAGATCGGCTGGGCTGTCGCCAGACTCAACATGTTTCCACTTGTTCATGGCAGTTTCGTCGTCGATGGTCGTGAGTCGGTTAGCAACAAAGATACTTAAACGGCCCCTGGCGTTGTTAATGTGGTGCACTACTATCGTCGAGTCCGTCCGAAAACTAGCCGACCAAATATAGAAGTTAAAACATCCCTTTACCGCTGGTACCGCTCTTAAAGCCAACGCAATTTCGTCGAGCTCGAGGCGCAGGATCGGAACCGAATTCAGTGGGGCAACGCGGGCCTTGGAAAACACGATCCTCGCGGCGTATTGTCCGCCTCCCGTGCACCATCGTCCGCACGTCACGGCTCCGTAACCGAGTTTGGATGCGTCAGAGAAGGCGTGTAGTTCTCTCGCCTGTGTTGTATGACCCGGGGACAAGCATTGCCTAACCCGTATGGCTCCTGGTTTCCTCTAGGTGTCCTAAATTCTTCCCAGTCCAGCAGGCCTTCTCCGTTCAGGGGATGGTCCCAAACAACTTTCTAACGACAGAACCTGTGCAGCAGGACCTTTCCGGGTAACAGCTAGGGAGGGGCAAAATTAGGCGGATCGAACAAACTACAGACAGCGGACAGTATACCACGAAGAGTTACTGGTTGGTTGGAAAAGTTTAGCTCGAAAACGAAGTCGTCTGTTTCCGCGTTCCATTGTACTCGTAGCGTGCGTTCGGTAGGGAGTAAAAAGCCGTCCAGATCTCGAACTCTTTCGGCTCTCTCATGGTTTGGAGTGACTTTGAGCACTTTCGGAGCGTTTGACATCCACTTCGTGCAATGGAAGCCGCCCCTTTCCACAAATCTTGTTAAGCCCCTGAAGTGCGCTAGAACCGAGACTACATCATCCAATGACCTAAGGTAGTCGTCAACGTAAAAAACTCTGCTAACGTTGTCTACTACCGACCGGTGGAAAAGAGCTCCATGGTTGTTAGCTGTTTCTCGGAGGGCTTGGTTCGCACAAGACGGTGATCATATTTCTCCGGAAGGGTGGACAGTCATCCTATATTTTATCACTGCCTTGTTCCGGTCGTTCCCTTCCCATCAAAAGAATGGCAACGCAACTCGCCTTTCTACCGGTACTTTCACCTGGAGGAACACTTTCCTGACGTCGGTGGACAAGGCCACTCTACCAAATCGGAAGTGACACAAAAGTGTTATCAACGGAATGGCCAAACCGGGCGCCTGTAGCAGGCGGTCATTAAACGACCTGCCCTGGAACTTGGCTGCGCAACTGAAAACTGCCCACAGATTTTCGGGTTCCATGGAGTTGAGAGCCGGATGGTAAGGTAGATACCGGTTCCCCTTACGGCCGTTGATGGTTACGGGCACCTTTTCAGCGTAGCCAAGAGCTTTGCTTCATATAATTACCTCTGCTTATCGTTCCCGCAGATCCTGACCTCGAAAGAAGCATTCTTTCAACCGTAGTAGTCTTTGCAGAGCATGGTTTCCGCTATCGGATCAGGGGTCAGCTGGTGCACGCCATGAAAGAGGAACCTCGAACAGTTTTTAAGGCCTCTGGTTCCTTGCCGCAATGTCTGCAGAGAGAATGTGAATGTCATTCGTCTCCAATGTTGCGAAGCTCCCTTCCAAACAGCCGTTGCAACTGATACTGAATGCGGTCCGTTTCGGCTGATACATAACCTACTGAACCACGCCCTCCAAAAGGACTATATAATATCCATTCTAGTGCTGCTGGTACGATACAGGACGCCCGGCAGTTGCCCACTCCCTGGCCATGAACCCAGTGTATCTTTGGCACATCGCGGCTGATGAGAAGATCCACTTTGCCTTCCTCCCAGTCTGCGATGATTACTTCCAGCAGTTGGAGACACGAAGTTGAAATTGCTTTCACCGACCTTGGTGCTCGCATGGCGAGAGCTGAAGACAGAACTGACCGATGAGAAAGTAAAGACTGGGAACAGCAATACAACAAGCTAAGCTGAGCGTAGGTCACAATAATGGTAAATCGAGCAACGAGTAGCCAATTTACAAGAATCCTAAAACTGAAGCAAGACTGATTTGTAGTTTCTATGGCACCGAATTGAAATCTACAAAAGGTACAAATATTTACAAACCTCAAATATGCGGCCGAATAAATTCAAAGATAAAACCCAGAGGTTTAAAGCCCCGCGGTCCAATCGCAACAGTCATAAATAGTTCAAGGCCAAAGTCAAGTATCTGACACAAACCGACAGACGTGCAAAGGTGTTGTCCGTGGGCAAGCTGGACGGAGTGAGTTAATAACAATAATAATAATAATGGTTTATTTCGGATAACCCCGAAGCATTCTGCAAAGCAAGATCAAATTGTACAATTGGACGTGGAGTCCGAATTCCAAGAGGATAATTCAGGTATACGCACTCGATATTGTACTGGGGAAGTGTTTAAGTCACTCTTTGAGGTGGCGCCCGGCAAATTTGAACTCAAGGTTGGGTAGCCAACCCGGCCAAGTTAGGGTGGAGCTGGTCGAAGGTAGTAGACTCTTCCTGAAAAGGTACAAAAAGAGGGGTTGTGCAACGAGAGAATCAAACAGAATTGGCATACGTTTTGTTCACCTTGAGGAAAAAGAAGTTTTCAAGGGAGACAAGAACCAGCTATAGCGCTTCGTGGAGTATGGCACGACTTTGGATTGAAATCGGAAGATAAAAGGAATGAATTTGCAGGCAAAGAACAAACAAAATCTTTCGAAAATGTTCCTTGTAACGTTCAGTGACCAAATATCGGCTAAGTCCTTTAAGTACCCGGTGAAGGACTCATCTGTAGAGAGAAAGCTTAGGTGGCGGTGAAAGAAGTGGCCGGAAGTAAACATGTAATGGTTGCACACATCGTTTACTTTCATAGAGGTGGAATGTGATGCACCAAAATAGAAATGGGAACTGGGTGACAAATTAATTTGTGATGCGTAGCTATGGTAGTCGCAGATACATAGTTTGCACAGATGAGTATTTTAATGACAGGTAAGTATTTATTTTTGATTATCGTTGTCTAAGGACTGAACATGATGACCAGAGAGATGCATGGATCAAAACTGTCTGAGAGGATTTGCCAAGATAGAATGCCGAATATGAAAAAGCACCAAACAACCGATGAATACGTTTGCGAAGTTGGCGGTGAAGTAGTTGACGGGTAAAATACTATCTGCTGGTATTTTTTGTAAGAGGTGAATCCTGTGATGGCGAAAGATCAAAACGCTGCGAAACAGATGTCTCTCAGATGTGAATATATGGGATGGGCATGAATCTTTGCAAGGTGAGGATATTGCAATGCTACAGCCGTGGGGGCGAACAGAAGGACTGATAGAGAGAGAGAGCTATCGCAATATCGCCGACTGTTGGGATGCTCTGAAGACAAATATTCCTCAGTGAAATATACTGTTTGGACTTTGTGGGACGGGAGGTGACGGCAACATTAGACGTGACTTTTTGCAAATATATCGATAACTGTGATAAAATAAGAGCGAGTTCTGTTTTGGGGATTGGTTAAGTTTGCGAATGGGACAAGCGGGTGGTCTGGCACGGATCATAGGGAGAAAGGATCATGAACGGTAAGCCAAGTACGGAAAAGTTCTTTTAGCTCCACGATAGCTGTGTTTTAGGGACGGTAGATTTTTCCGGGCGTAAGAAGTGATAAGTTGAGGTGGCGGAGATCGAGACAAGTACGATGAAAAATAGGCGATAACTGGGGGAGATAGTTCCATATTTGCGGCATTTTGGATGAATAAATGTTTTTTTGCCGCAACCGGTGCTATTGGGTGGGGCTGACCGTGCGCTGAACACCCAGCCTGAAAACTATTTTTGGTGACAGGAGGTGCGATCCGTTATCCTAGCTGCGCCCGCACATCGATGCAGACGTCCCGCAAGCCCGGTGTGCGCCGGCCAAAGCGGTGGATCTGACCGCACCCCGCACCAGCGGGCTTCGCTTGAGTGATATGGGCATTGTCACAAAAAGAGATCGAATAGTCCAAGAGCTTGCGACCAGGTTGCGAGAGGTCCTGGAGAGCAGGGCCTATGTGGTAGTGACGAAATGGTGGGCAGGCATCGGATTTTTAGCATGAAATGTGGGCCAGGTATTATGCCGAGCCATCGAAAGGAAGGCACCACCAGTGGTTGTCTGGAAAGGTGAAAATAGAAAAACGCTGTCTGGGGTGCTCCAAGCTGAGGATCAACGATCAGTGGTAAAGAAAATCCTCTACTATCTAGAAACTGGAACTACTTGGTGAATGGTTCGACTTTGCAAAACACAAGGTTGTACACGAAAGATTATTAAAACTTGGATGGTTTATACAGCGACTTGTGTGGTACGTAGATCTCGTGGCCCCCGACTCAGACCCGCGTGTCGGTAACCCAAACCAACTTCGTACGCTCGCTCCTCCGAAGTGTATGGATCATTGTTTGATACGGGTGTCAAAATATCAAGCCGTTTGTTTAATTCCTTTTTAAATCTCGGCAAGTGGCCTATTGCACGGACATTTGCTGGAAGTTTATTCCACATTTGTGAATATTTAACAATAAAGAAATTGGACCGTAGGCTAGTTTTCGGGGACGGCACAGTGACCGAATGACTGCTGTGTCGTAACGAATACCTTAAGCTTAATGGGTCTGGTACCACGGGGGATGCTTTGCAGGATCTATATTCTATTGGTGAGTGGAAAAAGACAAGTTGTACTTTATCAGTCGGAGCCAACGAGGTTCGAGGTGTAGCAGGTCACAGCGCTGTTTATAGCTGAGAGTAGACAAGTAGCCAGATATTTGTTTGGTAAAGGTGAGCTGAAAATTTTCAATGGCCATTCTGTCATTCTGGCGCATGTTAGAGCCAGCTATTGAACTATAACCTAGAAATGGTCTAACGTGTGTTGTATAGACACTGGGTCTACTTTCAAGCAAACAGAATTTCTTGTGATCCGGTCCTAATAACCTGCGGGACCAAGCTATTTGAGTGTCTGTTTGCTCCGAGAGGTTGAACGAACAGGAGTAATATATGCCCAGGTCACGTGCTGATGATTTGTTGGGGATCAGATGACCACCTATACTAAACGCTTCGGGGGGGACATGACACTTGTATGTAAGAATGCAGCTTTTGTCCGCCGAGAACTTCATTACCCAATCGGTACACCACGAATTGAGCATCCGTAAGTCCTCCGATATTTTTGCTATAGTATTACCCAGTGAACTATGGTCGAGGGTGTACAACGACTTTACATAATCAGCAAATAAAAACGGAGTTCCATGACAGACCACGGTAAATATATCATTTACGTACATGAGAAACAACAACGAGCCCAGTACACTACCTTGGATCACACCGCTGGTTACAGAGCTGGGTGTGTAAATTGTGCCATCAACGTTTACCACTTGACTGCGCGAGGACAAGTACGATTCTAGCCAGGCATTTAGTCACATTCACAAAGCTCATAGAACATTTGGGGGGATTTTCAGTATTTGTCCTTCACTTTTGCAGCCAAAATCCGTCCGCGAAAATAGTTGTCTAAGTTTCAGGATGGAATGGTGATTCTCACCCTACCTATCTAAAGTTTGTTGCCATTGTCCGTGGTGACTTACTTTCTTGGTTGGCTGCGTGTAAAATAGGTTCCTATGGCAGTCATCATTTGCACTATTCATAAGAAATCAATTTCCAATCCTGCTGCACAACTTGAAATGGACGTATCCACCAGAAGACCGACGTACACTGTTAGACGCAAGAGCAGAACGTAGACATTCCAGAATAGAATATTTTGCTGCACGGGCTTAGGCTACGTATCTCAAGCGGGAAACTACTGCGACAACCAGCTGAGCTGATTTTGCCTACAGACTTTCCCGCAGAAGTTGGAGTTGGATGTAACTTTCAAGGGTAGAGTCCGATCAATCTAGAGGAAAAATTTAGGTAACCGATGTTTCTAGGGTGGTTACTAGGTAAGCCATAGGCGGCGGATTTGAACAACCGGTCCAGTGATGCGGAACTAATCCACTTGGTGCACTTTGGTTGTAAAAGTCAGGTTTTAGTTGATGGTTATATCCTTTTTCATGTGTTGTTCTGTTCTTTAGCGCTAGTGAAGAAGGTTTGCAAAGCCCTGTATTGCTTTGACTTGCAGTTAATAAAATGAGGAAGGCGTCTGCGAAATGGTGTTACGGTTCATTGAAAAAGGAAATATTTAATAGATTTTATTTACGTTGGTCCTCTGGTTATAAGGGGAACCAATGTTTACAAGCTTGCTACATTTCATACCAACGTTTTGTTCAATGTTTTTGATTGTTTACGTGCATGACTCGACTTGTGCTAGATCCCAATAACCGGTGGTATAAGGATGCCATGATGGTGATACCCTTTAGGCAGCATGAATGAGGCAGCCCCCCCCCCCTTCATTCTCCGTTTGATGGCGTCCCGGAATTACGGTGGCCCACTGTTGGAACCAATAGCTTGGTTTTCGTTTCCGTCTGGTGACGCTATGTGATGTGCCTCCTAACAGTTGAGTCATAACACTATGAAAAGTCAGCTAAACGGCAAGGCAACAGGAGCGAAGTAAACTGTTTAATGGGCACTGTCAATGTATCGGCTGAATAGATTGAAATCCTTATCACGTCAGATATAATAGTACTTCACAAGAGATGCCATAAAATGACGTTACAGTTTGCCTGTTGGGCATGCCCAACGCACCGAAAAAATTCGCGGCTATTGGTTACTTCCCTCACGTCAATAACTCCAATTTCGTCCAGTCGCCTAACATACCGGTATCGTATTTTTCATCTTTTTGGCCTTTGCCAACTAGTTACCACTATATGAGTCCCATCACTTAGTTTCGCACACGAAATGAGACTCATGGGCCAACTTTTTACGGCATCTGTAAAAAAAAGTAGGAAAGTAAATGGCAATCAGGATGGAGTGGCTCTGAGAAGGGCCCTGGGGGGCTTTCACGTGCTTCGGCCGTGCAGTGAACACAACGGTAGTTTTTCTCGATGTAAAAAGCTGCGCACTGGAAATGCTTCCATCGTCCACAAGTCGGAAATTGGACTTACTGAACATCGTCTTCTTAGTCCATTGACGGCTCTTTTCCGCATACGCAGCAGGTATCCTCTAGAAATAAGCATGTTTCTTTCTGGAATTCCCGAAAACCGGCTTCGAGCGATTCAACGCTGAACAAAGCGCACGGCACCGCTCCACAGAGCAAAGGGCCCAGCAGCAAGTGGCATTAGGCTGACGGAGTTGCGGCTCACAAACTGTTATATATCGCCGATGGGCCAACCGAGACCCATCAAGTCAAATGAATTAGCAGTATTAAGCAAGCTGTACAGGGGCAAAGCAAAACCAGTCAAAATTTCACGATGGAAAGAAGCCACCAATTCCGACAGAAAACAGCATTATACCGTGATATTCATCACTACCCCATTCATGTCACAACAAGCGAGTAATGCCTAACACTAATACTCCTTGAATGACTGGACGCTTCTAATCTTCAGGTGACTATGAGGAATCGCGTAAGATTAGACGGTCTAAAACACTGGGATTACATAAAATTACCACGTCGAATTTTCCGAAGGAGACGAAAGTCGGTTTCTGATTATGAGTCGGCTTCGGAACCGAGTGTGCGATGAAGAGTCTTAAAGCACACATGAACAAGGAAGTTGATCGAATACTGACACCTATTAAAGTGCTTCATTTTTTGATTGAAAACAATACCCTACATACCGCGAATAAATGTCCTTCTACAAAGACCGGAATAATCTGACAGAGTAACTTCGGGTAATAGCCCCCCCCCCCCCCGGTCAGCACAATTATCCCCAAATCGGCCTGAAATAAGCCACTGAGAGACCCGGAAAAGGCCCTCGGTAATCAATAAGTGGTTTGTCGGGGGTGTTTTCGGCCGGATTCAGAAATGCACCCCCTGTATTTCATAACCTTCTGACGAAACCAACTTCATTTGTTATATCTACGGTTACGTTTCTCCCGTCGAAAGCTACATAAACCAAATGGGAAACTGAGGGGCAGGTTTCTGGCGTATCTTTATCTTGACTTAAGCCTGAAAATCCCCCAGATTTTTAGAATACCTCCGGAATCGCACTTTATGAAGACACCGAAGCATGGGTTTGGCTGATACCACACTGCTGAACCAGCAAAAATTTCAATTACAAGGCGGGCCGTTCCTCTTTCCCTGACACGGCCAACTCCCCGTGTGACCCCTTCATGTTTGGTTGTCTGAAGACGATTACTGACGTCAGCTGAGGCATAACGCCGTGAGTACAGTCTCCGAAGTTTGCCTCGAAAAGGTTCTGTAGAAATGGGAACTGGTGGTCAGTCTTGGGTCTAATCATGGAAGGGCATATATACGGTTCGTAATATTAGGTAGAAGTTATACAATTCACCCCGAAAACGTGGGATTTATGGGTAAATTATCCATCGTCCTGAAGGACAAAGATGGAATACTAACATAATGTTCCTGCTTAGGCGGTGGCTCAGGAGTCCATAAAGTGATTCTTGACCTACTGGGGGTATGGCGTCTCGGCTACCTGATGCAGAAAAAAGAATTCGCTTACTCAAGTGTTTTAGCTAATTCAGATGAAGCTTGCGGTGGACGCTTCCCAAAGATTTTCATTGCTAGCATGGCGCCTGATGACGGCACTTTGGTCATGTCCTCCAGTAGTCTTCGTAGTCTCATAATTTTCCCATGGTCTTTCTAAAGAAGGTTAAGCGAATGTCCTTTACATCGTGCCAACCGCTTTGTGCACCAAGACTTGGTGCTTCTTTGGGCTGGATGGTGGTGGAAGACCCTCTCGCACCAAAAGTTCGATTCGAGAAGCACCCCCTGAAGGCCATAGGGCGTGTTCGGCGTCCACCATCCGTGGGCCGTTAACGACGGCCATCGTGTTCCTAATGACAAGGTGAACGACGAAAAACATCAGAAAATGTGAAGGGATCAATCAGCTTCAAGAACAGACTACGGTGATAAGCGCCAACAGTGCACGATGGGATGAAAAACCGCTTGCTCCCGGTAAGATAGTAATAGACCTTTGCATCGTACGGCCCTAATGTTGCACCGAAGAACACAGTCTGACGACTGCTCCCACAGGTAAGACTTCAAGTTTGACGAAGATATGGGGTGCTTGAAGAAGTCGGACATCAGCCCGTAGATAGAGTAGTGGATAGTCAGCTTATCAATGTCCACAATTTTGGCACTCTCGTTTCCTATTAGAACACGGTTGTTTGGTGGTTCGTTGGCACACACGGCGTTTTATACCCGGATGCCATGCCCGAATAGACCACATCTGGTGACTGCACAGTCCAAGGTATCATCCCAAAAAGTAATGTCAGCGTGCATCCTTGCTTCCGCTGCATGTTCCTTTGTTCACCGAAAAATCTGCTGCACAACCATGTTTCTGCTGCTGACACACTGATGCATATTTTGTATGTAGGATTCAAAAGGAAACGCCAAAACCTGATCCAACAAACCGTACATCTTCACAAATGTGCTTGCAAGCATGAACGTTGTATACTGCCCCCATTCCTCCGCAAAACTTGATGCACCCCTGAGCCATCCCTTCTGAGCGCTCTTTGACGGAATCAGTACATCGGTCACGTCACTTCTTGCTGCATGACATACATGTTAACACTGAGAAACTTCAAAAACTAGCGTAGTGGTTAGCTGGAAGGTTATCTTTCGGGACAATTGGACCAATGTACTGCGGAAACGGCCTGCACTCGGATGCTTTCCAGTATTCCAAATCCTCCAAATTTCGACAAGGAAGAGGCAGTTCACGAGTTGAGCATCGTTGAATTTATGAGAAGTGCTGGATGAAGCGTCCTCAAGGTACCAGTCTCATCCACGCTTCAACTACTTACTCATTGAGACCCTATTTCAACACAAGATTCTAGGCCTCGTTCTGATGAACGAATCGCCACAATCGATGTGGTCTTCCATAAACCATTCGTCGAACTACACATGAGTATTTGCCCCCAGTGTCGCCTATTCTCGCTTCCTTGCTTTTTTGGTAACTCTCACTAAGCCTCACAAGAATTAGTCGCTAGTACCGGTCTTCTCCGCTTTCCGTATGTTGTTTAATCCAAAAAACAAGACCTCAACGTCGCGACCACCCATTTCTGTTACTGGCATGATATTGGTGTTCTGTCTTTCTCCCCTAACCCACAGCTGGTAGAATTGCCAGACTGCAGCCCTCTCCGTTTTGTTTTCAGAACCTGTACCCTAAGGACGATTGTCGCCGTCCACTTCCCAGGAATAACTTGGACCCTCTCTTGCTGGACAGGACAAACGAGATTTACACACAACTTCATTTTCGCCCGTCTCACGATCGCTTTCCCCAAGATTCCCGGCATCGGACTTCTTGAACCTGGACTACTCGATCTCACTGCATTCATACAACTCATTTTAATCCCATATGTCATTATGCCCGTTCCGTGTTAGAACTCGCTAATACTGTTCAAACACTGGCACCTTTATTGTCACTGTTCATTGCTTCATCGGTCACCAAAAAAAAAACGTCCGGCGCTGACATATCTTTCAGTAGTCATCCAGTGGGCAGCGAAGTAATTAGTAACTACCTGCACTCTTCATCGGTCCATCCGATCGCATCCGCAATGCTGTTGCATCGAGTGTTCGGGCTCTGTAGATCACTGCGTTCCCTCCACGATTGAACGTCTTCGATACACTTCCCATGCTGCATCGCCGCTCCGTTCCCATCATTTGTTACACCTGTCAAATTGGTCATTAGAAATGTGACACTCACCGTCTACTTGCTATACCATCACCGTTATCGAGACCTTTGATTTTCCAGATGTTGCATTCGTGTTATATTACCGAAACTGACCCCGTATGCAGCCTCTAAAGCACACCACTATCTGCACCGGCCGATACATTTTATTTCTATATTCGTTGATCCACGGCCGCTTCCCGCGATATACCTGTGCAGTTTTATTGATCTGTCATTTTTGCATGATACATACCACACAGCATTCATCTATTGACGTACACTTATCTGTGGATTACTGTACCTTTCCTCTCGCAGAACTGAACACCTGTATAATGGATGTAACCACACGGTCAATATATTGATTAGTCTTCCACTTCCGCTTTGACATTTCATACCAACCCTACATAAAGTTTATAACTTGCCGCACGCTCACCTGTTTTACTCCGGCCGTTCCCTGCCACCATCACTCTGGTAGTATCCCTCCCAAGAAATACGCAATTGTTTGCAACATATATGATTCCTCCAGTATACAGCCACCACTTTATATACTACCATCTTTTCAGACTGAAATATTTCCATGTTAATACTTCTTGACATGCCTGTAGTAAAGTGAATAATTCACCGAACGCTTCGACGAGATTTTTATCCATATGCCTCTCATATTCTGTAGCGCACCAAAAACATTTCCTTTCAATATGTTCGAATTTCCACTAGTGTAATTATTTCATATAACACTTATGCATGTACTCCAGACCAACTGACATCATTCGACCTTGACCTTCAAATTTGCCGGGCATTACTACAGTTTTAGTTCACTGTAACACTCTCTCTGATACTCTGCATGCACTTGTTGTACCCTTTTGTGAATTGTCATTCCGGCATCACTATAATCATCTGATCATGCATTCTAGCATGCTTCGGGCGCATCCGAAATATACAATTATTATTATTATTATTATGTTTGGGCAGGTAAAAGAGCCCCCCTCGGTTTACCAAACTTGCACCATTGGGCCAGCACTCTCCTGCTCGGTCCTAGAGGTAACATGTACGTAGTCGGTTGGGAACTTAGATGTCATGCCTACGGGCAACCTTTCAAGCTGTAAATTTCCTGATTGAAGTTCCTGCTTTTGGGACCGGAAGTCAACGTCAGTCCTTCTCCATTCCTTGCCCCCCAAAAACACTAGCCTCCAGAAAATACTACTACCCAGTCTAATGCTTCAAGGACAGCTATTGTAGTTACAAATGTGTTTCATTTGCCTAATAATGACTCTGGCTGGGGTACCAGATATGACCCCGGATAGTACTGCACCGTAATGTTTGCCAGCTTCTCGTACATAAATCCAAGTAGATAGCAACTGTTTCGACTCCTGGACGCAGTCTTCCATAAATCCCCCACATCTACAGGCTTTTCACCCGGCAGTAATTACCAACCATAAAATCTTGGGATAATGGACGAAGCACAAAAGCCAACATAGGCCACAGCTGCTGCGATGACCCATAAGATAAAGTGAATCCATCTACTGAACGACAACCTCAGTTATTCCGTTCAACGGTGCAGAAGGTGGAGCATTCTGTATGCTTTAATTCAGTCCGAAGAATGCGTATTTACCAATACCAACGCAATCCTTCGGAGTTTGAAGTGGTGAATCCAACAAAGTACGCGGATGTATGGGCTACTCAGGATGAATCTGCTTATGTATGCTAAGTGTGATTTTAACTTTCGCCCCTGAAAGACATAGTTGCGTAGAAGCTTGTTTGACTTTGGAAGTTGCTGACAGTCCTAAGGTAAGAAAGAACCACAGGAACTAATGTTCTTGGCACGTTGGTCAGCTGACTCGATTTCGGGAAGGTCATCACAGAATTTGTACCACATGAAACCAAAATAGTTACATTCGGTGTGACAGGTCACCGCCAAGCTGGGCTCGTTTAAATACCACCTACCGCAGAAGAAATATTCCAACGTTGCGCAGTATTGTCCGTATAATGTAACTCATTTCCAATCTTATTCAGGCATGAACTACGGCGGAAGGCTTGAGGCAGGTACTGGGAATTCCAGTATTGCAGAGAAACCAACTGCGCCAAAAGCGGCTTCGGATGCTGGTCTGGTGATTCAGGATGAGGATGGAAAATGAGATGTATCTACCTCGTGAAGAACCAAAATACCATCACCGCCCGCGTTCCTCGTCCGTTATTCAACATCCGGTGATCAAAATCCTACTGCCCGGGTCACAAGCTCCCTCGAAAATCCGTCGTTTCTGGTGACCCCCTCCCCCCCACCTTGCTCAGGCCTCGATCCGTGACCTGCCATCCGTGGAAATCATGATCACTATGAACCACGATACCAGGTACTCGCTGCTGGCTGGAACATGGCCGTATACTCTTTTATTGTAACAATGAAAAAGTTTCTTCTCCTACAGAAATAACAGTCGTTGCCGCCACAAATCATAGCACCAGACCTTCGAGTCCATATTCACCCCACTCTGTCATCTCGTCGTATGTTCCTCGACTCATCTGCTCCATCTTCTAACTCCAATGACTGTCTCTTCAACGACTCCATTTTGAATTCCCCAGCTGAGCACCCAACCACCATCCCTTCTACGTCAAAACCACATCACATTTCACGTGATTTACTCGTTTTCCTGTCATTTTTGCCGTAGAATTATCTAAAGAGAATAATTTTAATAAGCCCGTCTGACCCACTGGCATTTATTCTACATGCTCCCTCCTTCATTAGGATCTTCAAACCGCCGTTCTTCTGGCTTAGTGATTTGTCCAAATGACATCAATGGAGATAAACTTCCCTGTGCGCCGCTTATATCACTGTTTGTTCTTTGAATACCACATGCTGGTTGCATTCTCTTCCGTGACTGGCTACTAGTTGGTGGACCTTCCTCTCCAGTTTTCACTAGAGTTCAGCCACCGTAACGTTCGAGAAAAACGTAGCAACCAATTCCGACACGATTCAAAACAAAGTCGATTCCAAATAGCTACGGTACTATGTACAAAAAATTAATTAATTTTACAATAATCAAACCTCAACAGTGTTCCTATTGGACTCTCACACTCCAAATCGAACAACGAATCAACAACGACAGCTAAATTACAGCAAAAGGTTAGATACAGAAGATGAGACTACCGAATACAGTTACAGCAAAGTTCAAGCTGAGCGATTCGCGCTCCAGGCAACGGTGGGATTCCGGTTTGAGACAAAGATTTGGGGCAATTAAACGAACAATCGGAACTCAGGCAAAGATAGTTCATGCGAATGAAAAATGTCCTTTGTAACGTAGATGCTAGTGAATGGAACGGGGTATCCTGAACTCCTGTACCCCGGCCCCGAAAATCCGGCCCGGATTTTTCTTGTGCATCGCCAGGTGTGGTCGGCCTCATGCATTGGCTCGCCCTACGGTTCCCTAATGCCTGGTACTGATCACCGTCAATAGCAGCTTCTAGATGGACCAGTGGATAAACTCTCAGTGGTTTCTCTCGTTTTGGCAGGTCCAAAGACCCACCTCTCACTTGAGGAGAGTTGGCTTTTGAACTTACACCACCAGTGTTCGATTCACCTTCAATAAGACAAATCTTTCTAATGTCATGGAGCACTAATCCTTCATTAGTTCGCACTGTTGCCGTTCGCACCAAGCCATCGCCCGAGGCTGAGATACTTTCAATAACTCCGATTGGCCGCCGGCCTCGCGGCAAGGCCTCCGAAACAAGTAGCACTACATCACCCGATCTGAAGTTGCGTTCTCGAATTATCCATTTTTGCCGCTGTTGTATTAGTGGAAGATATCCTCTGGTCCATCTCTTCCAAAACACAGGTGTTAGGTAGTTTTCCTGCCTCCGCTGACGAAACGAATTCGTCGGAATGTTTCGTGGGTTCGCCCTCAGGATAAGTAGGTCATAAGGCGTGAGTACTGGCAGATCACGACAGTCTAAGGTCAAGGGCGCTAGCGGTTGTCCATGTACCATCCGCTCACTTTCCGTAAGAAATGTCAACAATATTTCGCCAGCCATCGGCTGTTCGCCACAAACTGAAAGAGGTACTCTTATAACCGAGCGCACTATTACCCCCCCCCCATATGCACCACGGTGACTAGCATGAGGGGGATTGAAGTTCCACTGCAAGCCCCGTTGCAACAATCTATCGGCGATCCTATCACCGGACCAGTTTCCCATTGGGTTCTTCAACTCCCTTTGGGCTCCAACAAAATTTGTACCATTATCACTAAAAATCTCGGACGGTGCCCCTCTCCTCGACATGAAACGCAGTGGTGTCATGATGAATGAACCTGTGCTTAGAGAATAAGAAACTTCTATATGTACCGCACGCATCCGGAGGCAAGTGAACATGCATCCATATCGCCTCTCCATGCCGCGCCCATGTTTAACTGCAAATGGATCAAAATAATCAACTCCGACGTGCTTGAACCGAAACCAACCTTGTTGGACTCTAATGGCTGGTGGAGGAGCTATCATCCGTTTGCCTACGACTGCTAAATGCCTCAGACATTTCCAACATCCTCCGAGTACACGCTTGACGTCAGCTCCCCCTGTACAACCCAAAACTTTTGCGAAGCTCCACGAGTAACTCAGATGGTCCTGTATGTCCTTCCATTGCGTGATACCATCGGATTATCGAGTCTGTAATCGGGTGAGTCTTGGGTAGTATCAACGGATGTTTCACACCCTGAAGCTGATTGAAGTAGTTCATCCGTCCTCCAACACAAATAATTCCATTTGATAAAACTGGATTGAGTTTTAATGGAGTCCTGTTCATCGGAGGTTTGTTAGCGCATAGGTTATTTTTCCTGGCCCGTAACCATTTGGCCTCTTCACCATGGGCCTTAGCCTGTACAATCAGAATAACACTTTCCTTCGCTTTAACAATGTCGTGCAACTTCAACGGCCCAGTTTTCAGTCCTAGGTCTGTGCGACCGCCTACCATAACTTCAATGTACATTTAAAAACGGGTTAACCACGCCACCAACTTAAGCAGGTGAGGCAAACTGGAGTACCTAGCTAGAAGTGCGTCCGTCCATGTATCGTGCAACATGGTGAGAACCGTACTCGAAAGCTGCTTCAACTCCACGTCCGAGGGTGCTGCAGCAACCGTAGGACTGGTCAGCCATAAAGTTTCATCGTTTAGCAAGAAGTTAGGATCTTCGAACCAGCAGCTGATATCACTCGGTGATGTTGTACCTCTTGATGATGCTCCCTCCTTCATTAGGTACTTCAAACCGCCGTTCTCCTGGCTTAGTGATTTGTCCAAATGACATCAATGGAGATAAACTTCCCTGTGCGCCGCTTATATCACTGTTTGTTCTTTGAATACCACATGCTGGTTGCATTCTCCTCCGTGACTGGTTACTAGTTGATTTTCAATGAAAAACCTTCAGATATCTGGTAATTGCCTCCATGTTTTTCTTTCCTTTTTCTTTTTTCTTCCGCAGATCCTCCAGTTTTCTTTTGATCTCTTCAGAATTGATTGTTTACGCAATTATCATATTTGCTGCACTTTTCACACTTTTATTTTGCTTTCTCAGAGGTTTTCACGCAAGGCCGAGTCGATGAACATCACGTCTCCGAAACCAATACTAGTTTCTATTAACCTCGCCGAGCATGCCCATTTTATCTCATTCAAACACAGCCCAGATTTGTTGTACTGTTATTAACGTGTGTGAATCCCACTCCAAGATTTCGTAAATATTTCTTGCTGCAAAGCAATGCTGTTCTCATTGATCAGGTCTTGCGCGGGTGTCTTGATCATGATCATGATTCCTATTATTATTATTTTTATTAAAGGCCCAGCTTTCATTTTTTCCACTCTTATAGCTTCTTTCTGCCTCCTCCAAATCGTGGTTCTCGTAAGTCCCTGATCATACGAACATCGCTCTTGTCGTCTCATTTTCAAAACAAATTCGCTGTCTATATTTAAGTATGTGAAATACTTTCAGCTCGTTCCATCTAACATAGATAAATATACGCATACACATAAAATTTATATATATGCAATCATCAACATATATGTCATTGACTTCATATCTATAGACATAAACCTAGTACAACCAGCACAAGGACTCACGGTTAGCGGGCAACACCCGACGGAGCAAGTGGAAAGATGGCGAAGCTCTGTAGAACAAAATGACACGGAAAGTACCTGCGGTGTGGGAGCGCCATAAATATGGTCCAGCATTCGTTTTACTGCGATGATATCTTTGGTAATGACAACTCTCCAAGCGTCATGACAAACAAAGCCACAGGAAACACCGGAACAGAACAGAGTTCAAGGAACCACAAGGATCGAACTTTCAGCAAAACCACAATGAACTTGGGCGCGAAGATTCATATTTAGCCGTTCCAAATAACTTCCGACTGATCGCCAATCATTCTTCCTTCAAAAACAGAACGTGAAAATTGTCCCCGAAGGTACCCTTTGGAGGCACCCGTTGTGAAGACTGGGTCACTTGAACTGTCCACGTGAAATCTGGACAAATGTTTCCTTTTCACCTCTTTGCATGGTGTAAAAAACGTTAACTTGGTACACTTCTGAGGCTTCTAGGAAAAGCGGGTTGATTTAAATGGTTGTAGAGCACAAAATGGTATAAAACGCAGAATAACTCGGGGCGAGGCCGTCAGCAATTTACTCCCTCCCTAGTACGTAGTTTTCAGCTTGAACCATCAGCATATTCATTACCTTTACTTCCTACGCTTGAATAAAGCCCTCTGGAATTCCTAACAAGCTCCGGCTTCCTCAGCCCTCTGTAAATTTAAAAAATTACAGAATCTATCCAATATGCAAGGCTCAGTCCAAAGGTAAAATATCCCCTTTATCATTGTCGCTACGTTAAAACCCAATAACAATGCCGACATTTTGATTTCTTTTATGGATGCTAACTTCAGCTCGGTAACCGTTGCTTTTTCTAAGAGTACTTTGTTTCGCCTACGGCCAAGCCGTTCCATCCAGGTGCGTACATTCCAACGAGGTCGGCCAATTCCAAATTACTTTGCGTGGCCTGCTGATATTCAGATTTCAAACGGGCCTTCCGAAAGGGTCTTTTATGAGATATGTCAAGAGATTTCGGGCCATTTCTCCATTTCTTGATAGGTGGCTTGACGGTGGTTGCTTGGATGGAGGAGCTTCGTGGTGCCCATGGTGAGGTTCTGTCTTTGAACTCACCACTGAGAGCATCGACTGATATTCTTTTGAGTGAACTTCACTTTCATCAGATAAACTGCTGGATTCAATATAAAAGTTGGTTGTGTTCTACATAGGCACTTGTAGATGTACCGATATGACACAGTTACAGGGATTACCGAATTTGCTTATCTGAACAATTGCCGAATCTGGTGGCGCCACTTGCTCCGCCCACATACACCTTCTGCACTCGTTGGCGTTCCTCTAAAACACACGTTATCCCGCTCCAGCGTTTTCAGTTCTGCCCATATGCGTGCTGCAGAGTGTAATCGTTATGGTGTCATGAACCGATGGCCAGGGGTTACAAACTCTATACGGAAGAAGGTCCTGGTTTAACTCAGCACAATCCTTAACAATTAACTCTGCGACCGCTAGGCAATTTATCAATGCCCACTGCTGAGCTCCCTTCGCCAGGGGTCCCAGAATTGCCCAGTCTAGTGTCGTTCGCGTAGCTAATGATACTTTTCGATTGCCCGTGCCCAGCACGAGCACCTAATGACCCTCTCGTACATTGCACCCAATCAGCATATCAAAGTGATAGATGGACAGTTCTTCGAATGATGTCCTTGAGATGGGACCATCGCCTGGCGATTGATCTCACTGGTAAGCCGTCTATTGCAAAGGTTTCCGGAATGCCCACCGTCCCTCTATCAGTTATGAGTGTTAACTGCAGGGTCAGTCACATCGAGTTGTCAACAAGGCTCCCCGCAACTACCGAGATTTTGAGAAGGGTAGGCTCGCCATTTGGCTCACAGCTGTCTATAAGCTCGCGCGTAATCAGCGAAGTATACGACCCCCTGTCCAAAACTGCTAAGACCCTCATCAACCCTGTGGCTGCAACGATGTCAACATGTACGATCGCAAACCTAGCCGACTGGATATCATCATGTCTCGCCGAACACACGATCAGGGGTTTATCCGGCTGAGTAGGCCCACTGAATGGAGGGACATGAAGTAAAGGATGATGACTGCCCAAGCATCTCGTCTCGTCACATTTCACTCCAAAGCGGCATCCAGGGGCTTAGTGAGAGTTGTTCAGACATGCAAGGCATGAACCGATCATTTTTACCGTGGACCAACCATAGAGCTCACCCACTTCAAGTAAGGTCAGACAATATGGTAACAGACGCGCTGAGTTACATAGTTTGCACTCAATCCACCTCTCGGGCCTTCGACTTATCGTGCGCATGTTGGTCAGGGCATGGATTCGGTTGCAATCGTTCCCTACAATCTGAACCGATGTTGATGCAGCTCGCGCCGACCTGCAACTCCAGCATACGGTTTGTCCAAACTGACCATTCGCAAGGTAGAACTGACAACCCGTTAACTTCTTCAAACCACCGAAAGTAGATTCTCGCCCAAGTACATTCATGTTTTCAGATTCCTCTGACCATCGGCCCTGTGGGTCATTAGGTAGACAGCGGATAATGCACTTCTGTGTGTGCAATGCTTTCAGATCAGACTGGTATTATAAATGCCCCAGTGCTATACGGCAACTCTGCACCTCTATCACCGAAACATGGCAATAATTCAGCTTTGCCCTTAGTCCCTTTTGCCTCCAATAAAATACCATCAATCAAGCTTCCAGCCGACCTGAGTAACTGTCCGAACAAATCCTTGAGGATTCTGTGTGCCCTGATGTACCCCATCGGTGGACCGCGTATCACGCAGCCTCCCGTGGCAGTCTTGGCCCTCTAAAGACAGTAGTGCAATAACTACAAAACCCTTTGCCTAGGACCTATAACTTTGCACTCAACAAAATTTCCGAATTGCTTCGTGAATACACTATGTTGCTTGAGGTGCCCGTCGAAATGGGCTAGCTCCACTCTCGGTAGGTCGAGTGCGGAAACCCCAGTATTTTCAGGTGGTCTCAAGGGTTTACTTTCGTCAAATACGTCGCCCTTTGGAAGCTGATACCGTGAGCTATATGGATTTCCTTCTGGCTTGCTGAGATGAGTTCGTTGTCTAAGAGGCTCCGTTTCCCTTCTAGCTAGCCGCAACTGAGTTTCTCATTCTATCGCTCCCGATCTGTAAATAATAACATCTTCGAACTCATCTCGATTAGAAATACACGACCTTGTACTGAGAGAACTAGTAGGTTTGGCATTTTCTAGAGGGTCAATAACACCCAACCTCTCCCAGAAAATTGCCGAGTTAATTCCTGTTGTCTCATAAAGTCCTTGTTTCCTCGTCTGGGCATTTCCAATGAGTTTTCTTGTCGCGGTTCCACTTGGCTACTGTAAGTCACAATAATCGCAAATCGAGAAACGCGTGGCCAATTCACAAGAATCCCAAAACCGGAACAAGATTGACTCGTAGTTTCTAAGGTTCTGAAATGAAACCAACAAAAGGTACAAATATTTACAAACCACAAGTATGCGGTCGAATAGACTCAAAGATAAAACCCAGAGGTTCAAAGCCCCGTGGTCCAAGCACGACAGTCAGAAATGGTTCGAGGCCAAATTCAAGCGCCTGACACAAACAAACAGACTAATAGGATTGCACAGTGAGGAGTTGCGTTGACGGAAACCTGGACTAAGCTGGACAGTGGCAATACAATATTCCAGGGTTATGCTGTGCTTAAGCAAGGCAGGAAAGATAGAAGACAGGATTGCGCCGTTGCCTTGCTGGAGACGGCTTCCTAAAATTCTCGGAACAATTATCTTTTCTAGCTGCCAAGGCAAGCAAATCCTTGGGATTTCTGAGCAGATCTCTCGTCCTGCGTGATAAAAAACTCCCATCGTATCTGCCCCATGTCCGAACCTGCGTATAGTACTGTCTTATCACCTTCACTGACACTCTCCACTCGGACAGAATAACTTTGGAGGATGTACAACGCTCATCCACAAAACAGCTGCTTGGATATTCCAACCCACCTAGTTATAAAGAGCGTTGTGCCGCCCTTCACATCAGACCACTTTGGCTACGCCTTATGAGACCTAACCTTTGCTTCCTGTGTGGGCTTATTCATTGCCTGGGGTTTTCTCCCACTGACACTCCATGTGTCCGACCAACTCCCCCCTAAGCCCTCCGTCACAGAGACCTGCGTCTTTTAATTCCGAATGCTAGGCTACCCATGAGATTTATTTTCATTCTACTAAAATATTCCAGACTTTGGAATTGCCCCCCCCCATTGAAATTCGTCGATAAGTTTCCCCCACTCACTTCAAGACATCAATAGCACATCACCTCACCGTCGATAATTCCCTGATGTCAACTGACACTATCATGTCTGAGACCCGTGCTTTTGAGGTGGGACCTGGCTTCTAGCTAACCTTCAAATCCCATTCTATATGCGCTTCATTCCGAGCAAACTCTCACACCTTGGCAGGTCCAACAATCGCAAAATTCCCCCCTTATATAAGCTACTTCAATAACCCAAACAGCTGCTAACAGTCATCATCCAGCTCTAATCATGGTCCTCACCGCTCGGCCCACAACTGGCCCTCGACCCTAGACTCTGATCCATGGCATCCACGATTAATTTACACATGCCTATTAAAACTCAGGTTTGCTCATTTATGACTTTTTAGGCTCATTACTAGTTCAAGCCAAGGCTCAGGTTAGTCCGATCCTAGATCCTATGACCTAGCCTTTATCGTTGCAATGGCCAGTTCTCCTCTTGTTCATCCTATCCTCCACCCAGGTTCCACCATGCATTGTTGTTGCGTCTCTCCCCAACTCCACAGCCGGCACCAATTCCACACTGCAGCCCGTTTCTACTTTTATTTAGGAACTTACCAACCCAGAACCTTTGCGCCCATCCAATCCCAACCAACTTGGCACATTTTCTCGCTGGATGTAAAAATCGGACCGTCGACACGGTGTAATGTTTTCAACTCACTCGGTGTCCCTCGGACTGGTGTTCGTCTTTGGAACTCCCCAATCTAGCCGCCGGATCTCTGACTACTCTACTGTACGCACTGCTACAACTCATCATCCTAATCCCAGCGGTGCCCGATGTGGTCAGATCCACGCCTTTGCCGGTGCATATCGGGCGTGTAGAACATCTGCAACGATGTGCGGGCGCAACTAGGTTGTTAGATCGCACCTCATGTCACCAAGAACGGTTTTCAGGTTAGGTGTCCAGCGCACGGTCAGTCCCACCCAATAGCACCGCTTGTGGTCAAACAGTTCTTCATTAGTGTCACATTCAACACGGTCTGCGTAACCCGCTTCTACTGGGCGCCTCGATCGACTGCGGAGTAGGACCAGGAGCTTCTATGGAAGCGGTGACCCGTGTCAGCACAGAAGAGTGGTTGTGTACAAGTGGGGCTTTTACCAGCCAGAAATCAACCCGATAATTCGGACAGCACCAAGAGGATCAGCGGGCGAGAACTTACTGAGATGGTCTTAGTAGAGGGCACCTAAGCGAAGTGTGACGCACGACACCAGGCACAGGGCGGAGCAATGCTCTTCCCTGCCTGAGCTATCCATAAGGCGCTATCAGAGGGAAGTTTGGGAAATTAAAGCCGAAAAGCCGCTAGGAAAAAGTGACAATGAGATCCTAAAGGTCCACTAAACATCAGCAATGCGCCGAGCGAAAAAGCGTCACCTCGGTGCCAAGGCAGGGTACATATCAACGGACTAAGCAGAGCAACGGGAGGAAAGCAGTGGCCGCCACGCCACTTGAGACCTTTGCCATTAGGAGGCTGGGATAGCATCAAGGAGAGATGACTCCGACTTTCGAGAGAAGTTGCACCTCTAAGTCGGGAAGTAAAGAAGATCGACCTTTTTGATGGAAGGCCAGATTTCGTAAAGCCGTAACAATCCGTAGACAACGAGGAGCAGCACTCAATTTGTAAAATACCAAGCAGCCATGAAGTAGATACAGGGTACCCAGGAACACAGATCAAGCAATAAAAAGAGCACAGAAATATTCGTGTAAGTGAAGCTTAGATGTCTCCATCTTTGCAAACCCTATGGGTTCTGCAGTGAAAAAGCCGAAGAGGTAGGACTATAAAAGCATGTATTTTATAACTGAAATGTCACACCAGCACACGAAAGGACCCTACTTTCGTTCGCGTGTGTCAGTAGAATCAGCTGACTACGGACTGATAGGTATATGAAGCAAAATGGGAAAGGATGGCATAGTCAGGCTGAGAAAGAGTTCAGATCGGTGACAATTTTGTACCGAGGCCTGAAAATCAATACGCACCTTACGCTTCTATTTTTATGCCCAACCCCGAAAGCGTGTGACAGAAAATGTTGCAAACTTGGAAAGCAAACAGGGGCGACTAGAGCTAACTGAGGAAGACAAGGACGACACGCCTCCATCAACGTTTAAAAGCATATATCGGCTAGAAAATAATATAGAGGGAAGAATGGAAGAAACACAAGCGCTTCTAATGCCCGAAGTTAGTGTAGACAAAGAGATGCGAATTTTGGTAGAAACAAGGCCACTGGGCCATATGGGATTTGCCTACTCATTATTTAGCTTCTGTCGGAAGTCACAAAGGCTTCCGTGAAGCAAATGTAGGAATTTTCATTTAGAGGGGAAAAGAACCCGAGGGGGGCTAAGGGAAGGTGGTGGCGGTAGGAACACGCAAAAGCGGACCACGGCAAAAGGCCGAGAATTGATTGCCAATTAGCTTGGCTTCAGTACTGTGTTAGTGCATAGACTCAATAATTAGGAAGCAGATCTCTAAGCTTTTGGTTCGACGTAGCCTTGTATCAAGTGCTCGGCATGGGTTTGTGGCAGAAACATCTTGTCTAACTGATACCCTGCTGTTACTCGATGAGGTAGCCAGGTGACTGGGTGAAGGACAGTTAATTTAGGTCTGTTACAAGGGCTTCAGCAAGCCATTTGATTCTGGGACCCACCGTTTTCTGGACCTCAAACTACAGTCCGTGGGGAGGGTTAGAAAGACAATAAAACTGGAGGAATAGCTCTCTAACAGGGAGAACACAGTGCTAAGGTGGGTGGTTGTGTCTCGAAGTCGGAAGGTGTAACTAAAGGGGTGCCACAGGGCTCGGCGTTCAGCCCTCTGCTTTTCCTCTTCTTTATCAGTGACTTAGCCCGATGACTTACCAACCCTACCCTCATGCTTATCAATGAGGTCACGATAGCTGGAGTAATATAGAACTTGACGTGTTAGCCTTACAAGACCGGTCTTGCAAATGGGACCAGCCGCTAACCCCTACCAAAACGCCATGGTCTGGCCACAAACACAGCGGCCAGCGGAAATGAAGCGGGGTCATTGCAAATAGTCTCACATAATTGGGAGTGGGGCTAGGTAACAATTCCGAGCCGTTGAAGAAGTGCGCTTCCTCGGTAAATATGGTCCGGGGGAAATCTTACGATTTAGAACTGCTACTTCGAGCGGCGGGCCGGGGAATTTCGTTCAGGTCTATCAAGCCATAGTTAGGCCGCACATGGAGCACCACTTCCAAGCTCGGGAACAGAACTGCCGGAGAGATACGGAAGGTCGGGGGAAGGTGAGGGGGTTAGAGGCTAGAAAGGTGACTGGGCAAAGGGGGGCTAGCTACATAAAGCGTCGTCATACTATGGATCTTTTACCAATGAAAGGGCACAGCTTTCGCCAGGATACGATAGAAGCTTTCAACGTAAAGAAGGGACTGCCCAGTGTTATTCGAGGAGACATTTTCCCTTCTGTCCCAGGGAGAGGCACGAGCAGGTATATCTTTGGATAGAGAAAGTGCCCAGGGCTCCAAAATGGGGCGGACCATTTCTCAAATGAAGTGATTACCTGTTGGAATGAGCTTCTGAAGGAAGTCTTAAATGCCATAACAGTCAAGTTTCTTAAGAAAACAGCAGACTGATGTAGGGTGGCAGGTCGTTTCAGGGGCACAAGGTTAGCCCTTTTTCTGCCAGGGCCGATAACGCACAGAATTGCTGCCTATGGCCGCGCAGTGTTAGAAGCTACGGAAACGGGGCCAAAAACACACACATCTAGACACTGGACTGACACCAGCCACACATAGTCTTGTTCAAACTAAACTGAACGTTTTCCCCTCAGTTTCAGGGGCAATCGATGAAATATGGTTCGCCGTTGTGAGTACCTAGATTACGCACAAACCACGGGGGAGTTCCGGACACTCGATTGACGGAGGCCATTACCTGCCAGGTACAACCTGAACAGAACACAGACCGCTAAGCGACCCCTCCCTCGCCCCATTAGGCGCATTCTAGACGAACGCGCACGCCTCTTTGCTAGATATAAAGCCACACGCCTTGCCCGTGATGCAGAAGACTTCAGGATCATAAGGAACATATGCAAAGACAAGATTAGGTCCTATCAGAATGCAGTCCAGCGATCTGTACTTGATCGAGCACGGACCAATAAGGCATTTTTCTTTCAGTACATGCGCCGTCTAAGGGGCACAGCTCCGACGCCATTAGCTCCCAAAGATAGTGCCGGATCTCCAATCACTTCCCCTAGCCAAGTAGCCGAGGCATTCAGCTCCTACTTCCGTACAATTTTTAGCTCCTTTCCCATATCATCCCACCCTACTATGCACCCGTTATCTCTGACCACTACCCTTAACCGCGTAACTATTCCCATTGGTGCAGTCGCTCAAGGTTTCCGACGGCTCAACCAATATAGCTCTATGGGTCCTGACCTAATCCACCCCCGTATTCTCAAGGAAGCCGCGGATACATTAGCTGCTCCTTATGCCTCGCTTTTTCAGCGATGTGTTGACGATGGAGTTTTCCCCCGTAACTGGAAAAAAGCAGTGATCGCACCCATCTATAAGAAGGGTAGTAGACACCTTGCTTCTAGTTACAGACCCATAAGCCTCACTAGCATCCCTAGCAAAATTTTTGAGGGAATTCTTAAGAGTGAGATTCTTTCCCATCTTCATAGAAATAAGATCCTCTCCCCGTCCCAACATGGGTTTCTTCCTGGCAGATCGTGCATCACCAATATGCTTACTGTCATGGATAGTCTAACGAAAGCCTATGATGATGGCCAGCTCTCACACGCTGTATTCATCGATTTTGCTAAGGCCTTCGATGAGGTCCCACATGCCCCTCTTCTTTATAAGCTGCAGACGTACGGGATCACAGGCTCCATGTTGGCCATCCTACGTAGCTTCCTTACCGACCGCACCTTTGTGGTTAAAGTCGGGAATGTTTTGTCTCAACTCTCCCCAGTAACAACTGGGGTCCCCCAAGGGTCGGTCTTAGTTCCTCTTCTTTTCCTGATCTATATAAGCGATCTACCGACAGCCCTTCCTGCGAACATTGCCATGTACGCAGATGATGTAACCCTCTGGAGTTCAAGCGTTGAAGACCTGCAAACTGCAGTTTATGAAACAAAACGCTGGTCCGAGGATTGGAACCTCCCAGTTAATGATGACAAATGCGTGACTATGTCTTTCGGCAGAGAGACTGGTCACACGTTTTCCATTAATGGAGCAGCCACTCTGCCAAGGGTTGACCGACACAAGGTGCTCGGTTTCTGGTTAGATTGTAACTTATCCTTCTCTCATCATCACGAACTTGCGAGCAAGTCTGCCTTTCGAGTTCTAAACATGATTCGAAGGTCCTTCCCGCGCATATTTAAGGATGATTTCGCCATAATTTTCGGCACTTATATCCGACCTCTGCTGGAGTACGGTAGTCAGATAGTGCACTCTGGTCTTGTCCGAGACCGTGAGATCCTAGAAAGGGTTCAGCGGGCCTCCACCAAGGCAGTAAGTGGTCTATCCCATCTACCTTATCCCGTCCGCCTCTCACTCCTCAACCTCTATCCCCTTGACGTAAGACGCGTAAGAGGTGATCTGTTTTTGATGTTTCACCTTTTTGAAACAGGTCAAAGCGATTACTTCTTCTCCGTCTTTCCAGCCTCCTCTCTCCGTGGTCACAGCAGAAAAGTTTTCAAACCGAGGCCACGCACTTCACTAAGGATTAACTTTTTTAGCTATAGGGTTATTACCATGTGGAATGCACTTCCGGAAGATATTGTTCTCTCGCAGGACAAAACTATCTTCAAGAAAAAGCTAGACCTCTACCTGGGTCTCTCCCAATAACTCCCTTTGTCAAAAAAACAAACAAAATAGTTGTCTTTTATCGCATATATGTTCATGAATGCCGCACCCCCACTCAGCTTAAGGCACTGTCCACAGTGTGACACTGAATGAGGTTATATGTATCTTGTTTTCGCTGCCACCCCCGCCCCCCCCCGCTTCTTTTTACTCTCGTTTCAGCTCGGTGAATCCGACAGAAGATCAAAGATTTCCTAAAGAACCGGGACAATTGGGCTCAAAGCCTCGAACCCGTGTAGTACTTCAAGACTTCAAGACAACACCTGAGCCTCAGCCACCCGAAAACTACTTTTCCCGAGACCATCAAACCTCGTGAACCTAGTTAATCGCCTGCTTGCATACAGCAAAAGAAAGTATGCTCCCTCGACCGGCAGTAATCATTCTCCGTTCCGTGCAAACTGACCTGAACTGTGGCTTTTATCGCTCCGCTTCAAGCCGGCGCGGCGGGTGTTTGACCTCCCTTTCCCGTGGCTGTGCGACCTTGTTGTTTCGTTACTTTGTCAATAGTCTCAGTATCGGTTTCACTTTCTTCCTTCTCATATGCAGAAGTGCGGTCACGGGTGCTAGACTGTGTTTATTTGATTAGACTTAGCGCTTTAGGATAATATATTTAGATATAGTCGACCCATTATCACTCGATTTTCCTAAGCACAGTTCCAAGTCTTACGGTCATCAATCCTACACACTCAACCATATTCGCTAATAGTGATGTTAATCTGACTTCATGTATTTTTTATCGTGCCCACCTGGAACAGGTTACATTGGCTCATTTGCACTCGCCTGTACTTCGTGGGACGTGTACGTATCTGCATGTATAACTCGAAGAAACTGACCGGTCTTGTTTGCTTAACGGTTTGAACTTTTCCCGTGCAGGCTGAGCTGAACGAAACTGCCTTTGACGCAGCTTTCGGATTTCTTTATTTCGTTGGTATTGTGAACCCCTGTCTCCCCCTCCCCCCCCCCCCCCCCCCGCTGAAAGATTCGTTATGTACATGTATAGCTAAGAACTGTTCGGATTTGTTAGAGCACAGATATCGCAGGATTGTCGTTTAGTTTCACCATTAGATGACATAAGCTAGCTCGCTTCCAGTGTTTTTCAAAACTTATGTTGTCCGTAACTTAAATTGATGTTTTGTAGTAGCTGCGTGCTGCTGATGAAACGCTTGCGATCTAAAGGCCAAACTCAGAGTTCGAGAGCTTACGAAAACTAGACCGCTGTTCGAGCACTTGCGTTGTTACCGCTTTATTTAGTGTGGGAAGTACTAATGAGCATCCACTTGACTTTATTTTCTACCAACCATTTTGCGGCTTCCAAAAAGTCTACGGGTATGTAATTATATATATATATATATATATATATATATATATATATATATATATATATATATATATATATATATATATATATATATATACCGGCTTCAGATCAAGCAAGATGCCAACACAACAAGCGGGGGGAGATGCGCTCAGTACAGTAAAACAGAGTTAATGATGGAGAAAGCTGCTGCTTGTCTTCTCGCTTTTCACCGTACATTTTTCGATGTTCTTTTTGTCACTTTTTTGTCGGAATGGTATTTTTATGAAGACGGGGCACGGGAGTTCAAAAGACACCGCACAGCATTCGCACCACTGTCTTCTCTTTTGAGCCATGTCCCTCAACATCTCTAGCTGACGACAATCCTCATCCTTCGGTCCCTACCCACGGAGGCGGGAAGCGCCAACCGAAGTCATTGCTGATGCCAGATTTCCCATACCTCTACGCCAAGTCATGGCCTGACCGCCGCGCTGCTTCTTCCAGCCCTGTGCGAAGAAAGCACGGGATGGGTAATCGATGAGCAGGCATTCGTGAAACATGACCGACCCACCGGAGGCGGTTTAGAGCGGTCACTTCTTTAGGTGGACGACTATCCGTGCCTAACAAACGGTGGCGCGCTTCGTCAACTCACTCGATGTTCCCATCAGACGCGAGCAATGCTTCGGAGACATCATTTGTCGAACACAAAAACGCCGAGCATCTTCAACGCCAGGTGGCCAAGCCTCGCAACCGCGGCGGCCTACACCCGTCCCTCAAGAGAAAGCTGAGTGTCACGGCGACGCCACAGGTGTCGCAGGTATGTGAAAGCTACTCTAGCTCTCCCCATGCACGAACTGTTCTCCCCAACACCACTTCCAGCTGATATCAAGCTCCGGGGGTACTTAGAGTTGTCGACTAACTCAAGCTGATCACCACAAAGGGTGAGGACAGGCACGGGCTCTTGCCAATCTTGCAGAAGCGTTTTGCACTTCGAAGGTGCAAAGTGCATACCGTATTGGAATACCTCAATCGCCAAGAGGTCCAAAGCATGTTCTATTGCCTGTGTATTATCACTCAGCAAGGCAATATCATCAGCATATTCCAAATCAAAAACTGTCCCCTGGGAGGAGTTCAACTTCACTGTTTGGAAGACCAGATAAGGCATTCCATAGAACATCTATGGCAAAGTTGACGAGAAATGGGGATATGGGGCACTGTTGTCGAACTGCACTGGACACAACAAAGGGGGAAGAAAGCTGGCCGTAGGCCCTTACCCAACCTGAAATATGACAATACAACTTTGAGGACTGATACATACGTGTCAGGCTTTCCATTTCTCAACACACAGTTCCATAGTGCAGTCCGATCGATGGAGCAGAAGGCCGCGCGAATGTTCAGGAACACGATGACTGTCAGTCTTTGGACAGCGTGACAGCGCTCTAGCAGTTGTCGGTGGGTGAGGATTTGATCGATACGTCCACGACCGGTACGGAGCCAAGCTTACTCCTCGCGAGTCTGCTCTTCAGGTGTTTGGTACAACCTGCGAAGAATAACGGACGCAAGCAGCTCTGACGCTATTGGGATAAGGCTAACCCCTATGGTTAGCGCAGTCACCGCGCGAGCCTTTCCTAGAGATGGGAACCATAGTCGATCCCCCCCCCCCCCCCGACAAGGACGGGACCTGCTCGAATTCCAAACTTGAGAACAAAATAGTTCTCTAACTAGTTGTACTCCACTATCTTTAAACAGGGCTGGGAGAATGCCATCGAAGCCCGGCGATTTGTGACGTCCTAAGGCCTGGATTTCCTTTCGGATCGGTAGGTGGATCTGTCGAAACGCACCACTTGACATGTGCAGGAAGAGCCACGAGAGAAGCCGACACCGAGGGCCAGCTAAATTGCGTCTGAAAGTATTCCGCCCAGCGTTCGAGACGCCGCTTCTGATTGTGAATTGACGAACCGTCAGCCTCAGATTGTTACACTCACACCTAGAAGCTTCCCGCCGGTGACTCGGTTGAGATGAAACAGCTTGCGAGAATTTCCCATGGCGCGCGTTGCTACCACCAGATTTCGCGGTCCCTATGAGGACTCGTGTTAAGTGCATGTCTCGTTCTGATACGTACTGCATTATGCTCGCTCCCAGCCGGGATCGACTGGCGTGCTTCGAGAAGGCGCAAAGATTCAGCGGAAACCCGGGGTCTTTGGGCACGACGAGACAGGCCTCAACTTACTAGACCAGCGGAACACAAAGCGTTCTTGACGAGCGACCAGTGCTGGTTTACGTCATCAGGTGAGGCTTCAGCTAGCGCGTTTTGGAAGATGGATAAGCGAGATGAACCAGTGAGCTTATCGCATTCTAAACGTCGTTGCAGCATGCGTTTGGAGCGCTCACCGAAGCACATGGACAGTTTAGTGTGAACTAATGCGTGGTCGGAGTCAAGGAAGTACTGCAGTACGGGCGACAGTCTTGTATGAAACTCCGTCATTTGTGGCTTATAGCGATGAGGTCAATCTGGGTCACTGTTGACTCGAAGAGGGAAGACGCCACGTAGAGTACCAGCGATTAGAACGTCTGAGTTTCGAACTGGCGAGAAACAAACGGTAATCTGAGCGCTGTAGTGTACTAGTCAGTTGATAAGGTACATTAGGTCAATGTCAAAACTATTTAAGATGACGCAAATTAGAATAGGCGGAGGAGTGTGGCTAGATAGCTAGACAAAAATATACTCAACATAAGTAGAAATGAGTCAGGTAGCACGGAACAAACGATCGTCCACCGATCTCATACAGGTTTCCTGGTTGGACGAGTTCTAAAACGATCCCAATTCGGAAAACGAAGTTGCGTGGGAGAGCGAGTTTTTATTCCAAGACTTACATTCTCGTATATCGTGATCACGTGCGTTCGTGTTTAAGTGTTTATTTAATATTTACATTCGAACGTCGGTACAACAGAGGGGTGCCGTACTAAAAGAAACGAAAAAGTGTGATTTGTGCAGATACACCTACAGCACCGAGCCAACAACCGTTCCCCGTTTTCCGAGCGATAAGAATCTAGCTCGAAAGGGCCTCGTTCGATGACAGCCGATCCACTCTAGCATTCAAATCTGTCAAAATCACGATATCAACCCGGTTTGCTTTGTGCAAGAGGTCGTCGAGCTCTTGATAGGAGGTATCTTTGATAGCATCTGAGCTGCAATCGGTGGGTGCATGCGCCGAATCGACAAACAGGTTGCGTGTATCGGAGTAGCGACAGCTCACTTTCCACGAACCGCTGAGTCTCACTGCACATAAACGACTGTCGACTAGGATCCAGTCTAGCAGCGCCGCTTCAGCTCTTTCCTTGAAAGCAATTCCAACGCCAGTAAGACCAGAAGCCGCAGCCTCAGCGTCCCCAGGAAGGCGTAAGTGAGACTTCACGGAACAATTAGACGAGGGCGTCACTCAAATTATGGAGTGAGAGTCTTGAATGTGAGCTTCTTGAATGCAACATACATCGATGACAAGGAATTCAAGCGTACGAGCTAAACCTGCCTGTTGTCCTATACACAGGGTTCGCACGTTGAACGTGGCTAGTTTGAGTGGGCATCAAGGACGAAGCAAGACATCAGCTGGTGGTAGGGATTTCGGTGGGACTCGGAAGCCAGAAGGAGGGGAGAATATAGCCAGGATTCCCATCAGTGGCGCTACAGCGGACACGGTCGACCGAAGATCCCTTGGACTGTGAAAATAAAAGAGAAAGTGGGAAAGGAGTGGAAGTGGAAGAGCAAATTGTGTACGGTGTAAGAGTGTTTGTTCGTGCGCATGGAAGAGCAGTTGATCACAGTGGTAGAGTCTGTCATGGTGGTTTGCGCTGCGGGCTATTGTCCAACTAGGTCGCCCAGTCCATAGTAGGTATTTTTGTTCGAGGATGCACCTCTGGCCTCTGCGCAGCCAAGCGCGTCCTGCGAGGCGGTAGGATCGGTCCAGATGAGCCGGTGGCTAATTGTATGGTTCATTCGCCTCTTCTGGAAACCACTGCGAGCTGTTGACTGAATGCTCAGTTCGTTCGCCCTCCGCCACAGATGCCGGTGAGCATTGTACGCCTGATGCGTCACCCATGGTTGGTTTGGAATCAGGGTTTAGCCATCTCCCCTAGATTGACCATTAGTCAGCCAACCCGATGGAAAACGCTGGGCATTCGCTTTTGCCCTTTCATTTTAGTGGGAACATCGCCACGAGAAGGCAGTGAGTAGGACTTCATAAACATGGGATGTCACAGACGCATGGTCATTTGGGAGCATTTCGAGAGGCGTTCAAGACGAGTAGCCATCTCGGAGCCTGAGACACCCACCCCAGACCATTCTGAGGCCTTTAGATAGGCGGAATAGGCGAAGACCCAGCTGCCCAAGTTGGTCACCCAAGACATGACTGGTAGATGCTTCTCGGCTAAAGTAATGATTGTTGTCAATGTATTGATAGCGATATTCCTCCTCGTGGACATCCGTTCGTTCTTTTGTGTTGCAAATTTTGATCATTGCAGTCCACACACGTCTTCCTCCCGCTAACAAACACAGGACGGATCATGTAGCCACAGGCTACCGCTGGCTTGACTGAATGACTCCTGAAAAATATCCTCTACCTCTGATCATGCCCGCATGGGTACTGGACTAGTGATACGTGTCCGCACCGAGCCAAAAGTTCGTGAGTGGATAGATGTAGATCAACTGTACTGTAATCTGGCAAGTGAGAAATGAAAACACGATTTGGTTTAGCTGGTCAGCTGCGCACGCGCCGGTGTGGCCGACGGCTTACAATTCTTTCATCATGCTATGGGAGTCGCGAGTGTCACGTCTTGCACCCGAAGTTGTCATCCGCTTGTTCCCACTGCAATCCCTCGTCGACCTATTTCTGCTAATGACGAGAATTGCTATGCCGGCACTCATGCGGTCAAAGTTAAAGTAGAAGATACTGATATTTGTGGTTCCAACTCAAAACCAAAATGAAACAAGCTGCTACCGCCAAGATCAAGTCGTTTTCAACTTGTCCAAATAACGGACAGCAAAGCGCCTGGTAAACAAGGCAAGCTGCGATTAAAACAGCCAATTTATTTATCAGCTCTTGCGCTGTCGTGAGCAATAGACAGAGCGCATTAAGCAATGGTATAGTTGGCTTTCAGCGCTTCTCCTCCACCTAACTCATTTTCCGTGGACAGTGCATTCTCATCCACCGATGAGTAAACCACTGGTGCACTTCAACCTATTTAATACTACAAGGTCCCTGGCCTTGGTGACCCCCGGTAATTATCGGTGGCAGTGATATATCGTGGAGAGTTTACTAGCCTTGTCCACGCTCACTCGCAATGTCTTCTCCCATCATCGGGGTATAAGTCTGATATCGAAGTATTGAGTCTTACTTTCTACACTACTCCGTAGAATGTCTCCAGAGCGCGAGCAAATCCGCGCGTAGTAAACAGTGGGTGAGTTGTCAAAATCACCACCATCCGTCTGATGCTCGGACTCCATCACAGATCGCAGACTAACGATTATCTTTCGCATGCTTTCAACCAGCCCTGAATAGGACGGCCCTCACGGATTTTCACTTTAGAAAGTAGTCAGGGATGGTCGATTGGTTTAGCTTTTGCCCTCGTCTGGACGATGCTGCGAGATTCCAACCAAAAACAGCGAGGTTGATGGTTGAATGAACTTAACCCACTTAATAACTTCGGAGGTTAGAGGTTCGAATTACGCCACCGTCGGTCCTTTTGGTGGGAGACAGTAGTTCACTGTCGTCCGACTCGTTACCAAGCCCGACCTATTGAGACCTTATGTGGTTCTCCACTACTAGTTTCAGGGACTGGTTCCCGGTAGTGGATTTTTGAAAGAAGGTATACCGCTTCCACTGTACAAGCATGTAACAGAAAATAATGTCT
This sequence comes from Fasciola hepatica, assembly GCA_948099385.1. Classification (NCBI taxonomy): domain Eukaryota; kingdom Metazoa; phylum Platyhelminthes; class Trematoda; order Plagiorchiida; family Fasciolidae; genus Fasciola; species Fasciola hepatica. The sequence continues at coordinate 19,550,171 of CANUEZ040000058.1, read as the reverse complement.
AGATCGTTCCAACATCGTCATCGGCTATTAGGCTCATCGTCACTTCAATTGTCCATTGAAGGGGATGTGAGTTGAGTTTTTTCTCGTTCCTGTTCAGTTTTTCGCTCTAAGACATGCTCAAAGCTATAGAAAAGGAAGTACCTACCTGGCTACAAAATTGTGATTACGCAGGCGCGCCCCATTGGGACTTGTCTTTTTTGATTTCTGCTGTTCACTGTTTGCTTTCATTCATGTTGCTCTCAACTGGACGATTCTTTGAGGTTATGAAGAAGTGCGAGGTTGATGTTTTAAAAAACAAGCGCACTACTTGGACTCGGGCTCAAGATCGTCTCCATGATGGTGCAGCGGATCCTGATAAATGCAGAACTCATAGCTAGCGAAAGCAACACATCAAAATTTATTGAGTATCAGTAGGTTGTATATTCGAACAGTTGATAGACTTAGACGGTATTTCTTAACCTGACTCCTTTTTTGCTTCTTTAGCCATGTCTGCTCGTGCCAGGAAACAAAAGTCAGCTGAAACAGAGAAAAGCGAAGGGAGTCCACAGTCCACATCGAAGTCTACAATTACCATAGAGCGCAGCAGAGTCTCTTCTGGAACACCACGACAAAGCCTTTCCAGGGCTGAACGCTCGCACAGTCCCCTGAGCATCAGTCGTAACGAGGAAAAGGATGAACTGGCACATTTGAACGACCGACTCGCGGGTTATATCGACTACGTCCGCAAATTGGAGCTTGATAAAGAGCGTCTTACTAGGCGTATACACTCGGTCACCGAGGAACGAATGGTACTGCATATTTTTATTTTGATCGTGTTTTAGAGCAAGGTCGAGGAAGCACGCAAGACTTATGAAGATGAAATCCAAGCTCTCCGCAATTTAGTGGACGACTTAGCAAAGCAAAAGACGAAGGCGGAGTTGGATGCTAAGCAAGCTAGAGACGATGCTAATGAAGCGAGGTCCAAATTAAATAAACGCGATCAAGAGATCCGGACTTTACATCGGCGAATTGAGAATTTAGAAAAAGAACTGGCAAACTTCAAACAAGACCACGACCGATATGCGGTAACATCTTTTTGTTATATTCATCTCATTCGTCAAACAGCCTCTTCTCTCCGACTATCATGCTCTGGAGAAAAGGTTTGATGAAGTGCAGCGCGATCTGGAGGCTGAAACTTTGCTGCGCACGGATCTTGAGAACAAAGTATTGGGCTTAAAGGAACAGCTAGATTTCCGCACACGTTTATTCGATGAAGTTCGTTTGTTTCTATTTACTCAACTATTTCCATTTAGGAACGTGAGAAGATGGTCCAAAAAACAATGTACATTGAAGAAGAGGTGGAAGGTCGTAAACAAGCTGAGTACGAAAATCGTCTTGCTGACGAACTACGTGCCATTCGTGATCAGACGGCCACCGAACTGGAGGACTACAAAGTCCAGATCGAGGAAACGTTCGAAGTGAGCACTCATATATTTCCCATGCAAATTTCAGTGATGCGTTTTTGTGTGCTTTACGGTTTAATCAATGGTGGTCAAAATCGTCGTCGGTTTTAAAGTGCCTTATGATGGTCTCATAAGAGCAAACGCCTCAGGTTTTCGAGTTCTTTGCGTTAACCGATTCGACTGCAGATTTCGATCAAACGCAACTCCTATTGAATTGAAGCTGGGATAAGATTAGATATTGTTGAACAGGCAATAAGTAAATATACTCAATTACAGAGAATCAAAGTATTCAGTCAGCTGACAGTTTTCAATACGGAAGTACTAGACGGATTATATATATATATATATATATATATATATATATATATATATATATATATATATATATATATATATATATATATATATATATATATATATATATATATATATTCTTTATTCTAGCAGTCTTATCCGTTCAATAGTTCCGCGCTGAGGGTTACCAGCTGACTGAATATTTTGACTCCTTGTAGTTGAACATTTACTTATTGCCGCGTGCGCTTTGAAATCCTAAGGAAACTCCAGACCGTTTCGTATCCCAGTCTGAAATATCACGATCTTGTCATCAATCCACAGATTCAATGGTAATATGTTCGTTAAAGTCTGATGATTTTTGTTATCACTGTCCAAGTCGAATTGTTAGTGGGCAACTCTCCGGTCAGCGTGTTGTACTAGCCGCTAACAGTTGATCTTGCTCCGATGTCCGAGTTGTACGACTGCGTGATTTTCTTGATGTCTGACATCTTTGAAACCCGTAACTATATCAAGTTTCGCATTTTAATCCCCCTAGGTTTTATTTGTGTACTTCACACAACTTATGTTGATAAAAATATGGCTTCTTATTTGTGACATAGAGCAAGTTGGGCCACTTGCGATCGTCGGCTGATCAATCGGCTGACGATGCTCATCGTCAACGTAGCGAACTGCTTATTGCTCGTAAGCGTGCAGACGACCTAGCCCACGACCTGTCCAAGAAGATTGCTGAGCTGGACCTTTTGCAACGTCGCGTGGATGAGTTACAACGTCAGTTGGAACAAGAACGTCAAGACCATGATGCTCAGTTAAGTATGCAACGGGAAGAAGTTCGGCGTTTAAAAGACGAACTGGAGGAGAGTTTCCGCGAATTCACCCAACTGATGAACACAAAGATTGCGTTAGATCAAGAAATTCTGATGTACAGAAAAATGCTTGAAGGCGAAGAGAGCAGGTAAGCTTCCGTTTGTTTGCTCTTCAAAGTAACAGCGATTCAACGAGACCTAATTTGCACGATACCGAAATCCTAGCATTTTCAAATTCGTACTGTACTTTTATTGAGAGCGTTGGAGTTGTGATGGAAGGGATTAAACCCATTTTCCACGGACTTCCGCACTGAACAGTTTCCTTCAATATTCACCAAAAAGCAGCCATCTGAAAAGGCGATTCTCTTGCAATTATATGAATCATCACGACGAGACTGCACCTTGACGTGGTGTGATGGCTTGCGCGCCTCTATGACCCAAAGAGCTATACAGGAGAGCTCACCTTAAGCCGAAGATTCAATCATACCTGGGGAGTCAGTGGGTAGAGGACCGACGAAGCAGTCTTCCTGTCTTCCAGGTTGGGGATCGATTTGACTTCACAGCTCAGTCGGTAAAATCAGTGGAAGAATAATTGATCCAAGCAAACGGGCTTCCAGTAAGCCATTCCGCTGCCTTGCGGATGGGTTCTTGTTAGAACTAAGGGCTTTGGTTGAGAAAGCTAATCGTTCTCCTGCTTTGCGGCTGGACACCTTAGGAGTACCCATCCAACATCTCTCGTGAACTGCACGAATAGAAAGAATTCCATACTGCATCGGTCGTCGCGCAGGATAATCAGAACCGCGCTACCCATTGTATCGAGTGGGGTGAGTACTGATGAGTGGGCTACTCTTCAGGGTCCCTTCTCTTTTATCCAACCTTTGCGTTCTATCCCCAACCACCTCTCTTTGACCCATCTATCCAACCATATTGCTCTCACTGATAAAACGTCCGAAATCGCAACAGTTGATTGTCAAACAGTGTAGGGGACAATCCTCTCTCTTGTAACTCACATTTTCTCAAGCCTCGTCAGCCTCTGAATCTCGGCTCCTTCAAAGTGCGTACACACATGCAGGCTGGTCAGCAGGCGTGCCTAGCCCTCACAATAGATTCCCTGAAGATTGATGTGTACTGCATAAGTGAAATGCAGTGTGATTCAAATAACTGTTCCTGGTATCTCATCTAGGTATTTGCTGCACATTTCAGGAAACGAAGTAGCTTGAGCTGCAGGTCAACGTGGTGTAGGAATGGTCTTGAGTGGCAAGGCAGTGACTGCTTTTTTAGACTGTATATTGGTTAATGGTCGTTTATGCGCTGTGAGACTCCAGGGGTCAGTTGGTGATCGAAAGGATAGTTGTGTTGAGCGCAATTCGTTTGTAATCTCGGCATACGCCTGAACCGACTGCAGCTCAGACGCACTAAAGGATGAGTTCTCCCATAAAATCACCACTCACGTTCGCAGGAGCAAAGGCTGACATTGTAGTGCTAATTGGTGATTGTATTGTGCAAGTTGGCTAACTTAGTGTGTCAGAAGCTTGTTTAGGTGGTTGTTATGCTTTACCCGCTCAGTGCACAGATGTCGGGGATAGGCTTCTCCAGTTTTGTGCAGACAATCGGTTATCCCTATCTAGTGCGAATTTCTGTCACTACTTGCGTCGCACGGCGATATGATGCTCTAACTCTATAGGTACTTTGAGTCAGATTGATAATATTTCAGTAAGCTACCGGTAACGCAGTTGTGTTCAGGACTGTGGGTGCTACTGATCCACGTAAGTAGAGTCGGACCATGCATTAGTTTTGATACGATTATCTCTCCAGCTCCATGGTCATCAATACAGACCGCAAACCCGGTTAGCTGTGCAACCTTTGTGTGGTCCAGAAGTCCGCGCTCCTTATCAACGGAAGTCAGCACACGAGCTGGGATTTACAGTGAACAGTAATGTACATGAGCGTTGGGCCCACATCCAGCGGGCACTGCACGTTGCAGCAGGTTTCCCTTGTGGTCCTAAATCCGATATCCATCAAAGACACTGGATTTCGCAGGAGTCGCCAGGTCAAATGGAGTATAAACGTCAGCTCTCGAAATGCATTGAGATGACTAAGATACGGAGAAAGCTACAAAGGCAAGTTAAGAAAAGCCTTACGGAGGATCATCATCATCATTATCATCGTACAGCGTCACACAGTAGGGCAAGCCCCACTGACCACTGCCTTTCTCATCATCTTGCACGTTGGATTAAAAAGAATAAGTATATAAGATGGATAAGGAGTGGACCCACTGCAGTGGGAAAAGGAAAGAATGCCCTAGTAGCCAACACACGGAATACACAGTCTAACTGTACAAACAAACATCGATCAGTCATTCTGATTCGAGAGAGAGAGTGACAACACGATCGCCACTGTTCGCGGTTCGCAGCCATATCCTTCAGTGTCTCCAGCCAACTGGTTGACGGATCTTTTGGACCCCAACCACGAAAACGTGGGGAACCTACTTTTCCTAAATTTGCTGTACATTTTCTCATTCCTCGCTGCCACGTCATCTGTTGACTTCCACGTGGTTTCACCCGCTCCTCGGATGGAATGGAAAACAGGGCACAGTACGGTAGACATGTGTTTGTCATACGTAACACGTGCCCCAACCAATAAAGTCTACTAATCTGGATACGCTGTGATAGAGAACTCCCCGAACTGGTACCCAATACTCGATTTCTGACCTCATCAGTACTTAATCGGCTATTCTACCCGATCTTAGCGATGCTACGTAAACATCGATGGTCGAAAACCCCAAGACGACGAATATCTCCTGCACGCAGACTCCAAGTCTCGCAACCATACAACAAAACTGAACGCACTACGGCACAGTATACACGACCTTTCAACTTCAGTGAAATATCAGATCGACGCCACAAGCGCTTCAGTCCAGCGTACGCCGCTCGAGTCTTGGATATCCGCGTGCTCACCTCTACTACTGTGCTCCCACCCGTCGTGACACTGCTGCCGAGGTAGGTGAAGTGGTCGACAACTGACAACACCTCCCCATCGAGCATCAAGCTCGGAATCGTTGACATCCAGTCTTGTGACGTCACCTTACACTTTGAAAGTGCAAAGCGCATGCCGAATGGAGCTACAGCACTTGCGAGTCTATCTAGTGCACACTGAGCATGTTCCGTGCATTTGCACAAGCAGACAAGGTCTTGCGCGTAGTTTGGGTCACAGCTTTCCATTATTCCCTATTTCGAAGCCTGCATCCTGAAGATTTTACAGAGCACTCTCCATTATTTTTTCCATGACGAAGTTGAACAGAAATGAAGACATGGGACATCCCTGTCGAACACCAGTGGTCGTTTCGAACCGACCGGATAGTTCACCGTAAACTCTAACGCGGCCCAAAGTATGAGAATACAATGATCTCATTAGGTTCACGAACTTCTGGGGCATACCTTTTCGATGAAGAATACTGAAAAGCGCTGTTCGATCAACTGAATCGAAGGCGCCTTTCAGGTCTAAGGAGACCATTATTTATATATATATCACGCAATTACTTGTGAGTAGTGTGGGATATTTTAATCTTTGCTTGACTGTCCTTTTGGACTCCACGTTTCACGCGCAAACCCCAGGTCATCCGACCAACCTGCACTCGGAAGCACCAGACTCGACTTTCGCTTTTTTTAGAGCTCATCAGCTTGGACGGGAGCAGGCTGGCTCAGTGGTAACACGCACGCCTTCGGGATGGAAGGTCCCGGGTTCAAGCCCTGGGTGTGGCAGGGGATATGCACCACTGATGAGCTCTAACAAGAGCGAAACTCGAGTCTGAGGCTTCCGAGTGCAGGTTGGTCGTATGACCTGAGGTTTGCGCTTGAAACGTGGAGTCCAAAAGGACAGCCAACCGAACACAAACCGTTATTGACGATCGACTTTGCGTGTGACGCGTTTCAAGTAGTCGGCGAGGAGTAAAAATCTGATCGATGCATCCTTGACCTGGGCGGAATCCAGCCTGCTGTTCGTGGGCATTCCTCTCACGAGCCGGTGTAAGACGATGCAGCAGAATCGAGGCTAACACTTTGGTGACTATCGGAATTAAGCTAATCCCACGATGGTTACCACAGTCATTGCGTATTCCCTTCTTGAAGATGGGGACAATCAATGACTCGCTCCACATTAACGAAAAACGCTCCTCGTTCCAAATGTCACAGAGCAAGACGGTAAGTGATTTTATCAACGCACCAACACCCAGTTTGAAAAGAACTGGGGGAAGTTCGTCGAGACCTGCCGCTTTACCTCGCTTTAGCAATCGGATGCATGACTCTTCTACTTCCGATGGGGGTTCGAGTGATACCACCCAAGCAGTCGCAGTTGTTGAAATCGGAGTAACTACATTAGCGCGTTACCAGCTGAACTGTTCCTTGAGGTATTCGGCCCAACGGTCAAGCCTTTGTTGTTTGCCATGGATGGGTTCTCCATTTTGTATCCCAAATCGTTTCACTGACCTGAGTTCGCCGTCCACCGGTGTCACGAATAAGTTTGAACAGTCTTTGACTGTTACCTAAAGCAGCTGCTATTTCTATTTCTTCGGCTACCTTGACCCACCACTTTTCGCGATCCTTCTTAAGGCTTTTCATAACTTGCCTTTGTAGCTTTCTGCGCATCTTATTCATCTCGTAACGGATGCGTACCTCGGATCACACAAACGTTGCACGGTTATTCGGGTTTGTGGTTTGCGACGATGACGATGGCGTTGGACGGATAATTGAATTAAAACTAATGCATGGTCCGACACCACGTACGTGGGCCAGTGAGATCTACAGTTCTGAACAGAACTGCGCCACCGGTAACTTACTGAGATATAATCAATCTGGCTTAGAGTACCTGTAAAGCCAGAGCGCCTTGTCGCTGTGCGACGCGAGCTGTGTCGGAAACTGGTGCTAGACAAGGACAATCGATTGTCTGCACGAAACTGGAGAAGCCTATCCCCGTTATCTGTGCTCTGAGCGGGTAAAGCACAACAACCACCTAAACAGGCTTCTGACACACTAAGTTAGCCAACTTGCACCATACAATCACCAATTAGCACTACAATGTCAGAACCTTTACTGCTGCGAACGAGGGTGCCGAGTTCATCATAGAACTCATCTTTCTGCAAGTGTGAGTTGCAGTCCGTTGGGACGTACGCCGAGATCACAAACAAATTGTGCTTAACACAACTATCCTTTCGAACACCAGCTGACCCTTGGAGTCTCACAGCACATAAACGACTGTTAATAGGAATTCATTCTAAAAGGGCAGACTCAGCCTTGTCAGTCAAGACAATTCCTACACCACATTGACCCATAGCTCGAGCTGTTTCGTCTCTTGAAGTGCTCGGAAAATACCTCGATGAGATACCAGGAGCAGTTAGTTGAATTACACTGCTCGAATCCTGGATACGCGTTTCACTTATGCAGCACACATCAATCTTCAGAGAATCTAATGTGAGGGCTAGGCACGCCTGCTGACCAGCCTGCATGAGTGTACGCACTTTGAAGGAGCCGAGATTCAGAGGCTGACGAGGCTTGAGAAAATGTGAGTTACAAGAGAGAGGATTGTCCCCTACACTGTTTGACAATCAACTGTTGCGATTTCGGACGTTTTATCAGTGAGAGCAATATGGTTGGATAGATGGGTCAAAGAGAGGTGGTTGGGGATAGAACGCAAAGGTTGGATAAAAGAGAAGGGACCCTGAAGAGTAGCCCACTCATCAGTACTCACCCCACTCGATACAATGGGTAGCGCGGTTCTGATTATCCTGCGCGACGACCGATGCAGTATGGAATTCTTTCTATTCGTGCAGTTCATGAGAGATGTTGGATGGGTACTCCTAAGGTGTCCAGCCGCAAAGCAAGAGAACGATTAGCTTTCTCAACCAAAGCCCTTAGTTCTAACAAGAACCCATCCGCAAGGCAGCGGAGTGGCTTACTGGAAGCCCATTTGCTTGGATCAATTATTCTTCCACTGATTTTGCCGATTGAGTTGCCAGCTCAAATCGACCCCCAGCCTGAAGGACCAGAAGACTGGACTTTGTCTGACCTCCGCCCATTGACCTGTCAGGAATGATCGCATCTTAGGCTTAAAGAAGCCATCCTGTATAGCTCTTTGGGTCATAGAGGCGCGCAAGCCATCACACCACGTCAAGGTGCAGTCTCGTCGTGATGGCTAAGAATGATCGCGGAAACTGGTGGTTCAAGGTAGCCGAAGAAATGGAAATAGCAGCTGCTTTAGGTAACGGTCAAAGACTGTTCAAACTTATTCGTGACACCGGTGGACAGCACACCCAGGTCAGTGAAACGATATGCGTTAGAGCTTATTCATGGTAAACAACAAAGGCTTGACCGATCGACCGAGTACTTCATGGAACAGTTCAGCTTATAACGCGCTAATGTAGTTACTCCGATGTCAACCACTGCTGTTCCTTGGGGAGTATCACTTTTGCATCCATCGGAGTTGGGAATGGAGTCGTTGGTTCGACTGTTGGAGCGTGAGAAAGCTGCCGGTCCTGACGAACTCCCTCCAGTTCTTTTCGGAAGGGTTGGTGGTGCTTTGATAAATTTACTTACCACCCTGATCCGCGACATTTGGAAGGAGGAACGTATCACTCCTTCATGGGGTGAGTCATTGCTTATACCTTTCTTCAAGAAAGGAATACGCAGTGTCTGTAGTAATTATCGTGGGATCAGTTTAATTCCGGTTGTCACCAAGGTATTGGCCTCGATTTTGCGGTGCCGTCTGACACCGGCTCGCGAGAGGAATGCCCGCGAACAACAGGCCGGGTTCCCCCCAGGTCGAGGATGCATCGACCAGATTTTTACTCTTCGCCAAATACTTGAAACACGTCACACGCACCGCCGACCGATAATAATGGTTTTTCTATACTTGAAAGGCGCCTTCGATTCAGTTGATCGAACAGCGCTTTTCATTGCTCTTCACCGAAAGGGTATGTCTCACACGTTCGTAAGTCTACTGAGATCATTGTACTCTCATACTTCGGGCCGCGTTAGAGTTTACGGTGAACTATCCGTTCGGTTCGAAACGACCACTGGTGTTCGACAGGGATGTCCCATGTCTTCATTTCTGTTCAACTTCGTCATGGAAAAAATAATGGAGAGTGCTCTGTAAAATCTTCAGGATGCAGGCTTCGAAATAGGGAATAATGGAAAGCTGTGACCCAAACTACGCGCAAGACCTTGTCTGCTTGTGCAAATGCACGGAACATGCTCAGTGTGCACTAGATAGACTCGCAAGTGCTGTAGCTCCATTCGGCATGCGCTTTGCACTTTCAAAGTGTAAGGTGACGTCACAAGACTGGATGTCAACGATTCCGAGCTTGATGCTCGATGGGGAGGTGTTGTCAGTTGTCGACCACTTCACCTACCTCGGCAGCAGTGTCACGACGGGTGGGAGCACAGTAGTAGAGGTGAGCACGCGGATATCCAAGACTCGAGCGGCGTACGCTGGACTGAAGCGCTTGTGGCGTCGATCTGATATTTCACTGAAGTTGAAAGGTCGTGTATACTGTGCCGTAGTGCGTTCAGTTTTGTTGTATGGTTGCGAGACTTGGAGTCTGCGTGCAGGAGATATTCGTCGTCTTGGGGTTTTCGACCATCGATGTTTACGTAGCATCGCTAAGATCGGGTAGAATAGCCGATTAAGTACTGATGAGGTCAGAAATCGAGTATTGGGTACCAGTTCGGGGAGTTCTCTATCACAGCGTATCCAGATTAGTAGACTTTATTGGTTGGGGCACGTGTTACGTATGACAAACACATGTCTACCGTACTGTGCCCTGTTTTCCATTCCATCCGAGGAGCGGGTGAAACCACGTGGAGGTCAACAGATGACGTGGCAGCGAGGAATGAGAAAATGTACAGCAAATTTAGGAAAAGTAGGTTCCCCACGTTTTCGTGGTTGGGGTCCAAAAGATCCGTCAACCAGTTGGCTGGAGACACTGAAGGATATGGCTGCGAACCGCGAACAGTGGCGATCGTGTTGTCACTCTCTCTCTCGAATCAGAATGACTGATCGATGTTTGTTTGTACAGTTAGACTGTGTATTCCGTGTGTTGGCTACTAGGGCATTCTTTCCTTTTCCCACTGCAGTGGGTCCACTCCTTATCCATCTTATATACTTATTCTTTTTAATCCAACGTGCAAGATGATGAGAAAGGCAGTGGTCAGTGGGGCTTGCCCTACTGTTTGACGCTGTACGATTATTATGAGGACGACTAATATAAATGTAACTGTTTGTGATTTTGCTCTGTACTCGTACTGCGTCTCGGTGCTGAGTGGTTTGTTAATGACTCATCGCTGCTTTGCTTTCTCTAGTTCTTACATCGCAGTTATGCTAAATGCTGAGATCAGTATCAATAGCTTAATATCCGGAGTAGACATGTGTTTGGGAGAAGCATCTCCCCCAAATTCGGAATTGAATATTTTAGTAGGAGCATGGTTTTTGCCCAAAAGTGTCGATCTGTTGAGCAGTTCCACAATTCCACCTTTTTGCTAAACTTGATTTCACATCATATAATTTTCTGTTTTGCTCGTCTACCATTTCAGTGCTGTATTTTTCGGTCTCACATCTTGTTATTCACGCATTTTACCAGGTAGCCTGTGAATACAATGGGGATAGCAGAGTTGTGGGCTCATTTCTCTTGTATCATTCGGCCGGTAAGAAACGTGCGGTCATGTCACTCCGTCTTTTTAGCTAATGGGTGGGATAGCTTATTTGGATTCCGCTCTCTGTTTCCGAATTGTTGTCCGACTGAGGATCCTTTCATTGTTCGAGTAAGCGTCTAGGAGATCCGATCGAACTTTATTGTCTCGTGTAGTGATCAAGTTCATCGTTGTCCTCCGAGGCCAGTGATGTTGTGCGTCTTCAGTGTTTTGTATCTCAGTGCCGTGTGGCATATCATTGCCAAGTGGAATTTGTGTTTATCCATTATTGAGGTTTCAGTGGGCTATTTGTTTATTATCTGTAGCCAGTTCGATTCTCTCAACAACCAACCTCACACTGTTGTGCTCTGGTTTCGTCATCACCGCACAGCGTCGTTGAGTTGATAGCAAAATAAATAGAAGCATAGAGTGAAAAAGCCAAAGATAAAGTAATGAGCGATAATCCCGAAGATTTAGAAAGAGTCCGAATGCAACTACACCACTAGCCGCGACACTTATTCATGTTAATGTTTCCAACCGGCTGGTAGGCGGGTCTCGTGAATCTCAACACTGAAATCCGACACGTCTTGCTTGACCAGGTCTACTGATCAAGGAAGTCTGTTAGTGGGCATGCGTAACATCCACCTTAACCCGTTTAGATTCATTGTTTGTTCCGGTGAATGACCTCTGCTTCCAACAGTACGCCTAAATTGAGCATTGATAACGCGGTATTCGAGTAATACTACGTGTTGAGTGGTGCTCAAACATCGACAGTCATCTATCTTCTACCCTAAACGTTCATGTTTCTGAGTCGTATAAAAGAACGAATCTAACTGCTGCAGTGTACACGACTTCTGTAAAACAAACGAATGCCACGCCGGTTTATCCCTTGGGTTCCAATCAGGAAGGCGGAAAAAATTGTCTGACTCATTTTTCATTGACGATCAACGCCATAGGAATGTGTGGTCGACTGAATAAAATGCCGCTTTCAGATCAATGGGAACATACTGTGTACCTGCAGTTTTGTCTGTGTTTTAGGGTTTATGGAAGAGCAGAGACGTGGTGGGTACAGCATCGAATGGGCCTGAGACCTGCTTAATTCCCACACCTACACGTTTCACGGGCGTTGGATAAGTATCGAAGAATAATCCCGGCGAGCAGTTTGGATGCCATACTGACCAAGCCGATTCCTCTGTAATTTCCACAGGGGGGGACCATGTCGCCTCGCTTGTAAATTGCCACAATCATACCGTTCCCTGGAAACCTACTGGATGGAGGTAGGGGTGGAGCATCTGGGATTTCTCTAGCCAGTGGGAGAAGTTATCAGACATCATTGGACAGCTATCGCCCACCAAAATATGATGCACCGTCCACGTTCAGCTCACTCCTTTGGGTGTATGGGCCTAAGGATTGAATCCGAAAAGTGGATCGATAACAAAGCACTAGTAAAGACAAAACAGTGGGGCATTGACCCAGCACGGGAACGTGACCGAAGCACTCATGAAGGAATTTCTTCCGGTCTGTCACATGAGACCTGATTGTTGCCACATATTCCGTCTTGTCTTTACTAGTGCTTTGTTATCGATCCACTTTTCGGATTCAATCCTTAGGCCCATACACCCAAAGGAGTAAGCTGAACGTGGACGGTGCATCATATTTTGGTGGGCGATAGCTGTCCAATGATGTCTGATAACTTCCCCCACTGGCTAGAGAAATCCCAGGTACTCCACTTCTACTTCCGTCAGGTGGAGGGTTTTAGACTAGTAAGTTGCTTCTTTCCGTGTTTATTCACTGTAGTGTCTTTTCTGTTGGCATAGTGACTGGAACCACTGGCTAACGCTGGAGTGTCTTTGAAGATGGGGGCATGTAGTTCAGTCGCTACTCCGGGACCACATAATTCAAATGTAATATTGTCAGCAACTTATCCGTTTCATTTTGATATGATCTAGTGCTGTTCACTTTTGCCTCGCATTCAACACACAACCCTGGGCTAATGTTTTACGCAAGAAATCTGGCTACTCGTTATCGGTGCGATGTAACCGATAGTGACGCCAGTAATGCATAAAGTGTTTCATACCATATCCGCATCCAGCCATTTCTCCACAAAGTGGGTCTCAATTTTTGTTTCCAGTCGAACGAGCGAGTAAAAAAGACTTGAGTTGCATGTGCTTTGGAGTAAATCGGTTTTAAATTTGAGTTCGGTTTATCTTTGATAAGGAGTGCAAAGTAGAAAACAGTTGCTGTGTGCCCCCCCCCCCCCCGGGTCAATGAAAAAATGTGAACGGTATAAATCTCCATTGCGAAAGCCGCTGCGGAGCATTACAAAGTTAGGGAATGTTCAAATGTGGCCTAATTATTAGTGCCTATCAAGTAAGAAGTAAGCCTAATTGTGTGGTGAATTGTTGGTGACAGTCGGCTAAAGCTAGTGTTTTTCAGTTTTTGTATTAACTCGACAGGTCCTCACTTTCGGTTTTAATTAGTTTTTTCTGCCGTCAGTGCAGGTTCATTATCCTTTTTCATACAAATTAAATATGTTCTCTGCTCTTCAGGCTCAATATTCAACCACAGGTCCGCGATTCACCATTCAACATTACAGGCGGGAAACGGAAGCGCATGGATGAGGATTTTGATGGTGAGGAGGCTGTTCTAACGGGATCTTCCTATACTCCGGCAAAAGCTCGGTATGCATATCGAGTTTCGTCAACCACTAGTGGCCCGGTAGAATTCTATAAGGAACAAGACACTCAAGGCAAATGGGTCAAGTTGATCAACACATCGAACGAGGTGTGCACATGTCATTTTAGTTTTTCTAACGCCCTGTGTTGAACTCTGTGTTTTTATCACTGATTTTTTATTGTGTATCCTGCAGGACGTCAGCATTGGTGGTTGGGAACTTGTGCATGAGGTAGATGGAAAGGAAACTCGCTTCAAGTTCCATCGCTCTTTGGCTGTCAAACCGGGCACAACATGCACAGTAAGTTTAAACTGCGACTGATCTTGTTTTCTCGGTTGTATACAATAAGTCAGCTATATATTCACCTCCCAGTGTGCACAAAGCATTTAACTGATTAAGCTAGTTCTTCGCATTTTCGTTCATGATAATTAACGGAGCACTCAAGAGTCAAGCAACAAAGGCACATGTTATCGGTTATCAACAGTCACCGCTTCCATATTTAATGGAATTATCTTTATACGTTTGTTTGAAGGTAGATATTGTTCCGTGGCATTTTTATACTTGGCCCTACATTCGAGGGTCATTTTTGAGAGGCTGTCATTTCGAAACCTTTTTCCTGCTAGACTGCATGCTAGAAGTAGGCACATCAGACTTATTCGGTTAGCATTTGGCTCCATTCGGTTTCGAACACATTTGCTACCAGTCGTCTTGTGTCAATTCATGATCCTTTTGTTTCTGTTTGTTTTAGATCTGGAGTGGTGACACCGACACCACTCACAACCCACCGGCCGACATTGTGATGAAAAATAAATCCTTCAATGCTGGTTCAGAAGCAATAATCTCTCTGCTTGATGGAGACGGCTTGGTAGGTCCCCTCCCAGTGACAGCTTCGCGCCCACCATTAATCCTTCATCTGCTGCTAAGTTCCATCCAACTCATTAATGCCCGTTTGAGGTCATTCTGCTCACCTCCCTTACAATTTAGGCTTAGGGATATAGTTTATCGATGTTGCAGTCGCAGTGATACGTACAGAATCAGCATCTGGAAAAACGCAAGGTACTGCATCAACTCACCACTGATTTACGTAAGGTGCAGTGTCAACACATCTTATACATTGATGTGAATGGACCCCAAACGTGTAGAACGTGAATGACGTCAATCCTAGGGTTCACCCAGCTACCCCGGAGATGTGAAACAGGTTTCCTAGGCACATTTTCTCCAAACTCTTTGCCAGGGTTGTGTCTATCTCGAGGACCATCTTAAGACGACGCGGCTGCGTCAGAATTCACGATTTTTGTTTTAGAAACTTCGTCTTTTAGTATCCGTGGGTCCAAATTCACTTTTAAAAGTTCACGTGCTTGAGAACAAATGTAAAAGTAACTCGTGAAATTTGTTCGTCTATATTGTACAACCCGATCTCAGTAAAGCGCGTTTTTTATCTCACAGGAACAAGCAAAATGCACGGTCAAACGTGAACGCGTCCGCACCGGTGGTGTTAGCTTCAATCGACGACCGGGATACAGAGCGCAGTCAGATGAGGTGAGTTTCATTACCCTCGACCTGGCTTTTAAGAAAACCTTTATGACGTGCCTGTCTTTCTATTGAGTTATTCCAGTCATTTCATCTTGTGCGGAAGGCGTCCTTATAGCAGAAATACCACGAGATTCGAGCTGGATTGGTTTTTCACACAGTTGGTGCCCTGAAAGTACGTCAGATTTGTATGAAGCATCGCGCCATCCGGCAAACATCTGGATTACGAACTCGTTTGATGCTTAGTGGTGGATTCCCCGTCACCAGGTTAAGATTGCATGCTAGCAATACACTAGACGCTGTTTGTTCGTTTGCGGCGCAATCTAATCCGAGGCTGTAAAGTTCCAAACTATCTTGACGATACCTGAGCCCGAAAATGCTTTCGTGGTTGACTACTTCGCTTTCATTCGGCTTTTTCCCGCGCGGAACCTGCTAGAGTTTTATGTGGCTCGACATTTCCATGATGGTCGGTCCATGACGTGAATATATATATATATATATGAAAACCTTAGTCTGCAGGCTTAGTTAGCCAGGATGTGCGGGATTACCGGAAAGAATTGATCAAAATCTCCACGGTTGCAGGTTCTCCTTAGAAAGACGATGAACTCCTGTGATCATGGGGTTTGTCCTCTCTGTGCTCAAGCTGAAATGCGAAAAGGAGCTTTCTTTAATTAACATCAATTCACGTTCATAACCAGCTTTTTCTAAACTCCTCTTTTGAAAATAAGGTGATTATTTTTGTTATTGATTTGTCCATGAGAACTTGCCTCATAATGCGCTCATTTGTGCACATCTGTTTCCCTCCACAGAAATGTATGCTTATGTGAATGGAAGAAGCTTCTGGCGAAGAGCTGTGGCCCATGCATTACTTTAATAATAGTCCAAGGTATTGTTCCTCATACGCATAAATATTCAGCACTTTTCTTTAAATTTGCTGTTTCAAAACTAGCATGTCAGCGTTATTTTTTCATATCGGGCGCCACTCCTCCACGCATTCGGTCTTGTTTGCGCCTTCAACTCCTCTGAAATGTGCAAACATTATTTTATTATTGTTCATACTGTCTTCGACTGCAAAGGCAAAAACCACTATAACTATCCCGGATGCACACTGACCCGTTGGCGATTGTAAACGTGTATTAAATCAATTTTGCAATCTTACCTGTGTTCCTACCCGTATTAGGTGTATTTTCCCTCTCACGTCAAATCTTTCCCAGTACCCCCACTTCCGCCTGTACCCCACCTCCAGCTCGTTCTTTTATCTACTCTTGTTTAGTATCTCGAGATATCCGATCGACCGACTCTCCTCTCTTTATCGACCCACTGCTTTTTGTGTATGATGTTCCATCTCTGTAAGTTATACAATATAATTGTGTAATTAATCGCACTCTGCTCTATGCGCGACTTTATTGGCACTGGTATTTATCACAGTAAAATGCTTAGAAACCCCACAGTTACAATAAGAATGCACACTTAGGCGATCACTCGTACATGAGGGTTCATATTTAAATTTTGGTATGCTTGGGAAGATGAATAGTTGATCAGCCTTGGAAGTGTATGATGATTGGAACGGTGTCATAGCTCTTGTTAAGTTTTGTATTGCTAATCCTCGACTGGTGGATATATGAGCAGAAGTGACCCATCCGTGGGTTTTCATTCTCTGAGCAATCGTGTGATATTCCACTGACAAAATGAAAGAAATTTGTTTATCTCTAAGTGTTCACCGATGGCAGACCGAATTTCATCAACAATATTTCCCCGATACTTTTACAACCGAGCAATAAGCTGTCACAACAAAGGCGACCTGTGCATTAGCCTCATGAACTTTTTATGATCTCTGTCGTAAGAGGCTCAAATCTGTCTTCACTATCAAGTTTGGGAAGCTTGTTCAAGTGTTCGGGCTGTGAATTTTATAGGGTTATGAATAGCATTGGATATATCACCACCTTAATGTTAAGTTCACTAAAAAGCTATGCAATCGGTACGTACAAAACTATTCGGTCCCCAAATTTCCCTGAGGTAAGTTGGTTTGTGGGATCCTTCTTTTAGTAAGTATCCCCGTTAAATTGAGAAGTTAATGTGTGGCGTTATATCCGTGCTTCGAGGTTCATATTGGTCGTTGGCAGTTAGCCCTTGGATTCTGTGCACCAAGCGCGCATAGAACATTTGCTTCCAAGGACTCCTGGTTTTTGCTGCTGTAGGTGGATCATGTGAACGACAATAGCGCTGTTGACTAGCCGTTAGCTGCGTTAGAGACCGATGTTACTGTGCTATGAAGGGGGTTAAAGTCGCGGTCTATAGCAAGTAGGTGGTGGCGATAGAAATCTTTGCTCATTACGGTCGATAGATGAGTGATATTTATATACTGAATAAGGGTCGTACCGTATAGGATTGCTGTATTCAGCTAGTTGTGAAGCACCGAAAACTAACTTCTTTGCTATCGAGTACTTTGATGTCTCAACGGGGCATTTTCATTTGTGTTGATAATCTGGTAGTAAAGTAGATTCGTGATAGAAATAAATTGTATAACATTTCTTGACGTCATAATCCTCCAATAGTTTTGGTCTGACTCGGTTACAGTAGCATGGCTTAAGAGACTGAAGAATTGCGGGTTGTAGATAGAGAAAGTACGCAGGACTCAGTTCGGGGTCCAGCACGTGCGCGTACAATTCACTAAAGACGGACTGAAACTCATGGAACGACTCCTGTAAATGAATGGGTTCTCAGAGAAGTTCACCTGCGAGAACAACAAACGGAGTCAGTTTGCTGGTCGGTTCGTTCGCGTCCCAAATTGACAACACTTGAGAATGTGTAGCACTCGCAATACCTGAACCGATAGGACGCACTGAAATCGTTCTCACCTGGAACTACGTAAACCAAAGTAGCAAGAACACGAAGGCTGTGGAATAGCACGTTGATTACATTGCGGAACTGGTTTGCATATGTTAAATCAAGGAAAATAATTGATGGATTAGAAGTTGGCCAGCCACATGGAGCTTTTGCCTTACCTATCCTCGGCGATCCTGATTGGTTGGGACACATCCACGTGCGCGGCTACGATGCTTTAGCTGGCCGTGTCACATGTGATAGCCACTGAATCACCACAACCTTCCTTCCTCACTGATCTTTGAACTGAAGCTAGTGGTCCTCCTCGGCCGCTGCGAAAGCCGTTTCTGTTGGCGGAATAGATTGATCTCCATCATCAACACGGTCACCGGGCTGAATCCTCGGTCGTTTCAGCCGTATGATCGGTTATATCGTCGTTCCCACTTCGAAATTGATTTGGCTGAGGTGGTGACCATGCGCCTATGCACCATCCAGGTTCGTAACCTCGACAATAGGTTGACTAAGTTGTCTGGTGGTGATTCCATGAATTGATCGAAGCTCATTGCCACGGAAATATATGAAGTCACTGGAATCAAGACTTATCAACGATGATCAAAGTCCCCCTGAAGTGAATAGAATTGCCGAGCACTCCTTCGTAGTCGCATGCATTGGGTTTCGGTATTGCAATATGAAATTCTCGAGGAAAGCTTTCAAGTCAGGTAATGTTCTCGGGTTGGCTGATGCTAGCCCATTTACCACGGAACACAGGAAGTTTTCCTCTGCACCGTTAGAGCACGAGTGGCGTGGCGCCATACGTAGATGCCGACATCCGATTCCGTCAAGCCAGCTTTTCAGCTCCTCCGCAAAGGATTGTGATCCATTATCGGTGACCAGTATCTGTGGGATTCCTTTTCAGCTGAAGCACTTACGTAACACCTGGATTACAAACGAAGTGGTTGGTGAACTGATCAGAAATACTCTCGGCCATTTGGAGTATGAGTCGATCAGTACGAGAGCATGATATCGGTTCAATAACGGGCCATAGAAATCAGCATGAACCCTCTGTCATTGAATGTAGCTTTCGGACCATGGGTTCCAGTTGTTTGGCCTCGACCGAACTTTGTGCAATCAGGCATCACACTTCTTTGCTGCTGTACAAGTTTCCGCATCAGATTCCGGCCAACAATCCATTCGTCTAGACAGTAACTTTATTTTATGCACACTTCATCCAGAACCCATTTGCGCAATGTAGGTGGAAGTACAATCGGGTCACCTCTACAAAAGACTCCGTCAGGTTGGAT
The DNA here is from genome assembly GCA_948099385.1 of Fasciola hepatica. Taxonomy (NCBI): domain Eukaryota; kingdom Metazoa; phylum Platyhelminthes; class Trematoda; order Plagiorchiida; family Fasciolidae; genus Fasciola; species Fasciola hepatica. The sequence goes on along the minus strand of CANUEZ040000058.1, from coordinate 19,530,626 downwards.
ACTGAATTCCTCTCGTAGTACGAAGAACTGAGGAAACTTCCACTTCACCTCGGAGTGCTACCCTTTCCTGATCGTCGAAATCGTGGACGAGCAGTGTCATTTTGTCTACTTCCCCAATTCTTCCCTCGATACGGGAGCAGCCATTGAGAAGAAAAGGCATTGATCCGCATCTACGAATCGTGAATATCGTGACAGGAAGTCTGGTTGTGGGATTGTCTTACTGGGTTGATGCAGGATGTCATAGTTATGGGCAGCAAAGGCAATACTCCATCGTTGAATCACAGCATCCGTCGATTTGGTGACGGATTTATGTGGGTTATATAGGAAATGAAGGGCTCGGGGGTCGGTAACAATTGTAAACTTCACTCCGAATAGGTACTTGTGTAGTCGGCGTACCATCCAGAAAATGGCCAAACGCTTCCTTCTGCTTCTGGGAATAACCCTTCTCTGCAGTATTGAGAAGACACGAGATTCAGATGATTGGATATCCATCTTGTTCCAGAATTGCTCCTATCCGCATTTCGGAGACGTCGGTGATCAGTATGGTCGGCTTAGACGGCGCAAATACGGCTAATATCAGTTGTCCTGAGATATTTTGAATAAGACTGCGTGGTGTCTTTCCAGACTGTTCGTTCCAATGCCACACATTGGGCGACTGAGCCAGAAACAATGGTTGGGCTCGTGTCGCAAATAAGGGGTAGTATTCTAGGTATCGAGGAATGGATCGTAATTGCGCCTGGTTTTTCGGTGACTCGAAGCCAATCAGGGATTTGAAACGATTTGGATCGGGTTGGTATCTATTTGCATTGACAGTGAAACCTAGGAAACCTAATTCGGTGACACCGCATTTACACTTGGTGGCTTTGGTCTATGCATTTCTTCCCACAAACCTCTATACAGCAGCAGTTGCAATCTGTAGTCGTGTTCTTCTTCCGTGGAACCCAAAAAATACGCACATCATCCTCTCGATATCATGGATCACCTCGACTGTTGCAGCCTGGAATATCCCGAATGATACGTGCAGGCCAAACGGCAAGAAGCTGTATTGCAACATGCCCCATGGAGTGTGAATAGTTAGTGGTTTTTACTCCGTGTGCAGCGATATCTGTAAGTATGTATCAGCCAGATCAATTTTTGAGAAGAACTTGCTACCGAGCACTGTAATTGCTGCCCATCTCCGTAAACGGGAATTCAGAGTCAGTTGATAATCACAGCAGGCGCAGGGTGTCTGTCCGTCATTCTTCATTGCTACCACAAAGGGGGTCGCCAAATTGGATGAAGCCACAGGCGAAATGGCACCGTCTTGCTCCATATTTATAAGTCGTGGTGATTCAGCTACAGTCACATTTGATACAATCAGGTACAGTATCGAAGCTCCGCACGCGGATGAGCCCCAAACAGTCAGGACCGCCGAGAACAGGTAAGGCAAAAGCTCGCTGTGATTAGGCAACTTCTAACCCACCAATTATTTTCTTTGAATTACCATGTTTATACAGATCAATTCCGCAATGCAACCAACGTGCTACTCCGCAGCCTTCGTGTTCATGCTACTTTGGTTTATGTAGTTCCGGGTGAGAACGATTTCAGTACGTCCTATCTGTTCGGCTAATGTGGACACTGCATTATTACCTTCAGAACACCCTCCCTCTGGCCATACGGCAACACGTGATGCTTCAGGAACACCGGATCATCATCCACTTTAAGTATCGCGGGCTAAACCACTGCAAATTTTTTTTGGGAGCATTGTGCGATCAACTGCTGGAGGACAAGCTGTCCCATCGGATTGTAGAATGCCGTTTGGACGGTTATCGACTTTTCCAAGGCACACAGGACCTTCAAGCCAGAATCGATGGAATGTCTACGGAAATCAGGAATCGTACTGGGATATAGTCGCTCTCCCACCGAACCATTAGTGTAGTCTCATCCAGCAGCGAACGTAGACGACCAGTAACACCATGAATTTGCACAGCAGTCAGGTGTATGGGCACACTGGGATGGATCAAGTCGAACATTGATTTCGGAATAATGGACTCGTTGATCCCGGTATCCACAGTGAATCAACCTCTCAGACTACATTGGAACTGGACTAATTTGTACAGGAATCGGTTTGATCCACTCGAAATATTCAGCGCGTTTACTGGATTGTCATCATTTTTCTGATCCTCTGGGGTTGCACTCGTCACATTGTACTTGGATTGGTGTCACACCTTGCGAGTGTGACCAAGTTTTCCACAAGAATGGTATACCGCATAACGAAAGCTACAGGTGGGACGTAGATGAAATTCGCCGCACAAGAAGCAACGATTCATGTGCACTGGTTTGCGTTCAGGAATCATTTTGTTCGCAGGCTTCGGTTGAGGCGTCTTCTTTGTAGGGTCTGGTTTACGACGACGAACATGTTGGTAGTGCACTACGAAATGTACAGCCGTCGCATCGGCTACGTTGTCAAGTTGTTCGCTCGTCGACCGGGCCCCAGAGACTGTTAGGTCAGCACTCAGCAATAGCTTCTTTTGCAACTCCAGATGATTTATGCCGGCAATATGGTGGTCACGCAATTGGGTCTCCAACTGGTCACCAAAATTACATTTTGCAGGCTGTGTCTGAAGTGTCAGGATGAGTTCATGAAATTTCATGTTGGGACCACGAACCAGCAAATGGAATTCGGCCGGTTCGGTCACCCGGAAATTGACCGGAACTTCGTGGCCTAGGAGCAAAGCCTTCAACTTATCGAACGGAACTTCAGCAGGGGTTCTCAGATATGCAAGGTTCCTCATCAACGAGTACAATGAACGGCCGCAAGGAGTCCAGAATAATGTAGTCCGGCTCTTCTCCATATTTTTGTGTACGCTGCACCATAACTCGAACCGTTCAATCCATTCCCAAATTTCAGATGCACCAACGTGCAGGTTCAGCTGTTTAATACTGGGTAGATCCCTGACGCGACACCAATTGTAGTATTCACAATATCCGAACGGGTACGACCTACTAAAATCGCTTTCACCCAGAACTACGCAAACGAAAGTGGCAACAACACGAAGGTTTTGGAGTAGCACGTTGATTTCATTGCGGAATTGATTTATATAGATACTTTAAATCAAGGAAATTGATTGGCAGGTTATAAGTTAACCGGTCAGCGAGCTTTTGCCTTACCTGTTCTCGGCGATCCTGATTGGTTGAGGCTCGTCCACGCGCGGAGCATCGGAGCTGTACCTGACTGTATCAGATGTGACTGCAGCTGAATCACCACAGAGAGCCATTTCAAATGTCATGCATTCCGAACGACTCAACATAACTAGGTATCCTATCTGATTGGCGAATCGTACGTAATGAAATATCTTGAACATGGACTACACACCATGGGAGAACAACAAGAACAGCAAGAATGTATTCTGTTTATTTAGTTGGTGCCCACTCGTTTGCATACAAAAATAGGCTTGCACTTATTGGCAGATAGAGTGCTGACCAATCACAAGGCGACTTTGCTGTATCTACACAATATAAAAGGTACCGTCGGGCTTCACCTGATTGGTTGGGTACTGGAAATGAAGCTGTAGCATTGTGGACCGCGTGTGGAGACAGTCGAATCACTATAGTAACTTAGAGGATCTGTGAACTGAAAGTTTGCTGCTGAAAAACTTAAGTTGATGTTCTTGAATTCACGCGAGTGACGGACAAATTGTCTGAGGTGACCTCATCTGAGAATATCTGTTTATTCAAGTGTGCATGTGGTACGTTTTACTAAGGTTGCACCACCTGGTGTTCATCTGAACTCACTAAGCAACTGATTCATGAGGATATATATCCAGTACCATGGGTTATTTGTAAACAGCAGCCATAAAATCGAGACCGTTGACTTATTCAGCGTGTTGAATTGCCCGCCCCCAGTGAAACAACAGTAGTCCAAACCGGAACGCGGTCCTGGCGATCGCTAATCACTTCCCACGTCCTGTTATGTGCGCGTCAAATAGAGTAGTTCAGGCATTCCAATTGCCGTGGCCAAAGATGGGATCCGCGGAAAGCTAACGGAACTCTGATAAACTGAAATCAGTAGCCGAAAAGGAAGTCAGCTAAAACCGTCATCACCGTGTGGTCACTTTCCCCAGCTGGGCGCACCACCCTGCTGGATTATTGTAACATTGTTATAAAATAAAAAAGGAAGTAAATGAAAAAGAATTGAACCCAAACACAGACTCCATCATAATATAGCGCACGAAAAGCCAATACACCCGCCCTGTTTTTTGCTAGTAGCTTTTAATCAAACCACCGAGGACGGCTAAAATTGGCACACTAGTGGGTCAGCCGACCACTTTGTCGAAAATATACAGGTTTTGAACACGGTCCAGGTAAATTGATTTGCCGTGGATGACCTCCAGTGAAATCAAAGCCTAACCAGCTACACTATTATCGCAAGATTAAAAATAATTGAGTACAACATTTCACTCTCCAGCACTGGTGTTCTTAGTGTAACCATTGCATTTTTCTGTTTTCTGGGTCATGATTGTGAGTTGTGAACAGTCCTCCCAACAAGTGTCGATGAATCATAAATTCACTGATATTGAAGCAGCTACAAAGCGGACTAACATCGATTACGTAAACGGACGAAGATTTGGTCTTCCGCTCTTTGTCGATAAACCGTCGATCCCTCAGTATATCTCAAAGCATTCAGAATCAATAGTATATTGACTGGTTGAGACGTTCTGATTGGTCTGGAACTCAACGCTTCAACGACCACCCCACCCCGTTTGCATCACTAACGCACTGCACGCTTATTGTCCGCTCATTGCATCGTGATGTTCGCACCCAGCCTTGTCGTGATCGCGCCTAAGGAATGCAATGAGCAAGAGACTGCACTGAGTCATTACGCGACGGTCAATATTCTGTCCGGTTAGCGGAGGTAGGCCTATCAGCTGGCTATCACGACCCAACTGAGCGAAACAGACGATAAGTGGAATCGCATTATGGTCACCGAATGGCCCAGGTGTTAATCATAAAGCGTCCATGTTCCAATCAGTTTTTTTGAATTAATCATCTGAGAAAATTTCACTGGTCTCGAACCAGTGTCTCAAAGTAACAGGCATCGGAGATGGCAGTTGGGAGTTATTTCGAACGAGTAAATACAATACAATTTAATGCAAAACAATAAGGTAGACAAAGTGCATATTTATCACGCAACTGCTTGCGAGTAGCGCGTGGTATTGATGACTTTGTTTGGTTGACTGTCCTTTGGGCTTCTTCTTTCACGCACAAACCTCAGGTCATCCGACCGACCTGCACTTGTAAGCACCAGAATCGAATTTCGCTCTTGTTAGAGCTCATCAGTGGTGCGTATCCTCCGCCCCACCCAGGGTTTGAACCCGGGCCCTTCCACCTCGAAGGCATGTGTGTTACCTCTCCCGTCTGGGCAGATCCGAATCGTCAAGTTAAGCGTGTTCAGATGTGGTCCTCTATGACAGCCAGAAATGCCCGACAGCTTCAAATGGAGACACGATACCTGACCAGTTAACTCCAAGCGAATGCCTCCCATCAAATCAGGTCTTCACCACGGGATGGAGTCACCGTACCCACATTTTTAAACCTGCTTCGCGTTTGGTATATATATTATGCAGCTGCTTGCTAGTAGTGTGTGGGATTGATAAGTCTTTGTTCGACTGACCGTCCTTTGGACTCCATGTTTCTCGCACAAACCTCAGGGACCGGGTTTAAACCCTGGGTGTGGCGGAAGATATGCACCACTGATGAGCTCTAACAACAAAGAAACTCGAGTCTGGTGCTTCCGAGTGCAGGTTGGTCGTATGACCTGAGGTTTGTGCGTGAACGGAGGAGTCCAAAGGACAGTCAACCAAGCAAAGTACATATTGTTCTGATCCCTACAATCAACCTATTAGCAGAGGTCACCTGCACAAACTCTCTGCTAATCTAGGTACCCAAACCACCATCGAATGAGTCTACGTCATATTTTCTTCCAGGTGGTTCCGTTGCATCGACTGCGTGTCACTATCATTAAGCTGGTGTGGAAAAACCGCAACCAGGCGGTGTTCAAATCTGACCAACTGCTATCACGTTTATTTTTCTTCTCATTGTTTTACTTTCCAGCTTGAAATACAAGCAAGGACATTGCAATTTATGGTCCAGGAAATCGTATATATATATATATATATATATATATATATATATATATATATATATATAATGTTCGGTTAAACCTGTGCCATAGTAGGTGTGAGCACTAATCCCTAGCACTCCGTGCGTTGGCTGTATCCCTCATGCACCCTGTGACACGTGTTTCACTAGCGTGATTAAGAAGCACTGGAAACAAGCTTCTTCGCTAATCTGTGTTTATCGCAAATATTTTAGTTTGTGAAATATTTCCATGGTCAGAATTTAGAAAACGTGAAGAGATAAATACTGGTTTGTTTTTTCAGTACTTCTCTTCAGGTCAGTGCAGTGCGTATGCAGTCTTTCACCGGTAATATCTCAGAAGACAGCACACACACCCTTCATCCCGATGTTAGCGATTGCATATCAGCATCTGCCACCAGATCCCAATGCAAACATCTACTTGCTCGCACTAGAACATATAGGTCCTCTGTAGTTCCTTACCTCATTCGTCTCCTCACCAACCCATATTCTATTACCGCCGGATCTCATAACTCGCTCCGTCAAACACGTTTTTACCTGCTGCTGTTTTTTGCAGCCGGTTTTCCACCCTCGGGTGCATAAAGTATGTACTTGACTTGACCTGACCAGTTTACAGTTCGTCAAGACACTACAGCTCCCGTGGTCAAAGATCAACTAGACGGTGGGACAAACATGCCGGGGGTTACTCTGTCCACGCGAACGTAACAGCACCAGATTTGGCATTCGGTTTGGTGCTTTTACTCTGGATCACATTTTTGAGCAACACTGATATCTTGCAGGGGTACTTTACTGGTCCGAAAAAAACGCACAGGAAAGGCACATCTCTGCACGTCATCTAAATAAACGAATTTCACGAATGGTGCAATGTTGTGTCCCTGTGTGACCGACGAAGCACGAATCCAAAAATATTGAGTTTATTGACTGGATCTGTAGTAATCACCTTCAGAAAAGGTACTTTCCGTTTGACTTTGTATATTATGGGATCCGGATGTCCCTGTGTTGTGACCTGTAATCGACAGATAAAACGCAAGCATGACTGTGCGGACGAACGCGTACTTTGCAAAAGCATACGACAAACGCGGGGGCAAGCATGCCAGCAGAGACGCAACCGGGCAGGTAAATACGAACGCGAATTCGAGTCACATGCCAGTGAAAATGCAGGCCAACCATACAATTGGATCAGATCACGCAGAGGACGTAAGATACGTGAAAAGATGATTGGTCAGTGCAATCCGGGATGGAACATGACTAGCGTCAACCCTGTATGCGTGTGTACGTGCATGTGTCCGTATGTGTGGGATGGAGATCACTGGTCCTCGGTGTATCTGCCTGAGTGTGTGTGTGCGTGTGCGAGACTGTCTGACCGCGCACGTGACTGCCTAAACCGAGCACAGTGCGCTGAGCGGAACGTCGTCCTTCAGTTTCGCCCTCAGAACAATGATCCTCTTCACTATAGTATCTAACATGAGAGAATGGGGGCTAAGACAAGGCAGCTCAGTTCCAGTATAACTTTCCTTTGTGAAAATCGTCTCCGATTTCGAGTTATAATGAAATTCATCAGATACAATCCCTCACCTTCGAATAAGTTAACCCAAAATTTTAAGAACGCCATGGTGTAACATTTTTTATTCCTTTATTTACTTCCTTTTTATTATATATCAATAGCATAGTATTTCGGGAAAAGTGTCGTGGCCAATTTTAGGGCCGACATTCAGACAGTGACCTGCCGCAATGCGAAAATTAAAACGCCCGGGACCGAATGGTGTTAAAGTATTTGTATTTGACCAGAATTTTGCGTAGACAGACGTCCGCGTTTCAGTCAAAAAGACTTACACTAGACAACTCATTTAATCAAGAGGATGGAGAAAAGAGCGATTGCTCATGAAAATTGTCAAGAAATTCGGCTGAGTCTAGTGCCCGGTTCTTGAGGGTTCGGGCCAGATAAGGAACAATAGAGCTGATGTAGATGTTAATGCTAGAGGTTATGGATTGAAAAGAGTAATGAGTAAAAGTGAGAGTTACCCGTGGATAGATCACTGTAAAGGTTGGGCGCCGCCTGCAAGGATTTTGTGAATGAACTTTTCACGTGCGGCGAGGTTCAACACGCACAACTTAGCAGACAGTTCAGTTAAGGGTACGGAGGATACCTGACTGATAATAGACAAACCTCGACGAAGGAGTTTAAAATCTTTTTTCAGTAGATCAACAAAAATAACTGGGAAACAGTGGAGCAGAACAGGAAAAAAACACTGATAATCGACAAGGGAACTAGTACTCTGTTTAACATTAAAATACCTAAGCTTTCGGATCCGGTAGGATAGCCGGCGTAGTTTCTTCACACAGTTTGTAATGTGAGATGATCACTTCAGGTTTGCATTGATGGTGATCCCTGAGTATTTGACGGAACCAACTCTTGCAAATGGTTCCGTGGAAACGACAGCTAAATCACATGGATAAGCCGATCGAGAAAGAGTGAATATGCATTCGAAACATCTGGACAAATTTAAAGTCAAACCGGATAGAAAAGAGAAACCATGTGACAGATTATTGGAAAATTTGTTGAAATCCTAAGTTACATAAACAGCTTGACAAAGAGCCACATCGTTGGCATATTTAAATAAATGTACCGGAGAACTGGATGAAAGGCCACTAATGTAGGGGGAAAGGACAGCTTCCTGAAACACTCCTGAATTACTCACCAGAAGTTTGGATGTTTTAAAACCTATTTGAGTGCACTGAGTTCTGTTGGTAAAATAATCAGACAACCATCCCAATAAAGTTATCGGACAGTCAAAGGCTCCCAGTTTACCAAGGAGGAGAGACCGCGGAATAGAATCAAAAGAGGATGAGTAGTCTAGAAAAGCTCATCGAACAGGCTTCTCTGATCCATCCAACAATCTGGTTGTATGAAGGACTAAGGAAGATATAGCATTCACGTTGGACCTGTTAGGTTTATAGGAAAACTTTAAGCCGTCATTGGAAGATTTCATAAAGGAATTCAAATGTTTAAGAATGGCAAGCTGTAGTAATCGCAATGAACTGAACTGACAGTGCGTATTGAAATTACCCCCAACCACAGCTACGCTAACGGAAGTAACAAGAAGACCAAGACCGCGAAATAGCACGTTAGTTGTATTGCAGAACTGGCTTGTATAAATATGTTAAATTAGAGAAGATAATTGGTAGACTCAAAGATGACCAATCACAGGGAGCTTTTGTCTGACTTGTCCGCGGTGAACTTCGTTGGTTGAGGCTCATCCGCATACATGGCTGCGGAGTTGTGCTTAGCTGTACCATGTGTGATGCCTACTGAATCACCACGCAAGCTCTACAAAGTTAAGACCAGATGAAGTTGGTGCAGTGGGGCAAAAGCTTTCAGCTATGGCACCAGAATCACAAGATTAGCGTATGGGAACCTTTTCGGTACACAGTACTGAACAGGGCAGTACAGTCAACTGGCGAATAGTAAAATTTTGGTCGATGCATCCTCTGCCTGGGCGAAATTCGGCCTGTTGTTCATGGGCGTTTCTCTCGCGGACTGATTACAGACGGCGCGGAAAAATCGAGACTAGTACTTTGGTGACTACCGGGAATAGACTGATCCCACGATGATTAATACAATCACTGCATATTCCCTCCTTTAAGATGAGTACAATCAGTAACTCACTCCATGAAAGCGGAATATACTCCTCTTTCCAAATGTCAAGGAGCAATGTGGTAAGTGAATTTATCATGGCATCTCCACCCGGTTTGAAAAGAACTGGGGAATTGGTGGTTATTCAGCAGATGTCACACGTGATACGGCCAGGTATAGCTCCTCAGCCACGTATGCGGATGAGCCTCAACCAACGAAGTTCACCGCGGACAAGTCAGACAAAAGCTCCCTGTGATTGGTCATCTTCGAGTCTCCCTGTGCAGCGAAATTTGTAAATATGTATCAGCCAGATCAATTTTTGAGAAAAACTTGCTACCGAGCGTGCATTTCATGAAGTCCTCAGGCTCCACTGTGGTTGCTGCGCACTCCGTTAACGAGGATTCAAGGTCAATCTATAATCACCACAAATCCGGGGTGTCTGTTCGTCGCCCTTCATTGCCACCACAATGGGATGAAGTCACTCGCGAAATGGCAACGTCTCGCTCCAGGTGCACCTTCGTGTACTCTTGTCTACTGCGTACGTAAAATATTTCAGTTTACATTTCATACAGCCAGGAAAATAATACCGCGGCATGGGCTGGATCGAAAGCCATTACTGTGCGTTCGGTAGGGGAAAGGAGAGGTCTGTTCGGTTAGTGCCAACACAAACAAATAATTCGTGTCAACCTTTTTGTGCACAAAGTGTTCTCTGATGGGCCATGATAAGTGTCGCTTCGTTGAATGCTAACAGCTTCAATCTGAGATTGCCCAACATCACTGTAGAATTTGATCTGGTCAACCGATGACAAGAGTAAAAGAAATGCTTGTATCTCGCGAGTGACGTCTGCGTCCTGTTCTCATGAGCTGGATAAAGAGGGCCCATTACTTTACGTTTGATATGGGCCCAGTAATCTTCTACATTAATGCTCGTCGTAATTTGTATGTAGTAGTTTGGGTGCGGTTTTCTGCAGTGGGGACTGCATGTGCACGAGCTGCGAAGGCACAGAACGAAAACTAGGCGAGCCGGAGCTCAGTAGATGCATAAGCAAGCATCAACGCATACATCGATAAAGATGGACTAGGCGATCTGTGTCTGACCACGTTAAACCTAGCTCATGCGATGGTTTCTGTTCATAACTGGTGCGAACGTATGGATCTGCATTGATCACCATGGTGCTGGAGAGATAATCGCATCAAAACTAATGCATGGTCCGACTCTACTTACGTGGATCAGTAGCACCCACAGTCCTGAACAAAACTGCGTTACCGGTAGCTTACTGAAATATGATCAATCTGACTCAAAGTACCTATAGAGTTAGAGCATCATATCGCCGTGCGACGCAAGTAGTGACAGAAATTCGCACTAGATAGGGATAACCGATTGTCTGCACAAAACTGGAGAAGCCTATCCCCGACATCTGTGCACTGAGCGGGTAAAGCACAACAACCACCTAAACAAGCTTCTGACACACTAAGTTAGCCAACTTGCACAATACAATCACCAATTAGCACTACAATGTCAGCCTTTGCTCCTGCGAACGTGAGTGGTGATTTTATGGGAGAACTCATCCTTCAGTGCGTCTGAGCTGCAGTCGGTTCGGGCGTATGCCGAGATTACAAACGAATTGCGCTCAACACAACTATCCTTCCGATCACCAACTGATCCCTGGAGTCTCACAGCGCATAAACGACCATTAACCAATATACAGTCTAAAAAAGCAGTCACTGCCTTGCCACTCAAGACCATTCCTACACCACGTTGACCTGCAGCTCAAGCTACTTCGTTTCCTGAAATGTGCAGCAAATACCTAGATGAGATACCAGGAACAGTTATTTGAATCACACTGCATTTCACTTATGCAGTACACATCAATCTTCAGGGAATCTATTGTGAGGGCTAGGCACGCCTGCTGACCAGCCTGCATGTGAGTACACACGTTAAAGGAGCTGAGATTCAGAGGCTGACGAGGCTTGAGAAAATGTGAGTTACAAGAGAGAGGATTGTCCCCTACACTGTTTGACAACCAACTGTTGCGATTTCGGACGTTTTATCAGTAAGAGCATTATGGGTGGATAGATGGGTCAAAGAGAGGTGGTTGGGGATAGAACGCAAAGGTTGGATAAAAGAGAAGGGACCCTGAAGAGTAGCCCACTCATCAGTACTCACCCCACTCGATACAATGGGTAGCGCGGTTCTGATTATCCTGCGCGACGACCGATGCAGTATGGAATTCTTCCTATTCGTGCAGTTCATGAGAAATGTTGGATGGGTACTCCTAAGGTGTCCAGCCGCAAAGCAGGAGAACGATTAGCTTTCTCAACCGAAGCCCTTAGTTCTGACAGGAACCTATCCGCATGGCAGCGGAATGGCTTACTGGAAGCCCATTTGCTTGGATTAATTATTCTTCCACTGATTTTACCGACTGAGCTGTCAACTCAAATCGACCCCCAACCTGGAAGACTGCTTCGTCGGTCCTCTACCCACTGACTCCCCAGGTATGACTGAATCTTCGGCTTAAGGTGAGCTCTCCTGTATAGCCCTTTGGGTCATAGAGGCGCGCAAGCCGCCACACCACGTCATGGAGAAGTGTCGGCAGAGTATGAAAGCCAGTCCGTTATGCACGCTGATATCTATATAGCTTTGGTATTACTGTGAATCACTATACACTAGCTTGTTCGCCAACCTTTTTGATTTTCCGGATATTTATCTCCTGGTCTGCATTTTGGCTAGTTTAGAAGTTATAGTAACTCATAAGGTAAATGCGAACCGATATTATCTAATGCTAGGCGGAGTAGGTAGAGACAAGTGTACGAGTTCTCATCCTCAATAAATGACCGTATTTATTGAAGAAACATGCTTCATATCTCCTAGTGAGAGCTAAAAAAATGATGAAAAGCAAAGTGCAACAGTATTTCATGAATGTGATAGAAAATGATAAAAACAGGTGATGAAAAGTACAATCTTCGTATGTGAAAACATCTGTTCACTGTTTACGTGAGGCCGCTTGTTTTCGTCCAGCCACGGTAAATCGATCGATTCTGTTTGGTAGCCATGAGAATTCGTCCGTTCATTTTATGCACATGTTCGGTTCGGTTCGGTATCCACGTATCACACTGTACCGGTCTATCGCATACACTACCGTAGTGATGCGTCATGTTTTTCGCACAGTCATGATGAAATATCACAATTCTACTCCGAGTCGGCTGTCTCGCACATACAAGTTAAACAACATACAATCATGACGACAGTTTTGCTCGCACAACAACTAGCTGTTACACGTTTTTTATCCGACCGGCACAGTCACGCGATCCAGAGTACTGGCTCTGTATCCCCGGTGAACGACCGCATTCTTAGCGGGCGCGGATGGAAAGTTATTTGGAAAAAGAAACATTTGTCAGGAGAAAACACTAGATTTATTTAGAAAGTACCCTTATTCTGTTGCTGTCATGGTATTGAAACTGTTAAAGACAATCAATAATAAATCAACAATGTTGCGTTTTGATTTTCAAATCGGTCTCCAGGTCGGGGTATGTGAAAAACATGAAAAAATGAAAAATAAATAACGTGAACGATCCGTGAGACAGTGCAGAAAAGGAGGTTGAGGCAGTAACTAATTAGATTTGCAAGGAACTGCTGCGGATGCGATTCCCGGTTCACGGTTGAAATGAGAAATGACGACAGACATTGATGGATTCGGTGGGTATATTGGTTGTCCTCTTATACTGATTGGAGATAGGAGACCAGGAAAGCTAATGACCAGAGCCCACGAGCCAAGGTGCGCCAAGTTTCCAAACCACTTGGAAAGAAATGGTGATGAGCTAATGCAAGAAGACACCGGGTTGATTTGAACTGACAAGGTTCAAACCACCAGTCGATTGAAAAGATTGAACCTAACGTGAATTCTCAGCTTATCAAACAGACCGGCCAAAGTTCGATGGACCAGTTACTAACCTTAATGGATGACTGATGAGAGTCACCCATATGTCATATATGTCTTCTGAAACACAATTGCACCTGACGGCAAGCCACTTCGTGTGACTATAAAGAAGGATTCGAGTTGAGACGTAAAACTACATTTACCTAGTGGAAGTCCTGATACCGGAACGGGATGAGTTCCCGAGGAGCGGCTTTCATTCTGATAGCAGACCTAACTACAGATGACTATTTATAAACAAGGTGCACCCAAGCTCTAGGCTCCCAAATGCACTTTGAATGAGTCTTTTGTTTAACGTCAAGGAAGAGCCGTTACAAAGAGACTGTTTTGAGAGATGACGTAGCCATACGGATCACGCACGCGAAACGTAACAATATATCTACCACTTTCGCTCGATCGCAATGCCTTCTCCATTGAGTTCATACATATGTTTGAAACCTTGCCGTAAGTCAGGGAATCAAAAAGCTGTATGGTAAAAGCCCGAAAAGTTTCATGAAGTTTATGGTACAGTTAACATCATTAAGCGTATTAAGATGGATTCGAGATCAACCTTGATAAACTGAGATCCTCTTTCACTAATTAGAGCTTCACTTTGAAGCTGAAAGTCGAACAGGGTGCCCGCCAACTGTGCTATCTATCTATCTTTCCGTGATCTATCTATCTGTCTGTCTATGTCTCCATCCATTTCCAAAATTTTCATTGTCTGAGCACTTCAACATGTGACGTATCTTTCTGGAATCCGAAGCTGACATTGAGCAAGGAGCAATCGAATGCTGATACAATTTCAAAGTGCGCAATGTATAACAGGATATTACTCTCAAGCAAGATCAGAACAATGAGTGAGATGGAGGCAAATATGCTGGCTTTGGTAGGTTATCCTATGGGCAAATCACTGCCGGTTTATTACAAAAAATTCTATCCATGTAGTGTATTGATCAGTGACTGCCCCGGAAAGAAAAACAAGTCCCCAAAATTACCAGTTTCAGTAAGCAAACAGCACTAAGCTTGCTTCAAGGATCGTAATCGAGAAGACGTAGAAGTCAGGGTAGCAATGAGTGAGGTTGGTTGTTTTATTGTTTTACTTATTTCCTTCATCATATGGTAATAACAAAATATTTTAGGAGGGGGGTCGTGGCCAACTTCAGGCTGCCTACTGGGGAAGTGACCGACGGAGGAGAGAGGATTCGAACCTGAGACAGAAGATTCAGGAGCCACGGCACTAAAGTGTAACGCAGTCGGAGCTTGGAAAACATGAGCTGCGGCACAACCGGACGACAGTGTACGAACATGTAGGAAAGGTGCACGGAAAATCCTGACCCAGAGAGCCTGGTGTAGTGATAAGCATAATTCGATAATGCAGACCTGCGATCGTCCTTCCAGGCTGACAGTCAGTATATTTACAGTAAGAAAGTGTACGTAAAACCGGAATACGGAGATGGATGAATGGTTTCAGTAAAAGCCATGAGTCAATCACATGAATGCTTCTGAATGTGTACAGATTTCAAAGTAAATTGATAAAACGCAATGATACTGGGATTTGGTCATTTAAAAGCAACTTATTTATCGGAAACTTTAACTGAAAATAAACTTTACAACTGAATGAATTTGAAAGACCTCTTTGCGAAATTCGATAGTTATACGGCAGAGGAACACTTTGCATGCCTACGAAGATGGTCATCATATCATGCAATTTATTTCGTGAGAGCCTAAAGAACTAACCGAACCGTGGCTGTGTCATCCGGCAATTCTTTACAAGGACCATGCTCACCGCTTCAGGCAGACGCATCTAAGCCTCGTATTAGTCTCTTCATATAAATAAATCAAGTGTTGCTAATCTGTATTGCGGTCATCAGTGCAAAATAGTCTCAACGAAGTGTGGATCCTTTCCACCGATGAGCCCGTAAATGACGTGTCACTAGAACTCGGCCACTGTTCAACATTGAACACTACTATACCACAGATCCCACTGCTCTCTAAATAGGGAAACCTGATTGGTTTCGCAGCCGTCTCTCGTAATCTGCCCGCGAATGCTCTCTAAGTCTTCACGACACCAATTCAGTTATCACCTTGTTAAATCACTGATATCATTCTGGAAAATGATCCGTTCGTATTAACGTAACAGCGAACTTCTGTTGTCCAAAGGTATTTAAGACTGCTTACGCAATGAAACCGAGAATAACCCGATTTCAGAGTGTATCATATCACACGGTATTTACATTCTGATGTCATTTTCATCTCCTTAGTTCGAATAAATCTTTGCTTACCCGAAATATTGCAAGTCGTCAGAATATTCCAAATCAATCCGTGATTATTTCTTATTTCCAATTTATCTTAGGGGAGAGACCTTCAAATTTTCTTTTTTAATTTTACGATTGTAAGGGAATGGACTGACACGTTGTCAGCAGACGGCTTGGTTCGTTCAGTAGATATATTTGCCCTTTCTGAAACCAGGATAAGATTGAAGCGAAAGAAGCCGACCGAAGAACCGATCAAATGCCAGCTATCGTCTGAGCCGGATAAATCAATTGGGTTTGTGCCCAGACTAACCATTCAGAAGAGCTGACTCAGAATAACCGACGGGCCAATAAGTGTGCGGAACGATATTTGTTTTTGGCTACCACTCATCGTATACAAACTGTCGTTTTTTTACTAGTAAATCGAGATGATTCGTAGGCAGAAAAGGCTCCTGATTAGATTTAGTGGGACGGATCAGAACTACTGCAAACACAATGGATTAGACATCGTATTTTAATTTCGATCTGGAAACTTAATTGTTATCTTTTGAAAAGAATACATCACTTACTTCGAACACTTGTGACCGATACTGCAGTCTCTCGTGATCTCGCAAACAGCCCGTGACGTTTCTTCGGAGTTTACTAAGTGACAGCCCAGACACACCAACCGCACATAATCCATCTACCGGAAACGCGACTATTACAGACATACAGCATGATTTACGACACCTGTTGTCAGTCTATCATTCTGATTGGACTAGTGGATGACAAAAAGTCTAAAAAGGAGTGAAAACCGTACAATGTCGAACTGTGTCTCTAGTGAAGTTTGGGGCAGCGGGGAAGAGTATTCCGTTCAATACCAAAATAAAGACACGAAACTGAAAGAAAAGAGAAATCGGTCATTTTATTGGGTGTCTAATACCTTCAAATCAATTTCACTGGTTATCTGATCAAGCTGCTTCCTATGGGACTCAAAATAGCCCCTAAAAAGAAAATGAGTCCGAGTAATGGCAACAACAATAATTACTGCCAGACTACTAGACTACTACTACTATCAATACTACTACTACTGGCGAAATCTACAAGAAGTGCCTGGCAGATGGATTGTTTATTGAGAAACTCCCGTTTGAAGGTTACCAAAATTTATCAAATGTAACAACAATTTCATTTGCATGCCATCGGTCTATTCCGCTTGAAGACAGTGATTATCCAGAGGAAGGACGTAGTTCAGTATTTCATATGCCTTCATTTTCCTTACTGCCTTCGCTTCCTTTGACGTATTCGCGTTCGTTATCTATCCACAACTGTTCATAACTGCCTTCTGGGGCACCAACTACTTAATTATTCAATAAGTAGTATTCACACTCCACCACGCTACTACTACTGCTACTGATGCCACCACCTTTGCATTAACCCAGAAGACTACTGCAAACACTTTCAACCCGGGCAATCGCTTCACATGTTTACCAATGACGTTCTGATGGAGTTGCTTTCAGGTTGGTCATCATAGGGGCTATTCCTCGCTCATCAGCAGTGTCCCTTCGCTAGCCAGCATCTCCGTCACTTTATTCAGTTGACGATCTCGTCGTTGAAGATTTACAAGGTGCTGCGTGTTGACTCCGATAGGAACTCTGATAACAGGATGTTTCCTCAGAAAGGGATAGAACACCGGCCACGAAATTGTCCGCGCCGACAACTTGATCAATGGTAAAATCAGATTCCTGAATAGAGTATCCCTCGCGCCAGTTTGCCATGAGTATCCTTTACGGCTCTGATCGGTTCCAACCGCTCGTGATCAATGTAAATTTAAAGCCATTGATCTTGCATATATGGTGGACACTCCTCCAATGCACACAAGATAACCAAGCATTCCTGTTCAGTGGTTCAGTATTTTCTCTCGGCTGAAGTGAGCACTCGGACTGCGTACTCCACCACGCCACTCATCAGCTTCAGCACCGCTCCGATACCTACACTCTTCGCCGAACAGAACCCCTCTCCGGCTCTGAATGAACTAAGATCCTGAGACCCCATCATCAGCCCAATATATTTCAAACAAGCCAAGTATGGTTGTAATTTTACGTCATACTGTCTATCGAAGCAAGGTCAAACAGACACTTAAGGGTCCGTTCCAGTCTGTCAGCCCTCGCGTCCGACTTGTCTTGCACTGTTGGGCAAAACTACTAAAGCGATTTCCCGGGACGAAAACACCCTTGCATATCTGTAGTAATCGAAAAACCCAAAATAATAGAAGGTATTGAAGGCGCTCTGTAGAAATGGTATCTAACCGATAATACGTGCGTAATAAAACAAACTGGACTCGGATTACGAGCACTGGAAGAAAGACAAGACCGAATAGGAACAGCGAGAATGTATTCTGTTACATTTGGTTGGTGCTAACTCGTCTATATACAGAAATAGGCAGTTATTCATTGGAGGACAACGCCCTGATCAATCACAAGGCGACTTCGATGTACATAAACAATCTATCATTTATAGTCCCGGTTTAAGAGATTGGCTGGATTCTGCAAATGAAGTTATAGCGCACTGGGCCGCGTGTGGAGACTCTCCAATCACTACACCCTCCTAACCGGAACTACGTAAATCAAAGTAGCAAGAACACGAAGGCTGTGGAATAGCACGTTGATTACATTGCGGAACTGGTTTGCATATGTTAAATCAAGGAAAATAATTGATGGATTAGAAGTTGGCCAGCCACATGGAGCTTTTGCCTTACCTATCCTCGGCGATCCTGATTGGTTGGGACACATCCACGTGCGCGGCTACGAAGCTTTAGCTGGCCGTGTCACGTGTGATAGCCACTGAATCACCACAACCTTCCTTCCTCACTGACCTTTGAACTGGAGCTGGTGGCCTTCCTCGGCCGCTGCGAAAGTCGTTTCTGTTGGCGGATTAGATTGATCTCCATCATCAACACGGTCACCGGCTGAATCCTCGGTCGTTTCAGCCGTATGATCGGTTATATCGTCGTTCCCACTTCGAAATTGATTTGGCTGAGGTGGTGACCATGCGCCTATGCATCATCCAGGTTCGTAACCTCGACAATAGGTTGACCAAATTGTCTGGTGGTGATTCCATGAATTGGTCGAAGCTCATTGCCACGGAAATAAATGAAGTCACTGGAATCAAGACTTATCAACGATGATCAAAGTCCCCCTGAAGTGAATAGAATGGCCGAGCACTCCTTCGTAGTCGCATGCATTGGGTTTCGATATTGCAATATGAAATTCTCGAGAAAAGCTTTCAAGTCAGGTAACGTTCTCGGGTTGGCTGATGCTAGCCCACTTACCACGGAACACAGGAAGTTTTCCTCTGCACCGTTAGAGCACGAGTGGCGTGGCGCCATACGTAGATGCCGACATCCGATTCTGTCAAGCCAGCTTTTCAGCTCCTCCGCAAAGGATTGTGATCCATTATCGGTGACCAGTATCTGTGGGATTCCTTCTCAGCTGAAGCACTTACGTAACACCTGGATTACAAACGAAGTGGTTTGTGAACTGATCAGAAATACTCTCGGCCATTTGGAGTATGAGTCGATCAGTACGAGGGCATGATATCGGTTCAATAACGGGCCATAGAAATCAGCATGAACCCTCTGTCATTGAATGTAGCTTTCGGACCATGGGTTCCAGTTGTTTGGCCTCGACCGAACTTTGTGCAATCAGGCATCACACTTCTTTGCTGCTGTACAAGTTTCCGCATCAGATTCCGGCCAACAATCCATTCGTCTAGACAGTAACTTTATTTTATGCACACTTCATCCAGAACCCATTTGCGCAATGTAGGTGGAAGTACAATCGGGTCACCTCTACAAAGGACTCCGTCAGGTTGGATACTGAATTCCTCTCGTAGTATGAAGAACTGAGGAAACTTCCGCTTCATCTCGGGCCGCCATCCCTTCCTGATCACTGAAATCACAGATGAGTAGTATCATTTTGTCTACTTTCCCAATTCTTCTCTCGACACAGGCGCAGCCGGAGAAATGAAATGACATTGGTCCGCAGCTGCGAATCGTGAATATCGTGACAAGAAGTCTGGTTGTGGGATTGTCTTACTGGGTTGATGCAAGATGTCATAGTTATGGGCAGCAAAGGCAATACTCCATTGTTGAATCACAGCATCCGTCGATTTGGTGACGAATTTATGTGGGTTATATAGGAAATGAAGGGCTCGGGGGTCGGTAACAATTGTAAACTTCACTCCGAATAGGTACTTGTGTAGTCGGCGTACCATCCAGAAAATGGCCAAACGCTTCCTTCTGCTTCTGGGAATAACCCTTCTCTGCAGCATTGAGAAGACACGAGATTCAGATGATTGGATATCCATCTTGTTCCAGAATTGCTCCTATCCGCATTTCGGACACGTCATTGATCAGCACGGTCGACTTAGATGGTGCAAATGGCGCTAGTATCGGTCGGTCAATGATATTTTGAATAAGACTGCGTGGTGTCTTTCCAGACTGTTCGTTCCAATGCCACACATTGGGCGACTGAGCCAGAAACAATGGTTGGGCTCGTGTCGCAAATAAGGGGTAGTATTCTAGGTATCGAGGAATGGATCGTAATTGCGCCTGATTTTTCGGTGACTCGAAGCCAATCAGGGATTTGAAACGATCTGGATCGGGTTGCTATCCACTTGCATTGACAGTGAAACCGAGGAAACCTAACTGGCATCAGATAAGCCAGTGAATAGTTTGCACCTTGATCGAACCTCAGAGAAAGTGAGGTCGGCACTCAGAAATAGCTTCTTTTTCAACTTCGGACGATTTATGCCGGCAATACAGTGGTCACGCAATCGGGTCTCCAACTGATCACCATAATTATATTTTGCAGGCTGTGTCTGAAATGTCAGGTTGAGTTCACGGAATTTCATGTTGGGACCACGAACCAGCAAATGGAATTTGACTCATCCACGTGCGCGGCTACGAAGCTTTAGCTGTACGTATCACGTGTGACGGCAGCTCAGTCACCACATATTGATAAAAAGTTAAAACTATCCATTTCTTCGGTACATGAAAAACTCCGAATGCCGATTCGTTGAGGTTGTAACGGAGACGGGGAGTTAGATCGCTGTCCTAACAGCAGCTAATTAGTCTGTGTGCACGCCTTTCAGTCACGTTTGTTTGGTTTCATGATCGCATTCTACATGTCTGCTTTCGCTTTGGAGATCATACGACCTGTAGTTTCTTCGCTTAAAAGCTCCAGGAACTTCTTCGTACATAGGGCATGTTCTTCCACGGCTGTTTCGAAATATTTGTATTGTTGGTGTAGTATTTTGGCTACTTCCTGAAAAAAGTCTAAAGGTTAAACGTTATATTGTAATACCACACTGAGCATTGGTTACATTCAGGGGTTTACATTTGAGACAGCGAATATAACTCGTCCAGAAATATGATGTCGTGAGTGAATTCCAAGAAATTTTCCGATTTTTGTAATAGCTGTGACCCACTTCCATAACGGCAGATTCAGTTCAGTTCCCTCAATCACGCACTGAATGGGGTGGCTTTAGTTATTATCTCAGCGGCAACACTTGAAGAAGTAATGGAGAAAAAATTAGAGTATGAAAAAAATGAGAAAATGGCAAACAGTTTCAAGTCGAAAAAGGAAATTTTGAACATTAGACCGCCTCTGACCATAGCACTGAGTGATATCCTCAAAGGCATCCCACCATATACTGGCATGGACCTCCTAGAATATATCAAGAAAGCTTAACAAGATCTACATGACCAAGTGGACTGGTTAGGCTTCTCATACAGTTCTTCCACTCTCGATAATCTTTCAACCCCTACCTGCCTCAGCAAACATTGTGCGCCGAGGAATTTTATCTCGAAACATGCGCAACACCTGTCCCAAACACCTTAGCCTGGTGACCTTCAGTGTTTCATGTAATGATTAAGTTATTGAGCCAAATATTTACGCCTAACCTCAGCATTGCTGATACGGAGTTTCTGTTGAGTTCGTAAGCCGCAGCAACAGAACACGTAATTTTTGCGTTCCATCTATTTACTGTAGTGTAAGTGCAACTAGACCACAGCTTGCAAGTAAGCCGCAAATAAGCAGGTACATAATCGTCCCACTTAAGTAGGCACCCGTTTAAGTACGCATCTTAGTTAACCACACATATTTTCCCCTAAAATTCCAGGTTCAGTGTTTTGTAATTAAACATGTCACGAAAGGTCATTTAGCTCTGGTTTTGCTTTCAGGCAGACTGTCCCAATCTTTCTCTGAAATGATTCAAATGATTTCTTAAGATCGTCTAGTGTATCATCAGTTTCATTTTATACTTCAGTGCCGAACAGTTGATCCTCAAGGTCGAGAACCTGCTTAAAAAAGGATTCGAACTCCTGAAATACAACTCCGATTTCTGAAATGGCATACTGGTCTTGTGGAACAAGATCGTCAGGAACTGCCTAAATTCGGTCCTTAATAAAAGCTTGTCTTTCTGGCTATCCGATCAAAGCGCACGGAATTTTGTGAGTTCCGGTTGCGTTGGCGTAAACAACCAGAGAAATTCAATCCCTCGTTTTCTTTTTTTCCTTTCGTGTTTGAGATACACTCCTCTGACGTAGGAAGACTACGTCTTGGAAGCAATCAGAAAATAAGCCAGTCTCGTCCACGTTGCAGGCATTTCAATGGTAATATTGCACGATAATCGAGTAAAAAATTTCTAATGAACCAAAAATTCCGAATCGTTCTTGTTGACTTCTGCTCCCTCTCCGTGAAGAAGCACCTTCCGCAATCCTCGCCGAACTCGGAATCGGCTTAACTATTGCCAAAATGCCTTGAAATCTGATTCCGGAATTGACAAGCTGGAAGCAATGCTTTTCGCCATGGTAAGAGTCAGGGATGGTGGTACCGGAAGGCTGACGCGGCGCATGCTGTCTATCCGGACGTGAAGCTCGTCTTTAAGCTCAGTAAATAGTCCAACTGAGGCTCGGGAAGTGTTTTCCCTAGCCTCTTGCGTCATGGGGCACATTGCTCTTGGATCTCTTGAGGATTCTCCCAAATCTTTCGGATAACACCGTCGCTAACCTTTTACTCCAGCGCTAAGGCCCTCTTACTGGGAGAACAAGGTTAGCTCAGCTTCGATATGATTTCGCAGCGTTTACACTCACTGAGAAGCTTTCCGTTTAGTTCCGCTGACATCGTAATGGGCGAAATACAGGTTTATCAGGAGTGGCGGCTGGCACGTGTAAACTTCACAGGTTCAAGTTGCCCTTTGGATTGGCCAAACTAAAGTAAGTTCTTATTGGCTAAGTCAGCATAAACTTCTCAGGTTCAAGGGGAGTACTTAGGCAGGGACTACTGTAAGCAATTAAGCAAAAGAGCCAAGCTACGCGTGGTATCGCGTGCAAAAGGATAGGGCAAATCAGTAAGTAGCGAAACCCGCCAGTCAATACTACTCGCGCTGACGCATGAATAAAGATCAAGAAAAAGCCTTCGTAATTCCTTTCATCCAAGGAATACTCATCGGTTGTCCACGTAGTGGGCAACTCTTCAACCAGACACAATAGTTCCCACCCGATTTTCTAACATTTCTACAAAGATATCGGTGTTTGTATATTATTAATCCTCTTATATCCCCTGTTGCGTACGCAATTAAAGGGAGCACACTTCACGTAAGAAATTTCATGTACTTGAACGTAAGTAAAACAAGTAAGCAAGCAGGTATCGGAACTGAGCAAACTGTGTAGTGATTGGACTGTCTCCACACTTGGTCCACGATCCTACAGCCTCACTTCCAGTATCCAACCAATCAGGTGAAACCCGGCCGTACCTGTTAGATCGTGTAGATACAGCAAAGTTGCCTTGTGATTGGTGAGCACGTTATTTCCCAATAAAAGCAAGCCTAGTTTTGTATATAAACGAGTTATCACCAACCGAATAGGATAAAATACATTCTTGCTTTTCTTATCTGGTCTTGTAGTTCTCCCAGTGCGCGTAGTTCGTGTCCAAGTTATTTCATTGCATACGATTGGCCGGTTAGATACGGATTCTACACGTAGCCTACACATTTGATCGGGGCGGCCAAACAAGACCGCCCGGAGAGTGGTGAATCGGGAGTGGATAAAATGGTTCAGTCACATGCAAGATGTGTGTGTATGAGAAATAAGGATAACCAGGCATGGACCAATAAGCAATCAGCAAAATAGGTTGTATTCATTCAGTTATCCATCCGAGCACCACGCACAATGCTCCACTCGCAGTGGCCACATTTCTGAACCATACATAAGATCCAGCTTGACTGCTGCAGGACATACTCGACTCTTGACAGATAAAGTTAGTGATGTTCCAGTTACGATCAGAATTGCAAAAGCTCCTATATGCAGCCAGTTGGTGAAGTATTCCATCCCAGATTTCCTTAATGCCTTCAGGAGTTTTCACAATATGTCCTATCGTTCGACGATCACCGACTTTACATTGACTTTGAACTATACTCGTTCGACCACTATTCGTCCTTATCAATGGAGTATTATACAGTTAGTTTATAGACGCTTCCGTGACTAAATGGATCGTTGGATAAAGTGTGAAACGAAACTAGATTTCTGTGAAATCCTAGCTCAGTGAATGAACAGTAGCAATTATCCCAAGTTTGGATGAACAACAGAACATAACAGTTTGAAGTGCGGATCACCGTTAATTATTTACACCATTCAAGGTCGCATATACATGTGTGTAATAATACAAAAGCGTGATAATGAATAACTGCATTATGGACAGTCATTGCAGTTTCATATTCATTTCGCATCCAGACATTCCGATTAAATTTGGCTGCGACTTTGCACGGAACGATCAGCTCATGAAAGCCGTCGGAACTCACCAGTTGGGTTTCATATTCAAGCAGTCGGCTTTCAGCCAATCCGGAAACATGAGAACAATATTGACAGAATGGGAATTACATGTTTGAGCACGGAGTTGCTTTGCACCCAAGTTTGCTAATTTATGCCCAGTAATACTTTTTACAATAGTGTTAGCGGAATCGATTTTAAAGTCTGGATTAGCTTTTTGTACCCCAATCTCAGGAATGAAACATTCAAAACTGTTGATATTAACAATGTAATTATACTGGGTCTTCCCACTGAATGCATTCAGTCAGTCTGACATGGTCGGACACAGAAGTCCGGTTTTTCCTCACCGGAAACACCACGGAAACGACATATGGACTGATAACGTAACTGACCGAATGAATCACTGTCCAACTGTAGCTTTTGCTTTAAACGCATTGTAAGGATTCTTCTGAGATTTAGAGTGAAAGTTATTTCTCTGTTTGAATTAGCGGGCAATCAGTGGATGACCTGTGGCTTACCCAGAACTACGATTACACAACATGATGCGAGACTTGGACTCAGCGAGAAGATTTACAGATTGCTGTTGAAAAGACCAGACTAGGATAGCAGGAATATATTCTCTCACATTTGGTTGTTACAAACTCGTTTATATACAAAAGGAGGTATACACTTATTAAGGGATAACGCGCTGACGACTGCCACGTCGATTCCACAGTATGTACTCAATCTGACTGTCGAGGTCTGACTGCCTGATAGGATGGATACTGGAATCGAAGCTATAGCGTAATGGACTGCGTGCGGAGTCATTCGAATCACTACAGGGGCCAGTTTGTAACTAAACTTGGATGGTTTGATAACGACTTCAACCCTTTCCCCGGCCATATATTTCATACCCCGTGCCCGGCCACGACGTAGAAAATCCGTTCATTTTCTAGTTAGTGAAAGAATGTTTTAGTTGCAAAGTTTTGCATTGTTTTAAATGGCAGCCATCTTGAAATTTTACCTGCAGGCATATAGTATTTCTCCATTAGATAAAGACCTAGAAGCCTTGATATTCCTGTCTAAAAAACCCAATATTCTGGACATTGGAAAAATAGCTAAATGTGCACACATTTTTATATCCTCCAAGTGCGAAATGAAGAGAAACATCTTGACTAGTTTTGGTGTTCCTGTTGATAATGAAGATGATGGTCAAGCAAGTGATGAGCTTGAAATACCAGGGGAAGAAGATGAGGATTTGCAGCCAGAACGCACTAGTTCTGATTCAAGCAATTCTGATGATGAAGCCAACACATTACGTACTGAAGCTAATAACTCTGTGCAAACCTTGGACAGGAGTAGTGAAGGAGAGAGCAGTAAAACAGATGGTGATATAGAAAGTGGATCAAGAGAAAAATTGCCCTTGGCAAAGGCAACATAACGAAATGGTATTGTAAACCACTGTCAGAGGATCTAACTCCCAGGAAGAACATACTCAAACCGCATGAGAAACAAATTCCCTTCACAGATAGTCAAGTTGAGTCAAGTCAAGTATATGCTTTACGCACTCGAGGGTGAACATTCAGCGGCTACATAACCACTGTACTGCACTGTACGGCAAAAGTCAGTAATAGGGAAAAAACGAAGGTTGAACAGAGGGAGTTAGAGTTGAGCATGCCAAAAATCACATCATCGACGTATTTAATAAGGAAACAATCGTCATAAACGGGCATAGATGATACGTAAGCGGAAAATAAAAACTGTGATAGAATGGCTCCCTGGAGAGCGCCTTGTATGGAGGGAAGCAATGGAAGAAGTTCAGCTACTTTAGGGTGTAAATTGCTGTCGATTGGAAAAGTAACTGGACAGAGGATTAATGCTGGAGGCATTGACGCCCTAGTCAACAAGTACATGAAGTAATTTTGACCTGTCAACGCAATTAAGTGCGTCACCATAGTCAAAAAACAGACCCTGACTACTTGGCTTTTGCGATCAACAGATGATAAAACAGAATGGGTGAGAGGGGCCAAGGCATCGAGGGTAGATCGTGATTGGCGATATGAAAATTGCTCAAAGTCCAACACATTGATCTGGGAGGACAGTCTTTTCAGTATAATCTTTTCAAACACCTTAAGAGTTACCGATGTGCAAGCTATTGGATGCAGTTTAAATGTACCCCTTCTAGTGCTGGCGCGATATAAGCCACTTTCCAACGATCGGGAATAACACTACGACTTGAACGCAGGTTAAATAGACCAGAAAATACGGGGGATAATGTGCTTGCGCATTCCTTCAACAGGATCAGTTGTAGGTAATCTAGGCCGCTTGCCTTGTTTGCGTGGGGGTGAGTGAGCTCTTTGTATACTTCCAATGAGGTGATGCTTTCCGTGGTAGAGTTCCGGTGGAAGTCAGCATCGTGGTTTGGGATGACTGATAGGAATGAGGTAGTGGTGAAGCGACGATTGAGTTCATCAGCGTCTGCTAAGGGTGACCGTTTACAAGAATTAGCACCGCTTAGGTGCGTGATCATCTTCCATGTCTCTCCGCGATTGCTGCTGGGGTTTAGCGACTGGACGTACAAAGCGTTCAGTCTGTGAAGTTCAGTTTTGATGTGTTGTGTCGGTTCAAGCAGTCACGTGCGCAATCGGATGGTCCCACCCGTATGCACCATTATGGACTGCCCGTTTATTGATCGACGGCTGTTCACTGCCATGACTAGTCTTATATGCATGCACACACGCACGCACATCACTGTGACTGTACCTATGCCACGGACGGTTTGCTCTATCCAATCAGACCTTGGCGCTGAGCCATAGGAGCCTGTTGATTCGTTACTGCTGAGCGGCCCTGCTTGACCGCACTCTATCGCACGTACTGCCTGGGTTTACCAACAGATGATTCACTTGCCTGCTTGCTTGCCTATGTGAGTGCTTACTGATGCACTAGTCAGCGGATTTGTTGCGTTCTGTGTTCATTAATTCGGAGCACATGATGGATTGTGATAGAGCTCTCACTATACCGTGGTCTCTGGCCTGGAAGGTGCGCTCATTCATACGACGCAGTCGTTTCAGATGAGAGGAAGAGTAACGGTCGAGTCGGATGTGCAATATTTCCATGGGGCAGCAAACATCAAAGCAGAAGTTAAGGCAATCTGTGAAATGTTCACAAACCAATGAGGGTTCGCAGTGAGAAAATATGCTTAGATCAGAGTTGTCAACAATATCTCTTAGTCCCGCGGGATCATTTCGGAGACACTGTCGACTATATATTTTACGGTCACGGCTTTGGGTGGAACGCGAATGTGCACTCTTAGAGTGAACCACTGGCGAAACCTTTAAAATCGCATGACCAGAACAACCAAGTGGAGGACAATAGGCAATATGAAACAAGTCCAGAGTATTAACAAGACAAAGGTCGAGCCTGGCGTCAAGTCTGGCAGGGGAGGAAACAATATTCGTCAGGCAGAGGGATGTGAGGAAACTCACATTGGACCTTGGTTCCATCACGCGCGTAACAATTGTTGTTCTGTCATATTGCGTCAAGCAGTTCTTTTCGGTCTTGTTTCTACGACAAGTGTCTACTGACCCCAATTCTCATGAGTCTAGCTGTTGTTCTTATTTATCGCTTACGTAACCTTTTCCCCCGATTTTGGAATGGTCCATGTCATAGTTGTCTGGGTTACATGACGAGGCACAAACGTTTGGACGTAATTATTCTTTGCGCCGTGTCACTCCTATCCGTGTGAACGACTGGACTTGGTCGTCTCTCTGTGATCTCGCCCTTTCTCATAACCATGTTATTCCGCTTGTTCTTCACCTGCACTTGTGTGAGTGAGCTCCCTCGAATCATTTATTCTCTTCTGTCCGTTGACTGGCCAAAATGTCCCAATAAATAAGGACCTACTTCGTAACCCACTTGACTCGTTCCTGTATTGCCGTCTCAAACGTTTCCCGTCTATGGTTGCTTTGGCTTCTTGAAGTCTTTCTTGACTGTACTGATTCTGTGGTCGGTTTGTCCACAATTTGAGGTATGTTAATGTTATTGTTTGATAATCTGTACTATAGTACACGTAGTAAAGTGAGCCGCTGTTCTGTCTTGGGACTTGGGGTTCGTTTATCTGCGAGTCACTCAATTACGGGACGAAAATGCTGTACATCGTCCGATCACACCTTCGTTTATTAATAAAAGTAATGGCGCCTCCTCCACGTTTGCGGTAAGGTGCCAGGCAGTCGACGCAAAAATAATCAAAATCATCCAGTGTGACAACTTCATCATCGATATCAGTGTGGAGCCAGGTTTCTTGTAGAAAAATGACACCCAGTTGATTGTCTGCCGAAGATGATCAAAATGGGCCATTCGGTCAATTTTCCAAGCAGTGACCGGAATTTGGAGCCTATGATAGTTGGCGAGCTCATACTTGACAAAGCTGCGAAATCTTTGTAAACACTTCAAGCAGGTATTCAAATCACTTCAACTTCTACTCCTACAAAGAGGGCAAGGACAATTCACGTAGCTCCCATTTTTGTCCCAGAGCAGAAGATTTGTGCTTTGCCCCAGGGCGAAAAAAGACGGGGAAAAAATCTCAGTGCGGCGAGTTTAGTAAACATATCTGTGCCAAACATTCTGATCTGCCAAATAAGCCGCGCCAGCTGACCAAATTTTTCTTGTGAATGTGTGACTGTTCTGCAGTCAATGGTTTACTGGTATACTTTGCTAAATTTCATTGTTGTGGGTATCCAAATGCTTTCAGAGTACTTGATTATTGTTCCTAATATAATTTCTTTTCGCATACTTTATAAAATTGCACCCTCGAAACTGTTCATCCCAACCACCTTGAGGACGATATCGAGCATGATAAAAACTATTGAACGGACAATCAAGATATTCACAATAACAGCGGATCTCTGGGTGTATAACACCCAGCAGCCGGGGAAATAGTTAAATTCACAAATACGTTGTAACCGGTGTCCCGTAATCGGCAGGCGGAACGTAAGCGTGACTGTGAGGACGAACGCGTACTTTGCAAAAGCATACGACAAACGCGAGGGCAAGCATGCCAACAGAGACGCAACCGGGTAGGCAAGTACGTACGAGAACTCGAGTCACATGCCAGCGAAAACGCAAGCCAACCATACAATTGGATC
This sequence comes from Fasciola hepatica, assembly GCA_948099385.1. Lineage (NCBI taxonomy): Eukaryota > Metazoa > Platyhelminthes > Trematoda > Plagiorchiida > Fasciolidae > Fasciola > Fasciola hepatica. The sequence goes on along the minus strand of CANUEZ040000058.1, from coordinate 19,500,756 downwards.
AGATCACGCAGAGGACGTAAGATACGTGAAAAGATGATTGGTCAGTGCAATCCGGGATGGAACATGACTAGCGTCAACCCTGTATGCGTGTGTACGTGCATGTGTCCGTATGTGTGGGATGGAGATCACTGGTCCGCATTTTGTGTGCCTGTGTGTGCGGTCGAGACAGTCCGACTGCACACGTGACTGTCTGACCACGCATGTGACCGTTTAAACGGAACATCAGTAGCATTGATCGTATTCTGATGATCTGATCTTGTTCAACCGTGGATGATTATATCGTCCTGATAACAGTGAACACCAACCAGACAGCTAAATGGCTAGAGAAACACTCACTCCGAAAGCCAGGGTAATATGAGCACGAACCAAAATGAATGTTGACCGTGATTAACTCATGAGAACGAGGATGGAGAGGGATTTGTAAATAAAGATCCAGACGAGATTAGTAACCTGACCCGTTGAATCGTGATAAGATATGTTCTGGTTTTTCTGTACTACATGTTCGTTGGCGAAGTTTACGGTTTAGCGTCGTGACACGGCAATCACTACAAAATCTCGGGGTCCTTCATTTGATTAGAAAGGAGTAACAGTGAGTGTGGTCCATTTGAATGACGTGTAGAATAGAAAGAATCCAAAGCCTTTTTCACAGGGTCTCGCAAACCGTAAGACAAAGCACAAGGCCTTACAAAAACAGGATCACCATCTGCCTCTAGCTTCGCAGGAGAAATTTTCCTACCGTCTGAGGCTTTGGAACGTTGCAAAATTAGATCAGCTTAAGACATGCAGTCGCGTGATAGGAACGCAATGAAAATTCCGGTCTTTCATGCACATTAGGCTAGTATAGAAGCTCCTTGACAAATAGCAAGAAAACTGTATTTGCGTGAATTACCATCAGAATTTGTGAGGGGAAATGCGCAAGCACCCCAGTTTGCTAATTTATGCCCAGTAATACTTTTTACAATAGTGTTAGCGGAATCGATTTTAAAGTCTGGATTAGCTTTTTGTACCCCAATCTCAGGAATGAAACATTCAAAACTGTTGTTACTAACAATGTAATTATACTGGGTCTTCCCACTGAATGCATTCAGTCAGTCTGACATGGTCGAACACAGAAGTCCGGTTTTTCCTCACCGGAAACACCACGGAAACGACATATGGACTGATAACGTAACTGACCGGATGAATCACTGTCCAACTGTAGCTTTTGCTTTAAACGTATTGTAAGGATTCTTCTGAGATTTAGAGTGAAAGTTATTTCTCTGTTTGAATTAGCGGGCAATCAGTGGATGACCTGTGGCTTACCCAGAACTACGATTACACAACATGATGCGAGACTTGGACTCAGCGAGAAGATTTACAGATTGCTGTTGTTCACATACTTCAGGAGCATGCTGAAGATTAGATGCAAGTAGCATAAGCAGTTTTGATATAGCAACTGACGAATGATACCAATAATCAGACGGTAACGAAGCTGATTTTCCACTGGATCTGCAAAGCTGTGTTATGCGGTTTCAATTTGAGGCTGAAGAATGATTTTATGAATATCCTGCGAACCTTTCCGTTAGAGTTAGTGGAACTTGGCTAGCTCACTAATTTCGAAATTAACTGTCTGGGTTTGCCGGAATACTAGATTCTTAAGTCCCTCGTACCTCAAAGAAACAGGTTCTGAATTCATGATAACAGAATTTGCCAATTTTCCCACAACTCTCGGGGAAAAAATAGTTTTGTGTACATCGGAATTTTCTTCTCGCAAGCAATACACCATAGTTTGAATTTTTCGAAATCACCCTCAGTCTGGCACATAGGAGCGTTAAAGTCCAGAAATTCCACGCTGAAGGACGGCACTATTTTGACTAATTGCCGCGAGGCCAAGTATAGAACATTATCCCAAAAAGCAAAATCTGAACGGGATATGAACTACAACCCAATCTGAAATAAGTCGAAATTATTTATTCATACTGTAGTACGCAAAACCAGTGTCTTCTATGGGGGGTGCTTGTGCTCAATCTGCAAAATACAGAAAAACACAGAAAACTCTATGAGTACAAAGGCTCAGTAATTGCTTCAACAGGATCCTGCACTCACATTATTCGAACACCAACGTGGCTGCTAACAGCCTGCTCATTACCACACAATTCAAGGTGAACCATTTTGCGATTAATTAGTGAAGTAACACAAAAGTAGTTTATATTCAATGATCACTACCATCTGAGCCGGATTCTCTGCAGAGGACGAATGCGGATACCAGCGAGGGTATCACTGAGGTCGATAGCCCACCTGCCAAAGAACCTCAATCACAAAGACCAATACCACAAAGGCGATCAGTAACAATGTCGAGTCAAGTGGACGAGGAAATCTTGAGAGAAAAATGTTGTGGTGATTTAAAACGCAATTCACAGGACACAGCTGTGCTACCAAAAACCGTGAGGAGCCTCAATCAATGAGAACCGTACTACAAAAGACAACTGTGCTTGGTCAACATATGACCTACCAGTTAGTACCGTTAACCTAATCTATATACACGAGTAAGTTCTTGTGGTGGTTCAGCGGCCATCGCACGTGATACGGTCAGGTACAGCTTCGTAGCTACGCACGCTGAGGAGCCTCCACCAATCAGGATCACAGAGACCAGGCAAAGCAAAGCTCGTCGTGATTGGCCAACCTGTAACCTACCAATTACTTTTTCGCTTTACAATATTTATACATACCAGTTCTGCAATAAATTTAACGTACTATGCCGCAGCCTTAGTGTTCTTGCTACTTTGGTTTGCGGGGTTCCGGGTGAAAGTGATTTAAATACATCCTATCAGTTCGGGTATTTCGAAAACAAAAGTTCGGTAATAAAATTAACACAGTTCTGCAGCCTTGGTTTTTTTCTTTTTTGGCGTTCATAACTCCGGGTTGGAGTGATTTCAATACGTAAAGTCAGTTCAAGTATTTCGAAAAGTACACTCCATCATTTCGGCCATTGTAGATCTGAGATATGGAGGCCACATTCGGTTCACAGGGTTGTTCACTTTGCCGCTGCAATGCGCACTCACACAAACCTACGCACACAAACTGACACACAAAACACACAGTTACATGCACCCACTGACGGGAGACCTCGAAGATTATCAAATCAAGTCAAGTAAATGCTTTACCCACCCCGAGAGGTGAATATTCAGCTATCATATAATCAAAAACCACAAAAGAAATTCACGGAAGCACGGTTTTTGCCGCAAGAATGGTTTTGTCAAGCTAGTTAAGGTACCGCACAAGAAACGACAGAATAGTTATGAGCTTTGTACGAACGAAACTGTGTTCATAACTCGCCCGAGTAAAATTTGAAACGTTTTTGAATAAATCTTCGCGAAGTGGATAAGAGGAGTCAGCTAGCATTTTCCCAGACAGTTTGCTACAAACATTAGAATGTTATGTTAACAAATACTAATGAAGATGCCCGCTCGGTATGCCACTGTATCTTGAAATATGCTTCGGTGACCTGAAGATAAGCTTAAAATCCTTTTTCAAGCAGTCGGGATACAGGCATACACAAAAAGCAGATTTGAACGAAATTGTATGGAGATTTTTTCAAGACGTATCGCATAATGTCTTAGTTTCCTAACTTCTACGCAAACGGCGAAACTATGGACAGAACATAACAGATTTCGTGTTGGAGTCACTCCAAGGTACTGTACAGAAGAAGCTCGAAAAATGTCATTTCCGTTAACATGTACCGGTGGATTAGATTCCATCATATATGTGTACCTATCACCTTTTAGAAGAGAGAAAACAAGTCAGCACATTTGGCAGGGTAAACAGTCAGGTTGTGGTTCGAAAACCACTCAGCTATGCTCGAGACCCCCTGCTATGTGAAAGGAAAAGCCGTCATTGGGACAGCGTACACCAAATACTATTTTGTCAACGCATTTATTGACGAACGAGTGGTCGAAAATAGGCGTGTTAGATAGTTATATGTATCATGCTTATACAGCCGATATGAAGAAAGTAAGCATAATAAGTCCCTAAAGCATTCTCTATCCAAGGTCATTTCCGTTGTCAATACTTTCTACGCGTCTGTGAGCTTTTTAAATTCAATGAAAAATATGATCAGCTTTATTGATTCCCAGATTTATTCGGAAGAGTCGAGTTTCGCTTGCGCTGGCACCAAATTGCTCCATCGACAACTCTAGATTTCTTTATTAATTGGTTGGTTTCAGGGTTCCAGCCGCAACAGTCCTTTTGGTCACTCACCTATGAAGCGAACTTGTAAAGTATGCTATGCGCTTCCTCATACTCTTTCAACTTAAGCGGCAGAGTATATAAAGTCCAAATCACGGATAATATCCAGCGGATTATTTTAAGCTACGCAATGAATTCGCCTTGTAGTAGCAAAGTCTAAACAGTCCTGGTCTTTGTCACGACATTGGCCTTTGTCGTTTGCTCTTTTTGCTGTTAGATGACGCGTTCGCAAGGATTAAAATACAGATGAACGATATATAATTAGTTGTCATTATTTATGTAGAGTCTACTTGTGTGCCTATTTGTGCAAAGCTGTGAACAGACGAGAACAAAAATACATTACCAGCTATAGGAAGGCTGGATCGTCAGTCGGGGAGCAAATCACCTGTCCCTATTGCCGGCCGACATAAGCAATTGCTCGAGGCATAGGCCCTGTAACGGTGGTTTGTGCTTCTTACCATAGAATCGAATTCGATGCTTTCATCACAGATCTATAGGGGCCGAAATGATGGAGTGTACTTTTCGAAATACTTGAACTGACTTTACGTATTGAAATCACTCCAACCCGGAGTTATGAACGCCAAAAAAGAAAAAAACCAAGGCTGCAGAACTGTGTTAATTTTATTACCGAACTTTTGTTTTCGAAATACCCGAACTGATAGGATGTATTTAAATCACTTTCACCCGGAACCCCGCAAACCAAAGTAGCAAGAACACTAAGGCTGCGGCATAGTACGTTAAATTTATTGCAGAACTGGTATGTATAAATATTGTAAAGCGAAAAAGTAATTGGTAGGTTACAGGTTGGCCAATCACGACGAGCTTTGCTTTGCCTGGTCTCTGTGATCCTGATTGGTGGAGGCTCCTCAGCGTGCGTAGCTACGAAGCTGTACCTGACCGTATCACGTGCGATGGCCGCTGAACCACCACAAGAACTTACTCGTGTATATAGATTAGGTTAACGGTACTAACTGGTAGGTCATATGTTGACCAAGCACAGTTGTCTTTTGTAGTACGGTTCTCATTGATTGAGGCTCCTCACGGTTTTTGGTAGCACAGCTGTGTCCTGTGAATTGCGTTTTAAATCACCACAACATTTTTCTCTCAAGATTTCCTCGTCCACTTGACTCGACATTGTTACTGATCGCCTTTGTGGTATTGGTCTTTGTGATTGAGGTTCTTTGGCAGGTGGGCTATCGACCTCAGTGATACCCTCGCTGGTATCCGCATTCGTCCTCTGCAGAGAATCCGGCTCAGATGGTAGTGATCATTGAATATAAACTACTTTTGTGTTACTTCACTAATTAATCGCAAAATGGTTCACCTTGAATTGAATGGTAATGAGCAGGCTGTTAGCAGCCACGTTGGTGTTCGAATAATGTGAGTGCAGGATCCTGTTGAAGCAATTACTGAGCCTTTGTACTCATAGAGTTTTCTGTGTTTTTCTGTATTTTGCAGATTGAGCACAAGCACCCCCCATAGAAGACACTGGTTTTGCGTACTACAGTATGAATAAATAATTTCGACTTATTTCAGATTGGGTTGTAGTTCATATCCCGTTCAGATTTTGCTTTTTGGGATAATGTTCTATACTTGGCCTCGCGGCAATTAGTCAAAATAGTGCCGTCCTTCAGCGTGGAATTTCTGGACTTTAACGCTCCTATGTGCCAGACTGAGGGTGATTTCGAAAAATTCAAACTATGGTGTATTGCTTGCGAGAAGAAAATTCCGATGTACACAAAACTGTTTTTTCCCCGAGAGTTGTGAGAAAATTGGCAAATTCTGTTATCATGAATTCAGAACCTGTTTCTTTGAGGTACGAGGGACTTAAGAATCTAGTATTCCGGCAAACCCAGACAGTTAATTTCGAAATTAGTGAGCTAGCCAAGTTCCACTAACTCTAACGGAAAGGTTCGCAGGATATTCATAAAATCATTCTTCAGCCTCAAATTGAAACCGCATAACACAGCTTCGCAGATCAAGTGGAAAATCAGCTTCGTTACCGTCTGATTATTGGTATCATTCGTCAGTTGCTATATCAAAACTGCTTATGCTACTTGCATCTAATCTTCAGCATGCTCCTGAAGTATGTGAACAACAGCAATCTGTAAATCTTCTCGCTGAGTCCAAGTCTCGCATCATGTTGTGTAATCGTAGTTCTGGGTAAGCCACAGGTCATCCACTGATTGCCCGCTAATTCAAACAGAGAAATAACTTTCACTCTAAATCTCAGAAGAATCCTTACAATACGTTTAAAGCAAAAGCTACAGTTGGACAGTGATTCATCCGGTCAGTTACGTTATCAGTCCATATGTCGTTTCCGTGGTGTTTCCGGTGAGGAAAAACCGGACTTCTGTGTTCGACCATGTCAGACTGACTGAATGCATTCAGTGGGAAGACCCAGTATAATTACATTGTTAGTAACAACAGTTTTGAATGTTTCATTCCTGAGATTGGGGTACAAAAAGCTAATCCAGACTTTAAAATCGATTCCGCTAACACTATTGTAAAAAGTATTACTGGGCATAAATTAGCAAACTGGGGTGCTTGCGCATTTCCCCTCACAAATTCTGATGGTAATTCACGCAAATACAGTTTTCTTGCTATTTGTCAAGGAGCTTCTATACTAGCCTAATGTGCATGAAAGACCGGAATTTTCATTGCGTTCCTATCACGCGACTGCATGTCTTAAGCTGATCTAATTTTGCAACGTTCCAAAGCCTCAGACGGTAGGAAAATTTCTCCTGCGAAGCTAGAGGCAGATGGTGATCCTGTTTTTGTAAGGCCTTGTGCTTTGTCTTACGGTTTGCGAGACCCTGTGAAAAAGGCTTTGGATTCTTTCTATTCTACACGTCATTCAAATGGACCACACTCACTGTTACTCCTTTCTAATCAAATGAAGGACCCCGAGATTTTGTAGTGATTGCCGTGTCACGACGCTAAACCGTAAACTTCGCCAACGAACATGTAGTACAGAAAAACCAGAACATATCTTATCACGATTCAACGGGTCAGGTTACTAATCTCGTCTGGATCTTTATTTACAAATCCCTCTCCATCCTCGTTCTCATGAGTTAATCACGGTCAACATTCATTTTGGTTCGTGCTCATATTACCCTGGCTTTCGGAGTGAGTGTTTCTCTAGCCATTTAGCTGTCTGGTTGGTGTTCACTGTTATCAGGACGATATAATCATCCACGGTTGAACAAGATCAGATCATCAGAATACGATCAATGCTACTGATGTTCCGTTTAAACGGTCACATGCGTGGTCAGACAGTCACGTGTGCAGTCGGACTGTCTCGACCGCACACACAGGCACACAAAATGCGGACCAGTGATCTCCATCCCACACATACGGACACATGCACGTACACACGCATACAGGGTTGACGCTAGTCATGTTCCATCCCGGATTGCACTGACCAATCATCTTTTCACGTATCTTACGTCCTCTGCGTGATCTGATCCAATTGTATGGTTGGCTTGCGTTTTCGCTGGCATGTGACTCGAGTTCTCGTACGTACTTGCCTACCCGGTTGCGTCTCTGTTGGCATGCTTGCCCTCGCGTTTGTCGTATGCTTTTGCAAAGTACGCGTTCGTCCTCACAGTCACGCTTACGTTCCGCCTGCCGATTACGGGACACCGGTTACAACGTATTTGTGAATTTAACTATTTCCCCGGCTGCTGGGTGTTATACACCCAGAGATCCGCTGTTATTGTGAATATCTTGATTGTCCGTTCAATAGTTTTTATCATGCTCGATATCGTCCTCAAGGTGGTTGGGATGAACAGTTTCGAGGGTGCAATTTTATAAAGTATGCGAAAAGGGGAGCTGAACTTTTTTCTATGGACCTTGATGACTGGGTGTAAGACACTAGTGTATAATTTAATAGAAAACTATAGGTTGGCTTCGGGACATTTTTTGTCAGGGTTTCGGTTGATTAACCGATAATGCGGAGATGTTCAGGGGGGGGGGGGATGATTACATCGTTGGATATGAGATTTGTTCGATCCGAGGACACAAGTTGTTTAATGCTCGATGCTGATCGCATGGTCTATGCTGATCAAAGTTAAAACCTTAAACGCACCATTGCGAGAAGGTCACAAAGCACAACTTTTTCTTTTGAAGAAATAGGAAATGTGAGAGCAGGTTCTCAATGAATATATCAATACATGCCACTAAGCAGGTTATGGGTGTGGAGGTGGTGGCAGATATGTCTGTAGAAGCCCAGGTTCGGTGGTCAGATAGCACTCCTTAACCGTCCAGGATATAGGGAAAGGCTGGACTCAGTGAAGCATACCAATGATTTGACAAGCATACAGTATGTCCTCGCCTGTCCATGACTGAGTACAAGATTGGGGCCAGTCAAGCTGAGCGATTGTTCAATCAGTTGTCTGAACCGACCTGAGCTGAGTCAACCAATCGGGTTACAACCAGAGCAAGCAGCTAGAAAAGCCGCCCATCTACACTAGTGGACCCAGTAGTTTTTCATGCAGGGATTTGATTATGGTAGCCGCCCATCTTATATAAATAATCTATTTTGTACCAATAAGCCGAGATGGTTCGAAGGTAAAACAGCCCCAGTACTGGGGTTAGAGGGACGGATCAGGTCTACTTGAAAAATAGTTACCTGTTAGTTAGCAACATTTACACCTTGGTCATCGGTTTCTTCAAATACAGATCTATTGTAAGCATGTGTTTTTGATGATTTTTTAACATAAATTTGACAGAAAGACAAGTAGACTGAGGAGGAAATAGCAGCAAGTGCAGAAGGGGGAGACGAAATAGTAAGATACGTAGATACTCACTCGAAACTGCAGCCCAGTCATCTCCGAGCCTAAAATGTTGAAGTGATTTGAATGATTGTACGCGCAGTGCGGTACGCAGCAGCTTCGTGTCCAGGATTAAACTAATCAAACGAAGCCAAGTCTTGAAATTCAAGTTGTCCAGGTACAGCCAGAAAGCCTTTTGATTCATCAGAATATTGTCTACCAATAGTAGCATCCTATACTTCATATATAATCGAATACGTACAGAATAAAGCTCACGTATTACTTACTTACTATTCTCGTCTTGTCAGTTCTTGGTGCATGTAGTTCGGGTGCTAGTTATTCCAGCAAATATGGTTCGCCGGGTAGACTCAATTTGTGCACGTAGGTAGTAAGACTTTTACCACTGATCCGACTAAGTTCACTGGTAAGAGTTTCTATGATTCTTTGGCTCATCGTCAAGGGATAACTCTTACCTACTCTAACCACCAAGAAACTCAGTAAGCCGTACCAACATAGAAAGCCTATTTCGGGAAATGAAGAGGTATCATACGATAAGATGGGTAAAATGTATGAGAGCAGAATATCTGTCCTAGTTAATTAATCAAAATGACTAATATTCAACCAAAAAACCCCCCGCAGTTCAGACCCAGTTTTCCACCCCAACTCGTGTGACGCAGCGAAGATTTACAAATGGTCATCCTGAGTTGTATGTACATCAGTTCCAACTGATACGGCACACACACACACATGTAACAATGCATTGACGGCACGGAATCTGTTGGACCTAACTGTTGGGACGTGTGCGACTAACTAATGTCTTCCTTGCGATCGTCATCTAGGTCATCTCGATGCAAATTAATAAATCACAGTAGGTTTCCATATCAGGTGATGCTCGACTGATGGTTTTATTTTGGCAATATGAAATACTAATGACAAATCTCTGTTGTTTCTGATTGTACTATCTCTGACTAAGGAGATGGAAGCAGTATATGATGTGGTATTTCTCATACCCAATCCTAATGCAACCAGGCACATATATAAAGGTTGTGCTAGGCCTAAGAAATGCATTTAGTGAGACTAATGGGATTTTCATGAGTACCACTACCAAAGCATCTTCCGAAGACTTTCTGAACTTAGACTATTGTTCTCAACGTATTGAAATCTTTTCACTGTGGTTAGAGTTGACAAAAATCCCTTAGCATTTAGTGATCGATCATTTTGAATACTCAGTTGAGTATATTCCCTACTCAATGTTCCATCAGACAGCCGTGAGTTATCGATGCTCTTTTTCTCAATGATAACGATAATAATGATTTCTTGTATAACTTAATATGTGTATGCAAATTTTATACTCCTTTTTTTCATTCTGTTCGAGGTCGAGGACTGCCGGAAAAGCATACATCTTTAACAAAATGGCTGGTCGGTCTGGTTCAATACACAGATTTTTTTTATATTTATAGGTACAATATCACTGATTACCTGTATTCACAAACATATGCCCGTGTTCACTTTTTACATAGCACGGACTAGCCGTGAAAAATTTCATGCATCTAACTCTTAATAACGACGCTTCGAATGTTTAATTAAATGTTTTCAAACTCTTACTATGAAGGTAACTCTAGCAAAGGGCATATGAACGTGTTTATTAGTTGAAATGGGCGGAACAGTCTTGTGATTTTTTTTGCCATCAAATTTCTCATTACAGCCAAACTGGCTGTACCGGCAAGAACGGGCCTGGCACACGATGCGGAGGCATAACGATGTCCAACCGGTAACTTAATCAATCTTTTCTCCACGCTGTAGGTATAGATCACTCAGATAACCTGCCCACGGTCTCGGCTAGGTTTAGACCGGTGTGCTACGTACCTTAACATGAACACAGCTCTATGGGCACGTAGATAAACCCCACCTTTTGACACGTCCTTCAGCCTGTAAGTTAACAGGATCCATATGCTCCAACAGAAGTTTCTTTAAATTAGGAACGCCGACCGATGCTAGGGTATCAGGGTGAGCCAAATTCTTCCTTAACGTGTAAAGTTCACATCCACCCGTCGTCAAAAAAGATTCTTTCTGAATAGAGCACCACAATTCGAATCTTTCCTGCTAATCTTGAATTTCAGATGCACCAAGTTGTGGATTGATGGGCTCCATTTGAGGAACATCTTGCTCGAAACCCCTGTTGTACCACAGTTCGATTATACTAGGAAGACGGACTAGCAGTGTACCTAATCACTAAAGCCAGTAATCCGTAGTTCTACGTTCAAACCACGAAAAAGACGTGGAAATCAGGTATTACTTGACGAAGTTTGTCTATTGGTAGTAACGTGCACGTGTTGCCAAGGCAATCATGAAAGAAGTAACCAGTGTGAGACCAATGGAGTGGATCGGATTTGTGTGTGTGTGTGTGTATGTGTGTGTGCGTGTGTGTGTGTATGTGTGTGTATGTCAGTCGTCAGTAAACACAAAGACCAATGAGTCAGTCACAGCAACACGTCTGGCTGGACCTTGAGCATTGTGAGCCGCGACATCACCTGGTTGGGATTGTTCGAACATGTGAAAACTTGCATTAGGGAACCTAGCTCAATATGTATGCCATCACGGGAGCAGTGAATCAAATTAAAACCGGCAATCATCCGGCCGCATTGTTAGTTGCTTCTGTCACACGTTATCATGGAATTATTCTACACAGGCATTCAGTGAGTGTTTTGAGGGTTTCTTCGTGGCCTTTTTGATGAATGCACCATTGAAACTACGCGATAAAAGTACAGGACCCCCTCCCTAGTTTGCCTTCATTTTCCCGCTTTTGTATTCTCTAACAAAACCATATTGGAACGACCGAACGCGCGGTACGATACAGCATAACAAATTTCAGAACGGAACTATGCATGGTGTTAATTGGAGCTGAAAACGTAAAACCGAGGGTGATAAAAGCATAGAGGCCCTTACTCCGGTGGGCTATCTCGTGGGAAATTTCGCGAAGCCAGAAGGATATTTGAACCTGGCAACCAGCTGGTTAGTTCGGTCCGTGGATTAAGAGAGTGACAAATCCACGAGTATCAGGATCACGTGAGTCATGTGCACCAGAGTACGTGACGCACAGTAACCGTCTAGTCATTACCAGTAATCTTCACTCACTTTGGTTGGACTTCTATATATCACAGAACTCACTCCGAGTTGACTGCGCGATGCCACCCTCAAATTAGCTAGCAGATTTTGGGAAGAGCGAAATATCCGCGTTCTACCAAAGGGGACTCTGTTGGCACAGCATCGCCAGGTTTTTTAAGCGACCGAGAAAATTCGTACGACGGAAGCTGGAATGCAACGGACAATGCGTGCCTAAAAAGCGAATGGTATTCCAAAAAACTAACGAAATCAAACGAACACACAATAATTCGTCTAGGTTCCAATAGCACATGCTCCATGTCGACGATGAATCCTTTGAATGGAGCCAACGTTTCCCAAAGAAAGTAAAAAGAATGCTGACAAACGTGGAGCATTCTGCGATCAACTGCCGGACAACAAGCTGTCCTATTGAATTCAAGGATGTTGTCTGGAGGGTTCCCGGTTGTTCCAAAGCCCGCACGGCGTTCAAACCCAGAATCGATGGACTATCTACGGAAATTAGGAATCGTAATGGGATACAGTCGCTCTCCAGCCGAACCATTAGTGTACGCTCGCCCTACAGTGAAAGTCGATGATCAGTAACACCATGAATGCTCACGTCAGTGAGTTGTATGGGTATACTGGACTGAATCAAGTCGAACACTGATTTCTGAATATTGGATTCGCTTCTCCCAGTATCCACAATAAGTTATTGTCTCAGGCCACATTGGAACTAAACTGGTCTGTACAAGAATTGGTTTGATCCACTCGAAAGCTTCATCGCGTATGCCGGACTGTCATCATTTTTCGGATCTTCAGGAGTTGCACTCGTCGCATTGTACTTGGATTGGTGGCACACATTGCGGATATGTCCAGGCTTTCCACAAGAATGGTATACTGCACTACGGAAGCTACAGGTGGGACGTAGATGGAATTCGCCGCACAAGAAGCAACGATTCATGTGCACTGGTTTGCATTCAGGAATCACTTTGTTGGCCGATTTCGATTGAGGCGTTTGACTGGAATTAGCTATTTTACGAGGACGAACTTGTTGGTAGTGCACCACGAAATGTTCAGCCGTCGCATCGGATACGTCATCGAATTGTTCACACGTTGAGATGAGGCTTCAGCATTAGCTTCATTTGTTGCGCCGGATGACTTATACCGGCAATGAGGTGGTCACGCAATTGGTCTTCAAATAATCACCGAAAGTACACTTGGCAGCTTGTGTCTGAGGTGTCAGGATGAATTGACGGAATTTCATGTTGGAACCACGAATCAGCAAATTTAATTTGGCACGTTCGGTAGTCTGGAAATCGACAGGAACCAAGTGACGTAGGAGCAAAGCCTTCAATTCATCGAACGGAACTGCAGCAGGGGGATCTCGGATATGCAAGGTTTCTCATCAACGAGTAGAACGAACTGCCAACAGCAGTCAAGAAATATGCGGTCTGATTCTTCTTCTTCTTCACACCTTCGTGAATGCTGCACCACAGCTCGAACGACTCAGTCCAGTCCTCAGTTTAAAATGCATCAGCTTGCAGGTTCAGCTGTTAAAAACTAAGCAGGTCCATGACGCGACGCCAACTCTAGCATTCGCAATATCCGAACGGATACGACGTACTAAAATCGCTTTCACCCAGAACTACGCAAACGAAAGTAGCAACAACACGAAGGCTGCGGAATAGCACGTTAGTTGCATTGCGGAATTGATTTGTATAAATAAGTTAAGTCAAGGAAAGTGACTGGTAGGTTAGAAGTTGCTTGATCACAGCCATATTATGCCTTACCTGTTCTCGGCGGTCCTGACTGTTTGGGGCTCATCCGCGTGCGGAGCTTCGATACTGTACCTGATTGTATCAAATGTGACTGTAGCTGAATCACCACGACTTACGAACATGGAGCAAGACGGTGCCATTTCGCCTGTGGCTTCATCCAATTTGGTGACCCCCATTGTGGTGACAATGAAGGGCGACCAACAGACACCCCGGATTTGTGGTGATTACTGATTGACCTTGAACCCTCGTTTACGGAAAGGCGCGGCAACTACGGCCGAGCATGAGGACTTTATGAAATGCATGCTCGGTAGCAATTTTTTCTCGAAAATTAATCTGGCTGATACATACTTACAAATTCCGCTGCACACGGAGTCCAAACCACTAACGATTATTAACACTCCACGGGGCATGTTCCGTTTAGTGCGTTTGGTCTGCACGTATCATCCGGGATATTTTAGGCTGCAATAGACGAAGTAATCCATGATATCGAGAAGATGATTGCACATCAAAGTGATGTGCTCATTTTGGATCCACGAAGGATGAACATGACCACAGATAATAAAGTTCGCTGGAGAGGTTCGCGGAAAGAAATGTATCGACCAAAGCCCCTTAGTGCAAATTCCGTGTCACCGAATTAGATTTCCTCAGTCTTCATGACAATGCAAATGAATATCGACCCAATCCAAATTGTTTCAAATCCCTGATTGGATTCGAGTCACCGAAAAATCAGGTGCGCCTAAGAGCAATTTAGGGTGCCTGAAATACTACTACAAGTTCATTCCGAACTTTGCAACAAGAGTCCAGCCATTGTTTCTAGCTCAGTCATCCGATATGCGGCAGTGGAACGAACAGTATGAACAGATACTGTGCGGTCTTATTCAAAATATCATTGGCCGACCGATACTACCGCCATTTGAACCATCTAAGTCGACCGTGCTGATCACTGACGTCTCCGAAATGCGGATAGGAGCAATTCTGGAACAACATGGATATCCAATCATCTGAATCTCGTGTCTTCTCAATGCTGCAGAGAAGGGTTATTCCCAGAAGCAGAAGGAAGCGTTTGGCCATTTTCTGGATGGTACTCCGACTACACAAGTACCTATTCGGAGTGAAGTTGACAATTGTTACCGACCGCCGAGCCCTTCATTTCCTATATAACCCACATAAATCCGTCACCAAATCGACAGCTGCTGTGATTCGACGATGGAATATTGCTCTGGGAGCCTATAACTATGACATCCTGCATCAACCCAGTAAGGCAATCCCACAACCAGACTTCCTGTCACGATATTCACGATTCGTAGCTGCGGATCAATGTCATTTCATTTCTCCGGCTGCGCCTGTGTCGAGAGAAGAATTGGGAAAGTAGACAAAATGATACTACTCATCTGTGATTTCAGTGATCAGGAAGGGATGGCGGCCCGAGATGAAGCGGAAGTTTCCTCAGTTCTTCGTACTACGAGAGGAATTCAGTATCCAACCTGACGGAGTCCTTTGTATAGGTGACCCGATTGTACTTCCACCTACATTACGCAAGTCTATTTTGAATGAACTACACAGAGGCCACTTGGGTGTGGATAAAATAAAGTTACTGTCTAGACGAATGGGTTGATGGCCGGAATCTGATGCGGAAACTTGTACAGCAGAAAAGAAGTGTGATGCCTGTTTGCACAAAGTTCAGTCGAGGCCAAACAACTGGAACCCATGGTCCGAAAGCTACATTCCATGACAGAGGGTTCATGCTGATTTCTATGGCCCGTTATTGAACCGATATCATGCCCTCGTACTGATCGACTCATACTCCAAATGGCCGAGAGTATTTCTGATCAGTTCACCAACCACTTCGTTTGTAATCCAGGTGTTACGCAAGTGCTTCGGCTAAGAAAGAATCCCACAGATACTGGTCACCGATAATGGATCACAATCCTTTGCGGAGGAGCTGAAAAGCTGGATTGATAGAATCGGATGTCGGCATCTACGTATGGCGCCACGCCACTCGTGCTCTAACGGTGCAGAGGAAAACTTCCTGTGTTCCGTGGTAAGTGGGCTAGCACCAGCCAACCCGAGAAAGCTTCCTGAACTGGAAGAGTTCCTGAACAATTTCTTATTGAAATACCGAAACTGAGTGCATATGACCGTCAAGTAGAGCCTGGGCATTCTATTTGCTTCAGGAGACTTCGACCGTCACTGATGTGTCTCTGTGCCTGCCGAGTCACATGCCACCGTGGCGACCAGCCTTGACTAACCCACGGAATCGTCACCAGATAATTTGGTCAATCTGTGGTCGAGATTACGGACCTGGATGATGCATCTGTGCGTTGGAGCTACCTCAGCAAAATCCATTTCAAAGTGGAAACCGAGGCTGTGAACAATCACGCGACTGAGACAACCAATGATTTAGACGGTGACCGTGTTGATGTCGAAGATCAATCTATTCCGCCAACCGAAACGACTTTTGAAGCGGCCGAGGAAGGCCACCAACTCCAGTTCGAAGATCCGTGCGACAGGTGAGAAAAACTGACGAGGATCTTTATGAATCGTATATAACCGGCTAGTGGTATGTAATGAAATAACTTGGGCACGGACTATGCGCACTGTAAGAACGACAATACCAGATAAAAACAGCAAGAATGTATTCTATTCCATTTGGTTGGTGATAACTCGCTTATATGCAAAGTTACGGTCCGGCTTCTCTTGAGGAGCTGAATACTGGAAACGAATCTATACCACACTGGACCGCTTGTGGAGACAGTCGAATCTCCACAGGAGCTTATAAGGGAGGAAGGTTGTAGTGAATCAGCGAGCATCACATGTGATACAGCTCCGTAGCTGTGCACGTAGATGAGCCTCGACTAATGAAGATCGTTGAGGGCAGGTACGGCAGAAACTACCTGTGATTAGTTAACTTGTAACCCCTGATTCAGCTGATTCATACAGATCAGTTCTGCAATAAAATTCATGTGATGTTCCATAGCCCTGGAATCCTCGCTATCTCGATTTATTTAGTTCCGGGTGGGAGTGATCTGAATACTTTCTATTATTTCGGATATTCCAAATAGTATATTATTCAACTAACTTCTTGTTCACCTTCCTGAGGTCTGATTGGAATGACGTTTATATTTCATGCCATCAGTAACGGAAGGCTACAAACGTGTGAGTGTTTCACCTACTATTCTCGAAACCAGACGCGAAATTTGCTTGTTCCGGAAGTCTTTCAGTTTTACAATAATCACTGTGAAATATCAGTCCAAATCCGAACTTGTTGTCCCTTGTGATTGGATATAATAATAAACTTCGGACATTTTATAACAGCTAAATAGGTAGTTTTATTTTAAAAATATCTATTTCATATACGCTTGCCAGTGCTTATCGCATGAACTTGGTTGCACATTAGTGGTTGGAACGTGCTATCCTCTTTAAGGCTCCGACCTGATGAGACTATCTGAATCATTATTCTGTATACCGGGAGCTGGAGAGGGTAGGGTAGGGTTTTGTATATTCTAAAGGAAGGAGGATAAGAAAACGGATGAGTTTGTGGGTGGTTTTATACTCAACAGAGAGTGAGCACAGCAACTTTTTGTGGGATATTCATGGACGTAGAATGTACGGGTTCGTTATTGTGAGGGCATTGGCCGACTCATCAGCGATAGACAAACAAATCTCGTTAGCGGTCAGCACGTCAGTACCTCTTCAGAATCCAGGTCAGCGCTTGAGCCAGAGGATTTGCAAACGACAAAGCAGCGGATCAATCAGACGAGAATGGATTCCCGTCAAGGGGATGTTGGACGCATCACCAACCAACCAATCAGAGGAGAGTCTAACTAATGGAAGTTTGAACCAACTAGTTTGAGTTGCAACGATTGGTGTCGACGACTGTCTTATCCTACATAAGCAATGTGTTTTGAGCTAATAAACTGAGATGATTCGAAGGCAGAGAAGTCTTCTCACTTGATTTAGTGGGACAGTTCTAAACAAGTATCGACGAGGGTCAATTGAAACCAATGGTTGAATTGGTGAGAGTTTTCAGTAAACAATGGAAAAACAGAAAGCACTTAAGCACGTTGGTAGCTAGGATGCATTTCGAACAATCATTTCCATTCAGGTGACAACGACGCACTGCGTGTTATATCTTGACCGAGCCTAGCGTGTCGCGCCGTATAACGACAGCGAACACCGCCTTCTTGTTGCGTGTATGTTCCTGCGTGTCGATTTAAACTGGCCAGCAAGTGACGTGCCTAAAGTTGACTGATTCTGATTGTTTTGAAGCTTATTGGTTGATCTTTGTATGACCCATGTTTCGTTTGTAGATTTCGGAGTGTTAGTATCCGGTTCTGGTGACGGAATACATTCCTTTCCTACAACGGTATTGTTCTATAAATACAACACTGCACACCCTATCTGTTGATCTGTTGATCCGTCTGCGTATCAGCACCTGTCGTGAAATCAAAATCGTGCCGAATTTCCTCGAACCTCTACGGTGAACGTCTGTCAACTGGTCCGATCACTAGTTTGTGCTTTTCTTTTACCGTTGGTTGGATTATTGTGATAAACAACCGCGAATATATTTGACCATCTCGAATAAAACTGTTCTGAGCTTTAGGAGCAAAGCCATAACCGAATTCCTGCAATGCTCATCTATGCATCAGCACATTCCCACAACTCCCCCCCTGAACTGTACAGTGACAGTTTGGCGACGTAAACTTCATTTTGCAAGGGTCAGAACCAGTTTCTTTCGCTGAACATTTATAATTTTTGTCATGCACACACCCATGCAGTCTAAATCCGACTGAAAAGAGAGCACAGTATTGTAACCTCTCATGAACGGCTTGTTGAGTCACAAGCGAGTGAAGAGGCCTGTCAAAATACAAATCTGGGCGACATAATGGAATTTCGTCACGTGAACCGCATTTCAGACTGCTGGAGTGTGAGTATACTAAACATCGTCCGTGAATCTCCAGTTTATTGCAATTAGCATACTAATTTGTTTTACTTAATGTTTCTATCTTTTAAAACCCACAAATGATAGGTTACTTTTTTTAAAAAAAGTCATTTCGAAGGGTGAGTGAATAAGTGAGAATAAAATGGAGGAAAACACCAATTTCGGTGAACGTTACACCACTCTCGATTACAATCTTTTGTAATCCTGGCAATCCAGTTGAAAATTAGCTAGCTTCGGCGACACTCCCGTACGTGGCTTAGTCGGTCATCACCATCATCATCGTACAGCGTTAAACAGTAGGGCAAGCCCCACTGACCACTGCCTTTCTCACCATGTTGCACGTTGAATTAGAAAGCATGAATATACAAGATGGACAGGGAGTGGACCTACATGGGTGGGAAAAGGAAAGAATGCCCTAGTAGCCAACACACGGAATACACAGTCTAACTGTACAAACAAACATAGATCAGTCATTCTGATTCGATAGAAAGTGACAACACGATCGCCACTGTTCGCGGTTCGCAGCCATATCCTTCAGTGTCTCCAGCCAACTTATTGACGGATCTTTTGGACCCCAACCACGAAGACGTGAAGCACCTACTTTTCCTAAGTTCGCTGTACATTTTCTCATTCCTCGCTGCCACGTCATCTGTTGACCTCCACGCGGTTTTTCCACCCTTGAGGAGGAACGGAGAAAAGGACACCGTGCGTTTGCCATACATAACACGTGCCCCAACCAACAAAGTCTACTAAGCTGGATACGCTGTGATAGAGAACTCTCCGAACTGGTACCCAATACTCGATTTCTGACCTCACCATTACTTAATCGGCTATTCTACCCGATCTTAGCGATGCTACGTAAACATCGGTGGTTGAAAACCTCAAGACGACGAATATCTGCACACAAACTCCAAGTCTCGCAACCATACAACAAAACCGAAGGCACTGTGGCACAGTATACACGACCTTTCAACTTCAGTGAAATATCAGATCGACGCCACAAGTGCTTCAGTCCAGCGTACGCCGCTCGAGCCTTGGATATCCGCGTACTCACCTCTACTACTGTGCTCCCACCCGTCGTCACACTGCTGCCGAGGTAGGTGAATTGGTCGACAATTGACAGCACCTCCCCATCGAGCATCAAGCTCGGAATCGTTGACATCCAGTCTTGTGACGTCACCTTACACTTTGAAAGTGCAAAGCGCATGCCGAATGGAGCTACAGCTCTTGAGAGTCTATCTAGTGTTGAGCATGTTCCGTGGATTCGAACAAGCAGACAACGTCGTCTGCGTAATCTAGGTCACATAGCTTTCCACTATTTCCAAGTTTGACACCTACATCCTGAAGATTTTGCAGCGCACTCTCCATTATTTTTTCCATGACGAAGTTGAACAGGAATGGAGACATGGGACATCCCTGTCGAACCCCACTGGTGGTTTCCAACCGACCGGATAGTTCACCGTAAACTCTAACGCGGCCAGAAGTATGAGAATACAATGATCTCAGTAGTTTCACGAACTTCTGGGGCATACCTTTCCGATGAAGAACACTGAAAAGCGCTGTTCGATCAACTGAATCGAAGGCGCCTTTCAAGTCTAAGAAAAGCATTGTTATTGGTCGGCGGTGCGTGTGACGCGTTTCAAGTAGCTGGCGAAGAGTAAAACTCTGGTCGATGCATCCTCGACCTGGGCGGAATCCAGCCTGCTGTTCTCGGGTAATCCTCTCGCGGGCCGGTGTAAGACGGTGCAGCAAAATCGAAGCTAATACTTTGGTGACTATCGGAATTAAGCTGATCCCACAATTGTTACTACAGTCATTACGTATTCCCTTCTTGAAGATGGGAACAATCAACGACTCACTCCATATTAATGGAATACGCTCCTCGTTCCAAATGTCACAGAGTAAGACGGTAAGTGATTTTACCAAAGTATATCCACCTAGTTATAAAAGAACTGGAGGAAGTTCGTCGGGACCTGCCGCTTTCCCCCGCCTCAGTAATCGAATACATGACTCTACTTCTACTTCCGATGGGGGCTCAAGTGATACCACCCTATGAGTCACAGTTGTTGACACGGGAGTAACTACACTAGCGTGTGGCCAGCTAAACTGTTCCTTGAAGTACTCGGCCCAACGGTCAAGCCTTTGCTGTTTGTTGTGGATGGGTTCTCCATTTCTATCCCAAATCGTTTCACTGACCTGAGTTCGCCGTCCACCGGTGTCACGAATAAGTTTGAACAGTCTTTGACTGTTACCTGAAGCAGCTGCTATTTCCATTTCTTCGGCTACCTTGACCCACCAATTTTTGCGATCATTCTTAAGGCTTTTCGTAACTTGCCTTTGCAGCTTTCTCCGCATCTTATTCATCTCCTTACAGTTCGAGAGTGGACGTTTTTGCTCCATTATACTCAGCGACTCTTGCGAAATCCAGCGTCTTTGATGGACATCGGATCTAGGACCACAGGAAAAACCTGCTGCAAAGTGCATCGCTTGTTTGATATGAGCCCAATGCTCATCTACATTACTGTTCGTCGTAGATCCTAGCTCGTGTGCTAACTTCTGCTCATAACGAGTGCGTACTTCTGGATCACGCAAAGGTTGTACGGCTAACTGGATATGCGTGGATGACAATGGAGCTGGAGAGATAATCGCATCAAAACTAGTGTATAGTCCGACCCTACATACATGGACCAGTAAGATCTACAGTTCTGAACAGAACTACGCCACCGGTAACTTACTGAGATATAATCAATCTGGCTTGGAGTACCTGTAGAGTTAGAGCGCCATGTCGCTGTGCGACGAGAGCTGTGTCGGAAATTGGTGCTGGACAAAAACAACAGATTGTCTGCACAAAACTGGAGATGCCTATCCCCGACATCTGTGCACTGAGCGGGTAAAGCACAACAACCACCTAAACAGGCTTTTGACACGCTACGTTAGCCAACTTGCACAATACAATCACCAGTTAACACTACAATGTCAGAACCTTTACTGCTGCGAACGAGGGTGCCGAGTTCATCATAGAACTCATCTTTCTGCAAGTCTGAGCTGCAGTCCGTTGGGACGTACGCCGAGATCACAAACAAATTGTGCTTAACACAACTATCCTTTCGAACGCCAACTGACCCTTGGAGTCTCACAGCACATAAACGACTGTTAACAGGGATCCAGTCTAATGAGCAGTCACTGCCTTTTCACTCAAGCTTATTACTACACCACATTGACCCGCAACTCGAGCCACTTCGTCTCATGAAGTGCTCAGAAAACACCTTGATGAGATACCAGGACTAGTCAGCTGAATTACACTGCTCGAATCCTGGATACGCGTTTCACTTATGCAGCACACATCACTCTTCAGAGAATCTATTGTGAGGGCTAGGCACGCCTGCTGACCAGCCTGCATGAGTGTTCACACTTTGAAGGAGCCGAGATTCAGAGGCTGACGAGGCTTGAGAAAATGTGAGTTACAAGAGAAAGGATTATTTCCGACTTTATTTGACAGTGAATCGTTGCAAGTATCGACCATGTTATCAATGGGAACATTATGGGTGGATAGATGGGCCAAAGAGAGGGGGTTGGGGATAGAAGACAAAGGTTGAATAAAGGAGAAGGAACTTTGAGCAGCAGCCCACTTATCACTACCCACCCCACTCGATACAATGGGTAGCGCGGTCCCGGTTAGCCTGCGCGACAACCGATGCAGTATGGAATTCTTTCTATTCGTGCAGTTCATGGGAGATGTTGGACGAACACTGCTAAGGTGTCCAGCCCCAAAACAGGAGAACGATTAGGGTCCTCATCCAAAACCTTTAGTTTTAACAAGAGCCTATCCACAGGGCAGTGGTATGGCTTAGGGGAAGCCCATTTGCTTGGATCAATTATTCTTCCACTGATTTTGCCGACTGAGTTGCCAGCTCAAACCAACCCCCAACATGGAGGACCAGGAGATTGGACTTTTTCTGACCTCTACCCATTGACCTGTCAGGTATGATTGCATCTCTGGACTAAAGAAGCCATCTTGTATAGCTCTTTGGGTCATAGAGGCACGCAAACCATCACACCACGTCAAGGTGCAGTCTCGTCGCGATGGCTCCGAATGCAAAGCTTTTCATGAAACTCTGTCAGGCTGATTGTACTTTTGATTTGACCAAATAATATGTTGTCCGTGGTATCCTACAACCTACTGGAAGTGTCCACGTTGGTACCGGATTTATTCCAAACAGTAGGAGTTATGCTCTTAATCAACATGATATCATAATAGCTCAAACTATTTTCCTTGAAAAAATATCTAGATATCAGCCGTGTACGGATTCATTTGAAGAATTCGATAACGGTCTGCTTTTGGGAAAAGGTCACACAATCATCAGCAAGCACTATTAAAAGAAGCCGTCGTTGGTGACCCACATACTTAGCCAACTTACACGTCAGATTCGTCCTCTGAGTCAACCTAACTTTCACGCCGTAGAAACGAATCGAGTATTCATGGAAGTGTTATTCTGTGGTTCGAAATGTTGCCCTCACAGTTCAACGAAAATGACAACGAATTTGATCTACCTTTCGCGAACTTAGTAGGACAAACGACTGATCTCACAACCAAGTTGGCAGAAGATTAAAGCCACTTCAAGTCGTCATTGATCGTTGTATGTTATCACTATCGGCAGCAGTAAGTCTGGAATCAAGGTCATCCAACACGAAAGCACCTAGCTTCACCTGAAACGTTACTGCAGGGATCTGATATGTTTCTCTGTGGGTCGAACAAATGACCCGATATTGTCCTGATGAGTTGGGCTGCATACGTGGCCAAGATATCACACCTCTTGTACGATGCATCCAAGTTTACTCAGGGCGTATCGCAAATGGTCAAACTATGAGTACCGAAAAAATTAACAAGGGATTCAAGAGCATCGGATACATGTCCTGCAGTCTTTTCGAAGACCTTAAAGCCGTAGGTTCTATCGCACATCGCCCATATAGCCCACAAAACGCTCACAAACCTGGACCGTCTCCACATTCAAACGTTTTCATGATGCATTCAGCATTTGGCCTACTAAGTAACAGTCCGGTGGACAGGTGAAATTTTAGAACCTGCACCACAGAAACTCGTTAATCATACGCATACAGCTTATTGAAGATGTAAAAAGCGCAATTTTAAAGGAGAAAAAATGTCCTCTTTCGATGTTGTCGCTTTATTCATCAATATGCCTGCCTTCGAAACACAGAGTCTATCTGTGAATACGCTGCCTAAGAGGTGACAGTTTTAGGAATACCAATTGATTATTTTAAAAGAAACACTTTTGTGCAATTTGAGTGGGCAATTTTGTTATTATAGAAAAAACTAATTATCACCAGAAAAATGGGGCGTATATGGGCTTACCTCTGGTACCAACTCTAGGGGTGTACTCACTGAAAAATTAGAAAGCATCACATAGAGATACTAGCTGAACCGATCATTACTACCGGTGCATGGATAATACCTCTTGTGTAACTGGTGAGGAATTCAACTAATAGGACAATTAATGCGGTCTTCATGTGGGGTATCTCGCAATATTTAACACCTAAACTGTAGCATTTATTGAACGCATGAATGAAAATCCAGAACACCGTGTTGTTTCCCATCTTCTTGTCCTTTCGTTGTTGTTTTCCCACCCATGACTTAGTCCGTTCCCATATTTTTCACGCACCTCACACTCCCCGATTTGCTTAATCAGCTGTCTGTGCCGTGTCCGTTGAACTTGAACGTTTGGCGGACGGTTGGCCCGGTCTGGTTGCTTGGCACCGAGATCGATAACTGTTGAAGTTCGCACTTCTATTTATCTCACTCATGTTACCCTCAATAGTACAGCATATCTGCACC
Organism: Fasciola hepatica; assembly: GCA_948099385.1. Classification (NCBI taxonomy): domain Eukaryota; kingdom Metazoa; phylum Platyhelminthes; class Trematoda; order Plagiorchiida; family Fasciolidae; genus Fasciola; species Fasciola hepatica. The sequence goes on along the minus strand of CANUEZ040000058.1, from coordinate 19,476,084 downwards.
GAATGTGTCGTCCTTCTTGAGAGGATTCAGTTTAGTTCGGCGCGTAACTTAACTAGCTTGATATGGAAACTACAGAAATAGAAGAAAGGAACTATTCATCTTTTCTTGGCGTTTATCTAACCAGAGGTTTTGGTGACTCAGTTCAGAGGAAGATGTACCGGAAAGCGACTTGGTATTACAAGTACTCTAACTTTTACGGAATTGTACCATCGGGCTGAAAACGGGATCGGGTATGCTGCCTTTTCCACAGGGCAAAGTACATCAGTACTGCAAACACCCTACATAGAAGAGATGTCACATGTAAGGAACCCATTGAATGACGGATTTCTAGAGAAACTTGTTGAACTGACAAATTCCGTAAGAATACCACATGTTAGGAAAAAAAGTGTTATTCATCAGAATCCAGTTGAATGAGGATATCATGGTTGGAGTCAGTAGAGTCGTGTGTTCAGATTGTGCACACATTCATTCGATCGAGAACTCCACGTGATCTGTATGACTATCCTTCCTTTTGCTTACATACGATGCTATGATTGATCGTTCACGTCCACTCACAAGGTCACTGCGAACTGATTGGTTAATTTGTCGATATAGACGGCGTTGTCTGCGTCTGGCACAAATCACCTACATGCTTGTTTGCACACGTAACAAGAGCTCCGTGTTCTGATTTACAATACGAGTTCTGTGTGCCGCACTGAGGACCACATTCAACGTCCCCAGGACCAGATTAGTTCAAAACGGCGCCTACAATCGCGTACGAAAACAAGGATAAGCTATCTTTGTTGACTTAATTCATGATGGTATGCTGATTGAATCTCGATTCTGGTGTTACCTGCGTGGGTTGAACGACAAGGCCGCCATCAAAATACATCAAAGGAGACCATCCACGTTGGCTTACTCACGAACAGAATGGAGCCGTATCGAGTTCGGTGGTTGCGTAGTTGGTAGAAAACGGTTAATCAATGGACATGCGGTTGGCCTTCGAAGTTATCTTCCAGGATACTCACACCAAGAGAAACCAGGCCTCAAGTATTAGCAACTGCCGACGCAGATATCACCCTCCTTTCGGAGCCAAATCCAAACCCTCGGAAAAATGCAGTCTGAACACCGCAACTCCCTTGGGTGAAAGTCAACTGAGTCACAAATGAGTGAGGTGGTGAAGTCAACTAATCAACACCTGTTGCGCAATCCGGTAGTTAGTTCGATGATATGGTAATGTCCGGTAAAAATGCAGATAATGCAACAAATTTTGAACCGCTTGGCAATTGAAGTGTTCACACACAGTGTGTGCCTTGCCCCACTGGTACGAACTCGTTTATATACAAAAAGAGAAATACACTTGTTGGCAGGTAAGGTACTGACCTATCACAAAGCGACTCCGCCGTATACACGTCACCCGAATGACATTGCCCGACTTCACTTAGTTGGCTGGATTCAGGAAACGAAGAAAGCGCACTGGACCATGCGTGGAGGCATTCGAATCAATACAACTTTCACCATCAGACGTTCCTCGTCCATTTGGCTTGCTTGGAGTACAGAAATTGGATTTCAGAGGGTAGGCTGCAGCTGCGCTTCCTCGATTGGAGCAGCGAGATCAGCATTCTCGCTCACGGGTTCCGCTGTGCATTCAGGTGCTTCTCAAAAGTGAAGTTGACTAAGTCAACCTCAGTGTATGGTTACGTCATTAAAGTCCGTGATCTCAATCCTGAACTGACCAAGTTGTTTTGTAATCATCCCATTAACTGATGGAGATCGTTGCTTTGGAAGAATGTTGCATCATTGGAATCTAGACATCTCAGTGACGACCTGAGACTTCACGAGTCGAACAACATGACTGGAGTTTGTCTCGTCGTTGAATGAACCGCGTTCCGATATTGTAACAGAAACTTGTCCAGAAATGTCTCCGAATACGGCAATGTTTTCAGGTTGGCTGGGGCGAGAGCATTCATTACAGTATGCGAAAAAATGTAAGTTTTCCGTGGTTGTGATTGAGAGGCCTTGTGTGAGAAGATGAAGGACAAGGAACATGATACAAAAACTGGTACAAACATGCACAAAACAACACGACAGGGGACAGTGATTAAACCTACTGTAAACAACAGTTGTCACGTTGCGACCCACACGGACAACCTTAAACATGCATGCACGAAACTCATTATTTTTTGTAGAAAGTTTATTGTACTACCGATCCTGACGTACGTCATTCATGAATTTTCGGATTAGAGAACGAAGCCATTCAGTGAGCATTTTATCAGGTCTTGAACACTTACTAACAATCGAGTGCCATAAGAGACTCGTCAGTTCTTTGGATGAATTTCTATCATGGAAGTCCTTCAATATTTCAGCTGGCAGCATAGTTCAGAGAGATATTTCTATACAAGGTGGATAGAATACTTGCCAACTAGTTAATTGTCAACCCCAAGTTATTGAGTGTCAAAAGGCTGCTCTTTCTACCTTAAGTAGAAGATTCCATTTGCAGTTTCAGCCTAAAATCTAAAATCTTGGGTCTCCGTAGTAAACCTCAGAAAGCAGACTTGTAGACGAAAAACTACCATCATGAAATGTTTAGACGAATCTGGAACATCTATTTTCGGAGCCCTCTCCTACTCTACTTTAATGATTCCTTTTGAAACACAAGCCTCGTGAAATGGAGTGGTGTGCTGTTTCATTTGAAGAGAAGTAATTCACCGTGGTGTATTGGTCATAGTGTGATTTTCATAGTTAGTTATCTGGACGCCATTTCGAGACCGGTGAGTAAAATCCGACTACGATTCCGTCAAAATTCTGTCGTCCACCGAAGTTACAATATTTGAAAGTGTCATATGAACTCAAAAAAGCAGGTTTGTCGGCTGTCAACATTCACTCATACAAGCGTGCCTACATTCGACTTACTAAATTTGAGACAAAACAGCCACGTAGTTCCGGTCCATTTCCAGACTACCGAACGTGCCAAATTCAATTTGCTGGTTCGTGGTTCCAACATGAAATTCCGTCAATTCATCCTGACACCTCAGACACAAGCTGCCAAGTGTAATTTCGGTGATTATTTGAAGACCAATTGCGTGACCACCTCATTGCCGGTATAAATCATTCGGCGCAACAAATGAAGCTAATGCTGAAGCCTCATCTCAACGTGTGAACAATTCGATGACGTATCCGATGCGACGGCTGAACATTTCGTAGTGCACTGACAACATGTTCGTTCTCGTAAACCAGCCCGTTCAAGTCAAACGCCTCAACCAAAATCGGCCAACAAAGTGAATCCTGAACGCAAACCAGTGCACACGAATCGTTGCTTCTTGTGCGGCGAATTCCATCTACGTCCCACCTGTAGCTTCCGTAGTGCAGTATGCCATTCTTGTGGAAAGCCTGGTCATATTTACAACGCATACCACCAATCCAAGTGCAATATGGCAAGTGCAGCTCCTGAGGCTCTAGAAATTTGTGGTAATCCGGTGTACACACTGAATCCAAGTGGATCCAACCAATTCCCGTACAAATCAGCCCAGTTCCAATGTAGCTTTAGACATCGATTCATTGTGGATACCGGGATCAGCGAGTCCATCATTCCGAACCCAGTGTTCGACTTGATTCAGCCCAGTGTGTCCATACAACCCACTACCGTGGGCCTTCACGGTGCTACTGCTCATCCACTTTCACTGCTGGGCGAGACTACACAAAGGGTTCGTGTGGTGATTCTGCCGTATTCACATGCGTTTCGAGAAAACCAATTTGGACCAATCAGTGTTCATTCGTTCGATATACATTCCAACCAGCATCCATGCATTTCAGCACACAAACAAATGCGCCATGCACCGATGAATCATCTTAGTTCAACCATGTGTATTGATTATGGCAGTACGCGTATCTCGTGCACATGATCTGCTTCCATATCACGTGACAGTGTCTGGCAAGTGTGTGTCCACCAATCATATTGTTAATGGATCAATACTTGTGTACAAATGCGTTCCCTTCCTTATTTCATGCCTATGTAAGTGCCGCATTTTATATGCTAAATGATAATACATTTTAGCGTCAGCTGGTGTGACTTCTGATTTCATTTCGAGCAATCCGGTTATTACAGTTCGGTTGGAGGGCTACTGTATCCCAGTAAGATTCCTGCCTTTCGTGGACAGACCATCGATTCTGCGTTTGAAGGTCCTGCGTGCCTTGGAGCAATCGGTAACCCTCCAGACGACATCCTAGAATCCGGGGGGACAGCTTGTTCTCCAGCAGTTGGTCGCACACTGCTCCCATAACGAAAGTGGCATGGGCGGTTGAGCCCACGAATTCGGAAGTGGATGATGCTCCGGTGTTCCTGAAGCATCGCGTGTTGCCGTACGGCCGGAGAGAGTTCTGCAGGTGCTTATCAGCATGGAGCAAAACGGAGTCATTGCGCGTGTGACTACATCCACTTGGGCGACTCCAATTGTGGTGGCTATGAAGAGTGACAGGCGTACACCCCGCGCCTGCGGTGGTTACCGACTGACCTTGAATCGCCGTCGACGGAGATGCGCAGCAGCTACAGTGCAACCAGAGGACTTCATGAAATGTATGCTCGGTAACAAGTCTTTCTCAAAAATTGATCTAGCTGATGCGTACCCACAAATTCCGCCGCACACGGATTCCAAACCACCAACAACCGTCAAGAATCCCTGGGGCATGTTTCAACACAACTTATTGCCGTTCAGTCTGCACGTGTCATACAGGATACTTCAGGCTGCAGTAGACCAGGAGATCTATGGTATGCGTTGTGTTCATAAATTCATAAATAGAAAGAAGGCGCACGTGTACGAGTGAACGTGTGTTCAGTACAAACGGGATCAGCGAATCCATCATTCCGAAATCCATGTTCGACTTGATTCAGCCCAGTGTGCCCATACAACCCACTGCCGTGCGTATTATCAGTGTCACTAGTTTTATAAGACCCGAGTCCGGCCTATGAAAGTGTCTTCTTCCCGGTTTCAATGCGAATTGCCAACGAAATCCCCTGCATCGATTGAACAGGAAAGACTAGAGTCGGTAGACAAATGCGGAAGTGTATTCTTTATATCGTGTTACGAAAACAGTACCGATACGAGAAATACACTAAATATAACGAACGCTACGGCGAAGCTGAAAGCAGACCTAGTGCGTGTACAGTCGGCAAGAAACCGAAAGTAAAAGTGATTTAAACACGAGATCGACGGAAACCTCGGAAAGGTCAGTTCAGTTAGACGTACGCAACCGAATAAAACGGTGAGGTTGAGACCAAGCATCAGAAAAGATCGTAGGGAAACTAAATCCAAAATGGTGTCCAGAAAACGGTCATTTTCTCAGCACGATCGAGGTCGCTACTTGGTCATCGAACTTCACTGCTGAGTGAGACTACACTATGGGTTCGGTTCGACAGCGACTATAGTGTAGTAACTCCGCTACCTTCAGTCACGGCCCAGTGCCCTACGGCTTCATTTCCATTATTCAAGACATCATATGAAGCAGGACCGTAACTGTTAGGTCGTGTAGATACAGCGTAAACACTTTGTGATCGTTCAGCATATTACGAGTATGTTCTAAAGGTAATTACTAAGAAATAGCAAGACGATGTCATTGTGCACGTGATTTCATTCGCATGGGTGACTGTAGTACTTCTACCTACCCGAATGATCGTACGTGATGAAACACCTCGCACCCGGACTACGTGCACTGGGAAATGACAAAACCAGACAAGAACAGTAGAAGGGTATTTTATCACACTTGGTTGGTACTAACTCCTTAATATACTTGTTGGCAGGTAACGTGCTGACCTAACACAAAGCGACTTCGCTGTATCTACACGACCTAACAGTCACAAACTGGCTTCACATAATCGGTTGGATACTGGAAATGAAGCTGTAGCACACTGGACCGCGTGTGGAGGCATTCGAATCAATACAACTTTCACCATCAGACGTTCCTCGTCGATTTGGCTTGCTTGAAGTGCAAATCTTCGAACTAGGACGGTGGGCTACAGTTGCGTTTCATCGACTGTTTCGTCTTCATTTAGATTAGCATGACCACCATTTTCGGTTATGGTTTCTGCTGTGCATGCAGATGCTTCTCAGAAGTAAAGTTGACTAAGTCAACCTCAGTGTATGGTTACGTCATTAAAGTCCGTGATCTCAATCCTGAACTGACCAAGTTGTTTTGTAATCATCCCATTAACTGATGGAGATCGTTGCTTCGGAAGAATGTTGCATCATTGGAATCTAGACATCTCAGTGACGACCTGAGACTTCACGAGTCGAACAACATGACTGGAGTTTGTCTCGTCGTTGAATGAACCGCGTTCCGATATTGTAACAGAAACTTGTCCAGAAATGTCTCCGAATACGGCAATGTTTTCAGGTTGGCTGGGGCGAGAGCATTCATTACAGTATGCGAAAAAATGTAAGTTTTCCGTGGTTGTGATTGAGAGGCCTTGTGTGAGAAGATGAAGGACAAGGAACATGATACAAAAACTGGTACAAACATGCACAAAACAACACGACAGGGGACAGTGATTAAACCTACTGTAAACAACAGTTGTCACGTTGCGACCCACACGGACAACCTTAAACATGCATGCACGAAACTCATTATTTTTTGTAGAAAGTTTATTGTACTACCGATCCTGACGTACGTCATTCATGAATTTTCGGATTAGAGAACGAAGCCATTCAGTGAGCATTTTATCAGGTCTTGAACACTTACTAACAATCGAGTGCCATAAGAGACTCGTCAGTTCTTTGGATGAATTTCTATCATGGAAGTCCTTCAATATTTCAGCTGGCAGCATAGTTCAGAGAGATATTTCTATACAAGGTGGATAGAATACTTGCCAACTAGTTAATTGTCAACCCCAAGTTATTGAGTGTCAAAAGGCTGCTCTTTCTACCTTAAGTAGAAGATTCCATTTGCAGTTTCAGCCTAAAATCTAAAATCTTGGGTCTCCGTAGTAAACCTCAGAAAGCAGACTTGTAGACGAAAAACTACCATCATGAAATGTTTAGACGAATCTGGAACATCTATTTTCGGAGCCCTCTCCTACTCTACTTTAATGATTCCTTTTGAAACACAAGCCTCGTGAAATGGAGTGGTGTGCTGTTTCATTTGAAGAGAAGTAATTCACCGTGGTGTATTGGTCATAGTGTGATTTTCATAGTTAGTTATCTGGACGCCATTTCGAGACCGGTGAGTAAAATCCGACTACGATTCCGTCAAAATTCTGTCGTCCACCGAAGTTACAATATTTGAAAGTGTCATATGAACTCAAAAAAGCAGGTTTGTCGGCTGTCAACCTCGAGAGTGAGTATAAACGCCTAACATAAATTTTAAAAAAATCGTATGCCACGGTAGACTGAATGACTTGAAAGTACAGTTGTGTTGGACCTGTTTGAAATATTTTGGTTTGACTATGTGGAGACTCAGGACCTTGGTTCAGCACCTGTGGTGGGGGCTTCATTCTGGCGAACGGCGTATCTTAATATTATAAGCTAAACATTTAGGCGAGGACAAAGCTCGTAGAACGGTGTGCGTACGATCACAAAATGTTTTGTTCAAAATATCTATAATCAAATTGGCAAGCTTCATAAGCGGTGGAAACAGACCTGTATGTCTGGCAATGAAAGCATCACTCGTCTTAAGTACGTTCTTTTCGTTCCATGCGAAAAAATGTAAGTTTTCCGTGGTTGTGATTGAGAGGCCTTGTGTGAGAAGATGAAGGACAAGGAACATGATACAAAAACTGGTACAAACATGCACAAAACAACACGACAGGGGACAGTGATTAAACTTACTGTAAACAACAGTTGTCACGTTGCGACCCACACGGACAACCTTAAACATGCATGCACGAAACTCATTATTTTTTTGTAGAAATACAAGACTGAGGTTGTTGTCGCGAAGCATGAATGCGATGGATTACTTGATTGAAAAATCAGGGCCCATAGAATCGATGTTTTCTCTCGAAGAATAAGAGTTTATCAATATTCTCTTGGGGGGTATATGGGGTATTTGAGAGAAACAGCACCTCTGAATTGGTAGACTGTCGTGCCCCTTGGGGTATCTTCAATCTCTTTGGTCTCCGTCATCCACCCAACCTTCACCTGTGACTCCACGACGCTGAGACATGCATCAGCGGCCACACCCTGAAAAACCACGTGACAGGCGGGCCAAACTAGGATGAGGGGTAACCAATGTCCGAAAATCTCGGTGAAACAGCGCCCAGCATGAGAAGACGGATACTTCTAAATAGGTGGATGAGATCCGCTTGGATTCAACGGCTACCAAAGAAATCGGTCCAGTCAGCAGAGTTGCATGGACTCCTGTGTCTAGGTAACCTCAACCGAATGGCGAACGAGCTCCTAGGGAGGCACCGGCAACCATGCACCACGATCACTTGGACGCGTTGGGCATCCCAGATTGGTAGACCACCATCCAAAAGGCGCACGAGCCGCTCGTTCGATCACCGGCTCCCAACACAAAAACTTCCTGCTGCCGGATAGATAGCACTTAGTTGTGCACGGGTTTTGGTTGCAACCTCGAACAAAAAGCCGAGTGACGTTAGAGACGACACTTCGTGCAAAGTTCCCAAGACTTCATGAAAAGTTCCCTTTCATTCAGGGTATGCATGAAACCGGCTCATCCTCTCGCAGAAGCTAGCCGCGTAAAAGTAAAAGTGAGATATATTCGCTTGGTCTTTGGTCTGCAATCAGAATTACCGGTGCCCGCAATTCAGACAACCGTCGACTATGGATCGAAGGAACCATATATCCTGAATGCGGTTGCCTGAGGAGAACTAGTGAGAAACAGACGTCCAAGGGACCTCGTTAGGTTCTTTTTGGTTCATTTGTTCTCGGATTGCAAGTACGATTGAGTACGTACAAACTCCTGTAGATGCCGACCAACGACGATCTTGAAGATGATCCGTGGGATATGAACTGCTAACTTAGGAAGCTGAGAATTTCGGCATCATTTGTCAATTGTTCGGACTAAATAGTTGTGCCATTCCATGTGAATCAAAAATAAAAGCGGATTTCTTTGCAAAGTAAAGGTGAATATTTTGATAAGTATTTTCACGTTTCACTGCTCAATCGGACTTATTGTTAATCGTTATGATTGGGTATCGAGGTGGTTAACTCTATGCAGAACGAATTCTGTACAGAATGGATTACCTTTGATTTCCCTCAGAAACTAGAATACCACTTCCTTATTAGTGATAATGAAACTGTTCTGCTCATTTTGAAAACCTGAATAGCTGCCCCACATTTTCCGTCTACTTGTGGCTCTCTGATTTACAAGGAGAGCAATCCCACTTAATGTGTTGACATCGTATTAGAGTTGTATCTGATGCTCTAATTGGAAATTTTTTCATGGTAACAATTTTTGAATTGAAAGTTCAGATTTATTCATATATGAATTCTGACTATTTATCAAAACGTGAAATAAATATGTGCGTCTTCAATGGGTAAACAATTTTTCAATCGCATCTCTTATCTGCAAAATTTAGTACGATATTTTCGAACTGGGTTTTTTTCCAGAACCAATCTCATTAGAAAATAGGAAACGATGAAGACGTAATCAGTAGTTGTTAGAGTCAAGTACCATACGATGCCCAGTTCAATATCAACGTTCAACTTACCATCGTACATCTGTTTCATCCTTCTTAGGAATCATTAGCAGTGCATATCCACCAAGTTCTCGTTGAGAGTCCAACCCAGGCTGGATTTCAACAGTTTATTGAAGGTATGTACTAAATGATATAACGCCATTTCGTCACTGATGTTTTACAAGCATAAGATCCGTTGGGCGCATAGCGCTTGATTCCCGTGATGGGTGAGTTCTCCGTAGGGGCCCAAGTCTAATGGAGGCATTCCGTTATAAACAACCTGCACAGTTTGGTCCTAGTAAACATAGGTTTTTTCTATTTGATTTTAGACTAGCTGATGTAGAAGTGTTAGCATTTGTATTCGGACGACTGAAATTTTACTTTTCATATTTATATTATTACAACTATTATTATTATTATTATTATTATTATTATTATTATTTTATTTTATTTTATTTTATTTTATTTATTAGTCACTGTTATAATTAGTACTATTATTACACATCGAGTTTTTAGTGGAGCATGATGCCAATACCATATCTACAGAAAGGGGTAATGAGGAGAGGATGAGCAAGAGGAGAAATTACTTTATCATTATTTCTCTGCACACGTTGTTGCATTTCTCAGTTTTATTCAACATGTATGGAGAACGTACTCAAACATCCAAAGGTGCGCCGGCTGTACTTTGGGCGGTATGACATCTTCATCGGTACTTTTTTGGGTCAAAGTCCATAACCGTCACGGACCATCAAGCGCTACCATTTCTATTCAGTCAGACTAAGTCTGTTGCCAAGTCCACAGCCTCCATCGTGCGACGATGGAGTATTGATCGTGCTGTTCATAATCATGACATCCTACATCGGCCTGCTGAAATAATTCCACATACTGATTTTTTATCAAGTTTCTCGCGACTATAGTTTTACCCCGTCTCTTCACAGTGCGTACACTTAGCGAGTGCAATTTTCTAGCTGGATTGTTTTATTTTCTGACGATTTTTTATCGACTGTTTGAGCAGGAGTGAATTGGAAGTGCTATACACTGTAGTCTGATGGGGTTCTGCGCTATTGTTACGGCTGGGAACCAGACCATGAATCTTGAGGCGTAGAACCAGTTCAGTCTGGTGTAGTAACTGTCCGGACAACACTGGATCACCGTCTACCATAGAAGTGGCCGGCATTAGCTGGATTCTTACCTCTGGCACTCAAGGTGCCATTCAATCCTTCCAAACCGCTCGACCACCACCGGATTCTAGTTTGGATCGGAACTTCCCAAATGACGGTGTTGAACTGAGGCTCTGAATTGTTATCAGTATATGCGTAGTACGAAAATAGTCAAGCACTTAGGAATGATTTGACCTTATTTTTCTGATGACCAATTTGAAAGTCAAATTCCAGAAAGGTAAAAGCCGTTTATTACACTCATGTTCTTGTTGATGTTCATTCCAAATTAACGGTGGAACTCAGTTGCTTTTCTGTAAACTGAGCACAGTGAAATTTATCCCGCTGTATCTTAGGGGAAGAACAAAGTCTTTATTGTAAGACTGGTAAAGATCATTAATTTGAACTGAAGGAGCGTTGTTAGACTAGTTACGGCCAGTTGAGTTACACAAATTCATTTGAAAAATATGTCCCTTATATCATGACGGAGGACGATGTCACTGTGCTCGGAATAAAGTGACGAGGTGTAATAGCTCGCATGTCGGTGGCAAGACGAACCTGTTTCTAGTGGGTTTGATTATTAAATGCAGTCAGCAAAAATTTCTTCCGCTCGATCGATGTTCGCTTAACAATGTCATCGTAACCAATATTTTGTGACCCCCTGTTTCACTTCACTCTCGGAAAGCCAGCACAGCATCTATTTGATGAAGCACCGATGGCAAAAACGCAGCTACATCAAGGCTGCGCTTCATCTGAACATTGCCACACCTGCAGCCCAAAGTCGATCGAAATCATAATTGCAGTGCGTCTGGCCGTTTCATGATAGGGCTGTCCACACACCTACGCATGGGCATGCCCGGACACGTCCGGCGTGTCGCACAGATCCTTCTGAATTTGTTAACGTGTGGCCTTTGTTCACCCTCCCAAGAAGTGCACAACAGCTCAACATTCCCAATAAATGCTGCTCACGCAGTAAATATGAGAAATCCAACTTTGTATCAGACACTGAAGTGGATAGAACAACGTAAGAATAATGGACTGATTCACGCAGACAACCGTAGGTTTCATACTACCGCATATGTATTGACAGGTGCGAATAAAACCTAGCGCCTGGGGACAAAGACTGAAATAAGCAAATATAACATATTTAGTGGATAATTTTAGTGCTAATGAAAATGAGTACATTTTTAAGTACCTGTAAAGACTTATTGAAACTGGAGATGGAAATTCGACTCGCCATCTCAAGAAACTGCTTCAAAAGGGTTTGGTCTAGATCCCATGCAATCCATCACAATTTTTATCTTGTATTTGTTCGTTTGTTTCCCATGAACTTAGGCCACCAGGTTCCACGCCGATCACCGTTCTCGCGTGATAACCGTCTGTCCACTCACAATTTTAGTCTTGTTTTTATGACAAGTGTTGAGTGACCTTAACCGATATCCATCTAAGGTGCATTGGTTGGCCTTATCTGTTCTTGTCGAACTGTGACTTCTAACAGATTTTCTCGCTGGCGTAACCTATCTCCCCGTTGTGTCTCTGTGTCCACTGGCCCACCGGTATTCGCGACCCGTTCCGATATTACGTCATGATGGCCTGGGTTACTTGAATAGGCCCCATCGCTTGGGCGTAATTGTCTCTGTCTCCGTGTCCCTGTCTCTCTCACCCTCTCCCTCTGTCTCACTTCGACAAGCCAGTGTGAATGACTAAACCTTGGTCTTCCCGTTTTGATCCCACCATTCTTAAAGCCATGCTATTCCTTCGTCGTTCGCCACGCTTGTGTGTTCCCTCAGGTGACTGCTCCTCTTTCAACCGCTGATCGGTCAAAATGATTCCTATAAATAATGACTTCTTTTGTTAACCACTTGACTTGCTTCTTATAGCCGTTTCGTGCATTTTCTGTCCATTGTAGCCTGGGCGTTGTGATGTTTTTTCCGACTGTCTTGATTCGGTGATAGGTTTGCCCACAATCTGAGATACTTGATTGTCATTGTTTAATAATTTGCCCTACAGTACACGTAGTACAGTGAGCTTGTATTGGCTGCCGTGGGACTCGGGGTTCGTTTATCTGCGAGTCACTCAACTATGAGAGGACAATGCTGTACATTACCTCTTATTCTTATGTAACAACTGTGCAGTGCCATCAGAAAAATTTATCCCGTGGATAATGAACCGCCAGAAGGAGAAGTTACTGCATGAATAACGCGGACCAGGTTGGTACACGACTGTCATTCACAAAAAGTTATTGTTGTGTTCACAAATTCGGTAACAGAAGGAAGGCGCACGTGTACGAGTGGACGTGTAATCAGTACAAACGTGCGACAGGCGCAGGTACAGGCAAGCACGCGAAAAAGCCAACACGCCCGCACGTGCGTGAGTCAAGGCCGTGTGCAATCGAAAGAGCAAGACAACTGTACAATCGGGTTAAGTTGGACAAGGTCGTGCAACATGTGACACAATCTGATTGGTCAATACTGTCCGGAACGAAGCACGGAAAACGTCATTTGTGTACGCGCGTGTGCGTGCGTGCAAGATTGTCTGAGAACATGCCTGCCCAGGCCGAACACAACAGATATGAATTGGCTTCCTAAAACGAAGTGGAATGCAATGAGGATTTCTCAGCTCATCACCACCTTACAGACGAGCACTGTCAGCGCACACCGACATATTAAACAGACGAAGGCCGATCTTATTGCAAAATTCGTTCGTGTACATAAAAGTAAAGTTAAACGTACCAACTGGTAGATCACAACTGGACCAATCACAACTGACGTTTGTGGAACCTGATCACGGTGGTCCTGGTTCGTCCTGACTGTGCGTTCGCACAGCTGCATCGTACGGTGTACCGTGAACTGCATATTTGGATCAATAACTGCAGCTGCATATTCACCAAAAATTGAGTACTTTTAGAACACGTAATCGAACTGATTATAATTGGGCATCAGGCCAAGAGCTAAACCCTTTGGAATGACGTAATGGAAGAAGAGTATGTATGGGTTTATACATCAGTAAAACTACGACAGACAGAGAGAGTGAGTTGCCACTGGCGATTTTGTTTATTTTCTGTTCGAAAAACCAATTAATAACCGTAGTAAGATTAGCGAAGTAAATCTAAATCCATCTTGACCGAACCACTACGGACGCGATTTCTCACGTGATTCTAGTTATTTTCTCACTCGGTGCTGTACATTTAGCACTCAAGTAACACACATCAAGATATGCCCTCTCTTAGCGTTTCATTTTCTGTGATATCTGTTGGGGTTTACTTCAGGGTCTAAACTTTTGCTTTTAAGTACGTCGAAGGGACTTTCAAGCTAATTGTTCCGTGGATTTCAGTGTAAAATCCTAATGCTGACGTTAAAAGCCGCTGAGAGCCAGACGGAATAGCTACGAAGCGGTATCTGGCCGTATCACGTGCGATGGCCCCTGAATCACCACAGTCATTATGGATTCAAAAATGCAAGCTTGCCATTTGTCGCACAACCCCGAGGAAGATGATAGTTCCCGCATTGTTCAATACTGACCTTCGGTCAATTTTGGAAAGATGTCGTGCATAGCCGATGTTCTGAATACTAGGTTTAACACGAACATCTGTGTGGTCGGTATCCAAGACTTTGGATAAAGTTAACGTATTGAAAACGAACTCGTTTTCCTTGAGAACTTTGAGTGTATAGTGATACTGCATTCATTTCTGGCGATCATCATTTTTATTACCACCCCTCGTATAGACTTTGTTTTATCACTCCGAACCAAACTGTTCCTGGTTCGACCGCCAATATGACACACGCTCTTGCAAATGCTCTCTGATCGTCTCTCGCTCTGTGCTCTTTGTTCTTCAGGTTCAAGTGAACATTTCTGTGGCTCGACTTTGGTTTTCTGACTACTACCAAAGCACCATTCGATTCGTGACTGTGGTTATCAACCGTGTCCATACTCTGTTGGTCTCGTTATCCACACGCGCTGAAAGTGCTTTCGTCAAATCAGAAAACAGTGTGAGAAGGGGACAGATGGTGTTGCTTTTAAGTGCACCAACTCCGATTGGGCTGGCAAGTCTAAAGTTGTTTTAATTTCTTTTGTGACAGTGTTGTTTTCAATTGCCCCACTAGCTCTAGTGAGAAGACTTTTCCGTCTTCAAGCCATCTCGTTTTATCATACAAAAAAAGCAGTTTATATACTATAGTAGGTGACTGCAGTAAAAATCATGGTACGAAGCTCATTGGTCCAGAGTGCTTCTCCTATTTGGATCTTCTGACTGACTGATTTTCTTACGTCCCGGTCGGTTAAAACAACTGTTGGCAGTTCATTGATTGATTTCGTTTTTTTCGGTTAAGACAACTCTTGGCCACAGACTGGTTGATTCCGCTCGTTAAGAGCCATTGTTCTCGCACCTTTTTCCGGTTGCGCAACACTGTACAAACTTTTCCAACATTTTTTGAGGGATTTTTACGAGGCATTTCATTTACGATGTCACTACCATCCCAGACAAACTTCAGAGTATCTTATCTTCTGATACCTCCAAAACCAACACACAATTACGTCGTTTCTTGTGTATTCTGAACCACTACCGCCACTTCATCTCCCATCGTGCTTCGATTTCCTCATTTTTGACCGACCCTCTCAAACCCAATTTCGAGGTTGTTGAGTCTACTCCCGAAGCCGAAGCAGCATTTATTAATGCTAAACAGGCTTTCTTTGATGCTGCGCGCTACATCATTCCAGCTAGGACCCGAAAGTCAAGCTGTTTCTCGCAACGGATTCGTCCACCAAGGCTTTTGGTGCAGATCTCCCTCAGAAGGTTTATGGTGAACTCCATCCATTGTCCTTTTACTCACAGAAACTCCAAGGGACAAAGACGCGATATAGCACTTCCTCTCACGAACTCCTCACTATCTGCTTGGTTGTTTGCCACACGTGTCATCATTTTGAAGGACGGTAATTTTGATTGTACACTGAACACAAGCCCTTGACTCACGCGTTAGATGCCAAGCCTGATCAATACCCAGAGTAACCCAACACCTAGACTATGTTAGTCAATTCACAAGTGATATCAGATACATTGAAGGATCCTCAGATGCGGCAGCCGATATTCTTTACTAATATAGTCTTTCTTACATGTCCAACTCCAACGTCTTGCGGAAGTATTGGCAACACTCAGTCTGATAGAACGTATTCAAGTCACTTCAAGTCATAACTACGCAAACCCAAGTAGCAAGAACACCAAGGCTGCGGAATAGCACGTTAGTTGTATTGCAGAACAGGTATGCATAAATGTAAATCAACGAAAATAATTAGTAAACAAGATAACCAACCACAGCGAACTTTTGATGTGCCCGTCCTCGGTGGTCTTGAATGGTCGAAGCTCCTCAGCGAGTGTAAACACGAAGCAGTACCTGTCTGTCTAACGAGTGACGTCCACTGAAAAGCCACAAAAATTAGCGCATTATCTTGATATGACATCATCCTACCCATACCATGGATTACATCGTCTATTGCAGGCTGCAATAATCCGGATGACAGATATAAACCGAAAGGCGATATGTTGGATTAGAACATACCTGTGGTGATTAGGCAGCTGTCACACGTGACACGGCCAGATATAGCTCCTCAGCCACGTATGCGTATGAGCCTCAACCAATGAGGATCATCGCGGACAATTCCGACAAAAGTCCCTGAGATAGGTCATCTTCTAGTCTACCAATTATATTCTCTAACTAAACATTTATGCAAACCAGTTCTGCAATACAACTAACGCGCTATTTCGCGGCCTTGGTCTTCTTGCTACTTCCAATCGTGTAGTTCTGTGGGGCTGTAGTTTCAATACGGACTGTCAATCCAGTTCATTACGATTATTACAATGCCCGATGGAGTCTTGATGGATGTTGGTGGTTTGGACTCCTTGTGCAGCGGAATTTGTAGGTTTACATCAGCTATATCAATTTTTGGAAGTATTTTCAGCCAAGCGTGCATTTCATGAAGTCGTTCGCCTCCAGTTTAACTTTTAGTTTATTCAACGATTAACATCGCACTTTTGTGCTTTGATTTTGGGTGTTACTTTCCAACATCGTCCAGTAAACGGCAAAAAGAACAGGAGCATAAAGTGGAAGATAAAAGAAATCAAAGTATCAAGTAAGAATCAAGAGGACAAAGAAAGAGTCCGAATACAACTACGCCACTGGCCACCACACCTAGCCATACCACCTAATGTCTCCAACCATTTGGTAGGCCGATCACGTGGACCCCAACCTAGAAGTCTAACACGTCCCACGTGGCCAAGTTCACTGGTCAAGGTTTTCATACCTTCTTGCCATGTCACAGACTGACCACCTCGACTTACCTTCCATTCATTACCGACCTCAGAGAATAGCACACACCGGGGAAGTCTATCGGTGGGCATGAGTAACACATGTCCCAACCACCTTCATTTGTTTAGATTCAGTACTTCGTCCACAGAATGACCTCTGGTTCCCAACTCCTTACGCATAACCTCAGCATTGCTGATACGGTGTTCCCACCATATTCGGGCAATGCTGCGGAGGCATGGGTGCCCGAAAACCGACAGTTCTCGCGTATCTTCTACCCTCAACGGTCATGTTCTTATGAACCGTATAAAAGAATGGACCTAACCACTCCATTGTACACTCCACACTTGACAGACAGTCGGATGTCATGCCGACACCACGGATGACGGAGGTTGGAAAAAGCCAAACGCGACTTCTATATACGCGATAACAATTCATCTGATATCTGTCCACCTCATGAAATGTAACTACCCAGGTAACAAAATTTATCCACTTCAGCTAAAGCTTCTCCTGCCAAAAAGAGGTTTGGTGTTGAGCCAACCCATTCCTGCAACAGAATTTTACACTTTGAAAGTGTAAAACGCATCCCAAACCTTGCTACACTGTTGTTTAGGCTATATAAGAGAGCTTGCAACTTGCCTGGATCTTCATTCAGAAGAACAATATCGTCCGCGTATTCCAAGTCAGACAGTTTACTGCATGGGCAAAGATTGACGCCGCTATTCTCACACGAGGATAAGGCTATCTCAAGAATCATGTAAACTACAAAATTGGAAAGGAAGAGCGAAAGAGGGCAACTCTGACGAACACCAGTTTCCGTGGTGAACTCGGGTCGAAAATAGCCGTAAGCGCGAAGTCGGCTTCGGCTGTTTGCATACAAGCATTGGAAAGAGAAATAAACTTCTCTGGCACACCCTTCAATAAGAGGCAGCACCAAAGAACTGTGCGGTCGACTGAATCGAACGCCGCTTTCAGATCAAGAAAGACAGAGATTGTGGGCCTACGGAAGATGTGTCCCTAGGCTCCACAGTAGTTGTCATACATCTCCCAGACGTGGATTCAAAGGCAGTCGATGATCACTGGAAATTCGTGATGTCTATCCGTCACCGTTTGTTGCCGCCACAACCGACGTCACGGTAGTGCTTAGTGTACATTCACACACGGTCCGGTACTTTACAGAGTCGATTTCAGTATCTCTTCACATGAAGCCGAGCTGTAACTGCAGGGTTGTGTAGAGACAGCGAAATCGCCTTTTGATTGGCCAGCACATTATCTGCCAATAAGTGCATACCCTCTTTGGTATACAAACAAGTTATTACCAGGCCAATGTGACGAAATTTATTTCTGAGGTTCTTATTCGGACCCGCCGTTATGCCAGTGTGCGTAGTCCGTGTTGTGTTCAGAATTCAGAGAACAAAGTGTGCAACAGATCCGTTTATTAGCACATCAGTAAACACGCACGTAAGCGGGCAAGCAAGCAAACAGGTGAATCATTGATTGGCAAACCCAAGCACGATAATGTGTTAAGCGGAATCGAAGTGGGAACGAAGACTTAATGTCAGTCTCACACGCACCTAACCGCATGTGATTGGTAAAGTGGAACAAAACAAAGTGTGGTATAGGCAGGCAGCGCGCACGCGAGTGCAGGGCCAACGGGAGCGGGATGAATCACGTGCGAATGCCGATGACACGTGGATTGACCACACAGCATCATCTCCCCGTTTCCGGATAAAATCCATGCTGCACAACGTGTGACGTATTAGTGACGGTACTCGAAAAATTTGGAGCAACGGAACTAGTAGTAGTGGCAGTAGCAGCATCATCACCAGTAGTAGTAATAGTAGTGTAGTAGAAGTAGTAGTATTAGTAATAGCAGTAGTAGTAGTAATAGTAGTAGTGGCGCCAGAAATCACAGTAGTTGTAGTAGCAGTATTAGCTCTTGTCTTGGCAGCCTCAGCATTATCATCATAATCAGTAGTAGTACTTGTAGTAGAATTTACTGCTGTAGCAGTGAGTTAGCAATCACCGAAGTAGCAGCAATAGTAGTATTAGTAACGACAGTATTGGTAGTAGGAGCAATAACCGTCGTAGTAGTCATAGTGTAACAAGGACGACAGCACACGGCAGAATACTTGTATTTCACCGGTCAAACAAGTCAAGTCTTGAAACACACCATCGTTTATATAGGCCCTTTTCTAGACTGCGCGGCACCAAGATTGCTATTGTCGCTGCTTGAGCGCTTCGGCTGCGTTCTGGCCAGTTGCCGTGGCCGATCGCTTGCTTCTCTTGGGCGTCATTTCCTTTCGGTTGGTCCGATTGTCTCGGTTGACGGCTTGATCGGCAGCCCCTCACCTGGGCTATCTTGCTGGTTGCCGGAGATTCCGCTGCTTCCTCTCTGGTAGTCCGTATGTCTCCTTTTGCCTGCTTCAGGATGCGTCTGACATATTCGCCACCTGTTCTTCTGTCTGTGGCCCTCGTTTGGTTCGTCCGCTCGCCTTGATGTTCACGCCGTTCCCTCGCCCCAGCATTCCCCGTTACAACAGTAGCGGTCATATTCGTGGTAGTATGCTACCAAGAGTAGTAGCCGTAGCAGTAAAAGTAGCCGTAGAAGGAACAGTAATTGCAGCCGTGGTGGTGCAAATGGTATTCGTATTCGTGGGGGCAGTAGTAGCAGGAATAGTAGTAGGAACACTGACGCCAAATATACAATATGACAATGCAGTAATATTATAGTGGTAGTAGTAACGGTAGCTATTTTGGAATTAGGAGCGCCAACAGCACTAATAGTCACCTTGGTTGTGGGAGCAATAGTAGCACTTGTGGTAATAATAACAACAGTAACAGTAAGAGTGTGCATGCGGTTATAGAGCACAGGCTAATAAACAACACCCGTATAGAGAAGGAGACACAAGCCGCAGACTTAGTAGCAGCATTAGGACGTATATGTGAAAAAACGCAGCAAGTTATCCAGCGTCAGTGCAACGGAAGATGAACGCTAGACATACGCGAGCAAGAGCGAGGAGAAACTGGGATTACAAATGACAGCACGACTTCGGAAAATTATGTTTTGCCATCATATCCAACTGATTTGAAAGCAACCCTCTTGTTTCCACAAAATATAGTCTGCTGTAGGTCTTCACAGCTTTCGTTCAAAGGATGAAAACATAATGCAGGTGAATCGCCGGTGCTCGCCTGTATGCACAAATACATGACGCAGGTTCAGCGACCGTGATGGCAAAAATAGTGTTCAGAATCCGGACAACACAGTACGCATCAGATCCGTTTATTAGCACATCAGTAAACACGCACGCACGCACGCACGCACATACACACATCACCCGTGCCACGGGCGTCTTGTTCTAACCAATCTGAATTTGGTACTGAGCCACACATATTTGCCTATTTGTTGCTGCTGAGCGGCCCTGCTTGACCGCACACGACGACGTACTGCTTGCTCTTGCACGTAGATGATTCCGTTGCTTGCCTGCTGGCCTGCTTATTTACGTGCTTACTGATGCGCTAATAAATGCATTTCTTGCACGCTGTGTTCTCCGTTATTCACGAACACATCAAGCTGGTCAGATACACGTAATGAGTTTAGTGTTGCGGCATGGAGTCATTGACCATTGAACATTTGAACCTGCACAGTAATCCATCCCAAATCGAAGAATGCGTGAACAAGTTCGAGCTATGGTGAAGTATTCGTAAAGGAGTTAGACAAGATCAGTCTTCTATATTCCTGACTGCAGATAGTCGTGCGGTGTATTCGCTACTCAAGAATTTGGTATATCCCGATGTACCCGCAAAACTGAAGGAACTTTTGATGAACCATGTTGTGCAAGTCAAATTCCAGGCCGCCGAACAAGAGAAATTCAATCCACTTATGCGAAGACAAAGCGTGTCTTGTCGCGAGTTCATTCTACAACTGAATCAGCAGGCTGTCTGCTGCAATTATGAGGATTGGTTGGAGGAAATGCTTTGTGATCGACTAATTGCCGGAATCAACAACACCACGTTACAGCGGCGCTTACTAGAACAGAAGAGCTTGAACTTTACAGAGGCTCACAGAATCTGTGAGCAATCTGATGACTTGCAATCCGCCACCACTTCCAAGACCACAAGTTTGCTTCAACAAAAGACATCCAAGCCAACACACCCACGCCGTAGCCACCAACTGCACATCAACCAGTCACGCCATTCCGATGCTGCAATGTCTCACAAATCTGTGAACACATGCATGTGGTGCTCAGACACCCATTTGCGTTCAACGTGTCAATTTCGTCAAGCCGTATACCATGCATGTGGTAAAACTGGTCACATACGAAAGGTGTGCCGGGGATCCAAGTACAACATGATGGGGATGACCGGAACGAATGAAACTGAAGATACCAAACCCATCTAAATATCGAAGATCACCGGTCAGAACGACCAATTCCTGTACAAACCGGTGTCATTTGAATTCGGATTTCAACGAGTTCATTGTGGATACGGGAGGTTGTGAGTCCATCAATTTTGAGAAGGTGTTGAAGATGATTTCTCCCCGGGCAACCATAAAACCCACTGATTTACGCATTCAAGATGCAACCAACCACCACTTTACATTGTTGGATGAAACGACCCTGATGGTACAATCCAAGCAACAGACGTATGTTCCAGTTCCTTTCCTGATTTCAGTTGATAGTCCGTCTATTCTGGGATTCAATAGATTACGAGCTACGAATCACTCACTTTCATTTCACACAGCTTCAGTCACTCCCGTTGATCCTGTGATTCTCAACTAGCTAGTGATACAATGCTCCAACAATGGTGGCGGAAAGGTGGTGGAGCCGGTAAAGTTGGAGGCCGATGATGATCAGGTGTTCGTCAAACGAGGAGTGCTGCCTTACGGTCAAAAAGAAGGCGTTCTGAAAACACTGAGGCAAATGGAGCAGAAGGGTGTGATCACTCCAGTCAGTTCGTCGTCTTGGGCGACTCCGATTGTTGTGGCAATCAAAAGCGATGGGGAAATGCCACGTATTTGTGGTGACTACAGACTCACTTTGAATTCACGACTACGAAGATTTGCGGCGACTCCAATGGAACAAGAAGATTTTAATAAATCCATGCTCGGCAGGACATTTTTTCGAAGATTGATCTTGCTGACGCATACTTGCAAATTCAGCTGCTCCCAGAATCGAGACCACTTACCACAGTCAACATCCCTTGGGGCATGTTTCAGTACAACTTTCTACCTCTTAAATTTCACTTTTCATCTGGCATTTTCCAGACTGCTATCGACCAAGTGACTGAAGATATGGTCGGAGTTATTGCGTATCGGGAAGATGTGATCGTCTTTGATGCATCAAAGAAGGAACATGATCATCGTTTGAAGCAGACTCTGTACCGATTCGTAGCCTTCGAAATGTAAGTTCGGTGTACGACAGTTGAACTTCATTGTGTGCACAATGAACAACTGATACCAGCCGGGCTCTGATTATTTCAAACCTATTGCCGAAATGGAGTCACTGAAGAAAGAAGCACACTTCAGATCGACCGTTGGTTTCTTGCAATACTATTCCAGATTGATACCGAATTTCGAAACGAAGCCGTAGTCGTTGTTCCTCGCCCAATCATCTAATGTGTGGCAGCGGTCTGACAAATGCTAGAGTCTTGCCAAATTTTACCAACGGCGTAGTTGAACGTCCAACGTTAGTCCCATTTGCACCGTTCAAACAAGCAGGGCTAATCACGGCTGCGTCTGAGGTTGGAATCGATGCAGTGCTTGAACGAGATGGATGCCTGATCATCTCTATTTCTGGGCTTTGAATGCTGCTGAGAAAGGATACTTGTAGACACTGAAAGAAGCACTGAGGGACCCCTGTAAAACAGCCAAGCACTGTGATGCATGTCTATACAAAGGAAAGTCTACATAAAACGAATAGAACTGGTGGCCAGACAGCTACATTCCATTTCCGCGGCCCGTTCTTGAACAGATATCACGCTCTCATCTTGATCGACTCATGTTCGAAATGGCTTGAGGTATTTTTAATATCAACACCAACCACGTCGTTTTTAATCCTGGTTCTGAGAAAGTGCTTCAACCGTGAACGTATTCCACAAATGCTTGTCACCGACAATGGTTCGCAATTCTGTACATCTGAGTTGAAATGTTGGTTGGATAGTATTGGCTGTCGACATCTTCGAACGGCACCTCGTCATCCATGTTCCAATGGTTCTGCAGAATACCTAGTACATACTGTAATGAATGCTCTCGCCCCAGCCAACCTGAAAACATTGCCGTATTCGGAGACATTTCTGGACAAGTTTCTGTTACAATATCGGAACGCAGTTCATTCAACGACGAAACAAACTCCAGCCATGTTGTTCGACTCGTGAAGTCTCAGGTCGTCACTGAGATGTCTAGATTCCAATGATGCAACATTCTTCCGGAGCAACGATCTCCATCAGTTAATGGGATGATTACAAAACAACTTGGTCAGTTAAGGATTGAGATCACGGACTTTAATGACGTAACCATACACTGAGGTTGACTGCATGCACAGCAGAAACCATAACCGAAAATGGTGGTCATGCTAATCTAAATGAAGACGAAACAGTCGATGAAACGCAACTGTAGCCCACCGTCCTAGTTCGAAGATTTGCACTTCAAGCAAGCCAAATCGACGAGGAACGTCTGATGGTGAAAGTTGTATTGATTCGAATGCCTCCACACGCGGTCCAGTGTGCTACAGCTTCATTTCCAGTATCCAACCGATTATGTGAAGCCAGTTTGTGACTGTTAGGTCGTGTAGATACAGCGAAGTCGCTTTGTGTTAGGTCAGCACGTTACCTGCCAACAAGTATATTAAGGAGTTAGTACCAACCAAGTGTGATAAAATACCCTTCTACTGTTCTTGTCTGGTTTTGTCGTTTCCCAGTGCACGTAGTCCGGGTGCGAGGTGTTTCATCACGTACGATCATTCGGGTAGGTAGAAGTACTACAGTCACCCATGCGAATGAAATCACGTGCACAATGACATCGTCTTGCTATTTCTTAGTAATTACCTTTAGAACATATTCGCAATATGCTGAACGATCACAAAGTGTTTACGCTGTATCTACACGACCTAACAGTTACGGTCCTGCTTCATATGATGTCTTGAATAATGGAAATGAAGCCGTAGGGCACTGGGCCGTGACTGAAGGTAGCGGAGTTACTACACTATAGTCGCTGTCGAACCGAACCCATAGTGTAGTCTCACTCAGCAGTGAAGTTCGATGACCAAGTAGCGACCTCGATCGTGCTGAGAAAATGACCGTTTTCTGGACACCATTTTGGATTTATTTTCCCTACGATCTTTTCTGATGCTTGGTCTCAACCTCACCGTTTTATTCGGTTGCGTACGTCTAACTGAACTGACCTTTCCGAGGTTTCCGTCGATCTCGTGTTTAAATCACTTTTACTTTCGGTTTCTTGCCGACTGTACACGCACTAGGTCTGCTTCCTGCCTCGCCGTAGCGCTCGTTATATTTAGTTTATTTCTCGTATCGGTACTGTTTTCGTAACACGATATATAGAATACACTTCCGCATTTGTCTACCGACTCTAGTCTTTTCTGTTCAATCGATGCAGGGGATTTCGTTGGCAATTCGCATTGAAACCGGGAAGAAGACACTTTCATAAGCCGGACTCGAGTCTTATAAAACTAGTGACACTGATAATACGCACGGCAGTGGGTTGTATGGGCACACTGGGCCGAATCAAGTCGAACATGGATTTCGGAATGATGGATTCGCTGATCCCGTTTGTACTGAACACACGTTCACTCGTACACGTGCGCCTTCTTTCTATTTATGAATTTATGAACACAACGCATACCATAGATCTCCTGGCCTACTGCAGCCTGAAGTATCCTGTATGACACGTGCAGACTGAACGGCAATAAGTTGTGTTGAAACGTGCCCCAGGGATTCTTGACGGTTGTTGGTGGTTTGGAATCCGTGTGCGGCGGAATTTGTGGGTACGCATCAGCTAGATCAATTTTTGAGAAAGACTTGTTACCGAGCATACATTTCATGAAGTCCTCTGGTTGCACTGTAGCTGCTGCGCATCTCCGTCGACGGCGATTCAAGGTCAGTCGGTAACCACCGCAGGCGCGGGGTGTACGCCTGTCACTCTTCATAGCCACCACAATTGGAGTCGCCCAAGTGGATGTAGTCACACGCGCAATGACTCCGTTTTGCTCCATGCTGATAAGCACCTGCAGAACTCTCTCCGGCCGTACGGCAACACGCGATGCTTCAGGAACACCGGAGCATCATCCACTTCCGAATTCGTGGGCTCAACCGCCCATGCCACTTTCGTTATGGGAGCAGTGTGCGACCAACTGCTGGAGAACAAGCTGTCCCCCCGGATTCTAGGATGTCGTCTGGAGGGTTACCGATTGCTCCAAGGCACGCAGGACCTTCAAACGCAGAATCGATGGTCTGTCCACGAAAGGCAGGAATCTTACTGGGATACAGTAGCCCTCCAACCGAACTGTAATAACCGGATTGCTCGAAATGAAATCAGAAGTCACACCAGCTGACGCTAAAATGTATTATCATTTAGCATATAAAATGCGGCACTTACATAGGCATGAAATAAGGAAGGGAACGCATTTGTACACAAGTATTGATCCATTAACAATATGATTGGTGGACACACACTTGCCAGACACTGTCACGTGATATGGAAGCAGATCATGTGCACGAGATACGCGTACTGCCATAATCAATACACATGGTTGAACTAAGATGATTCATCGGTGCATGGCGCATTTGTTTGTGTGCTGAAATGCATGGATGCTGGTTGGAATGTATATCGAACGAATGAACACTGATTGGTCCAAATTGGTTTTCTCGAAATGCATATGAATACGGCAGAATCACCACACGAACCCTTTGTGTAGTCTCGCCCAGCAGTGAAAGTGGATGAGCAGTAGCACCGTGAAGGCCCACGGTAGTGGGTTGTATGGACACACTGGGCTGAATCAAGACGAACACTGAGTTCGGAATGATGGACTCGCTGATCCCGGTATCCACAATGAATCGATGTCTAAAGCTACATTGGAACTGGACTGATTTGTACGGGAATTGGTTAGATCCACTTGGATTCAGTGTGTACACCGGATTACCATAAATTTCTAGAGCCTCAGGAGCTGCACTCGCCATATTGCACTTGGATTGGTGGTATGCGTTGTAAATATGACCAGGCTTTCCACAAGAATGACATACTTCACTACGGAAGCTACAGGTGGGACGTAGATGGAATTCGCCGCACAAGAAGCAACGATTCGTGTGCACTGGTTTGCGTTCAGGATTCACTTTGTTGGCCGATTTTGGTTGAGGCGTTTGACTTGAACGGGCTGGTTTACGAGAACGAACATGTTGTCAGTGCACTACGAAATGTTCAGCCGTCGCATCGGATACATCATCGAATTGTTCACACGTTGAGATGAGGCTTCAGCATTAGCTTCTTTTGTTGCGCCGGATGATTTATACCGGCAATGAGGTGGTCACGCAATTGGTCTTCAAATAATCACCGAAATTACACTTGGCAGCTTGTGTCTGAGGTGTCAGGATGAATTGACGGAATTTCATGTTGGAACCACGAACCAGCAAATTGAATTTGGCACGTTCGGTAGTCTGGAAATGGACCGGAACTACGTGGCTGTTTTGTCTCAAATTTAGTAAGTCGAATGTAGGCACGCTTGTATGAGTGAATGTGCACTCTGTAGCAACGTACGGTAAACGCCAGTGCAAGCGAGCAAGTGAGAACTCAGACACATGTGGAGGTGCATGAGTTAAAGATGTCTGCAATCGGAAGCGTAAGATAACTGTACAATCGGGTTAAGCCGTACAAGGTCGTATAACACGTGATACAATCTGATTGGTCATTGCTGTCCGGAATGAAGCTTGACAAACGTCAACTGTGTGCGTGTCCGTACGACTGTAAACATGTGATCCTGGTTGCATGTGATTCAGATCAAGCTTGCATGTGTGAGCAAATGACTGTTCAAGACGAACCCAACAGTGGCCTAGCAGTGGATCCTTCAACTCGTCGAGCGGAAGTGCATTAGGGGTTCTTGGATATGCAAGATTTTTCATCAGCGAGTACAATGAACAGCCGCCAGCTGCCAAGATGAATGCAGTCTGGTTCTCCTTCTTCATATCCTTATGAATGCTGCACCATAACTCAAACCGCTCAGTCCAGTCCTCAGTTTCAGATGCACCAGCGAGTAGGTTTAGCTATTTAGTACTGGGCTGGTCCATGACGCGACGCCAACTGTAACATTCACAATATCCGCACTGATAGGACGTATTGAAATCGCTCCCATCCGGAACTACGCAAACTATTCACTCGGATAAGAGGCACAATGTGTTCTGCTTCACTATCCGCTATTAGTTTTTATGAAAGCTGGCAAAGATTAAGTTGGACTAGGAAACGCAAGCGAGCCTTTTGACAGACTGTTCTTAGTCGCAGAACGCCGAGGAAGACGACAGTTCCCGCCTTGGTCTACACTAACATTCAGTTCCTGTTTGGGAAAACGTCTTTCCTAACCAACGTTCTGAACTCTTGGATTAACACAAACACCTGTGTGACCTGTATCCAAGACCCTTGGTTCAATGAAAGTATTGATGATGAACTCGTTCTCCTTAAGAACTTTGAGAGCTTTCGTCAAAACAGAAAACAGTAAAAGAAGAAGACAGGTGGTGGAGTGATTACTTATATCAATTCCCAGTGGTCTGGGAAGTCTGAAGTTATTTTCACTTTCTCCTGTAATGGCGTTGACTGCGTGGTTGTTAAATGTCACCCTGAATTCTCGCCTTTTCGAAGCACTGTGATTAGTAACTTGTATATAGCTTTTTCTGCTCCCAAAGAAACACAGACCTGTTCTTTGACGCTCTCATACCCTCCCTGGTTCCCTTTCTGTCTGTTTATGCTTTGTTGTTGGTGGTTTTATTCGTGCGCCTATGTATCCCTTACTTTCTTTTGGTTTAAGTGACCTCTGTCTTATCCCAACTAGAGGGAATGCTGTTTTAGACAGAATTATCACAAACCATCCCGATCTTTTTCACTTACAACTGAAAGCTTATTTTTCAACGAGTGATCACGCTCTCATAATCACCAGCTCCTAAGTTTAATCACGTTCAGCTCACTGTTTACTCGTCACGACAAAACGAATAAAGATAACCTCTAGAAATCAGTCACCCACCAACACTACTCTTCTTCAGAGATCTCTTTCCATTATTACTTCGTGTTTTTCCTTCGACTGCCCTCTTTGCCCACTAGACCTATTTGCGAAGACACTGAGTAAGGTAGTTGATTTGTGTTGTTCTATGAAGACTTCATTTTTTAACAACGGCAGAATAGCTTTTCCATTGCTGAAATCTCCGAGAAGACAAAAAGAACGTGCCTACAGACTACACGACCAGGCTTCGGTAAAACGACAATCCTTCCTGATCAAACAAGAGATTCGACGGCTGAACAAGACATTTGCCCACCAGTTCTTTTGTACCACCAATAGCAAACTTCTCTGGCAAGGAATCCGGCGTCTATGTAGACAACGGGCCCGTTCAAAAAGCTACGACATAGATGCCGACAGCCTGAACGCCGAGTTTATTCATCCTTCATCGGATACCCTGCCATCTTATTTTCCTTCTGTTCCCTTGGATACAGAGCCATTTTAGCTCAGGGGAAGTCTTCAAGCTTCTTCGAACCTCAAAAATAGCTTCTGCTGTGGGTCCAGGCTGTTTGTCCTCCACAGTTCTCAAATTTGGAGCACGTCAGCTATCCGGAATCATGACTTCCCTCATCAATAAAACTGTTGATGTTGGTGCCATTCCTGCCTCTTGGAAACCCGTGACAGCAGTACCTATTCTCAAACACTTCAAGTCCAACATTTTGTCCCATCGCCATCACTTCTTCTGCGGCCAAGTTGACCGAACGTGCTATCCTAAGTTGATTGCGTTCCTTTCTTGCTGTTCCAAATGACCCGCATCAGTTTGCGTACAAACTCACCAGATGCACTTCGGATGCAGTTGCTTCACTTTGCCATTTTCTTTCAAACTACTTAAATCGTTCCATGAATTCCGTCTGATGTATTTTCCTCGACTATTCTTCCGCATTCGATTCGATTCGGTTCCCCGTTATCTATTTCTTTGAAGGTTAGAATCCTTTGGCTGTCCCACTTTTTTACTCTCGTGGCTGAAGGACTACTTTTCCATCAGAACTCAGCGTACTAGAGTTGGTACGCGTTTATCGGGTCCTTTGATTAACAACTCAAATGTTCTTCAGAGTGCCGTTCTTTCCCCCTTCCTCTTTACCACATATATTGGCGACTTGACCTCTGCACTACCCGTACAAATTTTTAAGTACACTGATGACGTCGTGCTCTGCCAACCTATCTCCAACCAACGAGACTTTAACTCTTTTTCCGAAAACCTTTATAATATTCAGAATTTTTCATCCCATTCTGGACTAAATCTCAACACTTCCAAATGTTTTGAGTGTACCTTCTCCCTTTCTTGTTCCTCTTATCCCAATGAGCAATCAACCATCAACAGTGTTCCGATTTTCAGAGCTGACTCGATCAAATACTTGGGCGTCACAATAAGCGCCAATTTACAATGGTCTTCTGACATTCTTGATTGTGTTGAAAAGCTGCGTAGACTGTCTTTTCAAATTCGTAGGCTAAGCCACTTTGGTGCCACACAAGCTGTCATTTTGTCCATCAATGTGTTCTACCAATCTTACTCTACTGCTCTCCCGTGATCTTTCCTGGTCTATTTAGGAAAGATTTCACCATACTACGCCACGGCCTAGCCATGATCAGTCTTGTCTCTTTGATTTCCATGGGCTGTTTATCTCTAAAGTTTGCGATTCGCACATAATAGCCTGTGAAAAATTCGCCTAGAAGATTCTGGCGGACCCCACCCATCCCCATGTACCGTGACTTATCTGAATGCCGTTCTCATCCCTCCACACGTCTCGAATTTAAACTTATCCCATTCCGCATAAATGTCTATCGTAACTCTACAGTGCCTTGCTTAGAACATGTTCTGGTTGACTAAATAAAAGTCGCAGAGGAACTTCGCACTAACCTCGGTGGCTGGACCAGTTTTATTTCTGCAGTATTTATTTTTATGCGTATTTCAAAGTGTCATAGATCAGTTTTCCTCCATTTGGCTGAAATGTGAGTTTTTGTTGGCTTGCTAAAGTCTTCAGTACAATACAATACACTGCAAACCAAAGCAGCGAGAACATCAAAGCTGCCGAATAACACGTTGATTGCATTGTGGAACTGGTTTGTGTAGATATGTTAAATAAAGGAAAATTATTGGTAGATTAAAAGTTGACCTGTCACAGCCGTCTCTTGCTGTACCCGTTCTCGGCGATCCTGATTGGTCGAGGCTCATGAGCTTGCGTAGCTACGACGCTGTACCCGGCCGTATCGCATGTGATGGCTGCTGAGTCACCACAAAACCATAGGTTCCTCCGAAGGTAGCAGCCTGCTAAAACACGTCGACGCTCTCGTCGTCGTATAGTAAGGTTTCATAATGACAACATATTTGTTACGGGTAATATTGAGGATAGCAATTGGTTCGGAAAGTTAAGAATGTTCTTCTGAGGATTGCAACAAAACAAATCACGAAGGTGTTAGAATGAATTGGAGGTGGTTTATTATTTCAGTCACTTCAGCTCATTATCGACTGTCATTAAATCACGTTAGGTGATACAACCTGTTATGCAGGCGCTGAGGCTGAGCCTTCATAAGTAGATTTCCTAGTTATGTATGATCGCCAGCCCAAAAGTAGGATGTGAAAACTATCTTGACTCGTTGATGTGACCGGATCTGATTGGACTGCGTCTATCCAGACTGATTTATCATGTCCCTGTGAAATAAGGCAGTCTGATTCGTGGGATTGACAACTGCAATCGTGCTAAATGCTATTTTAAGAAAATGTGGTTTATTGAAACTGGACCGAGTATTAATCGTACTCTGAATGTGAACCATCACAAACAGCACCATACTAGTTTTACGGATCGCAGTCAAAAGGTCACGGAATTCAGGAGGGCTATCAGCAAATGACTTTCTAACAATATCATCCACTTATGAACGAGACTGATATTGCAGAGATTAACAATCAGAAGTTAGTGTAGTGAAGTAGACCGTGTGTGTGTGTACGTGTGTGTGTGTGTGTGAGAGAGAGAGAGAGAGAGAGAGAGGAGAGAAACGTCACACCCGGTTGGTTGCACAGATGAGCACTGATCACATAAATTCACTAATGAAGTGGGGTTTGATGAGCTATGGTCAGCATACCCATCAAGTGTTAGCTGAAGAATAACGAATGGTAAGGCATTTGTGAACCCCCGAGCACAAACGTCCACTTCTTCATACCAGCAATATTCGGGTAGAATGAACATGGGTTCTTTCTGACTTCTGAGACGGGTTTTTCCCGCGCTTTTTGTGTCATGAAAACTCAGTCAATGTCAGGGCCACAGTGAACCAATACTGAGACAGTTTCGCCGCTCTGTCAGTATTGCCTGCTACGACTTATTCCCAGAAAACCATTGTGGCAGAGTTCGTATTTCTAAAGTGCACACCTGCTTAGGTTGAGGAACGCCACAGAATGCCGAGTTAGTGCCGTGTACTGTCCGGACTGTTCAACGGTCAGGTGTGTTGTGTTTATCTGAATGCAGTCGTTGAATCCAGAATATTTGCGTGTGTGTGTGCGCGCATGTGTGTATGGAGCAAAACGCGTCAGGGTTGTTGAGGCTAGGAGCTGACTCATTGCCAATCGACAGCCAATTCACGTCAGTAGTCAGCACGTAAGAATCTGTCCGAAATTCAGGTCAATGTATGAGGGAATGACAACACGAACGACAGAACAGCGGGTCGATGAGACGAAAAAATAGTCCCGGAAAGTGGTGGCTGGTCATATCACGAATTAATCATCCAGAAGAGACATTATCCGATGCCAGCTTGGACCAAATAGTTCATGGTGCGATGACTGTTAGTAATGTATCTTGCATCTGTCTGTTTTCTGTTAACTGTGTCGTATCGTACTGAGGATTTCAGTAAGTTAGCGAACCCATATTTCAGCCAAAAAGAGGGGAATTGATCACCGTCACTGAAACAAGTATAAAAATAAATACTGCTGAAAAAAGATGGTCCAGCCGCCGAGGTTCATGCGAAGTTCCTCTGTGACTTTTATCTCATCAACCAGAGCACGTACAACATAAGGCACTCCAGAGCTGCGAATGATATTCATACCAAAAAGGACTAGTCTAAATGCGGAACATTTGGAGGGACGCGAACGGCGTGCAAATGAGTCATGGCACAGAGGATGGGTGGGGCCCACAAGGATCGCCATGGTGAATTTCTCACAGGCTATAACGTGCAAGTCGGAAACTTTCGAGATAAGAGAGCCTATGGAAATCAAAGAAATACCACCGAAAATGTCCAAGTTGTGGTGTAGTGTTGTAAAATACTCCCTACATAGACCAGGGGAGATTGTGGGAGATCAGTGAAGATTGGGAGAATATACTGATGGACAATAGGAAATATAACAGCTTATGTGACACAAAACTGGCTTATCCCACGAATCTGAAAAGACAGTCGGCGTAGTTTTCTTACAAAATCAAGAATACGAGAAGACCAGTGTAAGTTCGTGCTGATATTAACGCCTAAGTATTTGATTGAGTCAGTTCTGAAAATGGGGACAGTGCTGATGACCAATTACTCATTGAGGTAAGAGCAACGAGAAAGGGAGAAAGTACACTCAAAACATTTGGAAATCTTGACACTTATGCCAAAATAGGACAGATAATGCCGAATAATGTATAAGTTCTCGAAAAATGAGGTAAAGTCTGGTTGATTGGAGATGGATTGAAAGAGCACCACTCAATCAGCGCACTTTAAAAGTTGTGCAGGTGGTGCAGTTGTCAAGTCACTGATATGTGAAGAGATAGGGTGAAAGGAACGAACCCTGATGAGCATCAGAGTTGTTCGTTAAATGATTCAGTAAACCTGTACCAACTTTAGTTCGTCCAGTTCTATCAGAAAAGTAGTCTTTCAACCATGGGAGCAGAGAAGTGGGGACAGTCAAAAGACTCCAATTTCCGAGAAAGTAGAGAACGGGTAACGGAATCAGAAGCGGAGAAACAGTCGAGGAAAATACTGCGAACTGATTTTACGGAACTATTCAAGCTCTGAAGTGTAATGGCAAAGTAGAGCAGCTGCTTCCAGAGCACATCCTTTGGGTTTGTAAGGAAACTGATTGGGGTCATTGGGAACAACAAAAGTTGAACGTAGTCGGCTGAGGATAGTGCTCTAGGTCAACTTGAACACAGAATAAATGATGGTGGTGAGCCGAAAACGTTTTGACAAATTGTGGGAAGTAGAATGTTTGGAAATAGGTACCACTAGTACGGATTTCCTTCAGGCAGGAATAACAGATTTATTGGCGAGGGAAGTCATAATACCGGATAGTTGACTTGCCCTAAATTTGAGAACTGTGGAGGATAAGCCATCTGGACTGACCGCAGATGTTGATTTTGAGGTTCGAAGTAAGTTGAAGACTTCTGAGGAAAGTGGCCCTATATGTGAGGGAACAGAAGGAATATGGGATGTTCGGGTATCCGATGAAGGATGAATAAACTCGGCTTTCAAGCTGTCGGCATCTATATTGTAGCTTTTTGACCGGGTCCGTGCCGGAGGAGTTTGCTATTTGTGGTGCAAAAGAACTTGTAGGCAAATGTCATATTTAGCAGTTTTGTCTATTCTTTTATCAGAATGGAGTTTCGTTTCACGGAATCCTCGTCGTGCAGTATGTAAGCATGTTAATTCAGTCTTCTCAAAGACTTAGGCAATGCAGAAACTGTTTTGCCGTTATTAAAAAAGACAATCTCTATAGGATAACGCAAATGAAATATTGTACTCAGTGTCTTCCAAACTAAATCTATTGAACAAAGAAAACAATCAAAAGAAAGACACCAAGAAACGACGAAAAGGAGTCTTTGAAGAAGGGCAATG
This sequence comes from Fasciola hepatica, assembly GCA_948099385.1. Lineage (NCBI taxonomy): Eukaryota > Metazoa > Platyhelminthes > Trematoda > Plagiorchiida > Fasciolidae > Fasciola > Fasciola hepatica. The sequence continues at coordinate 19,441,964 of CANUEZ040000058.1, read as the reverse complement.
TTGACGGTTGAGAAGATTCTCGAGATGAATCTTTTTGTTTTGTCCTGACAAGTGAACAGTGTGCTGAAGGCGAATAAATTTTTGGTCTGTTGATGATGAGAGCGTGATCACCCGTTAGAACAGAAGCTTTCAGTTGTGAGTGAAAAGATTCAGAATGGCTGGGGATAATACTGTCCAAAACTGCATTGCCCGTAGCTGGAATCAGACAGACGTCACTTAAACCAAAAGCAAGTAAGGGATACGTAGGCGCATGGTTAAAATTATCGACAACAACGTACAAACAGCCAAATACTAATGGAATCAGAACGGGCATAAAATCGTCCAAGAACATGTCGATGACTCCCTGGGAGCAAAATGGAGCTATGCACATAATACTGATCACAGGGCCTCCAGAAGGCAAGAATTAGGACATTTATTAACCATGCATTGGCAGACGTGCCAGTAGGCGGCCTAGTTCTGCTAACAGACAGCACGTCATTGTCTGTCCGAAATCGCTGGCAAAGCTCAGGCCAGCCAAGCAGGTCAACGTCTCAAACCGGTTGTTACGAAACCGAACAAAATCATCCAGTCAACCGCCAGCAGTGACTCGTAACGGGGGGAATCAACCAGTCTGTGGCCAAGAGTTGTCTTAACCGAAAAAAACGAAATCAATCAATGAACTGCCAACAGTTGTTTTAACCGACCGGGACGTAAGAAAATCAGTCAGTCAGAAGATCCAAATAGGAGAAGCACTCTGGACCAATGAGCTTCGTACCATGATTTTTACTGCAGTCACCTACTATAGTATATAAACTGCTTTTTTTGTATGATAAAACGAGATGGCTTGAAGACGGAAAAGTCTTCTCACTAGAGCTAGTGGGGCAATTGAAGACAACACTGTCACAAAAGAAATTAAAACAACTTTAGACTTGCCAGCCCAATCGGAGTTGGTGCACTTAAAAGCAACACCATCTGTCCCCTTCTCACACTGTTTTCTGATTTGACGAAAGCACTTTCAGCGCGTGTGGATAACGAGACCAACAGAGTATGGACACGGTTGATAACCACAGTCACGAATCGAATGGTGCTTTGGTAGTAGTCAGAAAACCAAAGTCGAGCCACAGAAATGTTCACTTGAACCTGCAGAACAAAGAGCACAGAGCGAGAGACGATCAGAGAGCATTTGCAAGAGCGTGTGTCACATTGGCGGTGGAACCAGGAACAGTTTGGTTCGGAGTGATAAAACAAAGTTTATACGAGGGGTGGTAATAAAAATGATGATCGCCAGAAATGAATGCAGTATCACTACAGGTGTTTCGAGTCAACCTACAGACAAACCGCATCGATGAGGGGAATCTGCATACTTGCCTGGGTGAAAACCCGCTGGAATCGTCGTCAGAGTCCAAGTGTGGGCGACCGCCTATAAAAAGTTGAAATTGATGGATTTTTCACTGCCTGTAATGTGAACTGCGATGGATTCATGTGGTGATGTTTTGGCCGTGGAATGACACCAATTTCAGCGCCAGTATCGATCAGGAAATGGAAGGCACTAGACCAATGTGCGATGTGGAATATGCAGCTTGGTTGTTGGGACCCAGACGCAGTCCTCAAAAATACTGGCCGGCTTGGTCGTTTGACGATGTTTGTTGTCGAAACGAATATGACTGGTCATACTGGCGATCCTCTGGGCCGAAGTTTCCATGGCACCAGTATCATACATGCGAGCAGCTTGCGCCAGACCGTGAACGTGGCTTATGGGTTTCGAAGGATGTTACTGGTTAGCCATAACATTGCATATGGCGCTTATGCTCGGTCACCAGCTGTTGTTGTGTGGCTAATCCATCTGTCATTGGCACTCCGACATGATTCATTCCGCTCCCGTTGGCCTTGCACTCGCCTGCGCGCTGCCTTTCTATACCACACTTTGCTTTTTTCCACTTCACCAGTCACATGCGGTTAGGTGCGTGTGAGACTGACATTGAATCTTCGTTCCTGCTTTGATTCCGCTTAACACCTTATCATGCTTGCGCTTGCCAGTGGGTGGTTCACTTGTTTGTTTGCTTGCTTGCCCGCTTACGGGCGTGTTTACTGATGCGCTAAGAAACGGACCTATTGCATTGTGTTCTCCGGTAATTCTGGACACAACAGCTCCCATCACAAAAACTTCTGGCTGCCCGACAGGTTGCACTTGGTTGTGAATGGGCTAGAGTTGCTGCCTCGAACAAGAAGCCGAATGACACTGGGGACGCCATTTCATACCTAATTTACAAGAATTTTCATGACAAGTTCGTTTACACACATCGCTCATGCCACGGTGTCCCCGGTAAGCGATGCACCTAGTGTTCTCTCCGCGCCGGGGTAAAAAATATGCTAGCTGGGGGCCTTAAGACGTGGAGTCACATCCAAATCGTCTGTTGGAATGTGACATCAGAAGCAAGCCATCATTGCGCGAACGCCACATGACTATCGCATCAAAATGGCATGTCTCTCCGAAGTTCAGCTGCCGAATTCTGGCACCCGGTGTATAAAGATTCCCGGAGTAGACGACGGTTACCACTTCTATCATGGTGGACCTACGGACAGCTCTGGTCTCCACGGCGTCACGATAGTTGTCAGTAATGAGGCTAAGAAAAACGCTACTTTCATAAAAACCCAATTTCATCTCGGATCGCCTTGGCTCATTTTCGCTCCTCACCCTTGAACGCATCGGTTGTTGCGGTCTATGTCCTGACAGTTGCATCCGAAGAACGAGTTCTAAGACAGGCTACAAGGGGTGATAAACATTCTCCTGGTTGAAAGGGTCTGGAAGGCTTGCACCGGTACTTCCTCCCAAGCATTTCGACACCTTTTGGGAACATTTTGCTTCGGACAGAGGTGGAGGTCCCGTTTAATTTGCAAATTTTAACAGCCCAACGGTCACCAACATCCCACGAAAGACTTGCTAACGTGGTACTTCAATAACGGTCACACAGCGCACCAGATCGACTACATTCTCATACGATCACACTGGTCACATTCGATTGAAAATTACCGGTCCTACCGAGGCACGGAGACTGGTAACAAGAATGGTACCGACCACACCATCGTCTGTGCATGCATCAAGATCCACCTAGCCAATCGCCGCAAAAACTGTGTCCCAAAGCGGAGTAGCACGCAACTGCTTCTCATCCAGCACCCACGTTCATAGGTGGAGAGGAAGTACACGTGGTAAATTAGTGGACTTCACCTAAGGTATCGATCCAACAATCCGCTTTAGACGAACTGGGCTTTACGTGACGACGACAGAAAGACTGGATCTCAGGGGCGACTCCCCAGTAAACCGATAAGGCTAGAGATGCCGGTGTAAACAGTCACCCAGACTTCCGTGATATCCGACGAAAAGCCACCTGTTCGGTCAGGAGCGACCGCAACAACTACTGGACCGAAATCACGGAAACCACGGAGACTGCGACGAACTGCGGGGACTTCTCAAAGCTCTTCAGTTTAATCCTCACTGTATCTGGTAAGCGGCATTCGGCCGAACCGCTCCTTAATGCTGCCGGACTGCTCCTTCCTGAGCAGGCCAAAAAGATGCAAGGATGGACTGAACACTTCGATTGTCTGCTGAACCGTCCCGCGGCATGCTCTGTGAACCCAATTCCAGCAATACACGGCGAGATCTATGACAATATTAACAACCCATCAAGTCGAGATTATATCACCAGTGTAATACTCAAGCTGTAGAAGATGACATTGCACCGGAGACACATAAATCATGTCTTCTGACACTGCTCGAGCCATTGCATACCCTGTTTTGCTCAATCTGAAGAAGACAATTCCCAGCGGACTGAGGAACTTCCATATTACTCTTTCTTCTAAAGAAAGACGACGCGTCTGTCTGCTTAAACTACCGTGGCATCAGTTCCGTCGACGTAGCTGCCAAAATATTCTCCGAGCTTTTGTTGAACCACTTCTCGGCGGTGCGAGATGCGCACACGCCCTAATCAAGGAGGCTTCCGCCGTGGTAGATGGCGCGTGAACCAAATATTCACCCTCCGCCAAGTATCAGAACATCGGTACAAGTTTTAGCAACTGACTGCAGCTTGTTTTACTCATTTTCGGTCTGCCTTTGATTCCGTTGACAGAGAACGGCCATGGACTAAACTACAAGCCAATGGAATGTCCCAGAAGCTTGTCAGTCTCATGAAGTCGTGTTACGCAAATACATGTGCGAGACTTCGCATCTACGGAGAGAAGTCCGATGACTTCTCCCTCAACTCCGGTGTTAGACAAGGCTGTTCCTCGTCTCCAGTACTGTTCAACTACGCCATCGATCGGATAATGCGTCATGCGCTCACTGATTACTCTGGTATTTAGCAAGGTACCGATGCTCTCCTCGCCGACCTAGAATACGCAGACGATACCGTCATCCTTGGAGGTAGCCCAACTGCGTTACAGCCGGTTCTCAGCCGCGTAGAATCTTTTGCGAAATCCGTGGGATTAGGGATCAATGCGTCGAAGACTGAGATTCTTTCGACGTGCACTACACAGTCCATTCTCCCGATATACTTGAACTGCGAGCAAATTAAACACATCCTGGCTTTCCAATATCTGGGCTCCATGATCCTCCTAAATCGTGAAGCCAAAGATAAAGTCAAGTTTGCGCATTGACAAGGCCGGGAGTGCGTTTCTCCACCTTCGCAATGCACTCTAGGCGCGCAACGAAATTAGTCTCCGGCCTAAAGTCCGCGTCTTCCGGGTCGCTATCGGTCCAATACTGACCTACGGCTGCGAGACGTGGCCACTACGCGTTGAGGACATCAGGAATCTAGAAGTGTTTGACCATTGGTGTCTGCGACGGCTACTGAAAGTGGTTCGGCACGAAAAGCTTTCAAACGAGACAATAAGACAAAAATGCTTTGATATCGAGAAGCTATCAGTGTTCGTCCAACACCGACGATTGCATTGGTTTGGGCATGTTCTACAACGTCCAGACAGAGATGTCAGAACAGTGCTTCTCTGCTGTTCCATGTCCAGGGTGGCGCTGTCACCTTATAGGACACCTGAAAACATGAGTCAGTACTGTCAAATCGGACGTTGAGTGATCGGGACCCCAGTCTGTCTACGGTATTCACTATTGGAAGCAGCACTAGATTTCCCTGTGCTCAGGTCTCATGCGATCACCGCTCATAGGCAGGTGCCATTTAGGACATGCATGAAGCCAGCTCATCCTCTCTCTAAGGAGCTAGCCTCATAAAAGTAAAAAGTAAGCATATGGTGTTTATCCGACTGTATGCACGTCGCCGTTTCCTTGGGGTTGACTCTATTGTTGTTAGTGCACGGTCGAAGAGACGGGGAATTGGAGTGGCGAGAAACAGCTCAACAGCAATTATGATAAGAGGAAACGGGCTTCATGAATGCCGTAGGTGATACAGTTTCCCAGCAGTTCATGAAAGACGTTTCGTTGGAGATGTCGTTGGCTGGGAACACGAACTGCCGGATTGATAAAATTTCATTATCCAGTCGGCATATTGAGCCTGTGTGTCCAGGAAGGTACTTATATCCAACACAGACAGCCACCATTCCATTGGAAGAGGAAGCTTATCAACGCGTATCTAGCGGAAAGTTGCGTTGTCTATCTTGAAACCAGGCAGAAGAGACCACATATAACGCATGAGCTGGGTAGGCGTTTGTTTGATGAGTCCAACTGAACTGAACAATTCTAAACCCACTTTGCCGGCTTATTTTCCGATGCCTTGGATAACAACCTCCTTGAGTGATGCATAAGGATTATCAGTTGGAATAGGGTTCAAGAGGTCTTCAACACTGACGGCAACACCAAATAGTAGGAAATGGACGACGTACGAATAGCGTGTGCCCTTGTTGACGATGTGGTGAGTGGCGAAAAAGGCCTCCATTTGCTGAAGTCAAAGGCGAAGGTTGTTTGGAGTGAATGTAGACATTTTGAGTGGAACTGTGTGGATGTCGGAGGAATCGTTTTCGGGCATAATGTAGGTGTAATGTGCTTACAAAATATTATCTGGGCTAGCCGATTTGTGGTGGAGTTCGTATTCCCCAAGCGCAAAACCGTGTAAGTTGAGGAGCGACACAGAACACCAAGTCAGTCAGTGACGTGTATTGTCTGGACTAGTCAACGGTCACGTGTGTGTGGTACATGTGAATGCGAAAGCTGAATTCAACATAGGCTGAAGAGGTTATGGTCCTATCGGTTGAGAATCGAAGAAGAAAAACTGGGTGTATTAAATGTCAAAAGAGCGAGACAGTTGTGATTGTCCCAAAAAATCCACATAAACACCACTCCATCAGCGAATCATAGTTGTGGCTCCCTAGTGGGCTCTTCAGGGAGGAGAATCCATTCACACTCCTGACGCACAAATAGGTTCACTGTGAATTGTAACTCAGTTTGCGTAAATGTAACTTTCTGGAAGCTACAGCATACAGCAATTATGTATTCGCACCAGTGTGCACTCAAACAACTAATACTAACACTATTGTATTAAACCAGTAGACGCGCCCTGCGTTGCCTATGCCTTCGGGAATGAACAAAATCAGTCAAATAACTAATCAATCAATCATAACAAAACTACCATTTGCATCACCGCAGTCCAGTTTGCTTGAAGGCAACTTACATTTTATCTGACTATGCAATTCTGTGGTTTGTATGCCTTGCTTTATTCTATTACTTCCAGTCCGTGAGGGGTACTCGTGTTCTTTGTCGACTCATAACTGTCCATAAATCGTCTTCGTGCAATCAACTAGTTTCTCATTCAAAGAGTAGTATGAATACCCCACCACTCTCCTTCCTTTGACAAAAACGATTGGTGTTCTGTGAATTGTCTTCAAGTTCTCTATTCTGAATTTCAACCTTTCAATACTGGTTCACGGCCGTGTTGTCATCAATCCTACAACTTCTTTGGTGATGTGATAAGTCCGATCCATTATAAGCACAGTAACGAGCCTTGCTTTGCGATAACAATTGCGGAAGTTGACTACTGCGCACAATGCGCACAGGATCGCTCGACTGTTGTTGCACGGCACCACAAAATTTTGCATGAAAACTCCAACCCCACTGAGAACCGAGCGTTCTGCTGTTACGTCATTATTCAAACCATGTCCTCTAGAGTTCTCCATCAGACTTGCACTTAGTTGCTCTTTGTCGTCTGGCAACCGCTCAGTCAGTTGCTTCTGCCTCAACCAGGCAAGTCTCATCGTGGTCATTACTTTCAACTTGTGCCTGGGCTGACGCACTGTCTGATTCTCCAAAGACCACTGCACCAGTTGACACTTCATCGTTTCTCGCGTTGTCCCGCTGAAGTTCAGAACTTTCGCGCCAAACATGTCCCACATTTTCACAGCAGGAACAAAGGTTTTCGTTCGGCTCTTCTGTCTTCACAACTCTGTCTTCCATGTTCGAAATTTTAGGCTTCTATATCTTCTCAACACGTTGGTTGTTCGTTCCTGATTCGCCTCCAGCAACCATGTTTATCACCACCACGTCAAAGCTGGTCTGTTCACGAGCTACGTCCGTGAGCTGGAGCACGTACGTAGAACGGTCAACTAGAGCGATACGGCCATCCCTCGCACGGGTTCCGGGAGACTGTCCACCAATTGGTCCGCCAACAGTTCAGCCCGTGAGGACTCATCGAGCGTGGGTAACGGAGTGAATGGAGCGTGACAGCATGCACCAGTGGGTCCACACCAACCTCAACTGGACAGCCTTGAGCAGCTGCACCACATTCTGAAGGGCGGCCAGGCCGTCGAATCCTGTGAATGACTACTATTCAACATTCGGAGAAATTTTGAAATAGTAGCATCAAATGTTGAGAAATTTTATCTACGTTTGACTACGCGATCAGCAAATCATCGATATAGACGTGAACAAATGTAATGCTATCGATAAACCTCTGGAATATCTGATCAGCGTTTCGCAATCCAGATGGCGTACATAAGAACTCAAATAGACCAGAGGGAACCGTGACACCGGTTTTATCAACATGTTCAGCGGCGTCTAGGATCTGGTGATAAGCTCGTACCAAACTGATCTTAGAAAATACAGTCGTGCCGTGAAGTTATGTATGTGAGAGGTATTGGATAAATATCAACACACGTAACTGAGTTAGGTGCCCGATAGTCACTACATGATCACTAGCTTTTGTTGTCTTAAGAACTATGTGTAAAGGTGAGACCCATGGACTGAGAAGGACGAGCAGTACCTTTGAAGATAATACGTGGCCACAGAATGTACTTATTGGCACGAGGAGCCTGAATCTTATATAATGAAAAATCTACTTGCATTTTGCACATCCGAAAGTACAACGCCACGAGCCGGATATACTTGGGTTGCTTTTAATTATTTACAAATAATATTGGAGAATATGGTACGAAACTAAGTGTATTATGAACTATATAAATATTATTGGTAGACATTTATGTACGTAATTGTGCGAACCAAAATATGAAGTTACCGGTAACAAGTTTTCCCAGTGCTGTTTCGTTCTCAATTCAGCGGACAATGATAATTACCATTATTATTCATTTTTTCAGCATTGTCTTATAAAAACTACAGAATGAAGCACGTTTTGTTCTCTAATTCTATCCAAAACAGCTACCACAAATATGAAGGCGTATGAAAATGACTAGCCCCGATCCAGGACCAGGGGTGCATGTCCCTTTTTTGGAACGATGTTGAAATCGAGATTCGATTGCTGACGCACTGAGAGGCACTTGTGCACTGGAATAATGGAATTCACAATTCTCAAACCGCGATTTGCTCAAATGTGCGACTGAATGCACTTTGTGTAAATCACAGTCAATCCGAGATTATATTACCGTCTTCGGTTGAACCAGCACCGGAGGCAGTCATAACTGTTGCGTTGAAGTCCAAAGGTATGAGACTTCCGTCTGTCAGAGGAACCCAAACAGAAGTCGACTACAATCAAGTGTCTCAAGGGTAAAGGTGCGAGTAAAAGTGGTCGGTAGACTTGTGATGGCAAAGAAACGTGTGCATGTGTCTGTATAAGGTACAAAATAAAAATTTACCTGCGCTCATTGCTGGTAAGTAGTTCAGGAGGACTACATAAGGAAAATTATACGCTTACCGAGCTGATCACACGATGTGCAAAGATAGGTTACTGAACCAGAATTTGAAAAAGTAGCCAACAGATTTGCTAGACTTCACTGGAGAATGATCCCAAGAATAAACCATTTGAGAGTAGCAATCTATAATTACCCCTAAAACCACCCATTTCTTTGATCACTTTTTCTCAGGACTACTGGTTTGACCAATGTCACCCCTCGGGTATTTATATTTCGGACCCTGACTGCCCAGAACCAATGTTTGTTACCTTCAACCTCAAATTGAATCTCAGAGTCTTCCTTGTCCATTCCGGTGGATCTGCAGCATTTCTCGGTCAAGTTCGTCATACCGTGAAGTCAAATTCGTCAGTGAAATGCTCCACCGGCAGGGCTTGGGTGGGCCTCAATCGGTGCAGGCAATTGCATGTGTCTGAATTTACCGCACATTCACTCAAGCATCTGCACCGACCCGACAAAGTCCATCGAGTTGCGTCTAACACGTAGCATTGTTACGCGCACTTCCATTAGTGGAGCAGTCGTGATTTTATTCGCGATCGACGTTCTCAGTGTTGACAAAACGATGGTACCTGAGAGACGTGTCTGACCCACAAAGGTGATGTAGGTTAGCTATCTAATACTTTGATCAACTTTCTCCTCTTGCTTTATATTAAGACCACTCAACAACCTGTCCATGATCCTGGGTAAATTTAGACTGGTGTGCCAGACATCTTAAGATAAAACGTGAATGTATGGACATTATTTTTAGTCCTGATTTATGTTTATTAATTGGCGAAAAGCGGTAATGTGCGGTGGTGGGTGCTACTTAGTTGTGGTTTAAGACAACAACCCGATCGATTGTCCATTAAATCTCCCACACGATACCCAAGAGCGATCCGTACGAGAAGCATTCGAGAAAGACCCAAGAACGCGTTGTTTTCGTGATTAAATCCGGACAAGGCTAGTGGCATTTAGGTCTTTTTATGTGAGTCAAGAGACAAACAGCCAGTAGATGGATACATGCGACTGATCGAGATGATGACAAAGCGATGACCGATTCCGTCAGTGATTGATTACACTGTTGGAGATTGAAGTACTGTTACAGTTCATCTCTCGCGATTTTCAATCACTTTGAACTAAATGCAACAAAGGCTGATGTCCGAACTTGGGAAACATGTTTCCTTACAGACCATGGACCGATGATTGAACGGACAGTTAGTTACGATGGAGAAAATATATCTAATTTCGGAGACGATTAATCCATATGAAAATACACTTAAATGGAAGAACTGTGTCGCTGAAGTTATAAGGCAGCATGTAAATGGGAGGGGGGAGATCTGAGTCGATGAATTAAATTTTAATTAGCTTTTCAGCGTAATCGGAGGTCGTGACGTCAAGGAAACCCGCGCGTCTTGTAAAGTTGTGACCAACAGGGGACCAAACGTGCACATCACTGGAGAAATTGGTACCATAGTACTGTAACACCACGCCGGTAAGAGAGGCGGCTATACCAATGAACTCCGTATTCAGGGTCTTGTTGAGTAAAATCGATGTTGAAAATCATGGGCACTGCGTTTCTATAATTGACAGTGCCCGGTGCCACTCAAGTCTCTAGTCGGTAATCAAAGAAGGCTATAGAAGGCTGATTATCCCAAGAGTGGCATCTTAGTCACTGGCTCTTAATACAGTGAGAGGGAATATGGAGCATATTAAAATCAAAAAGTAGGAGCAAAATAGCCACTCGGTATCACATCTTGCTATCAGGCGATCGTAATCAACATCAGAACAAGAAGAGTGGATGAAGTTCTTGGAAGATATTGCCAAACGAGCAAAATGTTCGATAGCCCCAACTCATTGTCAAAGAATGATCACACATTCGCCTAAACAGTACAGGAATGGTTTAGAATTTCGTGATCTTTAAAATTGCTGTAAACATTTCTTATTTTGTTTCATTATTTTGAATATTTATTACATGAGTAAACATGAAACAAAGTGAAAAAGAATGAAACGAACACCTCTTTGGCTCAGCTTCTCGAGAGAGTGAAAAGTTCCGATAATGGGCGGTAGGTTATCACTAAATCCCGCGTTACAGTAATTCTGTCAGGGAGTCGAGTATGCCTCCCTGAAGCTAGGTTACTAATCTCTGTTACCGTGCCAAGGCGAGTCAACCATTCAACACAACTCCACTCACGCATGTGGCTGAACTAACTGAGCGAACATTGAAAAAACATAGTCCGGCAAGACCAGTGAGGAAAACTTGTTCAGTCGTACCCGTCAAGGCTAGGTGTGTGGGGTATCTGAGACGAGTAGCACCTCAGAGTTGGTAGACTGTCGTGTCCCCTGGAGTATCTTCCATCTCTTTGTTCACCATCGTTTACCCACTCTCACCTGTGGCTCCACGAAGCTGAGGCTTGCATCAGCCGCCGCACCCCGGTAAACCACGTGACATGCGGGCCAAACCAGGTTGAGGGTAACTGATGCCTAAAAACCTCAGTGAGACGGCGCCCAGCATGTGAAGACGGATAGTCCTTCATTGGCGGATGTGATCAGCTTGGATCCAACGGCTATTAAAGAAGTCGGTCCAGCCAGAAGTGTTGCATGGATTTCTGAGTCATTGTCATTTCTACCGAATGGTCAACCAGCTCCTAGGAAGTCACAGGCAACCGTGCACCAAGATCACTTAGACACGCTGGGAATCCCAGATTGGTAGACCACCATTCAAAAGGCGTATGAGCCGTTCGATCAGATACCGGCTCCCAAAACACGAACTTATTGTTGCCGGACAGGTAGTACTTGGTTGTACACGGGCCAGAGGTGTCACCTCGAACAAAAGCCGAGTGGCGCTGGGGACGCAACTTCCTACACTGTTCCCAAGTCTCTCCATGGATTTTGTCTCCACCATTAGTTCTGGTTATGCTATGACTTACCGGCTAGCGACCACAAAGAATTGCCGTGGCATGGTTCAAGAGCACTCCGTATAATGTGACCTTGATTACAGTCTACGCCCCGAAGCTACATGCGGAGCCAACCACTAAAGATATATTCTACAGTGAACTTCAGAATTCAGTCAAGTGGGTTCCCAGGCACGATATCCTGCTAATGGCAGAAGACTGGAGCGCCTACACGGGACCAGCAGACGAGTATACCAAACATGTACCGGGGAAATTCGGCCTCGGTGAGTGATGTGAAAATGGCTGCCGCCTGGCCACGTTTGCAAACCTCAATAGACTAATCGTCATCCAAATCTCGCTTCCAGAACCCAAAAAAGCACCTCCTGACTCGGCACTCCAACGACGATAGGATAGCGTACCAAATCGACTAGATCTTGGTGCGCTCTCGTTGGGCATCGTCGGCCGAGAACTGTCGGGCATACCGGGGTGGCTTAACGGGAAATGCCAACCGCACGCACCACACACTGGTACGCGCTCGCTCCAAGCTTCACCTTTCAGTACGACGAACATCTCATCCTAATTGCAGACTAGATACTCCTAAACTAAAAATCCCGTACAGCTTCCAAGCCCTGTCAAACTCGATTTTATCCAGATTAACTATGAGCGAGGATGGTAGTGTAGATGAAAAATGGATGGGGCTAAAAGCACCCAATGCAATCCCCTCGCTTGACTGGATCTCTGCAGAAATCCTCAGCTACTTCACTAAGGCTAGGGAAGCGAGACTCCGCAATTCACCAGATTACCAAAACCCTCGCCGCGGAGACACGCTCAACCAAGAGTGACCATGAGCGATACTGCACGCCGGATGAAAACAGTAGCCGCTTTTTGAAACTTTAGGAGGCTTTCCTGACTCACACGCTCCTCTTCGGGGGGGGGGGGGGGGGAGGCGCAACCTCTTCCTCCCATGCTACACGACGATAGCGGCCACGTTATATCGGGCTGCTACCAGAAGCTTCAAAGATAGGTCCAACACTTCAGTCAACTGCTCAACCACCCTCCCATCCAATCCGTCGGTGTAACAGCACCAGGAGACATGTAGCAATATGCAATCGACCTCGAGCCTCCCAACGAATCGGAAATCTTCGCCGCCGTTCAGACAATGAAAAAACAAGATGTCATCTGGGGAGGATGGCATCCCACCCGAGATCTTCAAATCCTTTTCGCCAACTCTACTGGACCCACCAAGTACGCTCTTTCTCGTGTTTGGGACACCGAGGGTTTTCGAAAGACTGGCAAACCTCTATCCTACTCCCTATACCAAGAAAGAGAGACAAGACTGCCTGCGCGAACTACAGGGGTATCAGCCTCATTGCTGTAGCGGCTAAGTTGTTTGTGACCATTCTGCTTATTCGCTTTATTGCTGTTCGAGATGCGCGAACATGCTCCAACCAGTGTGGTTTTCGTTGAAGAAGAGGTAGTGTTGGCCAGATCTTCACGTTGTGCCGAATCCTTGAACACCGCTGTAAATTCCAACAATTCACCACAGCGTGCTTCATTGACTTTCGGGCAGCATTCGACTCCATTGACAGACAGCCACTCTGGAGCGCACTGTGAATCGACGGGATGCCTGAAGGATATATCAGATTGGTAGGATCGTACTACTCGGAAACACAGGCGAGCATCTGCGACAACGACGAAGTCACCAGGGTTCCCACTCAACTCCGGTGTCTTCCAAGAAAGTCCTCTATCACCAGTCCTCATTACAAACTATAGACCGGATAATGCATCGTGCCTTCAATATCTTTCGAGGAATACAACTTGGCCATGATTCTTGGGTTACAGACCTCGAATTCGTGGACGACGCTGTCATTTTAGGAGAGGATTTCGGAACTCTTCAGTCAGGGCTGTTGGTACGGAGATAAACACAAAGAAAAAGAAACTCTTCTCCACTTCTCAAGGCCTAACACACTCTATACGCGCCAATGGCGAAACTGTAGAACAGATGCACCAATTCCAGTACCTTGGTTCCACTATCCAGCCGAATGGCCAGGTCAGGAACGAGGATAAACTTCATGTAGACTGTGCAAGGAAATAGTAGCTAAAAACTCGTAAGTCATATTGGTATCAGCGAAATAAGCCTCCGAAAGCGCATTCTGAAGGCTTGATCAGAATATTCCTGGCTACGAATCGTTCCAAGATCTGCCTCAACCTATAATCATGTTCCTCCTTTGATGCATCAAAGAAAATCACATCATCCTGATGTGCCATTACTCAGGACAAATCTTCAATCGCTTGATCGATAGCAGTCTGGAAAATGCCAGATGACAAGTGAAATTCAAGAGGTAGAAAGTTGTACTGAAACATGCCCCAAGGGGTGTTGATTGTGGTAAGTGGTCTCGATTCTGGGAGCAGCTGAATTTGCAAGTATGCGTCAGCAAGATCAATCTTTGAAAAAATGTCCTGCCGAGCATGGATTTATTAAAATCTTCCTGTTCCATTGGAGTCGCCGCAAATCTTCGTAGTCGTGAATTCAAAATGAGTCTGTAGTCACCACAAATACGTGGCATTTCCCCATCGCTTTTGATTGCCACAACAATCGGAGTCGCCCAAGACGACGAACTGACTGGAGTGATCACACCCTTCTGCTCCATTTGCCTCAGTGTTTTCAGAACGCCTTCTTTTTGACCGTAAGGCAGCACTCCTCGTTTGACGAACACCTGATCATCATCGACTTCCAACTTTACCGGCTCCACCACCTTTCCGCCACCATTGTTGGAGCATTGTATCATTAACTAGTTGAGAATCACAGGATCAACGGGAGTGACTGAAGCTGTGTGAAATGAAAGTGAGTGATTCGTAGCTCGTAATCTATTGAATCCCAGAATAGACGGAATATCAACTGAAATCAGGAAAGGAACTGGAACATACGTCTGTTGCTTGGATTGTACCATCAGGGTCGTTTCATCCAACAATGTAAGGTGGTGGTCGGTTGCATCTTGAATGCGTAAATCAGTGGGTTTTATGGTTGTCCGGGGAGAAATCATCTTCAACACCTTCTCAAAAATGATGGACTCACAACCTCCGGTATCCACAATGAACTCGTTGAAATCCGAATTCAAATGAAACCGGTTTGTACAGGAATTGATCGTTCTGACCGGTGATCTTCGATATTTAGATGGGTTTGGTATCTTCAGTTTCATTCGTTCCGGTCATCCCCATCATGTTGTACTTGGATCCCCGGCACACCTTTCGTATGTGACCAGTTTTACCACATGCATGGTATACGGCTTGACGAAATTGACACGTTGAACGCAAATGGGTGTCTGAGCACCACATGCATGTGTTCACAGATTTGTGAGACATTGCAGCATCGGAATGGCGTGACTGGTTGATGTGCAGTTGGTGGCTACGGCGTGGGTGTGTTGGCTTGGATGTCTTTTGTTGAAGCAAACTTGTGGTCTTGGAAGTGGTGGTGGATTGCAAGTCATCAGATTGCTCACAGATTCTGTGAGCCTCTGTAAAGTTCAAGCTCTTCTGTTCCAGTAAGCGCCGCTGTAACGTGGTGTTGTTGATTCCGGCAATTAGTCGATCATAAAGCATTTCCTCCAACCAATCCTCATAATTGCAGCAGACAGCCTGCTGATTCAGTTGTAGAATGAACTCGCGACAAGACACGCTTTGTCCTCGCATAAGTGGATTGAATTTCTCTTGTTCGGTGGCCTGGAATTTGACTTGCACAACATGGTTCATCAAAAGTTCCTTCAGTTTCTCAAACGGTAGTTTTAAGGGTGCATCGGGGTATGCCAATTCCTTCAACAACGAATACGAATCGCGGCCACCGGCAGTGAGGAATAAAGCTGTTTGGTCTTGGTTAGCTCCTTTGCGCATACTTCACCATAGCTCGAACTTGTCGACCCGTTCTTCGATTTGGGAAGGATTGCTGTGCAAGTTCCAATATTCAATGGCCAATGACTCCATGCCGCGACGCCAGTTAAAAGAATGGTATCTACCCGGCCAGTCGTATGTAATGAAATAACTTGGACCCGAACTACGCGCATCGTAAGAACGACAAAACCAGACAGGAACAGCAAGAATGTATTTTGTTCCATTTGGTTGGTAAGAACGCGTTTAAATTCAAAAGAGAATGTGTACTTATTGGCGGAGAACGTGCCGACTAATCAGAAAGCGATCTATCTGTATCTATACAATCTAACAGTTACGGTCCGGCTTCACTTGATTGGCTGGATACTGGAAATGAAGCTGCAGTGCACGGGACCGCGTGTGAAGGTACCTGAATCACTATAGGTAATCATCATACATCAACATTGTGGGTCAAACACATCTCTCAGGTACCATCGTTTTGTCAACACTGAGAACGTCGATCGCGAATAAAATCACGACTGCTCCACTAATGGAAGTGCGCGTAACAATGCTACGTGTTAGACGCAACTTGATGGACTTTGTCGAGTCGGTGCAGATGCTTGAATGAATGTGCGGTAAATTCAGACACATGCAATTGCCTGCACCGATTGAGGCCCACCCGAGCCCTGCCGGTGGAGCATTTCACTGACGAAATTGACTTCGCGGTGTGACAAATTTGACTGAGAAAACCATAGTCATGCTTCATAGCACATTTCACAGAATATTTTCCAGGTAGATGAAATAGAAAATAAAGCTTGGTTTTGTCTTCTGAGATCTGTTTTGCTAAACGTTTCTAGTCTTGGATTATATGGTGACCGCCTTCAGAAATGAATTTAACTTACGTTGCAGAGATCGCGATGTAGTTTGCGAGGCATAGCAGACATCGATGAGCGATCAAACATGCACACGCGAGTAGCCCTTGGATTAGGTACAAACAGTAAAACTCCACGACTTATTGTGACTACCGAGACTTTGCCGTAGACATGCACACTTTGAGTTGTTCAATTGACGTTGTTCATGTAGTTTCCAAGAAGCAACGAAACCAGTTGCGGGAGGACAACATTGAATACTCATTTTCATTTTCTGAACGTATTGCCATTGTTTATTTTACTGATTGGCACGGGTGAACAAACCATTTCAATGCACATTGTTACGGTTTAATTGACGAACACATTACTGAATAAGAATGCCCTAAAACACAAACACACGACCATTACTTACGTTTTTGATCCTTTCTCCATCCCACCCCTAAGTTTCACGCAATACAAATTGATTAAGTCTTCAAAGACAAATTTCCGTACCAACTCAAGTTCTTAATGTAAATATGGGCATTAATCACCGATCGAAATTCTGTTTTTTTGACTTAGAGAAAGGCATTACTATATCAGCCTCACACTCTCCAACTTCTTGTGTCTGTTAGGTAGCGGGGACAAATCAACCACAACAAACTGACCAAAAGCGTGGCAATAACGATTCGTCTGAGATCACCGTGAAAGTGTGGTGATTTGAACAATGCGCGTGGAGCGGATCGGTGCTCTGTCGACTCGTGTTCAATATCTAACCAATCAGATGTAGCGAGACCCTTATAGTCATATCGTCCTGACACAACCAGATCTCTATGGTTCATTAGTGCATTGCCCATCAGTGGTGTCATACCTTACCTTATAGATAAATGAATATACAGCAAATGAAGCTGATTTATGCATCCGTTCCTAGATGGGGATATATATATATATATATATATATATATATATATATATATATATATATATATATCCCCATCTAGGAACGGATGCATAAATCAGCGACTGGGTATCGGCGGATTCACGTTAACCAGTGCGAAAGTCTTCGGTTCCTTCACTGCTCTGGTGATGGCTAACTATATCTGCCTGACTTCTGTATCTTGTTGCAAGATAACTCAGAATAACATTTCTAGACATCTACGAACTGGCTTATCTTCTGTAAACTTCAGTTACTGAGAAAACAAAATTTTCCGTGAACGCTTTTCTCAATAAATCCCGTTAGATCACATGACAATTAACAAAATGATTTCCAGTTCCTTTGTGTTTACATTGATTTGAGTGTAGCCTATGGTGAGTTCTATAGGGGCCACCATGGTTGTTACGGTAACCTATTCAGGAGACGAGAAATTACGACTCGGAAAATTGTGCATCACTAAATCTATGTTCAGAAAAATATGCATTATTTCGAAATGTTTCCACAACTGTTAACTACCCAACTGCTTTGAATCAAACAGTCAACTGAGCTAATAGATTCACCTCGCTAGAGAGCTAAACGGAACACTAAATCGCAGGATATCAGAACATTCAGGCTTATGAACGCTTTAGAGGATTTGCGCTGGTACCCTGATAGCTGATTCCTAGCGCTGAGTACAAGTCGTGAAAAAAATTCTTGGGACTTATCTTAGTCTACTTAAACTACATTCTGCACCGGCCTACTTTTGTGCCTGTCAGTAGGCAAATTATTGAAAAATCCACCTAGGCCATGAGCTTCAAGCCTAATTGCCTAGATTTTATTTCGTGCATACTGACATCATTCTGGTCTGTAAAAGTTGCCGTGGAACCAAGATTATCGAAGAATAGATACCACAATATAGTCGGTCCTTCGGAAGTCAAGGTTATGAAGCCAGTGGTCCGTATTGCTTTCCCACAGCTTTGTTGCACGCGGTAACAAGTTAACGTTGTGAACACCAATTCCACCTGATTATGTAGGGCAGCTAAAAAGCTGGACCTGTCGTACTAGTGACAGAAAGAAAAATACGATCCGTAGGGTGCATATAAAATACTTTGAAGGTATGTAAAATCTTATTCAGAAAGACCCCTGATGTGAACCGTTATGAGCATTACCAATCACAGAAAATCAGACAGTGTAGCCCTCTAACGTCATAATTTTCTTTCCATCTCTCATCGGGAACCGTGCAGTGTCATGATAAGTTTAACAATAAATTGATGGATTCAGCTCTGTTAAACTGACAAATAGAAACGAGCAATGATTACCTTTTTGTTCTGGTGGAATACAAAGTAACTGCAATCATTGTGTGCACGATTTTGTATGCAGTGTAACTTTTAGAACACTCCGTATTACCTCTTTGTTAGCAATAGAACGCTAAGGGAATTCAAGAGAACACTGGCGCGTAGTGAAAACCGAGTAAATTTTGATTCTCATAGCAATTCTCGGAATTTTTGTGACTTCCTGATATAAGTTTCGCCCGTTTCCTTTAAGTTTCGCTGGAATCCGCTTATCGGTTGGCACTCTACGAAGACCCGAATCGCTTTCCAGGACGCAAACACGAGGAGTCCGCTTGTACACCGGCAGCGGTTTGTTATCTGACCCGTCCGCACACAGGCTGACAATTATATCTGAAACCTCTTTAGGTCACTTGATTGCACCGATTCAACTTGCGACCCAATCACGTCCCTGCCCAATGTTGGTGGATGAAAATATTTACGGAAAGTGCCAAGCATCCCGTATTAAACAATAGTGCGATGGATTTAAAGCGGTTTCATGATTGTACTCCATTCCCCATTCCATTGCCATATTAAAAAAAGATCTCATTGTTAGCTTTTGAATTCGGTCAGAGTGATTTGTGTGGGGCATTTCTCTCTGGCGTTATCATGGAAGGTGTCCGTACGAACATGTCGTCATTCTGTCGCGGTTTTCCTCCCGTCTTTTCGGTGTGAAGTAGCCCTTCGTTTGATACGGTAAGGTAGCACATCAGAGGAATTGGAGAAACTTGGAGAAGTGAGCAAATTCTACCGGACTAAGTTGTTTCTTTAACATTTTTGCCGGTCTTATAGCGAAAGATTTTGTCATTCTGCAAAGGTCTACTGAAGTTATATCGCAATCCAGTGGTATCTTTTGCCGTAAACTAATCCGTTTCCTAACAGAGGAGCACTTCGCTCCATATGACGAATCCCACAGTATTAGCACAACCTGAAGTGACAAAACTGAAAAAAGTTTCAAGCAGTTCTAGTGAACCATGTAGTCGCCTAGATTTCTGAGTGACATCACTTCGTTCTTTTACTCGACCATATTGGTAACAGTACGGTAGACAGAAATATATGAAATACGTCTGTTAGTGACACAGATCGGTAGTTAGAAGACATTGTCGAACAAGATACTGCTCACTCTCATTCGTCTCAATATATTAATGGTGAAGATTAGTGTCCCTGTCAATGCACCGCTGAATCAATCAGAGAGAAAGCTGCTGCACAAGTGAAATGACTGGTAAGTGAGACCATAGATCAGGTGCGAGACAAGCGGTCCACATTTAGCTATCAGCCCTGATCATCCACTGCATTACAGTCCAAACTGAAATAACTAGCTAGTTTATCTGTACGTATTCACAAACCCGGAGCAACACAAAGCGCACCTTTATGTTCACCATAACGTCTCTCAGACAGTCGTTCAAAACACGGAGAATGATCGAAATGAATTCGCTTTTAGTTTTCATGAGTTGTACTCGTTTATCATCCTGTGGTCGCAACCACCTTAATTAAATAAAGATGTCTTGGGTCTATCCTGGTATGATACCATGTATTCATTCTGCTGCCCTAAGGGGATCAGTATGTCTGCAGCGGCTCTTCGAAGACATCAAACTTATTTTTAATACATAACATCCAAGCATTAGGCATTTGCAATACGCTGCGCAGTGACACACCTGAATCGATGGCATTCAGCACCGCTGCTCGTCTCCCTGGTGACTTTGTCGCAACCAAGGTGAACGAGCCAGTTTCGAACCATGTTAAAGGTCAACACGAATCATGTGCGACCCAGTACACTGCACCTCTAGGTCGTAATTTTCTCCTGTTTCTGTCGTCTTTCGAGTTTATGGTATACGCGTAGTGTCTTCACCATTTGAGGATAGAATTGAGAAAATAACACATTAATTTGCGACACCATCACATAGATTTGCAAAAACTACCACCCAGATTTGGGAAATTACAAGTTCAATCTGAGAACCGAACGCAACAGTAAGATGCATTTCATTAGTCAACTGGCATCATTCCCCATGGCAGACCATTGACCGTAGTGACCACCTCTCTAACCACGCTCTTCCAGTGCAAAGGTACCACAAACCTCAGTCGTGCGATTTGTCGCGCTCACGGACGGACATCGATCCGGTGGACCAGTGGGATCATGTGATCTGAGCCAGAGAACCGAATCGTCCTCTATCTACCAATGGAAACCACGGTACATTGCGTTAGACGTCTTCGGACTAGCGAGGACGGAGCTGTGATACTAGTTTCCGGAAGTCACCGGCACTCGGTTCATCGACATGATGCAGAGATGAAAATATATGAATTACGTTAATTTATGAAGTAGCTTGGCACTCCGCCGTGTTGGACAACAGCTGGTTAGATTTTTAATTTCCATCCTGAAAAGTAATTTCTCGCGAAACGTGTTTAATATATGTATATACGTAAAGAACATGCGCAATATGCCTCAGTTCGTTATTAAAATACAGCGGCCGTGCTCCTCATATACATGTATCCCGAGAACCAACGGGAAAGAACATGTCAAACTAAATATAACTTATGAAATCTGAAAATCCTTGTCCCACTCCGCGTGAAGTTTATTTTTAACTCCTAGTCAGTACATTCTGCTAGGTTAAATAGGAGCCTCCTATACTACATTTTTCCGGATGAAAATTGCAGGAAACGGAGTACGCAGTAAATCGAAAGCGGTGGAATATTGCGGAGAATGTTGACATTTTTGATCATCTTTGGTGGTAGACAGTAATGCACTGTCATTCAGCTCGGTAACAAATAAACTGCTGTGATCTTGCGCGCTTCACTAGTCCAAGTTTCAGGGTCTGGTTTCCGGCTATCCCTAATAGTGCAGCGGGTCTTTGAGGCTACGAGGTGATTTGTTCCGTCGCACTAGCTCCAGTGAGAACTCAGATCTGCCTCAGAATCAGTTTTATTAGTGAAAAGCAAAGAATACATAGGTTGCCGTCACATACGCCCAATCGTTGCACACAATGCGCCACACCTTAAGGCTTGAATGCCGCTGGCAGGATTCGTCTCGTGTACCGATTCTCTCCATCGATCGGCTGTCCTGTCGCTCGTGATTTCGTGGGTTCGGTAGGGGCCGGTGCTGACGCACTGTCTTCCAGTGAGATTAAACCGTCCATCAAACGATGTGTCGGACCGTACCCTCACACGAGGTATACGCCTTCCACTGTGCTCATAAGCAAGCATGTCTTTAAAAAACGTAACACGATGCCAGTTCACTTGTAACTGATTACAATCATAAGTGTTGGGATTGTTAACATTTAAGTCGGTAAGTGAAGCTGAAGTCGCCACGAAACATGCAATTGTTATGGTTTCTTAGTGTATTAGCTCTGAGTTCAGAAAAATAGTGGCTAAATGCAAGCGGCACTGAGTATCTTTCATTCAGTCGGTCAGTGCTAAAACAAGCTAAATGCTGCTAGGTTTTAACATTTTGCATACCCTTCTCAATGACCATCAGTCTGAAATTTGTACAAAATGGTGTTGGAAAATACAATGAACGGATGCGAAGCATTAACTACCGCCTTTCCCCAAAGATAGGGCCCGGTCTTTTACTATTTTTTAATTCAAAAAAAAACGCACCAGGGCTTATTTTCGAGGATGCCTTTTGTTTCTGCGGACAAAAATGTAAAAAGATGAAAGTCTCATTTCCTCATCTGAAATGAAATAATTTCAAATAGAAACCCGTTTATAGTGATGAAAATTTTAATAATTTCCCGAGTGTATTTAATCAAATGCAATCATCTCGTCTTTTTCTGTGATGTCCTCCTAAATTATGAAGCCCCGAACTTAAGATTACATATCTTGAAAATTCATTTCCTGGAGAAACATTGACCGCAATCTGATGTTTAGCAGTAGGACTTTTGTTCAAGTACCTCTCCCTTAGTACAGTGACAACGCAACTGTTGGTAGTCTTACTCCATGAATTCTTCACTAAATTGGCGACTTCTTGAGAATTAGGTATGATAAACTTCTCACACTGATATCTCTTTATTCTATGTTCAATATACTAATTCACTTCCATCCGCAAATAATCCTGGGCTAAATTTCAATAGTAAGAGATTGGATTTGATTAACAAATAATTCATCATGAAGAGCAGCAAAGCTCTACAGTACTTTCATGGTTCCCAATGGCGATTAAAGCTTTGTTACTGCATGGTGAATTATTTGTCATTCTTTGAATGACCTGAATGTGAAAGATCTACTTTTGCCGGTTCGGTGACTGTGGAAAATTGAGTTTTCATTACTACGACGTCCGCATAAATGTATCCTATATGGATATGAGGTCTCGGTCCTAAGCACATTCCGTGGATGCATCTTCGACTAGGCCTTTTTTCGGAGCAGGGCTTAAATTAGGACTGTTCTGAAAAACCATGGTAGGGCTTGTCTTCGGAGAAACGATATAGTTAAGATAAAGAACTCTGATTATCGTCATGGTAATCGAGTCAAGTACGTTGTCTCAATACCGATCGTTTGGTCAAAAACTGTGATAGCTGCCACTGAACAGAGAAGTAGTAAAAATTCATGTTTCTCAAGTATACTCAACTTCTTTTTTTGAGCATTGTGTACATGTATAGATCACGGTTTGGCCTTCGTCCGCAGATCGGGTTTGTAACGTGACGTATGTCATACGGTCGTTTCCACAATACGCACATTCCTTACGGACGGTTGGACCGTCTTGATTAGATTCTTCAGTCAGATTAGATTCTAACGCCTGCTTTAACGACTGCTCCGATAACAGGATCTTTTTGGCGCGTCTGAGCATTTGTTTGAAGTAGGCGGAATTTAGCTCATCATCAGCAGCTGACTGGTTTGTCATTTTATTTGTGAAAGATACTTCCATCCCAGTAAACCAGCGCATAAATGTGGGCGTGTTGCATTTTCGACAAATCAAAGAATCGGTAGCGACGAGTTTGTGTGGAAGTAAAGTCCCACAGACGTAGCAGAAATAGCGATGACTGCGTTCCAAACCATGGGGAATCGGATTTGCGTCCTGCATTATTTTCTGAGTCGGTGGCACATCGAGGTAAAAGTGGTGATTAAAGTTTCGATCAAAATCGGGAAAACGCGGAACCGTTAGCTGAAAGGAGATTTTGAAAAAAAACAAGATTCGACAATTTCAGTAAATCTGTTGTTATATTCAGCAACATTCTAATCTACTGAACTCATTACACATGCATCATACATTATATGCGTCATATTTTTACATACCAATGTCCATGCTATTAACGCCGACGGAGCCCTGCCTCATACGCGGGAAATCACAAGGAACGTCTCCCTTAGATTATTTGCATGCAGTTCGTCATGGGCTAAGGAAGTGTCTCCTAGGCATTTGGTACAGAGAGGGATTACTTAGGAAGGACCCATTGGTACAAATGAGCTGGGAATTACTAATGAATGACTGGCAGTTATGCAAGATCAAATTATGTGATTTCTCGAATAAGTTGAGGACTCTCTGTCTGAAGTTGAATTGTGGGTGGCTTTTGGGTTTTGTCAATTTTTGTATATTTTGGACCGGTTGCGTTCAAATTTCTACCTGGGGAAATTTATGAACACTGTTCGTTTAACACGAAGCAGAAGCTAACGCCAAAGCACCTATTGAGTGGGTGAATATCGCGAAAGATTATATATATATATATATATATATATATATATATATATATATATATATATATATATATATATATATATATATATATATATATATATATTGTCCACACGTTAACATACTACTTACTATCAATATGAGCGCTTGCACATGCAGCCTCGTTGTTCGTTGGGTTAGCAGTGACCCAGACAGGAATAACTATGAGAAATCACAGTTGTGATTCATTTGTGGGCTCTTCAATGAAGAGTATTCATTCACACTCCAGACGATTCAAATTAGATTCTAGTGAACTGACTATTAGTCAGTCAACCCGGTGGAGAGCCACAGGCATTCGCTTTCGACCTCTCAATTTAATGAGAACACCTCCGCCACGAGAAGGCAGTGAGTAGGGCTTCCTCGGCAGAGGTTGTAGAAAACGCACGGTCATCTGAGAGCATTTTGAGAAGCGTTTAGGACAAGTAGCCATCTCGGAGCCTGAAGCACCCACCCTCAACCATAAGGAAGCATTGCGGTAAACAAACTTCCTCTGGTAAGGCTGCCGACTGCACAGATACCACAAAAAACTGGTTCTATCGCCCACCAAAATATCAAACCCTTACCACAATCGCCGCCCAGATCAAAGACCAGGAAACTGACCAGACTCAATACCACAAATTCCATCACTTACAAAACCAAAGGAAATCGCAGAAAAGTATACCGCAAATGGCATAACTCTACAAGGCACTGATCAATAAAATAGTGACCTGGATAAACTAGATGCACCAGATACAAATGTGTCAAAAAATGGTCTGACCCCTCGGGGTTTGCGCCCGAGGCACTCGAGTCTAAATCTTTACAGCTGCGAGAAACAGCAGAGCGCCAAGCTAGAAGTATGGTACACCAAAGCCTGCAGCCTCCGAACAAAGTGGGGAGGGGGGGGGGGACGCGCTGACAGATGCTGCCAAATCGATGTCACTGCGGTGACCGAAACTTCGCTGACCGCAACAGAACCTACGAAATGTCCACTTCTAAGTAACCATGTGATCTACCAGGCAGACCAACAAAAAGAACGATAGGGAGGAGTACTACTTCCAGTAAGGATTGAATACGACCAATGGGAGCTCCTGGACTGTGTTCACTGGCAGCACACAGGCTGCTGCTTGTGTTCTACGAATAGGAAACAGAAATCGCGTGATCGCTTGTGTCTACCGCAGTCCAGACAAACAGCCAGAAGAAAACGGGAAACTGCTTAGTTTTCTATTTCGGGTCAGACAGGTTGCTCCAGATCCAGTGCTGATGGGGGATTTCAACGCACTTAACATAAACTGCATGGACCATAGCGGAACCAATACAGAATTTGAGAGGGCCTTCATGGACTGGTCCGAGCACTGCAATCTATGGCAACACGTCAACGAATTCACCAGACATCGCACGGGTCAAGTACCAACCTGCCAGTTCCAGTTTCACTTTATTCAACCATTGTCCTCGCACTTTTGTGCTCTGGTTTCGGTTGCTACTTTCCAGCATCGTCGAGTTCATGGCGAAAAGAATACGGTCGTGGAGATGAAGATTCAAAAACGTCAAAGTAACACGGAAATCAAGATGACAAGGGAAGAGTCCGAATGCAACTACGCCACAGGCCACCACACCTAGCCATACCACTTAATGTCTCCAACCATTTGGCAGGCGGATCACGTGGACCCCAACCTAGAAGTCTAACACGTCCCACGTGGCCAAGGTTTTCATACCTTCTTGCCATGTCACAGACTGACCACCTCGACTTACCTTCCATTCATTACCGGCCTCAGAGAATAGCACACACCGGGGAAGTCTATCGGTGGGCATGAGTAACACATGTCCCAACCACCTTCATTTGTTTAGATTCAGTACTTCGTCCACAGAATGACCTCTGGTTTCCAACTCCTTACGCATAACCTCAGCATTGCTGATACGGTGTTCCCACCATATTCGGGCAATGCTGCGGAGGCATGGGTGCCCGAACACCGACAGTTCTCGCGTATCTTCTACACTCAACGGTCATGTTCTTATGAACCGTATAAAAGAACGGACCTAACCACTCCACTGTGCACTCCACACTGCATCGATCGTCGCGCAGGATAATCAGGACCGCGCTGCCCATTGCATCGAGCGGGGTGGGTAGTGATAAGTGGGCTACTCCTCAGAGTTCCCTCTCTTTTGTTCAACCTTTGTCTTCTGTCCTCAACCACTTCCCTTTGCTCCATCTATTCACCCATAACGCTCCCACTGATAACACGGTCGATACTCGCAACGATTCACTGTCAAACAGTGTCGGGGAATAATACTCTCTCTTGTAACACACATCTAAAGCTCCGTCAGCCTCTGAATCTCGGCTCCTTCAACGTGCGTACACTCATGCAGGCTGGTCAGCAGGCGTGCCTAGCCCTCACAATAGATTCTCTGAAGATTGATGTGTGCTGCATAAGTGAAACGCGTATCCAGGATTCGAGCAGTGTAATTCAACTAACTGCTTCTGGTATCTCACCGAGGTATATTCTGCGCACCTCAGGAGACGAAGCAGCTAGAGCTGTGGGTCAATGTGGTGTAGGAATTGTCTTGACTGACAAGGCTGAGACTGCCCTTTTAGACTGGATCCCTGTTAACAGTCGTTTATGTTCTGTGAGACTCCAAGAGTCAGTTGGCGTTCGAAGGGAAAGTTGTATTAAGCTCCGTTTGTTTGTGATCTCGGCGTACGTCCCAACGAACTGCAGCTCAGACGCGCAGAAAGATGAGTTCTATAATGAACTCGCAACCCTCGATCGCAGCAGTAAAGGTTCTGACATTGTAGTGCTAACTGGTGATTGTATTGTGCAAGTTGGCTAACGTAGCGTGTCAAAAGCTTGTCTTGGTGTTTGTTGTGCTTTACTCGCTCATGGCACAGATGACAGGGGTAAGCTTCTTCAGTTGTGCAGACAATCGATTGTTCTTGTCTAGCACCAATTTCCGACACAGCTCGCGTCGCACAGCGACATGGCGCTCTAACTCTACGGGTACTCTGAGTCTAATTGATCATATCGCCGTAGGCTACCGGTGGCGCAGTTCTGTTCAGAACTGTAGATCTTACTGGTCCACGTACGTAGAGTCGGACCATGCATTCGTTTTAATGCGATTATCTCTCCAGCTCCATGGTCATCCACGCATATCTAGTTAGCCGTACAACCTTTGCGTGATCCAGAAGTACGCACTCGTTATGAGCAGAAGTTAGCACACGAGCTAGGATCTACGACGAACAGTAATGTAGATGAGCATTGGGCTCATATCAAACAAGCGATGCACTTTGCAGCAGGTTTTTCCTGTGGTCCTAGATCCGATGTCCATCAAAGACGCTGGATTTCGCAAGAGTCGCTGAGTATAATGGAGCAAAAACGTCCACTCTCGAACTGTAAGGAGATGAATAAGATGCGGAGAAAGCTGCAAAGGCAAGTTACGAAAAGCCTTAAGAATGATCGCAAAAATTGGTGGGTCAAGGTAGCCGAAGAAATGGAAATAGCAGCTGCTTCAGGTAACAGTCAAAGACTGTTCAAACTTATTCGTGACACCGGTGAACGGCGAACTCAGGTCAGTGAAACGATTTGGGATAGAAATGGAGAACCCATCCATGGCAAACAACAAAGGCTTGACCGTTGGGCCGAGTACTTCAAGGAACAGTTTAGCTGGCCACACGCTAGTGCAGTTACTCCCGTGTCAACAACTGTGACTCCTTGGTTGGTATCACTTGAGCCCCCATCGGAAGTAGAAGTAGAGTCATGTATTCGATTACTGAGGCGGGGGAAAGCGGCAGGTCCCGATGAACTTCCTCTAGTTCTTTTATAACTAGGTGGATATACTTTGGTAAAATCACTTGCCGTCTTACTCTGTGACATTTGGAACGAGGAGCGTATCCCATTATTATGGAGTGAGTCTCTGATTGTTCCCATCTTCGAGAAGAGAATACGCAATGACTGTAGTAATCATTGCGGGATCAGTTTAATTTCGTCAGTCACCAAAGTACTAGCCTCGATTCTGATGCACCGTCTTGCACCCGCTCGCGAGAGCAATGCCCGCGAACAGCAGGCTGGATTCCGCCCAGGTCGAGGATGCATCGACCAGCTTTTTACTCTTCGTCGACTACTTGAAACGCGTCACACGCACCGCCGACCGACAATAATGCTTTTCTTAGACGATTCCGAGCTTGATGCTCGATGGGGAGGTGCTGTCAGTTGTCGACCACTTCGCTTACCTCGGCAGCAGTGTGATGACGAATGGGAGCACGATGATAGAGGTAAGCACGCGGATATCCAAGACTCGAGCGGCGTACGCTGGACTGAAGCACCTGTGGCGCCGACCTGATATTTCACTGAAGTTGAAAGGTCGTGTATACTGTGCCACTGTGGGTTCAGTTTTGTTGTATGGTTAAGAAACTTGGAGTCTGCGTGCAGAAGATATTCGTCGTCTTGATGTTTTTGACCATCGATGTTTACGTAGTATCGCTAGGGTTGGGTGGAATAGCCGATTGAATAATGATGAGGTCAGAAATCGAGTATTGGGTATTAATTCGGAGGACGTTCTGTCACAGCGTATCCAACTTAGTAGACTTCGTTGGTTGGGACACGTGTTACGTATGGCAAACACGTAGGGCAAGCCCCACTGACCACTGCCTTTCTCACCATGTTGCACGTTGAATTACAAAGTATGAATATACAAGATGGACAGGGAGTGGACCTACATGGGTGGGAAAAGGAAAGAATGCCCTAGTAGCCAACACACGAAATACACAGTCTAACTGTACAAACGCACATCGATCAGTCATTCTGATTGGATAGAAAGTGACAACACGATCGCCACTGTTCGCGGTTCACTGCCGTATCCGTCAGTGTCTCCAGCCAACTGGTAGACCGATCTTTTGGACCCCAACCGCGAAGATGTGAGGCACCTGCTTTTCCCAAGACTGTTGTACATTT